>JAVHKZ010000004.1:3080789-3761578 GCA_035079395.1 Aspidiotus destructor | reverse complement strand
CAACTTCAACTCATCATCCTTCATGGTTATTAGCAAATGTAATAACCAACTTTGTAATCATCAAACCTACTACATCAAGAATGTTAACGTAATCTATGATCCTGTCATAATGTCAGTCAATTGTTTCTTGGATATCATTCTGCACGTTTGTTAGCAAATGTAACAATTGTAATGAACAGACTGTCATCATATCATCTTTAGCTCATTGTATCGCCTCCGGACTCCGTCCCTCGCAGTGGACGCCAACATCTACATCCATGCTCAACACATCATATACATCTGTACCTGTAACTTCAAATGAACTATCATCTCAGACATTGATGAAATAGTCCAAAGATTTGTGCACATCACACCTATAAGACCTCAGCAAGTCGGCGGGCTGACCGTTAAGACAACCGCTCCTGGTGTTGTCCGCCATGACTTCACCAGGCAGGGCACGGTGTGATGTGCAATTCAACTCTAGAACAAATCTGTGACCAATGTTGGTCAACCTTTGGAATTCCAACGTTGTTCATGTCAAAGTCTACAATACCGCAACATGATCTGATTGTAACATCCTCTATGTCAAATTCTACAATATCACAACATGATCTAGTCATAACATTGGTCCAATATTTCTGGATATCATCTTTCATGGTTGTTAGCAACGTACCACTTCGAGGACTCCAATGTTGTCCATGTGAAATTCTACAACATTGCAACATTATCCAGTCATAACATCAGGCAAATATGTCTGGATGTCATCCCTCATGGTTGTTAGCAAATGTAACAACCAACGTACCACTTCAAGGATTCCAATGTCGTCCATGTGAAATTCTACAACATCGCAACATTATCCAGTCATAACATCAGGCAAATATGTCTGGATGTTGTCCCTCATGGTTGTTAGCAAATGTAACAACCAACGTACCACTTCAAGGATTCCAATGTCAAATCGGCAACATCGCAACTTATCCTGTGATAACATTGCACCAGTCTGAGAAATATATGTCGTCAGACCAAGCATATTGCAAATGGTGAGCCCGCCCAAACAAATTTAGCCGCTTGAACCAGAAAAAGCCAAACGCAACATTCCCCCTGTTGATCCCCATTGGTGCGTAGAATCAAGCCTGATTATAGTCACAGGTGGGGAGATACAGGGGTGGCCAGCTCAAGCTTTCAGCAGTACCAGCTCAAGTTATTCGCATATGTCATCGCATTTTCTTCTAATTCATAAAAACTTATTGTAAATGTCAGACCAAACCTGATGTATTTTGTCAATCCAAACTCTGATGTAAAATGTACCAATAAACTTAGTGTCCCCGAAGCCGCAAACCTCTAAGTCCGAGGTGGTCACATTACTAATTTACAAATAACATTATACTTCGGCGGGCTATTCTCATCTTCAGAATATTTGCAGAATAAAATGGTGCACCATGTTTTAGAATGTGTTTTCAAATACATACATTATAACCAAACCGGACATACAAGTAGATAATGCATTGTCATTCATATAGAACCCCTACAGAACAATATTCAATTCAATTCCACATTACTGATTTACAAACTGCTTTCATCTCCAGAATCTTTGAAGCATCGAGTCAAATACCAACCACATTCTGAAATGTGTTTTCTCAGTACACGTGAATACATCACCAAGCAAGACACAATAATAGATGATTCACAAATTGATTCCACTTCACTGGTTCTTGTATATTTCAGCACTGGGTAGTGTAGAATCAAATGAAATGTTTTGGATTGTATTTTCAAATACATGCACAGACACATCATCACCAATGCTGGACACATTGATATTTTCCGTCAATTTTAACCCAACCTCATTGGTATGGTGCGGGTAGTCAATATGATTTGTGAGCAATAAACCAATCTTTGGATTTTTCAACTACGCGCCATGATGTCATAGGATTTTAGAAAGAAAAAATGATCTATCAACGTCTTTGATTGAAAATGAGAAGGGCAGTGTGCAAAAAACGTTCACAATGGGTGCTATACCGAGAATGTAGATTGCATCTGCTATACTGAAATGTTTAGTTTGTAGCAAGCTTAAGAAATTTTGTGGCAGAAGGTAATTTTTTTGATTTTTTCTCCAATCTAAGTTCACCTGGGATTCCAAAATTGGTAGAATGTAGCCAAAAGCGAGGAGATGGAAAATGGAAGGATGTGGACAGTATCAAACTACCATGTATAGTGCATAATATATGTAGAAAAAATTATACTCGAGAATCCAGGATAGTAGCTGCTTGCAAGTTGCTTACAAATCAACTGAAAACTGAGTCATCCTCCAACAGTGAAGATTTTGAGGCATTGAAAGCATTTTTAGCATGTGACATACAAGTGATTATTCAGGTTCAGAATTCTGTACAATAAGGGAATGTCATTTTGCGTATTTGCAAGAAAAACTTGAATTGTTATTCATAAAAATATTGTTTACTTTTGTAGATTAAATTAAAATATTTTATTCTCATGGTTCAAATAATGTTTTTTAAGCTGAATTGATCTTCTTTTTCAAACTCCCTTAAAAAAACTTGTTGTGATCTCCCTACTAGGTTGAATCTTCAATCTTGTACAATCCATGGCAACCCACAAGATACAGATCACAACACCAGCAGCCAATTAGACTAAGTACCTAGGCAGAGAACACCGCACGACAAATGACGTCGAGAGTTATCACAAGCATATAGTGACAAACATGCGGATGAACACGAGAGGGGGGCAACGCCCGAATACTTTCACATTTTTAAGGAGAAAAATTATTGACACATTAAAAAAAGTGGTTTGCACAGTGAGAAATTCTGTTTAAAAAATGAGGTTGCAGCAACATTAAATGTGTTATTGCACATCAACTCGCGCACATTAATCTCAAACGGTACCAGAGTTGTGAGGTCAACGGTGATGATTGTTGGCGGACAGTTACGCAATGTAAACATTATGTACTCATTTGGATTTCCCATTTTCTTATCCATTCTACTATACTTCTGAGACTGCATGTGGCAGTTGAGTGATGGCTATGCTCTTGTTTTTGTAAGATGTGATGAGGGCGGTGTCGTTGGGATGTCGACAATGTAGAGAACATATGAAAAGGGCACCAGTACGCTGTCCTAGGAGGCACCCGCTCAGATTGATTTTGAGGTAGCAGCGACTTCACCAACGTATCATCCGTGAGGTAAGATTGTAATAGCTTCACATGAGCTCGTGGGAGGTACTCACTGACCTTGTGTGACAGACCTTAAATCCACACCCAGTCAAAGGCCTGCTTCACATCTGCTCTCAAAGGTATTCTGTATTTATAGTTGTAACACGATGAATTTGTTCAACCGTTCCATGTTCGGCTCAAAAGCCAAATTGTTGAGACGAAACGATGCCCAGGTCATCAATGATTGATATTAGATGCGGGTAAGAAGCTTTTCGTCGATTTTTGATAGCATTTGAGTAGCAAGATTGGACGGTAAGACGTTAATTCGTTAACAGGTTTGCCCGGTTTATCAAAATAATTTTCGCCTTTTTCCAGATCTGTGGAAAATACGACAGTTGTATACTCCAAAAGTACATATTATACCTTTTACGTGCATTGTGCATTTATATTATTTTTGATGAGATCATAGCCCAGTACCTTCCGGTTCTTCATCCTTATGACCGTGCGTGCACACCCAATTTCAATGACAATGACACGATAGTCTCACCACGAGAAGTTCATCAAAATATCAAATTCATGCGGTAACATTAATACAGCACAGACTGAGCTTCAATCATACAAACATGTAAGAACTGAATAGTTCTTGTCAAAATAGGCACGCAAAGAGTGAGGAGGAGAAGGATAGACATTCAGCCCATCCGTGAAGCTGCTATACAAAGGGCAATACTCCAGCTTAACACTGAAATAAAAAATGCAACTGAGCCATATACAGTTGAGCAGGCAATGTTGATCTACTGCAACTCAAGAAGACTCAGACATGATGTCTGTGTTGAGCACATGGCACTTCACTCCAAAATTCCTGGTGAAAGGTTCGGTGATGTTAAGGTTTCGGATTTTATAGACGGGATTAACAGGTTCAAAAGAACGAATATCCTCGACCCACCACCGGAAGTTGGTGAAAAGAAGCCGGATATCCTTTTATGGCATCCAAACAGGTACGTACATAATACTTGGAGACGTCGCAGTTACAGTTGCACATGACCAAACTAAGGCTGACTAATATGTTAAGTATAAGGGCGTGTATGATTACTTGTCCCAATATGTTCAGGTCAAGTTCATGACGATGATTGTGTCAGATGATTTAAGCAACATCCAACTAGCCTTGGACACTTTTGTAAAAGAAGGCGTGCTCAATGAATATCATAAAGCAACAGTATACCACTCAATGGCACACACTAATCTATTGAGAATTAAGGAAAAGTGTGTAGATAGGCAATTGATGGAAGAAAAAATAGCAAACATAGATAAGTGACACATTTGATTACTCCATGATTGAACAGCCTAGGAACCCTCCAGACTGTACCCCAATAAATGCTGTATTGACAGAGGAACAAATAGCAAAAATGGTACGAGATGAAGTAGAGCAAATGCCTGAAGATTACTTTGATAAAGGTATAGAATCAACTGCAATGGCATTTGAGCAGCTCATAGAGAGCTTTAAGGATGGCCCACACATGGCACCTAAATCAACTTTAAAGGTTGTGTCAGACTGTAAAAATGTAAATGAGGTATCAAACCATGACTTAATTACGGATTATATTAAGGATATTCATTTAGGTGAAAACATTGAGACAAAGGACATAGGTAACAATCTATTGTCACTGTTACCAACATTGGGACAACTTAAAATAATGACTGAGAAAAGAGAAGACTGGAAAGATGTTAAGGACCAGAAGGTTTATGGTCAGTATCAATATGAGATGAGGAGGAGGGATGGTGGGCACCTCATGTTAGACATGACCAGCAAACTACATAGAGGCAAAAAATTTAGGAATGAGAAGAAAAGACCTGAGAAAGTCAGTCCAGACAGTTATGATGATTGCATTAGTTTCATGAATAATGCAATACATTATTATGGTGAACCCAGTGATAAAGCTCCATTCCTGGATGATTCATGGGACACATCAACAAACTTTGAATGGGAACGAACTGTAGAGAACAAAGAAGTTTATGATTATTGTAGGAAATCTAATGGTGCACAACTAGCACATGGCTTATCTGCACTGTACCAGAGGATTAACCACCTAAAAACATCATTGGGCACTTCCTAATGGGGCCTTCATAGCAATAATCCCTAGGGAACATGCACCTGCGAGCAGCACGAGGTGTGACTTACCTTTTGCGTTCATAACTAGATTGCCTAGAGGTAGTAATGACCAGCATATAGAGTGTGAGCACAAAGTGGACGGAGGAAATTATAGGTATTATATAAGCAAGCTTTGCAGGCTGAACATTAAGGTGATCGGATGTTGGGATCAGGCTGGGTACAGGTTAGTTGCCAATTCAACGTATTTGTCGACTCAGTGTAAGGAATTGCTGGCAGTCAAAGAAACTGCAATAGGGATTTTGACACACTTCTTATTAGATAGCCATCAAAGGACATCTGATTACATGGATTTCTTTAAATATATATCATACATGCCATTTGCTGAGTTGTCCAAGCTATCAGACTTGATATTAGATAAATTGAATTTACCAGTACAGACAAGCCTGGATGCTTGGCTGATAATGAAAATAAAAGCCTTTATAATGGAACTTAGTAAACAAGAAAAATTGGAAGCAACAAAGCCAAAGATAACTTTATTCAATGCCAAAATGACTCGAGACAGTATAAGGATGAGTGCAAAGCTCTCATCTTTCATATGCAATGAAATAAGACATCAAAGAACTGAAAACTTCATAGAAGAAGTCACTATGCTCAATATAATTAGACCTAAGCATATGGGTCTCAGTTTCTAGACAAGTCAATGACAAATACTGCTGCATGGAACCTTGAATATGAGCAGGAGGTTGAGAGATATGGCAGCTGGGCAATCGATGGAAGAGGCGCCGAACGATACCCGTTTGAAGCTAAATTTACATTCTGCAGACATGCAATGATACATACAAAAAATGCCCATCTAGATAAGTATGGTATAGAAAAAAGAAGAGTGGGGAAGAAGCTGTCACAGGTGAAGTATGGAACATACATGCATGTGAACTGCTCACTGCATGGGTGTACCAAGACAAAGAAAGAAAGGCTTAACAACATGGACTTGCATACAACATCAATGGAGGCGTGCCTTAAGTATTATAAGGACACCAACTATGACCCTGATGAGGCAAGAATACTTACATTGGCAATAGATCTAATTGATGATGATTATGCAATAATGGAGTTCACTATGTCTGAAAAGGAGCAACGTGGTCAAGGAAGGCCAATTGCCACAGGAACTTTACATTCAAAAGCAGCATTAACTGCCATAGAGAAGTCAGAACAAGCTATAGGGTCATTCGTCCCAAACAACATAATTGTGGAAGGGAAGAATGAAAAAAAATTGCTTGAATTATTTTCGTCGACTTAGTTTCTCGTTTAGTTCTGCTCGCTGTATCTGATTTACTCCCTCTTCTAATTTCTTAATTTTATTTAGTCCTCGTTCCTTTTCTTTGTCTTGTATTTAGTTGCCCGTCGATGATCACCGAGCGTGTTCGTAACCGGTCTAATTTATTGAAACATCTGTTACGTGCCTCAGTAACCGAAACACCATACAATATTATGGCTCGTACGTACGAGGATTCAATTCACTTCGCCTCCTTGTCCCCAACACCAGAAAAGAAGTCGATAACTTCGATGAATTCCAAAGATTGTCAGTTCGGTTTCAAGCGCATAATCCAACTATAAATCATAAAACCAAAGTCCTCTACAACAGTAAATTGCCAGACAAACAGAAAATGCAATCATCTAAAAAGTTATTAGAAGGGATTGATTCAATAAAGTGTCCACTTTTCCGATGATTTTCAACCATTTTTTCGACATGTTTGTATTTGTATTGACGCAAATAGATCCATGGAACAGGGAAGCTCTAGACAGAGTGACAGGAGGGGGAGAATCGGTGAGGCGTATGCCCAGAAATGGAGCGGATGACTACGGGTTCGGTATCATCATTCTTGTAGTTGTTAATAATAAACGCTGTAAATAAATAAATAAAATAGATCGATATATCCTATAAAGTCGCCAGATCAATGGCTAAATTTGTACTTGTTCCAACTGGTAACCGAAAGTTACTGAAATTGAAGGTGAAACGTCTTTCATTTTGAATGTTTTCAACGGTACTCGACTGTCAAGGTCGAACAGATTGTAACCTCGATCAGATATTATACATTCATGGGAACAAAATTGTGGAACTGGGACTGGACTTCTTACTTTGCGGTTAAATGGAAGGAAGGAAGAAAATTTGAGCGAACGAATAGAAAGCGAAAAAATGTAGTCAGAAAGGGTCAATATAGACCGAAAATCGTGCAGAATTAATGACGAACTGAAAAGAAATCCTGAGGACTGCATGTCCAGCAGTCTCCTCACAAGAAGGTATCACCAGTGGCCTCGCTCACAAATATACCACCAACAACAGCCCTCCTACGACAATCCTTGAAACGTTCCTTCTTGACGTAGCATTAGCTCTTTCCTGAGCATCTTTGAGTAACGCCTTGATTATGTGTATTCTGCGAAATTCTCTCTCTACTCTATTCAAGCCATATGGCTTCCTTCGTGTGCAGTTGACAGCTCATAAAAATGTACAGAAGAGAGTACTTCTTTGATAATCCTCATTTCCCGAGTAAAAAATGAAAATTTCCTCGTCAAGAAAATTTACACAACTGAAACCGTTTCCCATCGAGACGCGAAATCGTAGAATTATTTCGATTTTTCTGTTATTTTTATTTTCCCCGAGTCTGCCGCTGGCATGCAGCGGACACGAACGAATTAACTCGGTAATTTAACAATTTCTCGATTTGAATATTATTTTTCGCTCTTCTGTTGTCGTAATTCTCGCTACGTTTATTTCTGATTCATTGTCCGAAGTAATAACTCGCTTTTAATAGAGAAAAATTTTCGTCTGTAACTCTTCTTTTCTCCTTCTTTTATTTACGCTGGTACTTCGCTCATGTTTTTCCATTCGCTTCTTCCCTATGTAAGTAAGATTCTATTTTCTTTACCAGCCAGCACTCTTCTTGTGTACACCAAAATTTTTATTCGTTTGAATTATTAATTCGAAAACGAATCTCGTAAAACGATGATGATGTTCTCGCCGATTCGCGGGAAGAAGAAAAACGCAAGGGGGAGGGAGCAAAAGTATACAACGCGATAGGGAAAGTAAAAGAAGTGGACGTAAAAATAAATGAAAAAAGATTTTAAAACTGTTTCTCGCGCAATTATAGATAAAACTTTTGAATATTGTTGAAATAATCTTTTTCTTGTTTTTAATTAAAATTCGGAACATTTCATTCGCTTTCGTAACTAGTCGACCGTTCGGTATGAGAACTTTTTCTTCTTCTTATCCTTCCACGTTTGGAACTATTTTCGTATTAAAAATTTACATAATCGTAATCAACAACTATAGAGTTATATGGGTACAAATGTTTTCACTTTCTTTACTCTTCCTCTAATTTTCAAGAACATTCTTAATTTTGTCATCAAATTAATAGACACACATATAAAAAGAAGGAAAAAAAATAATAAATCGGTACACCAAAACATTCAGTAATAAAACTTGCTGAGGAGCAGAAGAGAGTTTTAACGAAAATAAAAAGGTATAAAATTATGTGTAGGTCTATAATAGACCTATATAATCCGGCATACTTCGTTTACGCCTCTTAGAATACTTTTTTTTAGGCAAATTATATTATTATGACATAAATACTAGGTATTTAAAAAAAATTTTATGAAGATATCAACGAAATTACGTTTTTTGGAATGAAGCTTTGCTTGCAGAGGAGAAAAAAAAACACGGCGGAGTTAATAAAATGTTTAGTTTACGTGTGTCGTCCGATGTTTATCTCTTTATAAATACACAGTCATCTTATTTTCTATTTCAGATGGTACGGGTGATTCGAGGATATTGGGGTAGAGGTGGCGCGATAACAAGACGCGGAGACTTGTGACGAATCCGTTACATCAACATTGCCGAGATTTTTTCGACAGAGAGAGGAGTGTTCCTCGTACCGGAATGAAGATCCAACTTCATTGACAAGAGGATTGTTTGTAGATGCAGTACTTATGAAATAGGCCAATCAACTATAGCAAGTGGAAATGGTCAAGGTGCTGCTTGTCGCGGAGGCAACCCGCGACATGTTCCCTCAAGTTAGCGATGAACATGACCAACTGGAATGTACAACAGATACTGGCACACAGGCGGTTGTGCGGACCAGATCCGGACGAGTCGGGCCCAACAATAGCGCAGCTTGGACGGATGTTTGTCGTCCCGATCCCGCAGAGATGGACTGTGTCGTGATCCAAGAACCATCTGCATACCACCATCAAATTCAACTGCTTCCGCTCTGTCGAAAGATGAGTAAATGTTTCCTAAATCGAGAGTAAAATAAAGGAAACTACAAAGGTCCCACTCGAGACTTTGACGTCCCCAGTCAGGGCGTGGTAAACTTGCTACAATCCTCGAGGTGAACCTTCCTCAATACAGACAGGCTAAAACATCCCTACACGATTGCTATCAAGCAAGGCGCAGTTTCACCATTTCTACCAACTAACTTGACCGGCCAGCTCATCCAGTTCAGGGACGTGAAATCACTATGAAGGACGTAGGCATAGAAATATCTAGGCCCGTAGTCTGAGGACAAGAATCCGAGTAAAAGTTACGACATATTGACGAGAGGTATCAATTAGAGGCGACACAACTCCATGGGAAACAAATCGGCAACTTCTCCAATGAGGACTAGAAGGCACTTCTTCCCAGAACTAGAGCCAATGCACCTGATGGTAGTCCTCACCCCCAGATCTTTCCGGAATGACAGAGACATCAAACTCAGGATCAACGTGCTTCAAGGGTCTGAAGATGCTACCGATGGTAGCAAAACGTAACGTAGTACCTGTTTCAATTTGAGATAAAAATGTGATGGTAAAGCCGTGTTATCGTAATCGAATACCCATTTGTCTCATCATTTTCATGGTTACAATCTTGAACACACGTTGACAGTGCGCCCAAAACCACCTACACACCAATCAAAAGATCACCAGAGAAAATAAAAAGAGAAGTTCTATACTCAACAGTTGCTGGCTACTAGAATCATAAAACGTGATCAACATTGAGACCTGCACCTTCAGCATTGGCGAATGTCAAATTCCTAGCAGTCAACCCTTCCCAAATTTCGCAAGAAGTTTGTCAGTAAACATCGAGGGATGCTTCACGACGCCGACTCTCGTCCCAAACAATAGCGGTGAATGAAAACTTCGAATTTACACTACAAACATCGATTAAACCTCATCTCTTAACGCGAATCTCTTCCTTTACAACGCGCTTCCGAACATCGAATACGTAATTCTCTTTTTTGACTGATATTTGGGTAGCGCGTATAGGTAAGCCGCAAACGGCAAACTTGGACTGTATCTTCAGTCTGCGCTTTGTATTGCTCAGACTGATGCTTTTTGTTATGTAAGTTTGTAAATAGCGAACCTTGCTCGGTCTTCACTTATGCCGCTAGTCCGTTAACTGGTACCTTTTAAATCCTCGGCAATTTGTACTCCTATTATATACGTAGATACGAGCGCGTACAATTTATCTGTCCCCGTCGGGATCCTCATAATAAATTAAAGTACCATCGAGTTTGGTCTCGGCATCTTTGTACGCGCGTATAGAAGGGCCGAAGAACGCAAAACTCACCCTCTCTCGTTTCATTCAAAATTATTATCTATTAATTCGTTGGCACCGGAATCGAGTTCCTAGAAAATGAAGAGAACCGTTCAGTCCGTCTTCTCAGCAGTTTTTTTTGGTTCGCGGATCAATTCTGCAGTTATTCACTTTTTTTCCTTTCGCGCTACAACCGTACTTATAATATTGGAACGTGTAAACAAATTTCTCAACCCGGTTTCTTGACGCGATTTCTCGCCGCGAAAAATATCAAAATTGAAGAAGGAGGAGCGCAAAAAAACTGACGAATTCGACGAAGAGGAAATTCAATTTTCGAACGCCTCGGGTATATTTTTTTCTGACTGCAGCTCATCCGAGAAGCCGCAACAATTTTACGTCATGCTGAACAACGTTCGCAGCTTGTTGTATGCGTCAAAAAGAGAGCCCAGCGCGGGGAGGTTATATTTCGAAATATATTTTAATATTCGACACTAATTCGTTACCGGGTACGCTCGCAACGAACGAGAATCGCTAACTGGTGATTCAATTTCGATGCGTCTTCGGTTTCGAAGCTCGGCGACATAACGCTAATAAATACGATTTAGCGGGGCCGTTCGTACTTATATACAAGTTTGCGCGAAATCGAATCTCCATAAAATTATGAACTTGATCATTCGATTTCCTTTCGAACCGATGCCGCGCGTCTATAAACCTCGTAATATTACTCAAATTGCGGAACTACTTTCACTTCTCAGATTTTAGAACACGCAGCGCGCGGATAGGAAGTAAAAAAGATAAGAAGCCTATCAGATAATGGAGTTTTAATAAGGATGTAGCAACCCGTTAAGTTTCCTGTCAAAGAAGACATAATTTTTCGGCACAATGCTGCACTCGATGCGAGAATAGGAACGAGCCTCGAAATTAAAGGACCGTTTTTTTCGTTACAGAGTCCCTCTCCTTCCATCGAACCACCTGCGTTTTGCATCAATTTATGGTTTTTCATTTAATCCCGGAGGAGCTTTTCTTGTTTCAAGAAACAGTGCGCAACAGGAAGCGTGAGAAGATACTCCATCAAAATTGATAGGAAGAAATACGTCTGCAGATGAGAGCTGCGTCATAACAGGTAAACCGATTCTGAAAATCAAGTACTGCTGAACACTCATTGATACAGTAAATCTCAAATGACGGAAATGGTTGTGGATGAAGACATTGCGACTAGGAGAAAAGCAGCGGTAATAAAATATCTATGAGGTGAAAACAAAGCGAATATTCGAGAAACCTGAGAAAAACACGAATAAACAACAAAAATTGAGAGAAAATAGTTTCTATTTTCAAACCCTCCATAACATCAACTCCAATAACAACTAATTCTATTAATGGATCCAATGAAGCCAATAGCTGGTATTGAAAAAGTACACCAGAGCAGATTCTTTGCCATCAGATATTCATTTTTGATTGACACTGATAACAAGATGACCGCTTTCATTCAATAACATATCTCCATGACTTTTAGTGAGTAATTCCAGATAAAATTTATCAATTTTACTGGTCAGAAAATTCCCGTTGCTAGTCACTGTAATTAAACCTTGACAAGACGTTCGAGTACTGTCCATTTTCTCAGATGTCTCGGCTTCTCCATGACTGATCCCTCATTAGGTACAGCTTTTTCCAGAACGTTGACCACTCTGCGTTCGCGATGGTAGTCAAGAGAATACTGTTACAGTAACAAGAACTAATATCGTTCGAGTACAAATCAACCCCACTACCGTTTGCGCGTATTCTGGAATTTGCACATAATCTCGATTCTCACATCAAGAACTCCACAAGAAACCTGGCGCAAATCATACGACAATATTATAGAAATTTGAAATTTGTTATATGTGGCCAATAACATCAAAATGTGAACCGTTTGTGTTTCAGGTAAGTTCAATGGGTGAATGTAGTAATTCTTTAATGCTATTGGAACATGCATCTTGCAGAGTCCCCAACAGTGAAGCAATTCAAAGACCCGCTTTGAATGAATACAAAGTAGAAGAAATAATCATAGCAGAAATATTTCAGCGCAACATAGAGGATATATTCTCATATTCTGTAACGTGGAGTTTAGATCCATTGGTCAGTACGGGATATCTGTTCAAAATAGCTATTGTGAAACCCAAAAACGATCCTATGAAACACATTCGGAACAAGATAATTGAAAAACAAATTTAAAGGACTCTGTGCTTTATCTAAAGGTAAACTTGGAATACCTCGCGTTTCATGTACTCAGTACTAAAAAAAATAGAGACAGGATACTGTTACAATTAG
Source organism: Aspidiotus destructor (assembly GCA_035079395.1). Classification (NCBI taxonomy): domain Eukaryota; kingdom Metazoa; phylum Arthropoda; class Insecta; order Hemiptera; family Diaspididae; genus Aspidiotus; species Aspidiotus destructor. Next base: position 3,748,462 of record JAVHKZ010000004.1, on the reverse strand, counting down.
GGAGCGTTACGCCCTCAGCAAATGATTGTACACTGTAATAAGAGTAAAAAATATTTGATTTTTGGGAAATGCTACTTTCACATACTGCAATCAATATCTTAGCGCTCAGTAGTGAATGCTGATATATAGATAGGCATTCCTCTCAAGAACTAGAAACCTATGTTGATTAGTGTGAAAGGATACCCAACAGTAGGTAGTAGTCGGCGCTCTGTTTTCATTCACTCTTGCTCCTTATTGAGGGACTGGCTCCCTTTATTTATGCAAGTAGTCTGCTTCTTATCATGAACCTTTACTCAAGTAAGGAGACTCTCTCCCTCTATTTATGCCTAGTCTTCTTCATTCAGAAAAAGTTGACTTTATCTAAAGGGACTAGCTCCTGTTATTTATGCATGTAGTCTCTCTACTTTGTACTGATGCTTCGCTTCCGTTACGGGACTCGTTCCCTTTGTACAAGGTTTGGCTGCTCTTTAGTAAAGAGTCGTTCTCGTGTTAATGAGGTTTTACTCTGGAAAATATGTTCATGTTAGGGAGAGAAATATATTTTCTAGAGAGGTAAAACTTCAAGTTATGACTTGAGAACTTATCCTGTAACTTGGACATTTTGAATATTCATTGAGAATCATGAGAAGTAAACGTTTTCCTTTCTTTTGTTCTGTTATTACTTGTGAATATTACAGAAATGAACCTAATCGTCTCTAAGTCCCGTTCTTGGTTCTCTTCCATTTTCAAACAGTTTTGTATTAGCATTTGAACTGAAACAGCTGAGTGATAATGATGACAGAGGATGATGATAATAAAAATTCTTTCGATCAATAAGAGGAACGCATCAAGTACGGTGATGACCGACTGATAGCACCCTCGATTTCGTTACCTTGTACTTTACAACTTTAATGATTATACCGACTCGATAGACCACAGATACGCGTTTTATACAAGTTGCGCTTTATTATATAGGATGGTCGGATTGAAATCCAGATGACCAACAAATTGAACAATAAATTCGCATTATGATGAGCAATATCAAGGAGTAGTTTCTTGATAGAAGTTATTATGACGGTCACCAACATAGAGAAGGGGAGCAGACATGTAATTGAGGATTCCAACTTTTTTAGTAGAGAACACAATTAATGATATTGAATTTCAAAGAAGAATTCAGATCATTATGTGCAGTACAGAGGAGCGAGTCTGAATATGGGGTTACAAGTTGTGGCGCACAAGTACAAACAATATTCCAAAGCAAGAGAAATTCAAATTTCCAATTCCTCGCGCAGTTATAAAAGCACATAAAAGCGTCGATGCTTTCATTCCACCGTTCATTTTCAAACGCAAATACATCAGTTGGTTGACAGAAAAGGTAAGCAATCGTATAATTGAAGATCCCACCATCTTCCTATGGAACATGATTCATAATCTCCAAATATCAGAGATAAATCTACATCTTGAAGAACAACTTGTGTATAATATTGCGGTTCTAGTATTTGTCTTCCTGCTTACTCTTCGAGCATAATTTAAATTAAAAAGCAACTGGCATAAAGTAGTCCTTCTTGTAGTTGACAGCGTGAAGAACAATTAGAGTCTTGTAGGAGTGATAGAGGGTCGCAGCCTGGCAAGATAGACCAGGGTACTAATGGCCCAATCACTGACCTTTTTCAGGCCAACTCCACCAATAACCCACCAAATGACGCGCGACAACTTTGTGAGATAAAAGTTCTCAAGTTTGGTAGACAAACTGATCATCTACCTACTCAAACTAGAAAATCGAATAATTACAATTTCCTTATTTACGGAAATTGTAATTATTCGATTTTCTAGTTTAATCATGTACCGTAACCTCGAAGAAAAGTTTGATAACATCTACCTACACATCAGTAAAGAACTCATTGGCTTCTACAACACCAATGATCAATGGATGTGTGTTGGTAAGCTTGCATTGGAGAATCTCTCAACAGAAACTACTGGTTCAAAGGCAACAAATTCTAGTAGGCATTCTTTCGAATATTCCTTTTCAGAACCGCGCCCTAAAGGATTTTACCAAAACTATAGCCAGGGGCCACAATTTGTACTGTCAATAAAGGAAAGATTAGCTTTGGACAACAATTTGTCTCATATTCATAACTTGTGGTTCAAGATCTTCGAGTATTGCAGGAGGAAGTGGATCGCATTGGTATGGTTTATGCAAGTCGTAAATGAATCCGGCCACGCTGATGATGAATGGTCAATTTTTCTAGGTACGTAACTGTGGAATCAAAGTACTTGATTTTCCCATTGACGACAAAGTGCCCGAAACAAAGAGAAGCGAGGCTTTGCATTTTCAATCACACAACAATTGCCCCTGGATGACATTAAAAGCGAGTTACAAGAATGACTGGTTCTAAGTTTATATGAAGTGGAATTCACATCATGCGTTTCTACCTCGAGATCAGTAATACAACGTGCTCCTCAGCAACCGGATTTCAAGGACAGCCTATATTTGATCGAGACAATGTTCCCCCTACTCCAAGGTTTCAAGGTAATGTCAAGTTTCTATTAAACAAAGTAATCATGTAATCCACAGTTTGAGGACGAAATATTCCAACCTATATATGCAGGAAGGGATGTTTCAAGTATCTCTACTTTTCATGGTTCAACCGTTCAAACTCGGGATCGAGGCAACGATTTGAATTTACTGCAGGCCATCATGTAATCACAACGTCAGTGAGATAATTCTTAAACAATCAAGAAAATCAAGAAATAATTGTAAATGAAATGTACGCGTCCAACTAATATTCGTTGAGGATAGCAAATAAACTCCCTATTAGGAAAAACAAATAGAGAGTATGCGCGATGAAAGTTGTCACAAAACGTCTTAGATCAACTATGAGGAAGACCTCAGAAGATGCAGCAGAGAACACAGAACGAGCCACCGACCCCTAACAACATTCTTGTTTTGATGATGATACCCTCAGTAATTGTTACATTCTTAGACAACGCAGTCTCCAATAATCCTCCGTTCTATTTCATATAATCCGATCAAATTCAACGTGGTAGGTCTTCCGTGGGTATTCACAGAGTTGAAATTTCTCATTTCCCCTTTTCCATTGTGCGACCGTCCGATGAAACGAATTCATACGGTTGGCAGAACCAGAAGAAAAATTTGACAAATTTTCTCATTACAGATTTCGCTATTCTGATGACTAAATACAACTCCAAAATCCGTATTACAGTAATAAATTTAGCAAAATTTTCCTCGGATTAATAAAAATGAAAAGAAAATCGCGTACGTGCGCGATTCGAGTTCAACGATCAAAAATAAGCTACAACCCTTTTGTAATACAACGGGTCGTACGCGGTATTTATTATTTTTTTATTCCACGAAATTACTCGTCTCTCGATTTGCTTCGCCAAATCTGAAAGCTCGTTTTTTTAAAAAACCAGATGACTAATTGAATCTCCTGTAAATTTGATTAATTACGAGTTGCTGCCGCGCAACGGAAAATAATCCCGACAATTTTACGCCAAGAAGGAGATTAATGAAAAAGAATTTATTGATAAAACGCACCGTCTGCAAGAAATCCATGTACAAACGATATAAGAAGAAGGGTACAGAGTAAAAGTAATTGTTCAACGTCCGGACGCTGAAGCGAAAATATCCCTGGGTACATTGTCTCAGCTATATACGACTTTACTCGATATTTGCTTAATGCTCGGACATTTGATGAAATTACGCGATTGATAAGATTGTATATTTGCTTTGGAAATATTTCAAATTTAATCAACTTCTCGAGCATTATTTTTTCAACCTTGACAACGACATTAGACTAATTCATTTCCTGCACCCATGTCCATATGGTTTGTTTATCTTTCGAATGGTCAGCCATAATTCGAGTCGCAAATAAATTCCTCAATTCAGTAAGCCTACGAGTATAGACGATTTATTATTTTACATATTATTCATTCGTATCGCGTGCATTTCGCTCAACGTATTTACAAAGTAAATAATGACTGAATGTACGCACAAGCGTTCTGACGTTGATTACGTGGACAAACACAAGTTCATTTTCAACGCAATTGCTTTGATAATTGTGAATCGTACCAGAAGCAATTGAGTAGTCCCAAATACCTACACAAGCAGATACAAAACTCTGAAGCCAATATCTGTCACTTTTTTTCTAATCCTATAGACTCCTAATTTTCAGCGTACTGTCCACCATTGAAGGCTACCCAATGGTCAAGTTATAAGGAAGGCCACGGTGAAGTAATTCGTGAATTTTACGGGGAAAAAAAGACCACTAAGCCGTAGGAATTGATCAAGAATAACGACAAAGTAAGAATGCAAGCTGAGTAATTATCAATTTGTACCAAGCATCCGCTGATTCCAGTTACCACTGAAGCACGGAATTCGATCTTCTCCATGGTCGAGGATGTAGTCATTGAAAACGTAATCGTTCAAGACGAACGAATTTCAGTAGATTCTCATAACGATGATCCCGGTAACGAGCTACCTCACTGTTTGAACGCATTATGATAATAAAGACCAAATCTATAGAATCAGATACGCAAATTTCTGCCCAAGTTATAGAATCAGCATTAAGCAATCACGATACAGCAGCGATTCAAACCAATCTAGATGACCTCAAACGATACAAAAGTGACTAAAATCAAGCATGCTTAGAGATAATAACGAAATGTCAACTTATTGTTAATATGTAAGGAAGTGAGGACGTCAAAAAGAAGAACGCCAATAAGAAGTTTCTTCTTTTTGTAAAAGGGTATAAAGCCAGAGCTATAGCTGCCACACAACCCTCCTCCAGTGCTTTGACATCGGAATCAGCAACTCCAACAGATTGGGAAATTTCAGAAGATCGAAATTCCGAGCTTCGGTGGTAAGAAAAAAGATGAATGGCTACCATTTAAACGGCTTCTCGAGACGTGCATCAATTTCTGTCCTCCAAAATTGTTGATGAAGCCGCAACTCTCATAGATGGACTTCCTCTTGACGGAGACCATTACGATGCAGCGTATAAAATCTTACTCGATCATTACGACGATCCGTTAAAACGAATCAACGAACATCTAGACACCCTTCAAACAAAATAGCTCCAAAAATTAGTGACTTACTACAGAGCTCGAGTGACAGCTCTGCAAATTGCATTAGAACAGAATCCGGATGTCGATGTATCCAGCCAATAACTGTATTCACGCGTTTTTGCAAAGAGCCATAACGTCCACACGATTAGACTGGGAGCGTGAAGTTGAAAAAAGACTAACATTTGCAAACGCTACATGGACGGAAGATGTAATCGCTTTTGAACGCGCCATCGGAAAATGTACGCGACACTTCAGGGAAGGTAGTTTGGGACACAGAATCATATAATCGTACTTCAAAAACTATCAAAACCACGAAGGAATGTTTTCAATGCGGCGGAGATCATCGTCTTCATTCCTGTGAAGCATTTCTCAAGTTATCCACCGAGGAGCGGAACCAATTCGTAAAGAAGAAAAGGTTGTGCCCTAGATGTTTTTGAGGATACTGTTTCTTCTAACCCTCCGCTCACAACAGTCTTTTAGCCGCTTTGTCACTCGGCTTATCTCTTGCTCTTTTCTACAATACTGGTTGTAATATTTAATTTCACGTGCATTTACTTCCTCTTGAAGATATCATGGATGCGCGGAAAATTCTGAACCGTCATTTGTATCAATTCTTAGGTGAGGAAGAAATACAATTTCATCAAACAAATTATGATAAATCATCAGTTCCTAAAATCAAGGGAACGTTGAGAGAAACGGAAAAAACATCGTTCCATCCTGAGGTCAAAGAACTGCTATTGCACTACAGCGAAAGCAGTGACTCCAGTGATGATGAAAATGATTCGGAAATTGAAGAAAGTAATGAATACAATAATGTTCAATATTTGTATCTTATTCCGGATTATATTGATTGCGTTGCCGTGCTGAAGCCGCTATATAAAATAGGCTATGTTTTTGTTACAGGTCGAACGACTACGGTCGATGAACCAGCTTCATCCGTGGCAGAATCATCGTTGAAAGATGTGAGTAATTTGTAGTCTTATTTATTTGAACTCGTTGATACTTGTTATGTGTTAAATTCTTTCGAACTGGTGGATACTATCGACGTGGTCAGTGATGTCGATTTACAAAGATTTTTGACGAGTGGTGTCAGGTGTGACGTAGACCGACCGCACCCCGCAGCGTGGTCGGGCGTTCTTGCACAATCGTGCAATATCGCACGTGGCCCTAACACCAACCGGCGTACCTCATGTAGGACAACTCGTTTTTCTAGACTCTGTTCAATGCCCCATTCAAAATTCTTTCGACAATGCAAGCACCTACTGGAGAAAACGATGGAAAATAACGAGACAGCACACTCACTTTGACTCTCCTCACATCCGTCCACAGAGATGGACGACATCTAGGTTAACGAGCGGTTCTTTGTACCCCGGATTAGGGTTTTAGCTCAGAGTTAGGAAGGCTTGCTAGGAGTGTAAGCGGTGGGAAGGCGGAGGTCATCAGTTACCGCTGATGCCACTTCTCTCGAGAATTTGGACTGAGATTAAGGGTGTTGCCGCGTTTCAACATGTCGGTGTAGACTACTGCGGTCCTTACATTGTTGAGAGTGTGGTGCCGTACACGATTGAGCACCATTGTAGGACGGAGCACACAGATTGCCAGACGTGCAGAGGCTTTTGCGCAAGTATTGGGTGGTACTCTTCACGTGCCTTCAGACTCGCGCGGTGCACCTCGAGATGGTGGAAGGTTTGACCGGCGATGCGTTTCTGGAGACACTGATCTGCTTTGTGTCTCTGCGTCGTAAACAGAGTGTGCTTATGTCCGACAACGCAACTAATTTCACGTTTGTGCAACCCTTAATACAGGAAGACGACGGCATTCTGAGACCAAAAAGATAGATTGGTATTCTATGTATTTCTAGTTTGTAGAAGTACAAAGCAGTGAGCGCCAAAGCCGCTATATGTCGTTTTACAAAGATTTTCGACAGGGGTATGGAGTCATTTCCGTCTGCTTTGGAAAGTCCATGCCGTGAGCAGTCCTCTGTTGTCATGAAAATGGTAATTAGTGCCAAGAGTATGTTAGACAGTAATATCATGCACCCGGTCAATCTGCGTAACTGGCAACGTTTTACGCAGGTTACCGACGAAATCTAGAGACTGGCAAAGGGCAATCACCCATTAAATAATGAAGTGTTCTTATTCCAAAATTATTTTCACATTGTGGAATTGAGTTTGGATGTCATTGACAATTCGTTAAAAATGATACTTGACAAGATGTACCAAAAATTGAGACCACTGTTGAGGTCTTGACAACTAACAAGCTTATTGTGAACGTCTCTTCGATTACAGGTGGATCAATTTAAAACATGAGGAATCACCCGCTCCTTCAGAAGCCCGGGACGCGGCCATTCAGAACTTGAAAGGCGATGAGCCAGAACAATTTGTCGGTCCTCTCAGTCCTCCTCTATAAAATATTTATAAAATGCCGGTTCATTACTTATAATTCTCTACTTATAATAAGTATTCCTTGAAGCATTGTTTCCATTGTTTCTACCTTGTTCAAAAAACGATTGATGACAGCCATCAATGCAAGTGTAGGTATTGACTCTGATTATTGTTCATTAAAACATAATAATTTCGAGCTACAGATGTCTTTTTCGCACCAAAAATATTTGCAAACAGTGAATATATGCTGAGGATTCGTGGAGTTTCCGTAGCTGATAAATTAGTAAGGAGACCGTATTCATGAGATCAAATGTACAAGCTGAAGAAGCAAGAAATATTGACAAACATCGACGACCCAATTAGTCAAGTTGAAGAAGAGGATAGGTTCCACATCGACTACACTTGTCACTCAGTTCGTCAAAATCTCCAAACACTCATCTGAACGGGCTCAAGTCGCCCCATGAAGATATACAGCACATTATGCTCAAAAGCCTCGAGTGCAAAATATATTCCTCGCTCACGTAAGGATAATTTCATCGAGGTTATTTCAATTCATTCGATAAATGATTTATAATTTTCAGATACAATACTTTTCGACATCATCTCTCAAAAAATGGCCATCCAGACCATATAGCTGAAATAAATTTCTCAATTCAAGACTATAATGAGGAGTATGAAAACATAACTGTTGCTGTCGATAGGAGATTCCAAAAGTTAACAAAAAAAGCATGGAGTCAAAGTGATAACATTCCCTAGATGATGATTTGGAAGTGTTGCTACAGAAGAAACGTTTTCGTTCATGAGATCAGCTTCTACCTTGTTCAAAAAACGATTGATGACAGCCATCAATGCAAGTGTAGGTATTGACTCTGATTATTGTTCATTAAAACATAATAATTTCGAGCTACAGATGTCTTTTTCGCACCAAAAATATTTGCAAACAGTGAATATATGCTGAGGATTCGTGGAGTTTCCGTAGCTGATAAATTAGTAAGGAGACCGTATTCATGAGATCAAATGTACAAGCTGAAGAAGCAAGAAATATTGACAAACATCGACGACCCAATTAGTCAAGTTGAAGAAGAGGATAGGTTCCACATCGACTACACTTGTCACTCAGTTCGTCAAAATCTCCAAACACTCATCTGAACGGGCTCAAGTCGCCCCATGAAGATATACAGCACATTATGCTCAAAAGCCTCGAGTGCAAAATATATTCCTCGCTCACGTAAGGATAATTTCATCGAGGTTATTTCAATTCATTCGATAAATGATTTATAATTTTCAGATACAATACTTTTCGACATCATCTCTCAAAAAATGGCCATCCAGACCATATAGCTGAAATAAATTTCTCAATTCAAGACTATAATGAGGAGTATGAAAACATAACTGTTGCTGTCGATAGGAGATTCCAAAAGTTAACAAAAAAAGCATGGAGTCAAAGTGATAACATTCCCTAGATGATGATTTGGAAGTGTTGCTACAGAAGAAACGTTTTCGTTCATGAGATCAGCTTCTACCTTGTTCAAAAAACGACTGAATACAGCCATCAATGCGAATGTAGTTATTGACTCTGATTATTGTTCATTGAAACGCAATAATTTCGAGCTAGAGATGTCTTTTTCGCACCAAAAATATTTACAAACAGTGAATATATGCTGAGGATTCGTGAGGTAACCGTAGCTGATAAATTAGTAAGAAGACCGTATTCATGAGATCAAATGTACAAGCTGAAGAAGCAAGAAATATTGACAAACATCGACGACCCAATTAGTCAAGTTGAAGAAGAGGATAGATTGAACATCGAATTCCACATCGACTACACTTGTCACTATTGCATCCCCCCTGCACATCCCTTCAGTTCTTCAAAATCTCTAAACACTCATCTGAACGGGCTCAAGTCGCCCCATAAAGATAATACAGCACATAATGCTCAAATGCCCTGCTGTATGCAAAACATATTTCCGGCTCACGTAAAATAATTTAATCGAGGTTATTTTAATCCATTTGATAAGTGATTCATAATCTAATTTCATGTTTTCAGATACAATACATTTCAACAACACCTCTCGAAAAGTGGAGACCACCCAGACCATATCGCTGAAATAAATTCCTCAATTCAAGACTATAATGAGGAGTATGAAAACGTAACTGTTGCTGTTGGTAGGAGATTCCAAAAATTAACAAAAACAGCATGCAGTCAGAGTGATAACATTCCTAGATGATGATATGAACGTGTTGCTTATATCTAATTCATCCTTTTACTTTTCATTTTCTATGATATAAGCAAGAATACAAGGCCGCGCAATGCTTGCAATTTCAAAACTAGAGGAAACTTTGATCGCCAAATTTCTCTCGATGATAGGCACTGAAACGGAGGGAGAAGATAATCCGTACACTATTTTTTATAATATTATGCTCTCTCTGCCGAAAGAATTCCACACAATTGACACAGTGAAGGAAAGGTTCCTCAATTTCAATTCGAATCGCAAGATACCAAAGAGGGAACCTGAACAAGATTTTTTGCTCAGAAATCATCATTCAGACAAAACACTTTTAGGCGATCCCAGATACCCTTACTTTCCCACAATGTGGCCCTATCATGACTGCATGGGGAAGAAACGATGGAAATGAAAACGAAAAAGAGATCTTAATACAGACGGCTACAGCAGCGCACTGACAAAATTATAGCGCACCGTAGAAACGTTTTCGTTCATCGAATCAATTCCCATCTCGTTCAAAAAACGACTGAATACAGCCTGGTTCAGAGTTTGTCATCAATACGTTGGGAACAATTTGGTTACCAAACGAGGACACGTTTAAAGTATGGGTAGCCAGACGTCACGTGAAAACTCACTCTAAACGAGAAATCTTGTCGGTATTAGCATCAGTTTACGATCCTATTGGCTTGCTATCACCTGTAACGATTAAGGCCAAACTAATTATGCAATCACTGTGGACTCACAAATTAGATTGGGATTCAGAAATCCCGGAATCCATCAAACTGGAGTGGGACGAATTTTGTCGGCACTTCAGTTCTCTGAATGAAATTCAAGTAGATCGACACCTTTTCCGCAATGGCAACCCTTTACGCATTGAATTCCACGGCTTTTCTGATGCTTCAGAGAAAGCGTACGGCGCAGTAGTATATTTGCGATACTTCACCACCAATGGTACATTCTGTGCATTAGTCTCATCGAAAACGAGAGTGGCTCCTCTAAAAAGGAAAACCTTGCCTAGGCTAGAATTGTGCGCTGCTTTAGAACTAGCACAACTTGTTAATAAAATTGAATCAAATCTGAACGGAATAGTTCTACTTGACGTCAAACGTTTATGGACAGACAGCAAAATTGTGCTTCATTGGATAAAATCTTCTCCTTTACGTTAGCAATTGTTCGTAGGTAATTGAGTAAAAAAAATACAAGCTCTAGGACATGATTACATCTGGGATTACGTCCAATCACGATCCAACCCCGCAGATGTCATTTCACGCCGAATATATCCTTCCGAGTTGATTAGCTTTTCTCTGTGGTGGGATGGACCTCAATGGTTGACTAATAACAGCGATCCCTATGATACTACAGTCCAATTCAACAAGAATTTAAGAGACCTACCTGAAGTACGAAAGTCTGTGAGGGAGTATATGAGTACATTTATTTGCGTAGACAGTAGTAATTTCCTCAACCAATATTCCAGCTTTACAAAATTAGTTCGCATTACCTCCTGGCTCATTCGTTTCTATTGGAACACAACTTTCAAGCTCCATAAATTGCGAGGACCACTACAGTACTCTGAACTTGAACGTGCTACTTTAATTTTATGCCGTCTTGTCCAGAGCAATACTTTTGCGAACGAAAAGAGGTTATTAGAAAGAGGCAGTGAACTACCAAAGACAAGTAAATTAAGTACTCTATCCCCCTTCTTAGACAAAGATGGTATAATTCGTGTAGGATGAAGAATTCAACAATCGCAATTATTCTATGAAGCGCGACATCAAATTATTTTGCCACCTGATTCTTGTTTGACCAAACTGTTGATAAAGTATGAGCATGAAAGACACTTGCACGCTGGAGCCAAATTATTAGGCTCAGTACTGAGACGCAAATTTTGGGTACTACGTCAGATTCAAGCCATAAAATCTTGCATCAATAAATGCAAGAAATGCGTTATAACACGGGCTTTACCATCAAATCAAACCATGGGAACTCTACCTTCTTCTAGAGTCACTCCAGGACGCATATTCCAGACTACTGGTGTAGATTATTCTGGACCAATCAAATTGGGAAACAGAATAGGAAAACGTTCCATCATCTCAGACGCTTATATTGTTGTCTTTGTTTGTTTTGCTACTAAAGCGGTGCACCTAGAATTGGCTTCTGATCTCACTACGGAGTCATTCATGGGAGTACTCGATAGATTTGTTGGTCGAAGAGGAATCCCAAATCAAGTGTGGTCTGACAATGGTAGAAATTTTCTGGGTGCAAAAAATGTACTACGTGATCGCTACGATTTTCTTTGTGAAAATGGTGAAAAATTTACGAGAAAAATCATCGAACAAGGTTGCGATTGGAAATTCATACCTGCTTGGACACCTCACTTTGGTGGTTTGAGGGAGTCCGGAATCAAATCAATTAAGCGTCATTTAAGAAAAACGTTAGGTAGTGTTGCGTTGACATACGAGCAATACGAAAACAACTCTCATTATGATTGAAGCTTGTCTAAATTCACGACCACTTACTATCGAGTCTTCTGATCCCAATGACCCCAGTGCGCTCACCCCAGGGCATTTCCTGATTGGCGGGCCAATAACGGCTGTACCAAATCCGGATGTTACTCATGTCCCTGCGAGCCAGCTAAAATACTGGGAATTAACAAAACAAAAGACCCAGCAATTCTGGAAACACTCGAATAACCCGGTATTTGTTGATCGAATTGATGGTGCGGCGAGAAATGAATGGTACTGCTCATAGTGGTTATGATGATGCGGCGACTGCTGCAAACTATTGGAAGCAAAAGCTAAAGGTAACACAGAAGGATTTTCCAAAATGTCTGCAACGTTCGCGTTGCTGCTGTAGCTGTCGTTCGACTGACTATTGTTAGTGCTCGTGGAAGAACCTGCACTATAAGGTCTGGAAGTGGCGTTGGTATGATCCAAACCAAATGGAAAGAACAATTTGTGGTACTCTTCATTAGCACCGTAGTTTGTAACTGAGATCGGTGGCACAGCTGGATGCTGATAGGACGGGGCAGGATTTATTTGCAATGAATAACAAAACAATATTTAGAAGTCTAGCTCGATGATGGTGACAGAGAGAAAAGATGTGCTCTGAAGAGCGCAAAATTCTTTCCAGAATTATCAGAAAACTTGGTCCTATTAAAACTTACCGCATTTTGCCGCTGGAGTAATGAATACTTGAATTCGCTACAAGAAAAGACAAAATGGCGCATGAACAAGAGAGAAATTAATATAGGTGACACAGTAGTAATCAAAAACGATGACTCTCCTCCTACTCATTGGCCGCTGGGAGTAATAACTTCTCTCCATCCAGGTCAAGATAACATAGTAAGAGTATTAACTCTTCGTACAAATACTGCCAAAGGCGTAGATTTTGTCAAGAGACATGTTTCACGTTTAATCTATCTTCCGTAACCAACTTCCACTTTCAGCTCATTTAGAGCAAATTGTAATGAAATCGACCTAATTTCAGAAAAACCAAGAATGGACGAAACTTGAAAAGATACGCTGAACTTCAAGGCCGACTTGAACCAATTTAATTCTAGTGTCTTTTTACAATTAATTTTAGCACTTATCATTTATGCTAAACTTAGCAGCACACCAAATTTTATACATTCGGCACGCTGGTACCAGCACTTCTATTTACGTACGTAGTATACAATCAAAATTACTCATGTTGAGAAAAAAAAAAAGCCGTTCATGCTCCTTTTCTACGTGTGCATGCAAGTGAAAGAGTTGACTCGAATCGTTGTTCATTAAAGAGCAATAATTAGGAGCTAGAGATGTCTTTATTGCGCCAAAAATATTTGCAAACAGTGAATATATGCTGTGGATTCGTGGGCTTTCCGTAGCTGATAAATTAGTAAGAAGACCGTATTCATCAGATCAAGGATATTCTACCGGCTCAATCCCGTAAGATATCCAGTCTTTGATCATAAAAGGTTGTTTGCACCAAGAATCTCGTATTTCAGTTTGAATTCTTGATTTTCTTTTTCTCGTGCGAGTAAATATAATACAAAGTTACTAAAGTCGATTCATTTTCATACAAAGAAATATGTATACTCCGCGAGCTGAATATACAACTCAAAAAAGATGAGTGGAAAAGAGAGGGAAAGACATTCAAGATTTACTCGAATAATTATGGACAAAGGGAATTTCTATGTACTTACAGTGATTATAACTCGTATACTTTAAGATCTACTTCTGAAACAGAAGCCCGGTAATATTTCTTAGCGGAATGGTATGGTCCTCGTCTACTCGATGATCCTCTCATATCCTTTGTGTGTATGAAATAAATGAATAAATAAACAACCTTTTCGCTCTTCAGCATTAAGAAGAAGCAACATCTTGCGAAGTCTTTTCTCGCGCGCGTATTTCTATTCGAAATGATACACGTACCTATATACAAAGTTCCTATACACGCATATCAGAGGGAGGCCGCGGCAGAAGCGGCGGCAGCTCTCGCGCTTTGACAAATTCCTACGTACATCCTTAAAATATCGTATCATACGGCGAGTAAATAACTTAGTGGTGCTTATTCAAGCGTAGTTAGCTGAGAGAGAACTTAAAGAGACGTTATTACCTAAACTTTCGAATGAGTCAGCCTTTTCTATTTATAATATTACTTCACCTTTGCCCGTCATCGCAGAAATTACGCGAACTTCCTGCGCGTATTACCGCAGTTCGAGAACGACGACGAAATTGCTTTTCAAAGCTACGTGCGTCGACGACGCGGCGCATAAATTAATTTACAATATTTTTACGAGACGACAGCGAAATTCGCGCGCTCATATACATACTAGACAGTTTTCATGTCCGAAGAACTCGTAAAATCTTTTTCAGCATTTAATTAGTCGAGCATTAAGCCCCGGTAAGGTTTCGGATCATTTCGAATGGATGGTTTTTACGAACTGCAAAAATTTGTAGATTTTATGATTTCATCAACTACGGTAATTAAATTTCGCTTATATTACAACGAAAACTGTGTAGGGTGCAGCTAGACTACGAACGCTTTCCGACCTCCATCCCTGATGTATAAGAGTCTATAGATATAATAGTAATGATAATAATAACTTCGCGACGAACGTTTTTAAATAATGCGATTTTAATACGACAGAAAAAGCATTAAAACAAATATTAAAGAAGGTCATTTAATACTTATATACAACGGATATTGGGAGATCTCGCGAAGCATCGACCTCGTAAATCATTTCATATAATCCTCAGACGACGAGTTCACATCAACGATAATTTCATTTATTACGGTGACTTGGCGCGTTGAAAACGAATTCAAAAATTGGGTAAAAAAATTCAAAATACAACGGAAGAGAAAATACGAAATCGTATTACCGATACTCGTGTTCTCCACCTGTACACGAAAATAGCGGATCGACTGCCCCACGTGTCTGGAGAGCCTTCGTACCCGCGTCATATTGATCGGTACGTACGAACATCTGTAAGTATTTTATTGCAAATTTCGCCGTATCGAATAGCAGCAGAATACATCGATAAACGAAAAAAAACTCATTTCTGCTCCGCTTTTGTCTAGACTTAAAACGCAATCAAATATCGAAACAGATTTCATCCCCTCGCCTCTCATCTTTGATACCCGATACGACGACGAGATTGCGAAAATAGAAAATCTTTTTACAATAGTATAAAAATTAGAAATCGAAAAGAAATTTCGACTGAAAACTTCGTCTTTCTCAGATGCGCGTCCGACCTTTCGCTTCACTCTCCGTAGTTGAGAAATCGCGTTGCGAATTCGATGCGAAAAGGATACGTCGATTCGCTCCATCAAAATTGAGATACGAGAAGCTGTAGTATCGAAGACGAGAAGACGCGTCGTCGTCGTCCCTTACGGTCAGGTTTTTCTTCAATTGACTTCCGGAATTTAATAAACCGTAAATAATTTCTACAGCATTTAATCATTGTCGTACCATCATTACGACACGAAAGGCTGCGCAAAGCTTACAAAACTGGTGAACGGGAAGGGCGGAGAAGGGAACGACGACAGCGACGACGACGATATGCTACACTGTGTATAAAACGCAGTCGAGTGATGTACACCAACTTTGGATCAATTTCAAATACAGTAATGTGTAAATGTTGTATAATTCATGAATATACTTGGCACCCGTTAAAGTTGAAATAATGCTTTCGAGTATTAAATACGCAATAAAAAAAATCTTAAAAAATGATATCGAATTAATTTTTCATCATTATCGAGTGAACCGCGAAATTATATTGCTGTCAAATATTCTGTAAGGCGAATCGCGCCACATGACTGCGTACACACATCGATTCGATCGCTCTACACTCTCGTGAGAATCCTTCAGGTAGGCTCTCGTAAACAAAACTGGCCGAATACGTTTCTTTGAGCGTTCCATAAATACAGTATAACACCTCCTAAACAGGTAGCCTTACTTGAGGAAAAAGCGTCTCTTCATAAATCCAATCATTAATTCACAAAAATATCATAACGTTCCCTCAACATACGAGGTAGAGATTATCAACGAGTTCAGTACTCACGATTTGAGGTGAACTGTGAAGTAGATGCTCATTAGACTAGATTACAATTTCTTTCAAGAGAGTCGATGACACGCAGATAAATTGGTGTGAAACAAGAAAATATAAGCGAGAAGATTCGTGTTTAAATTAAAGATGAGGAACAATCATTTTCCCCTCCCCCAATTTTCCAGAACCACTCAATTACATCGAAATTAAGTACCTACCTACATGAACAATCAATTTTCAACGATAAGTGAGCAACGAAGAGAAAACGAACACAACAACAAATTATCCATCTCTGATTTCAAGCTTGACTCCACTTCTTTCATTTTCAAAAAATTAGAGTCAACACAAAATAATTTCCGATCCTTAACATAAATAAGACGCAATTTCATCATTGTCTACAGCAGAGTGCAATTCAATACCGATTACGAATAAGACTCGTTTCTTGATTTTCGATAGCAGGCCACTGCGCTTCTTCAACGAGTACCTGTGAATATTCATTATGGACGAATGAAATACGAATTTTCGATCCGATCGAAGTTACGCAATCTTATCATCCACCTGTTTCGTTCGTAGCGAGCAAAAACACGTAGAAAAAAAAACAACAATAATAATGATAACTACAACATACAGTTAACGTGCTATTAAAAAACAAGAACGGGGAGTTGTCTCCCACGAATGCAATGTCATTGAATAAGTTCTTATCAAGGACTTAATCTTGATAGTTCAGGTACAACGAAAAATAGTAACTTCAGTTGAATTCGAGAGGATTCAATTGTATACAAACAGTCGATACCGCGGTCATTCTTACGATTTTGATCGATACAGAACTTTAAATAAAAGCGACAATGGATCGTAATTACCCTTTCGATAACCTTCGGAGTAAAATAATTCAAATCCATACTTTTCAGCACGATTAAATGAAGATGGCCACATCGTACGAACTACAGAATTCAGATTGTTACAACAGTTTCGAACGAACACGTAACTCAAAACTTGTGTCTCCCGCATCAACTCAGAGGGCTGTCGATAGTCTTCTTTCCACACTAAAAATCTTACGATTAGCTCGACAAGGGCCCCCTGAAATTCGTTTAAAAGTTAGAACCAAAGATCGAACGTTACGATGACTCAAGGTAAATTATCCTACGATTTCATATCGATCGAAACACGGTCAACATCATCATCGAACACTTTCTCGGAAGCGTACGATTCACCAAACACAAGTAAGTCGGTTCTTGTTACTACCTATTTCAACGTTACGAAGAATTACGGAACTAAGACTGAATTTGATATCGATTGAAAACACAATTGACAAGCATCGTACGATTGGCCGTGTTCAAAAAAATCGTATTCGAATCACTAACCCTTTCGACATTTCGGATGAATTACGTAATCCACCTTTCTCAAGAGTTTACGTCTTGAATAATCACAT
Source organism: Aspidiotus destructor (assembly GCA_035079395.1). Taxonomy (NCBI): domain Eukaryota; kingdom Metazoa; phylum Arthropoda; class Insecta; order Hemiptera; family Diaspididae; genus Aspidiotus; species Aspidiotus destructor. The sequence goes on along the minus strand of JAVHKZ010000004.1, from coordinate 3,730,827 downwards.
TCTCGTGAGAAATTCACGAGCTCCGATCAGTTGAAAACACGATTATGAAGTCAAAACATCACTTACTTAAACAGGCGGTCAGCAAGAAAGACGAAAAAATTCCAAACCGTTGTTTTGTCAGCGAAGTTCCAATAACGCATCAACTTACAAAAGGTATTCACCAACCAGAGGAAATAGCAGTAGTCTTCACTTTTCTCGAAACAAAACAATTCCAGTATTTCGCAATTTACTTCCGTTCATACGTTCTTATCGACAGGCACTCAAGGAGGATCAATATCCTGTATCTTTTCACGTTCGTCATCGATGGAAAATCTATCACGACGAAAACTGAATTAGAAATTTTCCTCTCACCACCAACGATAAACACAGTAATAGCTCATAGTTCATCTTACTTGACGCTCAATAATGATGAAACACGAACTATTCTTATAGAAGATACGACTGACGCTTACTCGATAAAATGGCGGTACCGTTTTCTCGAAACAAAACAATTCCATTATTTCGCAATTTACTTCCGTTTATACGTTCTTAACGACAGACACCCAAGGAGGATCAATATCCTGTATCTTTTCACGTTCATCATCGATGGAAAATCTATCACGACGAAAACTGAATTAGAAATTTTCCTCTCACCACCAACGATAAACACAGTGATAGCTCAAAGTTCATCTTACTTGACGCGCAATAATGATGAAACACGAAGTATTCTTATAGAAGATACGACTGACGCTTACTCGATAAAATGGCGGTAAATCAGCGCAACTCCTGTACGATGACCAAATTTAGAAAATCTTGAGAACAGCTATCGGGCGAACGGTACTCGTATCCAAAATGTACAAATAAGAAAGTAAAGAACTAATTAGGATGAATTCGCATAATTAATTAATCATTGCAAACGGATTGTTCCTCTAACAAGGGCATTAAAATAGCGCGAACTGAACGACTTACGACAAACAACATTTCCCGGCAATATGGACGCCCGACGCCGACGCTTCGACTGACTTCGACGTTCGAGAATGATCCATCAGTAATGGCCGCCACAGGAAAATTGGCTTTGCATCACCGTGCTTTGCATGAAGACTCTGAGTTTTGAATTTCACAGCTGTGCAAAACAGAGTACATTTGGGCTACAGGTAAATCAGCAGAATGCACACTGTTTTCAATGTTGCATCGCCTCAGAACAAAGTTGTATTCATTAATTCATGCTATAAACATAAGAACTCATTATGCTAATCTCCTTGGTCACGACAGGCTCTCACAGCGAGTTTGCTTTTGCACCGCACTGGTGCGCTGTAGTGCAAAACAACGTAACCGCTTTTTCTTATTGAACTTTCGATTTTATTGCTCTGCAGAGCATCATTTTCTTGCAACTAGCAAAAATATTATTTTTATGTTTTATAAGCCCATAGAATTTCTCTGCAACAGCTGAGTGAAAGTATAATATGCAGTAAGTCCCTTTAATTGCAAGTAGGTAGGCTATAACATGATTGTTTATAATTTTAATTAATTTTTTTCTCACCAGCAGGCCTACATTGAGTACATTCTATAGGCTGCTCTGGAAATTGAGATAGGTATTTGTAAATTTTTTTTTTTCATTATATTTCTTTTTTTCAAATTGAGTTTAGGCCTATAACCAAGTTAACATTCAAATTTCAATATTTCATCAATAGAATAATATTTTCAAGTTTTATTTTTTTGTGGACTAAAGACTGAACCAACAACAAAAAGAGAGAAATTTTTGCTCAAGATCCTTAATATCATTCATTTATATCCCAACACGTTTCAGACAAAACCAGCATCCTTCATTTAGGAATTTCACTAGTTTCAGGCTTGAAATTCCTGATGAAGGACGCTGGTTTTGTCTGAAACGCGTTAAGAAAAAAATAAATAATATTTTTGTGGATGTTTAGGATATATGCTTTATACATCACAGAAAAAATACGCCGAAATATAAGAAGATATACCTAGGTTCCAAGACGACTATACTATCCACAAAATTGACCAATTGTCATAAAATCTTTCAGAGTCTTAGATGAGTGTTTGATACAAGTCTAAAATTTATTCAGAACTTTTAAGATTATTTAGAATCCTTGTAATCGCAATGCTCAAAAAAGCTTGAAATGTACTACCTCTTTTTGATCGTTGATAGTGGGAGTTCTAAATAATAATTATACAAGTTCTGAATTAATTTAGCCCTGTATCAAACACTCTGAAAGATTTCATGACGATTGCGGTTGTAGGCTACCTAATCCTGTGGATAGTAATTAGTCGCCTCAGAACCTATATTTTTGTACAGTTAGGCATATTTTTTTTGTGTAGAGCCCTCATCAAGCAAAAAATTTCTCTCTTTTTGTCATCTAGATAGAATAAAAGCAGCCTCAAATTTTATCTAAATTTTGAATATAAATCAGATTAAACTCAATTTAAAGAAAAATTGATGAAGAATAATATTGACGAATAATATTTTAATGTTCTAGAGTGGCTTTATTATTGTATTTTTTGATTACTATTATTTTCAATTGCTGTTATAGGCTATCATCAGAACTCAGAAGAATTGCCACCTAAGAAACTGAAGCTTTGTTTTGTGCACCAAAATTACTAATCTAAAATAATACCTAAGTTGTCTCAAAATGAACATTGAATTTATTGGTGTTGTAGATCCAAAAACGTCGACCAGAGTATTTGAAGGAGAGAAATGCTTGTGTTGAAAAACTAGTAGGCCTACAATTGTAACTTATTATCATTCATTCTGTTCGTTAAAAAATATTTATTATTAGAAAAGAAAACGACTATTTTTACGTATCTTAAAGATGGACCATTTGCAATCTAATTAGGTATAAAGTTAGCTTGTTGCGACGGTTTATTCAATAGGGTAGATAAAAAGAAATTAAATTTCTAAGTTATTCATGGCTCTGCCGTTGTTTATTATAATACAAGTAAACTGACCAACGTTTTGGTAGAACGTATACCATCTTTGGGGTCTAAGTATATTCACAATGAATGACGGCAGAGCTGTGATGAATAACGTAAAAATTTATTTTTCTTCTATCTGTTGTAATCTAAGCTGGATGTGCTGAATAACAATTTTTTGATACTTTGATGAGTAAAATGACGAGACTAAGAACTTGATGGTAAAACAAAGTGAATAGCTAATGGAAAAATAGAATTTTTTATTATCTAGCTGAGAATAACGAGACAAAATACTTGTTAGGATTTCTGAATTATATCATACTTGTGAAAAGTTCTACAGAAGTTTGAATTTCTTGTTTGTTCTATCTTGAATTTGTAATTTTTGTGCGTCTTTTCTGCCCTCCAACAAATCGCTTGCTCAACAAGGATGAATAGAGCTTACTAGGCAAAAATTCTAAGCATCATACAATATAGCAGAGATGATGACGCACTGGCAGTAGTACTGCAATGTTAAAATATGTTAATTATTGAATCTTAAGTTAGGTATACCTGTGTAAGTCATGCTTTGTAGGTCTAGATAGACTATACACTGATGGTAATCAATTAGAAATACCGTACTTGAACAAATGTGATTGATATTAGGTAGGCCTACTGAAGTTACTTGAATTTTCTGAAACGTGAATGAAAACAAGGGTAGTAATCACGATAAAACATTCACTATTAGGTTTGAAACATTAGATTCTAGAAGAAAAGAATGTAGAGTCCCATATCACACTATTGCGACCACAGCAATACTCTCAGCAAAAAACTGTTTCATTTGCTATAGTGATTATAAACAGTAGGAATTATTCATAATTTACAGGCTTTTAGCTACAGACATCAAATATTAGGAAATGGTTCCAACTAGTTTTCATTTTTTTTTTTTTTTTTCTTGTTATTTTCATCTGTTTTCTTGTTCTGATTTTGAACAACGGTATTTTGGCTGTTTGATTTCTATTTCACGGCAATTTCTATTCTACCAGTCTTTACTGTAATGATAAATATAAAATTCAGATCTTCCTATTACTATTAATTAGCAACCAAGGTAAATGACAAGGAAAAAGAAAATCATCCAAGGCTCTTAGGCACTTCAAGTTATTCTCAGTGTAAGTAAAATAATATTATAATGAGACGCACTGGCATTTATATAGGTACTTGTAAAATGAAATGATATTTAAACCAAATGGACTCTGTTGGTTATATACGTACCCACGTTTGTTGAAAGTAGGTACCTATCTATCTAGATTGACAGAAAGGAAATATAATATACTGGCTTGACAATATTTTGGAATGCTACCGCTCTCAGAAAAAAAATCTGTAAAAATTTCCTCAAACAAATAATTAAGTACAGTGTAATGGATTTCGTTGGGAAAATATTTTGTATTCATTACTGGTGTGCTCATGTAACTAACAGTCAACTCCATCTTCATGATGATGCTGGTGATAATGATGATGACAACGATGACAACGATAATAGCGATTACTCTGGAGAAAAAGAATCCTTTTAACGGGTCATGTTAATTCAATATTTTCCAAAGTTGTCATTCTAGGTTACTAGAGCTGAAGATAGTATGTCGGAAATTCTGTCATCGTCGAAGTCGCACTAATGTTACGTTTTGCTTCCGCATGTTTGCGTTGACGTTGTAGGAGAGTTTTCAAGTTATTTTTACGTACCGCGACATAAATTACTTTCATAGTTTCGATACTATTGTTTTTTTTTTCTTAAAGCTAATGTACGTCGTTCATGTAAAAATCAACCATTTCTTTTTGAATTCCAAATTAATTGCGTGCCTTATGCGCCTAATTTTAAAACAATTTAAATACCTCTGCACCATAATTGTTGTCTTCTCAAAAAACTGATCTTTATCAAGAGATATAGTAGGTATCTCGGCGTATCACACTTTAGCTCATTCATTAACAATTTTGAAAAGAGACGAAGGCAACATTCACAGAACTCTACGACAAAGCCATTATTAACCCTTTCTTTTTTTTTTTTTAGAAGGTGCTTGATCCCGCAGGCCTTTAACATCGAGTAATGCTTTTAAACTTTTAAAAACTAAACGCAAAGTTATTGTTTCACAAAAAGTAGACGTCGTGTTCGATTAACTAAATGACTATAAATGTTGTACGTAGGATACAGGTTACCAACTTTTTTTTAAGGAATGTTTTTTCGTTCGTCCCAGTATAATTACAGCTCACTTAAACGGAAATGAAGGAAGAAGGAGTGACAGAGTACGCCTAGTTTGCATCCAGAGCTAAAGCAAGACAGTAGGTAATTTGTTGATTGTACGAAGAAACCGGAGATCCATAGCCTAATAAGTCCTATAGACACACGAATTCAAAGATACCCTTTTTTGTTTATACAAATTACAAACGTAACGAATAATATTTATTCAACGTTTTGTAAGTTACTTCTCTCGGAGCGATGAAGTAATAACAGCATAATCAGTTTTTTTTTTTCTCTCGACAAAAGAAAGAAAAAAAAAAGAGAGAATTACAAATAATAAATTAACCGGGTTCTTGGGAGTGCATTGAACAGCGTACAATTAAGGTTAGAAATTTGCCTAAAATACCAATAAAATATTCCGTTGTACGCGAAAATAAAAAGTAGAAAACGAAAAAAGAAAAAAGAAAAAAAAAAGAGAAGTCGTTAATTATTATTATAGTCACGAAACATACAGAGCGGAGGAAATACTGTTGGTATATCCTCGTGTAGTACTTCATGTCGGTAAATTTTTAGAGCAGTTGGTTCCCAACTTCATACTGAAACTGAAATTTTTACGATCGTAACTTTTAAGTAACATTCTCGCGCCGTACATAGACCGAGTATCTTAAATTAAGCGTGTAAAATCTTTTTACAGCATTTTTTTTTCTTCTTTTTTCCGCCTCACTGTTCTGCAGCGACTGTTGATATGTATTTACGTTCCAAAGTTATAAGAAACCTGCTGCATCATGCAGAAACTCGGCCCAATGGATGATGTGAGGGAAAACATAGATCTCGATTTATCGGCGTTGTTGCTTGGAGGGGCTCAGAGATACATGATTCTCAATTTCGTCGTGACAGTTTCAACATTTACTCTTGATCTGGTTTTCTTCGGTTCTAGTGTTTGACTATATCAAGGATTTTATGATAAGTACCTAAGTTATATGAATTGTCGAGGAAAGAAAGCTTCATTCGAATCAAATATTCATTCAGGAATACGTCTACAGATCGAGTTTGTTTATACAGATTATAAAAGATTAGAATTTCCTCAAATACGTCAATCTATAGTGAAAAAATTTCTTCCAACCGAACTGCTGAACACGTGAAGCGTTACATCTGAATCACATTAATGCTCTATCCGGGGCATATATACGAGAAACGGAACCACATTGAATTTTGTTTAGTTGTGTAGTAGGTACGATAGAATTACCTTCGCTCTGGCTACAAATTTTTCTATCGTTCGTGTAACGCACGTGTTCTACGGTAATTTATTCGCTGAAAAATGTTTGCTCATGCGTTCAAACCTTCCAAGGACGACGAGACTGATTGTGATGAATTGAGGAGGAGTGTAAAACGGAAAAATTCTAATATCGAAAGTGTTTTATATAGCCTCTAATCTGGAACGTTACAGTTCAAACCGATCCCCTTTGGTGCACCTCGGGGCGTAGGTGCACGTTACTTTTCGCAGCTGAAAAAGGAGAGGCGAAAGAAAGTTCAACTTGATTTTGATGTCATTACCTACTGATGATGGCGTACATAAATGTATACAGTTGAAGGATTCTGAAGTTGACTTTCTACTCGAAGGAAAGAGTTAGTGATCAACCAACTTCACGTTCTCGATTCTTGAAATATTTTGAAGGAAATATGATGCGGCCGTTCGGACCTCTTTGGAGTATTATATTCAAGCCAAAAGCTAAAAAAAGTCACAATTTTTCAGCTGGGTGATTTCTTCCATTCCCCTCACCTTCATGATAGCATGGATAGCTGAAAGACGTATTCAGCCGTATTCTAATTTTGGACCATTAGGCCGAAGCCAAAAACCAGCCTTATCTACAAGAAATGGAGCAGCGGAAGCTGAAGCCGTATTTCTCAAGGTCATCAGCCTAAGCTGTCAAATTTGGCTGCAACACTCTGCTGACACTGACAACCATACTTCATCTAAGGAACTAGATAAGATAGGTAGATATGCGCAAGTGTCAAGTGATAAAAGGACTGTCGCCATGTTTGATAAAGTTGAAGGAGAAGCAGTTTCAAGAGGTTTCAGGAGTGCTGTGAGAATTTAAATCTCAAACATCGAACCTTGGTAGATTAGATACGGTAGATTATATCAATAGAGGCGAGAAAATAAGTAACTTGAGTGTTTCTTCATTTTGGAAGTATGAATTCTTGAATTTGATGTTGGATGATTGAAATTCTCTCAAGATACTACTTTGATTGCTCCTATCCTTTGACTTTATCAGGCATCAGCTTAGTGACGGACCAATTCTTATCACTTGCGCATACCTATCTTCTATTATAGTTCTTTACTTCATCACCAAACCGGCAAACTGTATACTGTATAACCTAAAACATCGTCAGCCACCATGTTTGTTCACATAGGCTCTCGAGAATTCAAACGCGGCATCCGCCAGGATCGCTAACAACGCTCATGGTTTATTCAACAATCATCCTGTTGTACTAAGTTAAATTAAACCTCTGTATGAGCTGCGACGAGACTACAGTTTAAAGGAAGAAATCTCTTGTAACCATGCAAGGAGACCTTATTCTATGGATGTTTGGCTTGTTGTATGACCAACTTTCACAGAACTTGATTCAATTCAACAAATTAAATCAATGACTATTCTCTAGATTGTGTTCAAGTGAACATGAAACAGAATCCAAAAGCTGTTATTATCGGAAGAAGGAATGCTTGCATCAGAAAACTAGTATGACAATATTAAATTTTTTTTTATAAAATAATCATACTTACTTACTCTTAAAAAGAACTTCTCACCTATATCTTAATTAGCCTTATTAAACTCATTTAAAGAAAACGGGATGTTTTCTCAATATTGTTGATAGTCATGTAGTTGAATTTGGAAGAGTTATCTAAACTATATACATGGCGGTAGGTATACGGGAGAAGAATGAAGAATCTGGAATAAGGAATGAAGCAAAATTGAAGGTCTTGTCATCCCATCTAATTTGTAGAATGTGTTTGTAGACATCTTTTATGGGATGTCAGGAAGCCAAATCTGCTTCATTGAACTTGAAGTATTAGTTACTTTTAGGCTAATAGCTTTTGGGAGTCGCTAACCGATTGTTTACCGTTTTAGCGGGGAACCCGCTATCCATTTTGTTAGGGGATTACATTCTCAGAAAACGTGAACTGCGTGGCATGACGTGACGTGTGGCGCTTTATGACGTCATCAATGACCTTGACCTACTTTAGAGACTTGAAAAAATTTAAACTTCCAGCCTTCATTATATCAGGCCTGGTATTTTTAGGAGGATTACATCCTCAGAAAACGTCCGCATCCGGGAGTCTCTGTGAACTGCGTGACGTGACGTGACGTGACGTGACGTGACGTGACGTAGGGTGCTTTATGACGTCATCAATGACTTTGGCCTTGACCTTTTTCAGGGACGGGAAAATTTCAACTTTCAGCCTTCATTATATCAGGCCTAGCAATAGCATGCAGTATACTGAGAAGAGCCCAGCCAACTCATTTTCTGAGGGGGCATTTTCGCGCCAACGTGATCGCGAGCGCGGAAGGTTGCAAGTTCTCCACTGCCATTGCAAACCTGCAATGGTCTTTAATTTTTGTGATCTAGTATAGGTCTAGTTTAGAATATTTCAAGAATAGTATAATCCTAGTATAAAGATAGTATAAAATCTAGTATAATGAAGGCTTCAGCCCAGTAAAGGTCTCGCAGTGCCGCCCAATCTACGGATTTTTGTTTGTCAAAAAAGATACGGATTTTGCGTAAAATACGGATCTCTTATGCTCAAAGGAAGAGATACTTTTCTTTTAGTCGTTATGGAAGGGTACCGCTGTCCCATGTAACATTGAGTCGATGAAAGGAAAAGTATCTCAGATACCCTTATGAGAGATACCGTTCTCCTGATCGTTATGGATGAATTGGTTAAGGTCCGTACAAATCAGTTATCAGGTCTTGGAAAAAATAACGGATGAGGATTTATTTGGCCGGAAACCTGCACGCAAATTTCAAAATTAGGGTAAAGATCAGGATTTTGCAATTTTTTCAAGTTTCAAGGTCATTTGCACGGAAACACGGAAGTACGCACGCAAATATCAAAATCTGAGGTCAGAGCAAAATATGAAACATGTCAAAATTCATGGTGTCCAGTCAATTATCTTATCCAAGTTTCCGCGAATCATTCCGCGGAATAAAGAATTCTCTTAACATGATTCATGTCTTTGCTTCGACATTTCCCATAATTCTGCGATTTGTGTCCGTACATATATGTGCCCTACAGGATAGCACTATCATAATGATACTAATCTACATTAATCTATGTAAGGTAGACTGAGACGAAAAAAGAGGCGAAATCAATTTCTTTGACAGGGCATTGGGCTAAGAAAGAGAAGAAGAAGAGGTTAATTTAGTTTTCCAAAAAAATAAGATAGTCTACAAATGACCTTGACCTACTTTACGTGCGATAGCTTCCTGAATGTTTGCTAGGTTAGCTTGCCTGTATATTGTTTAGTAGATGGGCTTGTATTATGCTGTATTCATTTGGTTTACATCATACTACAGTACATTCAGTCCATAATCTTGAGACTTGGAAAAATTTTGACCTTCGACAACAACCTAACCGTTCCACCGGAAGCCTAGTCTATTATAATCACTGGAGGCAAATAAAAAGACATGGAACACGATCTTCACGCCGCTCTATCAGATCATTTTTGCGACTTCCTACGTCAATTCGACCAGTTTTTCTCTTACGATAAATCTAATGCTGTGAACTTTGATCCTTTGTTCCAAGATAAGTACGTATCCTTCTAGCCTACTCTTCTCATTTCCGCTATTCGATTCATTCGACGAAACTTTCATTACAAGTTCTGAGAATAACATTGTAAAAGAAAATTTGGGATAGTATTTACATTTCAAGACTCGAAAACAATAGATACAAAATAAGTTTCCAAACTACCGGTAACAGTAACACTGTGGTAATGAATAGGCTACGAGTCTATGATTCATAAAATCAATTAGTCAGGTGTTTATTTGTGCAGTAAAGTCGTTCAATTTCTATCATTGTCTCACTCAAATGATGTTTGTTATTGAAGATGGCACCGAGGGGCACAGAAATATTGTACAATAAGGAAAATACTCGTCTCGAAACAATTTTTTCTGCGCACAAAATTCTAATCTTGAACATAAACGTAAACACCTACTTTTTTTCTATATTTGAACTTTCCGGAAAATTTTTGAAAACTTAAATAATGGAATGGCCTGATATTTCTGATTTTTAAGAGAGAAGAATTTTAAAGCTTCCATTAGTTCATTCTCCTTTGTCTTCTGATTACTTGTCCCAATTCTCACATTCTTGAACAATTTTGACATGTCATTATGATCGTATAATAGATGTACATGACCACACTTGAAACATCACGACTCCGAGGCAACCCAAAAAGAGGCAAAAAGCTGATTTGGAAGTGAGCTGGAGGTCAACGAATGGCGTCTGTCCTCCGAAGAGGGGTCAGTTTTTCTGATCCAAATATTCGAAAACCTGCGAAGATTTACTGCGTATCTACCCAGTTCTCAGTGAAATTTTTAAGAATAAGCTAATTCATCTACGAGTGGTGTTCGTTTTCATTTCTTTTAGGCAGCAATGTTCAGGCACGTTCTTATTTTGTTATTTAGAAGCTGGATATAAAATTTTGAATTTTTGAAACGGTTGTTTTCCACTTCTTCTAATCACGTGAAAGACAATGAGACAATCGTATTATTTGTGAGTTTGATTACCGATAAGAAAACTGCCAGTGACAAGAATATATAAAACCTGTGCGAGTCATTGACTGATGTATCTACAAAGTTTGTCAATCCACTGTTGACCAGTCTAAGACATTTTGGGTTCAGTCGCCAGAACGATTCTCCAATTTCTGTCGATATGAAACATTCATGTCGCAGAAATGTATATATGTAGTCACGAAAGCACTCGCAAAGGAACGAAAAGCACTACGAGGAAGAAAAACCACCAACCGTGGAAGATATTTTTCAAATAGGATGCGTAAATATAGACCGTTATTGCATTACACCGCACGAATATTATGGATCTGTTTGGTTCTTCTATATCGTTATGAACGAAAAACTCTTCAAACAACAAGACTGATACAAAGTCACAAATAAGTTTAATCTTAAAAAAGTATGACGTGTTTCGGTATAACTACCATTTATCAGTGTAAAAAACGTTTTTGGGTTAAGAAATATCGTTTACCGTAACGTATGAATTAAGCTTTCATCTTGAATCTAGAGACGATATGTCAGCAGAGAAAAATGAGTCAACGATGCTAACGCGCACGCGGATATTAACGACGAAAAAGCAGGGTTCGTTTTTAATTAACTAATTTTTGAAAAAAATTGATCGCTTCATTTCTTTTCCGTATCTTATTCCATCTCTATTTTAGGAAGAAGAAGGAATGAGACATCCACATGGGTACTTACCAAGTACGAGCATTAAAATTGCAGACGATAACAGCATTGTCATTTTGTGTTCAGTAAAGTGAGTCGTCATCAATCAAGGTGGATTTCTTTCCATATAAATAGATGAGCTTTAAGTTCTTTTGCATGTTCTAGGCGCTGGTGGCACAGTATAGTTCCACACAGTTCCACGGGTAAATTGAAACGCCATATAATTGGACTCAGGATGCACAATGACGCCTACATTACAAACATTGTATGAATACAATTGTGACTGGTACATCATCCGAACCCCCTCCATTGAGGGATTCCTTTCTGCTAAACTCTCATGCCTGAAGGATCTCTACAAACATTTGGCCAAAGACTCTTATATTTAATATTATGGGGGTCCCATATTCCATTGGTCTATGTTCCTAATGGCTTTCTGACGGTCATCAAAGCGCCAGTCCGGTCCTCACTGATCCTTCTCGTTCTTAATTCAAGCTCCTTGAATAAAGTTATCGTCTTCTTCATGCATTTTCCTACGTAAACTAGGGCATGCATTCAGAATTGGTGCACATTTTTCATTGGTTAGAGGACAGGTTTGCTAACAAGAATAGGATGAGTTAATTAATAAAAACAACACAATAAGAGTAGAAATTCGCCAAGTGTAACCTCATACATCACAGTCGAAATATTTCCATCGTTTGATGGCAAACATAGACTTAAGATGTGGTTGTAAAGCTACGATACTCAACAGCCTTGGACGGTATCTGCCGGATGAGGTTGAAAGCCACCGATTTGTAAAATGAAACAAGTTTATGGCGATCTTGAATAGTAAATTACTCGATTCGTTACTTCGAACGCCTTCGCCGCTGCTTCCATGGTGAGCTCTTCTAAATAATGAAAATTCATCGCTTTTCTTCGAGCAAAAAGGTCGTGCACCACTGGCTCGCGGTTTGATTGCGGGCTCGCGATGAAAAGTATTAAAACTGAAGAGGCTATTGTAGAATTGTACAGAAGGTAGCACGAAAGTCTAAATGATTTCTATATGGTCAAAGCGGGATAGTTAAATGGTTGAAAATTAGATATTAGGGTGATGGGAATAAACTTGGGAGCTTCCCTCGTATAATAGTTTAAGGTCCATAGATTAGTCGAAGTTAAAGATCGCCAATTTGTATACATGAACAGAATGAATTTGTATTCGAAGAAGGAGAAAAAAAGAGCAGCACGGACCGCAATCTGCGCTCGTGCACTCGTTCGGAGTCGAAATCGTGGCCTGAAATTTCTCTTCTCAAAGCTGAAGATGGCTCTTATTTAATTAATGTAGGTCTACTCGAATTTAATTTCGCGAAGCCTACGTCGTAATACCTTCGTAAATACTGCTACCGATAACCGTTTCGCATACGTCTACCGACGTCGTCGTTTTTGCTCTCATACACCCGAGTTATTTATACGCTTACTCCAGAGCGGGGGAACTTGATGGTGATTCTGGAACACGGTGAGAAGAAAGATGAACAAAATCGAGGGGGTGAACTTTCCCCAGACATTCTACAAGCCACGGTTATATACTGAGGGCATGATTAAATAATAATATGGAATCACTACAAAGAAAATATAGGTACTCGTAGTTGGCTACAACGCACCCTCTGCCTTAAACAAAAGATACACAAGTTAAGAAGATTGTTATTATAGCCCTCTCGTAAATTTATGCATATTAAACAGTACGGTATAAATATTTCATACGGCTGGCTAACGTTCACATAAGTCGAGAAGCGAATCGCACCGGTCACTTGTGCTTGTAAACGATCCCACAGCGACATAATCGCACGCATATTATTTCCTATGTACGCTATTCGACATAGTGTTGGGTACACCGCCACCACCGCCCGTCGGCCCCTATTACACAATAAAAAGTTTTCTCGCGGTCGTAGTACAACTTTCGACACACACAAAAAAAGGCACCTCGGCATCCCCGTCGTAAAATAAAAAGCTAATAATTTAATTTAAATTAAAAATAATGTCCTCTGCGCTTCGACACGTGCACCGTGGACACGTTTTTGATAAAAATTTTACTGGTGCCAAATTAAAGCACGGCTACGGTCGGCGGAAAAAGATCCGGTTTTCCTAACTAGCTCGTCGTCTGTGAGAGACTCGCATCCATCCTGACGCTGCTGTTATAGATTGTCTTAAATAATAATCCGCGAGATGATAAATTTCCTTATTTGTACAAATATACGAGTTACATAAATATTAAATTTCGTTCACGCGAAAAACAACTCGCTACGAGTCACGAAATTCAAAAAATTCCCAGACCATAAAAAGAACGAAAGAGGAAAAGAAAAAAAGAGGAGGAAAATAGGTACCTTATCACGTCTACTGCAGCTCGAAAATAAGATCGTGTTTGCGTTTAGTGCCAGGGTGTCTGATATGAAAATTGTCCGTGTTCGACCTCTACCCGCAGCACCAGCATCATCGTACTAAAATTCACCACCTACGGATATATCCGCCACAATTGTGATATTTTATTTTCAGCATGATTTGCGGCGCTCGTACGACTATAAGGTGTACGAGCTTGCTAATCATATAGGTAGCGGTTTCGATATCGTTTAGGAATGAAAATTATTACTCGAGTATCTTCGTGAATTATACTTGTGCGAAAAAATCTTGTTCCTCGCGTTTGACTGTACGAAAAAACGATGACAACATTTTAATGAAGAACACGACGAGTTTGTAATAAATTCATCTCCCGAAGCTATGGAAAAAAATTATTTGTAAACTTTGGAAAATGTGACATAGAAAACTAGAATGGGAGTAATGAAAGCTGACTTTCCTTATGCCGTGTCATGAAGCAATACGAATGCAACAGGATGACATGAAGTCTTATTCCCGTCATGAGAAAAGAATACACCTGAGACTTTCATTGTAACCTTGTTCTACAATCCTACACCTTTTTCTACTCCATGAGACGGTAACTCTCATCGACCCAACGAGTAAAGTTGCCCTCTGTATCAGAATTTCGAAGATTACCCTTAAGACTGAATCTTGAAAATCGTAGTCTTTCCTCTGAAATATTACGAGTCGAGTAATGTTTTTTTCTCATTCGTGTGGACAATTTTATTAATGCACTGAAATTGAAATAATCCAACAATATTGGCGGTAGAGTTTCGCTTGGCGAATCGTTACCGTTTTGCCAAAACTTTTTGACATGGATAAGTCTTGAGGCTAAAGGTCATTGGAGACTCTGATGACGTCATTAGCTTATGACTTCATGACCTGGCCGATGACCTTGACCTACTCGTGCTTCAGGAACTTGGAGACTGAATGACCCTGAAGCTGCTTCCACCCCGATGAACCATATCGACCGTTGACTTCACGTCGATTTCCGGTTCGAAAATCGACCAAGAATTTATTTTTTTCAAAGTTTTTGGTCGAGATCGCGACGATATATTGTTGAAATCGACTTCACGTCGACGTCGATATCCAGTCGATTTTGTGTCGACGATGTCGACTCTATGTCGACTCATTTGCTACGTCAATTTCAAGTCAATGTCGAGTCGACATCCCCAAATTTTTGTTTACCTGAAATCGACTGCTCTGTTGGGTCAATTTCGAGTCGATTTGTAGTTTTCCGGTAATGGTGAAAAGAAGCGGTCGATTTTTGGCCGGAATGGGCGGAGCTAAATTGACTCAAGATCGACGTCAATTTGGTCGACATAACGGGTCGATATTGAGTCAATTTGACGTCGAAGTGAATCAACGGGACGTTCTCTTCAGAGCTCATTCTATCCTAAACCTTGCACGCGTATGTTAATCCATAAGTAAAATAAGGGCATTTTGGGGCGTCCTTCAAAGAGGAAGGGAGCGGGGAGCCCGCTATCCATTTTGTTAGGGGGATTACATCCTCAGAAAACGTCCGCGTCCGGAAATTTTTGTGAACTGCGTGACGTCACGTGACGTGACATGTGACGCCTTATGACGTCATCAATGACCTTGACCTACTTTAGGGATTTGGAAAAATTTCAACTTCCAGACGGGATGCTTTATAACGTCATCAATGACATTGACCTTGACCTACTTTTGGCACTTGGAAAAATTTCAACTTCCAGACGGGATGCTTTATGACGTCATCAATGCCCTTGACCTTGACCTACTTTTGGCACTTGGAAAAATTTCAACTTCCAGCCGGGATGCTTTATGACGTCATCAATGCCCTTGACCTTGACCTACATTGGAGACTTGAAAAATTTCTATTTCCAGCCGGGATGCTTTATGACGTCATCAATGACATTGACCTTGACCTACTTTGGGGACTTGTGAAAATTTCAATTTCCACCGGAAGTTTCTGTGAACTGCGTGACGTGACGTGACGTGTGGCGCTTTATGACGTCATCAGTGACCTTGACCTACTTTGGGCACTTGGAAAAATTTCAACTTCCAGCCGGGATGTTTATGACGTCATCAATGCCCTTGACCTTGACCTACATTAGAGACTTGAAAAATTTCTATTTCCAGCCGGGATGCTGTATGACGTCATCAATGACATTGACCTTGACCTACTTTTGGGACGTGGAAAAATTTCAATTTCCATCGGAAGTTTCTGTGAACTGCGTGACGTGACGTGTGACGCTTTATGACGTCATCAATGACCTTGACCTCTTTTGGGGACTTGGAAAAATTCCAATTTCCAGCCGGGATGCTCTATGACGTCATCAATGACACTGACCTTGACCTACTTTAGGGACTTCCTAAATTTCTACTATTTATTGTATTCAATTACGTTTGCGCGACACTCAGCACATGCTACTTGACTTCAGACTTGAAAATTCATGCAGTTTGAAACACTTGGGTCTTTTCTTTCAAAATTACAAGCAAAGGACCGATTGAATTTTTGAAATGTACTAGTCTTTGAGCAAGGGGCCAATAGGAAACTTGCGAGACGTATGACGTCATTAATAACCTTGACTTATTTTAAAGCTCAATAAAGATATTACAGATAGGCTTGGTCTTGACCTACTTCAAGGACCAAATACGTTACTCAAAATTACCACTAGAAAATATAGAATAATTCGCAAGTTTACAAAAGTTGCAAAATCAAATACAAGAGCTAAACTGTTCAATAAAACAAGCATTCTTGGAGCTGCTTGCGAACAGACTGTCTTCCTTTATTTTATAAGAAATTCTGTGACCTTCGTTGATGCCAGTTAGGACGTCACCCTCCATCAAGGTTCCCCCTGGTTTTTCTTGACGCTGTTGGTTTGTTCCTGCTCACACATTCCTAAAGCTTCCATACTCGAGTTTCTACGTGAGCACTTTGTCGGCTGCGGAGTTCCTTGAAATTCTCAACACCAGTTGGAGGTTCGATTCTTGTAAACATAAATTCAGTACCTGTATCTTCAGAAAGGAGGCAGCTATTGGTACTCGCATGAATGGGTCATGTTTCTACCCTATGACCTAGAAACTTCTGGCCTTCGATTCTTTTATTCATTGTTCAGTCCACATTCTTATTGAGTTTACTGATTTTGTCCATGGATTTGACTTTCTTAATCATCTTACTTGTAACATTGAGAAAAAATGCCTCAACTTTGCTCCTCTCACCCCCACGAACTTGGAAGTATAAAAAGAAGTAAATGAATGAAGTTCCTACCTAAAGAAATCTTCCCCTGAATTGGGCCGCACCTTTTGCCACTTCGACTTCCTCCTTGATTGTTACAATTTCAATACTCTCTGGCGTCTTTTTGTGAGAATCAAAGATGTTATTCCCAGGAGAGAGAGAAAGATAGTGTCTACAAGTTCTAATGTCAAGAAAATGAGACTAACAGATAGATGAAAGTGAGAGTTGAGGAGCACTCATCCTCTTCTGGTCTTCCAACCGGTGTCAACCACTTGATACCAAGTGACCCTAGATGCCGAAAGAAGGCATAAGTTTTGCTTCGCACCGGAAATTCATACTTTAGACGATTGAACTAGGCTCGAAACGTAGCGGGGAGTAAGTGATGAGCTCGTCAACAGCTACAATGAGAGGGGCCTGGAGGACAAAATGCCCCGGGCCTGGACTTTCTGGAGGGCTCATTCTCTCTGCGGGGCTGCTCGTCAACTAAAGTTAGACTAACATACTCCTAATTAAAAACTAGACTAATTACGGGAAATGAAAAATAATTCTGGCTAGAATCTTTATTAGCTCAACGTTTTGAACAGATTACTGTGCTTAGTCATGAGCAAAAAAGAACTGAAAAAAATCAAAGATAAAAATACGGAATAGAATGCAACACGAATGAACAATTGCTGATGATTCATAATCGGGAATTCTTAAGTAGAGTAAAATAAATTGAGATTACCGTAGTCAGTCTTGAAATTTACGGTGTTTTGTTTCAAAATTTCTATACAATTACTTACTTTTCTGTTCTTAGCATTCTGAGCCTCTGATGACGTCATAAATTGAGCATCTTCTAGAGCCCGAACTTTGGCCAGACCAGGACAGTTACAGTCCTGGAAATGCCCAAAGACATATTATATTACATTATCTGATATTTTTTTGTGAAGAGGAGATTTCTTTTGGCCTCTAAAAATGGTCACGATGAAAAATTCTTAGTATACGGTGAATGTTTCTGCACTCTTCGGATAAGTTTGATTCCACCCGGAAAACTATAGATTGTCTTCGTATACTGAAAGTCAAAAATATTTGAAAATTCATCCGCTCGGCGTATCTTCGGGTCAGGTCGGTTTCATAAATCTACTTAACACTACTGTTGAATCGAAATTTCCTATCTCGAAAATATGAATCATAGTGACTCGAGGCACATCTTGATTGTCTATTCGGAAGGCTGAGAATAGTTTTATTTCAAGTTTACGGCAAGAAATGTAGGATCACTCCTGCAGGCGCTGGTGTTGCTTTTAGAACACCTCTTTCCTCCTTGCAACCCCCCCCCCCACACCAAAAAAAGGAAAAATAATGACATTAATTTCATTTAGTCACAAGCACCGACTTAGAATCATTACGTAGCTATGACCAATCTGAAACAACCCATGAAAATTAGTGCAACCTTCCCACTTTCTATCTCAATGTTCATCCCAATCAAGTCATGAGAAAAGAGTAAGCAAAGAGCTCTTCTACCAGGTGTCCTTTGTAAGAGCTTCAACGTCAGAAGTTACAATGTTGACGTCATTTTGTTGCTCCATTTTCTAAAAGGTTGTTAATATTCTACATTTTATTTCAATGTAACAAAATATTTTACATGATTGTATTCTACGAGAATCGCATCTCGGTTATTATCTTTATTCTTTATTATGGTAACCAGACGAAGGGAATTGTACGAGAAAGAAATTATTTTATAGTTTCATCTCTACTGCTAAGAATGACGGTGAATAAATTTGTTTCGATTAGAAGATTGAAATCCTTATAAAACAGCAATATAGCATTTCTCTCAAACCATAATCAGGAGAGAACTCGCAGTTTCCGTTATTATGGTTTTGTACTTAGAGAGTCTGTCAGTTCTCGGTCTAGAGCGATAAATTGAGACATTAATTTTCGATTTTGTATTCCAGTATATTTTTCCCATCGACGTTAATTGCCCCTGATGTCGCGTTGTCAACAACGTCGCCACGACTCGTCGAGTGTACGGTGGACTCCGCCGGGAAATGCGTTTCTCGATTATTTCTCCGCGCAAACTGAATTATATTAACGATCATCTCGAAAGACGTAGATTTTTTGACAAGTCGTTCGTCGTCGTGGTAAATTCGCTCGAAGAAATGAAAATCAAGTTAGATCGCGTGGACTGGATCTACCGTACGTCTTCTTCAACGCCGGCACCCTCGCTCGATTTTCTATGCTGTCACAGCCTAATCGTTTCAGTCGTTTAACGAGAATAAAAACAAAATATACAAGTACAAGATGCGGAACGAGTTCAATGCACCTAATGAACGTGGCATTATCGTCATTATTAATGGTTTTCTAGTACACGCATAAATAAGTTTCTTCTTCCTCATTTTCTCTCTCTTCCTCCCTCTGTTATCCGCGTTCGCTCTTCGGTAAACCATTTAGTTCGCAGGTGGAGGAAGGCGTATCTGGAGAGATGCTACGTCGTTCGCAGGATTAGGTACGAACGCTGCACGACTGATTGGAAAAAAATACTGTATTTTATACGTATATACGATGTCAGATCTGCCTTATTACGTGCGTAAATTGCAACTGATTTGTTGGATCTTGGGAGGCTGCGAGAACGACACTTATAGTCAATTCACTTTCCCGTTAGCATCGAAGACAGTTTGCGAAGGTACTCGAGTGTTGTCCGATGGATGATTAAGAACGTTTGTACTTTGAAGTAGGCGTAAGATTTTAACCTTTGGTGATCCTGAGACCATCATTGGGTGATGATATCGGAACATATAATTCGCTTTTGGATCATCTTCAAACTTCAGACTCATGCACGTTATTGTTCTCAGTCGGCAATGAGTTGGTATATAGTCCCAATGGCGTTCTGAGCCATCGGGACACCGGGACAGTTCCTGGGGCTCTAGCATTTTGAGGGCATCAAGGAAGTGGGAAAAAAGAAATTTTCAAGAAATTAAAAAGATTAAAAAGTAATAAAATTACGATAGTTTGAAAAAAAAATTAATGCAGTAAAATTTTTCGAGGGCCCACGATGAGCAACATTCCGGTAGTAAATTTACTCTTAGAACGCCTCTGTATGGTCCTTTATGAGTGGGGAGAACAATCGTTGGGAAGATAAGTTTGATATATTCCATACCCTTGCTCTGACCTACCCCCACGCGAAAGTCGAGATTCTTTCAAGTTCCAAAATCATAATTATTCGGACGCACAGACGTTGACAACGAATCAATCCAAAATGACTGCAAGCGCTCATTTTGATCCATCGGTGCACCGTCCACGTCGAAATAAAATTAGACTGATGTCGACTAAAAAGTGACGACGTTTTTAGGTCGATAATACGTCACTCACAGGAAAAAGACTTTGGTGCACAATCTAATTGGTTTTCAGAATCGCGAGTATTAGATTTCAAGGTGTATTTCCCTTGATCCATTCTTGGTCATTTATGACTCTTTTTCATCACTCTCCGCCATCTCCAGTTACTCCTCCTCCTAACCTTTCATAAGTCGTATACAGACTCTCATTGCCACCTTTCACATCATCCCAAATGAAGACTGGACCCTAAAGTAGGTCAAGGTCAAGGTCATTGATGACGTCGTAAAGAATCCCGGCTGGAAGTGGAAATTTTTTTCAAGTCTCTAAAGTAGGTCGAGGGCATTGATGACGTCATGAGGCACCACACGTCACGTCACGCAGTTCACAGAAACTCCCGGACGCAAACCTTTTCTGAGGGTGTTATCCCCCTAACAAAAAATAATGAAAGCTGGAAATTGAAATTTTCTCAAACTTCTAAAGTAGGTCAAGGTCCTTCATGAGGCCATAGAGCATCCCAGCTGGGAGCTGAAATTTTTCCAAGTGCCAAAAGTAGGTCAAGGTCATTCATGACGTAATGAGGCGCCACACGTCACGTCACGTCACGCAGTTCACAGAAACTCCCAGATGCGGACGTTTTCTGGGGATGTTATCCCCCTGACAAAAAATAATGCAGGCTGGAAATTGAAATTTTTTCAAACCCCTAAAGTAAATCAAGGTCAAGGTCATTAAAGCATCCTGGCTGGAAGTTGGAATTTTTCTCAAGTTCCTACAGTATGTCAAGGTCATTGATGATGTCATAAGGCTCCACACGTCTTATCACGTCACGTCACGCAGTTCATAGAAACTCCCGGATCCGGACGTTTTCTGAGGATGTAATCCCCGTAACAAATTCTATAGGGGGTTTCCCACTAAAAAAAGAGAGGCCATTGCAGGTTTGCAATGGCAGTGGGGAACTTGCAACCTCCCTCGCTCGCGATCACGTTGGCGCGAAGATGCCCCCCAGAAAATGAGTTGGCTGGGCTCTGCTAACCCTGATATAATGAAGGCTGGAAGTTGAAATTTTTCCAAGTGCCTAAAGTAGGTCAAGGTCATTGATGACGTCATAAAGCGCCAAACGTCGCCTCACGCATTTCACAGAGACTCCCGGAGCCGGACCCGGACGTTTTCCGAGGATGTAACCCCCGCTAAGAGGTATGTTGTGATCAAGAATCAACGTCAACATTGCATCTTTGGTCAAACATAATTGAGAGTCGTAATGATTCTCGTGAGGTAGCTATGACTGGGCATCCTACCTGCGAGGAACGAAGTCGTCAAGCGGGCAGAATGCTATAAATGGGTGACTGTCCACTCAAGTTCAATCCAAAATTGATCGGCATACATTTCCAGACCGTCAATCGACGCAACAAAGCAGTCAAATTTCAGATTGTTGAAACATTTGAATAAGTCGACATGAAATTGACGTGACCAATGAGTCGAAATAAAAGCAACCCCTTACTGACTTAAAGTCGACGCCAACATCAATATAGGGCCAATTTCAACAATGTCGACCGAGAGTTAGACGGAAATTTTCAGTTCTATTTTGAATTGAGGCTGAGGGTCAACCGAAAATTGACCGTCAAAATGATTCATCGTGATTTCATGGATGAAAGTCCAATTTACCATGTATTTATGGTTCTGACAAGTCATGTGTAGTTGGCTATACTAAATTTGTAGGACTTTCTTACAGAAACAATAAACAGCGTTTTGAAAATACCTTCAAAACTTGTGCTTCCGAAGAAAATGGTTATTTCGTCGGACAGTATTTATTTCATTCGATTTTTTTTATTGCACCAAGCTTTCGCACATCATACCATATCATATCCTCGAATATACTTTCAAGGTCTCGCGTGGTATATGTATACACGTGACTGCAGCATCGTTTAAACATTATCTAAACTAAATCCAAAATCAAATATTCCGCACGTTTTTTATGTTTTTGGACCACACTAACCATAGACTAGGTACTCTCGGATCAAATTACCTTATTTATTCAATAAAGTGATAAGTCTAATTTCAAACGGCTATATACAGCTCGTGGAAAGTTCTCGCTCTCTTCGGAATGCGTGTTTTATTTTCCAACGACGTCACAGTACAAAGTATTTCAGAAAGTGAGAATCTAATCCCTCTCGTTTATTTTCGCAAATACACTCGGATAAAGTTCGTCATAAAATTTGTGACTCAATGTTTTAATGCCCCACGTAAGAGATAAATGAACTCCGATGAGCACGACCTTCTATCTGTGTGCGGCTTTATGACTCTCGTTTTCAAAACTCCCAACCTTATCACGTTCGACGCGGCGATTATTACAATTTTGCGAAAATTTTCAAAATTCACCAAGTCATTACGACTTATTAAGAATTCGAATTAACATTTTTTTGAAATCCAACTTTCTTGTCGCGTATAATTTCACGCCACTCGGCCTCGAATTTCGTTTTAATAGTCTCATTTTTACTCCTTTAATATACCGCGAGGATTCGTGATAGGCTCCGGAAAGCCTCGCCACCGTGGAAAAATGAACAAATATCCTAAGGTGGGGGGGAAAAAAACTTCCAAAATGTACATACATTTTTTTCCCCGGAAAATTAAAAATCGTCTGATGTTTCTCGGATTAATAAATCGTAATACACGCGCGAAGAGGGTTTTTAATTTAGAGACACTTCGATGTCGATGACCACACAAGAATGAGGGTCCGGTCTTGGTAGATAATTTAAAATTCTACTCAGTTACATGCTAACACCCACGCAATTCATTATAGCGACATCGCAGTCCGCAACAACCCTTCAGCTTCCTCTCTCGCTCTCGCAGAAATATAGACGTTAGAAAGCTTTTATATTAACCTAGTAAACGCGCTGTACACTTTATACTCGACACTCGTACATGGAAATATTTCAAAGTGTACATATTCTATCATTAAGATCAATGATTCAGCTGAGCCGAGCGTCGACCATCACTCTCTGCCCGCGCGTCTACAGGGGAGACAATCGTACCTATATCGGTCCGGCCCGCGTTCAATATTATCTGGCTCATTCGTTTTATTATTGACCAGAGTATTGTTTATGTTTCGTGTCCGCATCCGCGGTACGATTTGTACGAACGAAAATTAGCTTACATCAGTTCATTCTGCGTACTATGCACGTACCTATGTACATTTTAGTGGCGCCAGTGATGCAATCAACGCTGTTTTAGACTCGAGATAAAATACGAACAATAATTTTCTTGCTGACTTGCATATTGCCATCATCGACCATATCTGCTACGGGTATCACATTTGCAGCAATTCGTCATTATTTTGGACTACCGTGCGCGTACATTCGTTTTGGATTTAACGAGCGCAAATGAACGAGTTTTCACGTCGTATCCCACTGGGACATATAGGTATATTTGCGTCCGCATTATTATATGCTCTGTAGGCAAAAGAGGGAGAATGCATAATGTAATTCTTTGCGTCGCCTTAATTGCTTTCGTTCGACAAGTTCAGCGTTGATTGTCGCATGCTGTGCACTTTCCTATTCGGCACCGTGTATATTTTCGTCATTAATAATGTATTATTTTATCACTGACCGAAGATTCGTCACAGCGTGATTCTCTGTTGTACAGTACACACTGCATATTTGAATCTTCGAAACATATCATCATTGTATATCAAATATTATAAACTGGTTCGACTGCGTCAACCTATCGAAAAAAAGTGGGTAATCGGTAGTCAGGTTCAACGTCTGAACGGATGCGTTCATCCGAGGTCGTAAGTCAAGGGTACGGTCACTATCGTATCGATGGAAAGAAACGTCTTGAGTCACTCATTTAAACAATCGTTTTGAACTTTATGAAAAATAAGTGATATGCACTGAGTGGGACCCTTGTTCGCTTTAGCGCAGCTTATTTCACTGTACAAATAATTTGGCAAATCTGACGGATGGACGGCTTCTCTGATTCAAATGTCAGGAGTGAGTGAAGAGTGATGCTGAATTTCTGAGAGCGATGTAGGTAAGCAAATCTTCAAGATCCATAAGCAGGCAATGGCGTTGATGGGGGGGGGGTCAGGGGATATATCTCCCCATCAAAACTTTTTTCAGTTCAATGCAGTGATTTTGCCTACTTTTTGCGTGAATTGAGAAAATTTTTAGGAAATATCCCGAGCTGTATCTCATTTATGTCGCTTGTGTAGCGCCTCCCTTCCTCCTTGATGGAGTGGGTGCGGGTTGCGTAAGCATTTAATTTTGTTTGCTCCGACACCGGGATCAATCCTTTCGGGTATTGCTTCAGTGTTGAAAGAATCTCCTTGGTGAAGCCCCTCTTCTACTCAGCAACTGCCAAGCTACTTTGGCAACCGCCAAGTTGCTGTACCTCCCTGGCACGAAGAAAAACACACTAGAAAACACAGCAACGACACCACCACTATCTTAGATAGTTGTTTTCCTTCATCATCTTCTTTCTTCAGGGATGATCTTCTTTTTTCTGCACATCGGAATGTTGATGGAATACAGGTGTCGAGTAGGCCATAGCGTGGTTCTGCACTTGCCCATTCCATTCCTGGTCCATCTTCTCCTTCATGACGGGGACTGCAAATGCAGACACCTGGTTCCATGCTTCTTCGGGACCTAGCATGGTGGATACCAGGCTACTCGCAACTTGCGTTTCATCTACCCCGACCTCTTGAAGAGACCGACTAAGCGAATTGATGCGAGATTGCAAGGTACGGCTATTCATAATACGAAAAAAGGCGATACTTCTAAAAAAGAAGTAACTCAATACAAAAAACCGCAGAAAAATACTAAAAACCTTCGAAGATCTATCGACTAAGAAGTCATCATCAGCGAAAGACAAGAACGCAACTGACTTGAAAGACCAAAACCAACCTCGAGAAAAGACGAAAAACAAAGAAGAAACTACTCATCGGGTTGTGACTCATATACAAGCTCAATCAGATCTTCGTCCGGTATACCTGTTCAACAAAACGAGACCACCAGTGTTCTTATGACGAATGATTTCGATATGCTCCAAGGCAATACGCTTGAAATGAGAACTTTCTTTGTGGAGGAGTACCTCGGATCCCTGTCTGAAGCTGTGCCCATCAGCAATAAGGTGGTCAGCAAATGCTGACTTCCCCACTTTCCTATCTTCCCAGGCTTTCTTATGCTCCTCAACCCTAATCTTGAGCTGGCGACTAGTCTCTCCGATATAAACACTCCTACAATCATTACATTCTAACCTATACACTCCACTCCTCTCATCTTCAGGAATTCGATCTTTCAACTTAACAAATAACCCTTTAACAGTGACGGGGTTATAAAACGCAGGTCGAAATCCGAAAGGGCGAAGGGCCCGGCCGTCTTTTTTGGAGACAGTAAGATCCAAAAAGTTAATGGAGGCGCCTCCCACTTCCACAGTGAACTTCACGGAAGGGTATAGCTTATTAAGATACAAGAGAAACTCCAAGCAGAGCTCTTGGGAACCAGTCCACGTACATAGCACGTCATCTACATACCTGCGCCAGTAAAGGATGTTATTTAAAAGAGGATGGCCAAAAGAAAAGAGATCGGATTCGAACTTAGACATGAACACCTCAGAGATTAGGGAACCTAAAGGCGAACCTATAGGAATACCCTACTCCTCAGAAAACTCATAAAATTCACCATTGAACTTGCAAAAATTAGGAGTCCAACACAACCTCAATAGATCAAAAAATGCACTCAACGCTTCGTGAGGAGTGTTGAGATTCACCAGGAGTTCACCCATCCGCTGCATAGTGACAGCTTTAGGAATGTTAGGAAAGAGGCCTACAACGTCGAAAGAACAAAAGATCGTGTCTGCAGGGAGGGCTCCACGCCTCGCACCCAAATAAAATGTGCTCTTGTCCATCATCCCGTCCTTGGTCGCAGTGCGAACACGTTGCCTGCTCAACTTTCTTTAGCTTTTCGCAAGGGTACTTGTTGAAGCAGCCATGGTCGCTAAACACCTGTGTCAGGTGAAAGTTTGGCTGTCCATGGTGTCGGTTCATCCACTCATCGAGGTCGCGTAACACACGGATTGTCCAATTGTCCAGCTCACCATGGGCAATTCTTACTTTCCATTCCTCAAGCAAGGAGCGCCCGGCCTCCTTCTTAACCCGTAGAGTCTCTTCGTTGGTTGTCTTTGTCTTCTTTGCTCTGAACACCACCGCCCTCTCCTCAGCAAGAAGCTCGATTGGTGGTGAACGTGCTAATACGCAACGAGCTTTCGTCGAGACAGTGCGGTAGGCAGCTCTTCGCTAGATCTGTACCATCTCTTTTCTTCGGTAAGGTATTTTCATTGAGTCGGCCCATACTGGGGCACCATATAGGAGGTTCGACATAGCAGTGCTCATCATGAACCTTCTTCTGGCTTCTCTCGGCCCTCCTAGGTTCCTCATCAGGTGGTTATGGTATGCAACTACCCTGCTCGCCTTTTCCGCTGCCATCAGGAAATGGTGCTTGAAGCTCAGCGATGAGTCAAACCAGATACCCAGGTACTTCATCTTCTTCTTGGTCTCAATTTCCATATATTGCAGGCGTTGACTAAACTTCCAACAGGTCGTGAAGAGTATATCCTCCGTTTTACCTACTGCTAGTTCTAGGCTGGCCGACTCAATCCAGCGCGTCACTTCCTCTAGGGCCCGGTTCAACCCTGCTCTCCACCGCTACAATCGATCCGGCAATGCATACCAGCAGTGTATCATCCGCATAGCAGATAAGCTTAACAACCGGCAGCAGCTTCACCTTAAATATCCCGTTAAATGCGACGCACCACATCAGCAGCCCAGGACCGACCTCCGCGGTACCCTACAAGTGAGTGAGAGCTTCAATGAACCAGCAGACGTCTCTGCTTGGATTTCTCGGTAGCCTATGACCTAAGATAGCTGCTGATTATCCTGAGCCGGTGTATATTAGGTCTATATAATGAGGCTAGACCAACTATAGCAGCCTAGTTTGGGCCTAAAATGATAAATTCAAAGGTCGAAAAATTTTTTTATCCAAAGTAGGTCAAGGTCATTGACCTTCACGTTACGTTACATTACGTTGCAGAGATTTCCAATTAACCCCAGCCCAAAGACATATACATGTGAAAATAAGGTGTGGAGAATTCGGTTCCCAATTGGCTGCGACATAGTTTGTTATACTTTCAAAACTTTTCTTCATAACTTGATCACTTTTCCAGTTGTCGAATACCTGAGTAATTAGACACAAACAAACGAAAAAAAAAAAAATCATAAAAAAAAAGACTTGTCGTTTGTGTGATTCGCTGATTGTAGTGGAATTAAATCTTTCAAATAAATTTTTACGTATTGAAAGAACATCGCAGGGCAAGTTCCACGAATTTTAAACTATTTCTCTATACAATATACGTTTTGTTAAAAGAGCACGAATGATGCGCTAAGAAATGTTTCTAGAGGTCTCGAAAAGTTAAAATGTTTACTTTCTGTTTCTTTATAGACACTCAGTTCTTCCCCCGTTCTTCAAGCCTGTTTTATTTTTAAATTATTCATAAGATTTAGGTAATTTATGATCATTTCATTTTTCTGAGCCTCCCTCTTTTTTCTTCAACATCGCGGCTCAGAAAAGCTCGTAAAACTTCTCGAGTATTTTCGAGAAGTTCACGCCGTACATTACGCGAAAAATAGATAAAAAGGTATTTATTTTAGTCCGTTTTTATAACTTCTCCGGGTCTACAAAAGACGCGAAGTGTTTCTTTTGCCAATATATATGTGATTGTTTCTTAATATTTTGGCACCATAATATAGTTTCAGGTTTACCGTAAGGTTTATCGTGACTTCGCAGCTTATCACTTTTCAGATTCATTCCTCAGCTTCGGGTATGATGAGGTGCTAACCTAATGAAAATTAACGAACTTCGTCAGCTGCGAACCACACAATTTTCCCTGATAGAGAAGAGCGAAAGAAAAAAAAGGATAATGTTTATACTATAAAAACACGTTCGATGTTAACGCGAAAGAGTTTGATTTAATTTAACTTTACATATTTTCACATTTCCGCGGCACTTTCTTGTCTGTAGCGTGAAATTCGTATACCGTAACGATATATCATATCCTCGTCTATATAAAGGAATAAACTATACGGTAATGTTCATTTTCGGTTAAAGCCAACATATAAAAGACGAATCAAGTTTGACGTTTCGATCTTTCTGTCTGATTTGAGCCGAGACTTTTCGGGTCATATTTCATATTTTCTTCTCTTCTGCGCCCCCGAAAGTCGAAACGAGAGAATAACTAGATTTAATATTTCAAATTTATGGAATAATCTCGACACGCGTAGTTTCACAAAAGATGGAATTATTAGAGCGGATGACTGAACTCTTCGCAAATTCTCTCGCTTAATTTTTCCTTTCTACCCAATCCAATCGAAAAAGCATTTATTTGGTTTTCTTATTTTATCTCATATTCGATTCGAATAAAGCTCCCGAGTTATACGATTCTCCCTCTGAAATTCGAATGGCGTAATAAAATTTCTAGGGCTTTTCTATACCCTATATTATACTGTACGCGCGTATGAAGACTCGGGGTACCTTTTTTCCGATGCAGGTGAATTATGTCCTCTCTTTCTTCTCACTTTACCTTTGTCGCGAATATTTTAATCGAAATCACATAACGTGAATAAGTTACTTATAATGTTTCAGAACCGCCCCCTCTCGTCTCCCTATTTTATAGGTTGTCAAATTCATAGAAGACTTTGTGCGTGTTCAAGCTCTATAATTTCTTTTATTTAATGTATTTTCATATCGGTATATTGTTCGCGTATAATATCACAGTCGTTGAGATGTCTGAAAGTCCAACAATCGAAAGCTTCTTTCCCGTTTGATGGAAATTATTCTCAATTTTATAGAGTCCCACAGCTTAAAGTATGAATGGCTGCACAATTTCGCGGAAAGGGGAGTAATAATATTTCTACTTTCACCAACATCAGTAAACTCCTCGGTCTCACTGTAGACTGTCAACTCTCAAGGCTACTTTACATGGAAGAAACCCGCTGAACCATATCGACTCCTTATCGACGTCGATGTGACGTCAAATCGAACCCATTATTTTGATAAGTAATCAACACAAATTCGACTGCGATTTCCAGTCGAAATAGTTCCGGGGTATGTCGACCGTAAATCGACCGTAATCGTCTGAAAATCGACGTCAAATCGACTTGTTGGTTTCCAATGTATGACTCGAAGTCGACCTCGTTATCAAGTCGCTTTAAGGTAAATGGTTTTCTAGGACTCAAGATCGACGTCGTTATGAAGTCGATTCCCGGTGGACAGTCTGTTATACTGCTCAAAATCGACGTCGTTATTGAATCGATTTGAGGTGGACGGTGGCCTTCGACCCTAAATCGACTCCCTATCGACGTCGTCATCAAGTCGATTTGAGGTGAGCCTTTTTCTACGACTAAAAATCGACCCGCAAGTCAATTTCGTTGCTCGACCGTTTTAACCGGTAGCTTGCTTCTCGAAAATATAGTAGGTTGACTCCTTTTCAAGTAACTATAGGAAGCTAGGGGAATGGAGGTGCGCAAAGCGGAGCCTTTCTAGATCAACTTAGGACAGAGCCTCGTCCAACAAAAGAAGAAAATATTCCCAAGCATACACATCTATCTCATAACTGAGATAATCATTTCCAAAAAAAAAAAACGTATCAACCAAATCTTCGAATACCAAAGAGATTCTCTAACCCAACCCTACGTATAAATATTTCTAGAATTTTCATATTCCTATGAATACTGAGTAAAAGATAAACGCCTTGTTATGAATCTCTAATGTTCGAAAATTCTGTTCAAAGGAGCTCTTCTGCATTTCACCCTTTGTATCATAGATGAAATAACATTCCGCAGTTCGAGTTTCTCGTTACTAGGCCTGTTAAACCTCCTAGCTCAGAATTTAATATCCGATAACGTTACAGGATATTTTTTCCTTTCGTATACATCTACACGAGTGTGTGCTAAAAGTATGCGACGTATAAAAATATTATAAAAATAAGTTAGCAGTCTCAAAAGACAAACCCGAGGCGACGACGCCATCGCACGGTATCTACTCGATACTATACAGCGAAACAGAGAAACGCCCGAGGGAAGGACGGGTAGTGAGCATGTTTTGGGTCGGAATCGTGTACAGATTAGGCCCCGCAGGTGAACTCTATGTAGAATCGCTTATTAGCAGGGATTCCGAATAGATTAAGCGATTCTTATCTACCCGCGTGTCTTCTTCATCTTTTCGGAGAGTCGGAATACGCTTTTTCATTCGGTGCCTCTTTCCTACGCGCGAATTCCACAGAATCGTGGCTTCGGAGTCTGCATCAACGGTAATGAAAATATTATTCGCTTTTTAATACGAGAAAGGGTGCCACCGACGATGGAGGGGTCGCCTTGGTTGAAATAGTGGTAACGCATTCTTAAATTTCACGTCTCGCGATAAGCACGGCCGAAATACCTCAAATTTTGTCACGAAAAAGGACTTTCGATATTCCTTCCCGAAAAAAAAAGTTGAGCACTCTTTAACGAGCTTCTACAAACGGGGTCGCTGGTTGATATGCATAATATTGAAAATCCTTCTATATACACTCGCTCTGATATATCGAGATTCAATTATTATTTTCGAAACTTTTTCTCTTCTGCAGTCGATATTTTATTATTTTTCAAAAATGGGTCTATTCTTTTTCGTTTATCGAGATAGCCTATCGAAAGAAGACGGATGGAAGAGGAAAACTAAGTTGAAAATGGAATTATTTTTGGCAAAATTCTGATGCTTCTTATATCGACTATTTTTATAATTGAAATTCCTGGCGCGCAATTTAATTTTGTTTTATTCGGTAACATTATAAAGACGAGTATATTTAATAAAACTTTTTTCCTCCTCTCGCTCTTTTTCTCTTTTTCCTCTTCATTTATTTATTTATTAATTTATTTATTCTCCGTTTTCGTCTCTCGTCGGTTACATCACGGAAGTTATTCGAGATTCGTTCACTCCCCCTTTTCCTGTCTTCCTGTCTATCTGTCTCTCGGTCGTTCTCTGCTTCGAAGTGAAATTAAAAATTCAGTCGTTACACTTTCATTATAATATGTATGTGGTCATGTATTGCGAAATGGGAATTTACACGACCCTGCCGCCTCGCGGTACGGTCCGAGTTCCATCGGTGACGATACACAGAGTTTAACGAACGCAACGGTGTTTGAGTATTTTAAGTAATTAATTTCGACGTCCGCGAATCTTTTATCTCACGATAAATAACAATAAAGCGCTAAAATATGCTCGCCGACAGTTGTCATTATTCAACGGGTAACGAACGGACCTACTTTTATTTTTTCTCTCTCTTTTCTTGTACTTATGATTTCGCGAGCAAAAGTGGCTGTTCTTATTAGTGCGTATATACGTGGACACGACGCGAGATAAAGGGAGGTGAAAAAAAAAATATATCAAGCAGACCGACAAAATATTTCGAATTCATGTCTTTGTAAGTCTCGTTACTTCGTGGTTACCGAACAGGTAAAATGAGAAGAGAATTTTTGCAGAATCACGACGAGCTTAATTCGCTTCACCGTCGGGAGTCCAGACTATTCTACCGATCGACTGCAATAGAAGACGAAGCCTCAAGTAAAGCTCTACGCGTAATACAACCCACAATCGTTCACAGTCTCGAGAGACAATTTGTTAAGTTGACTTAGATATTGGTAGAAAATCTTGAATAGCAAGTATTTGATCTTGAGAAAATATGATGTATCATTTTGTCGCCGTCAAAGATACGTAACATCTGTATAGAGCGCACAAATTAACCAGGAAACTGCTCTTTGATGGTGTTATTGGCTTTCGCTATAGGATGAGTTCAATGAAGAAGTTCACTGAGCGAGTCTTTTGGAAGGTATTTTAAGGATCCAGCGCATTCAGAGGGACAACGTCGAACTCTTATGCCTCGAGTGTATAGTCAAAAATTATGGATTAGAAAAGAGGGTCCTGTGTAGAGTCTTGAGACTTTCTACAGATGAGTAGAACGTGGTTTGGGCCCTGAAGAGATTTCTTCAAATTTCAACGCCCCGGCATGGGCAGTCCCAGTCTTACTTTCTTATCCTGGTTCTTGTGTCAGTATAGGATACCAAACCCGCCTCTGCTACAGGCTAGTTTGGGTCAAGCCACCTGAGTCTTGACCTGACCCGATGAATCAAGCTCACTCCAAATCGACTCACTATTTTGACCGAAGTGGACTTGACATCGGTTCAAAATGACGAAGTCGTCTTGAAATGGACTGCTCCCTTTTACCATCGACTCATCGTCGACGTCAACATTGCGTCGACTTCAATGGCACAATCCGATAGGGTTTCAGAATCGAGTTAAAAATAAGTCGACTTCTAGCTTTAGATTTCAACGCCTACTGAAAATCGACGTCAAAATTGCGTCACTGTGACCATTGCGCTACGCTCGGCCTTCGTCTTATGATTATGACTCCACATTCCACCTGCAAGTGGAGAAGTCACCAAATCGACAGAATACTAAAAGGGGCTGACTGTACACCGCTTTGAGGTCGATCTGAAATTGACCAGCATACATTACTCCAGGGAAAAATCGTCTGATAATTGACGCAACAGACTTGATCTCAGGTTGACGAAAACATCATTGAAGTCGACTCAAAATATTAACCCGAAATCAGGGATATTGAGCCGAAACTCGTTTGCTTAAACATGGCCGATGGCTTGTAAGCAACACGCTGGTTTGGCTCATCGCTTGAGCAACTTCTCCTACTTCTGACGTAGTCTGATTGGATCTGGCTGATGGCTTAATCTCTCGTTGCATATCAATTCAGAGCTGAAATTCAAGTGCACTAGTGAGGCATAACTTTTTTTTAGCGGGGAACCCGCTATCTATTTGTTAGGGGATTACATCCTCAGGAAACGTCCGCGTCCGGGGGTTTCTGTGAACTGCGTGACGTGACGTCACGTATGGCGCTTTATAACATCATCAATGACCTTGACCTACTTTAGAGATTTGGGGAAATCTCAACTTCCAGCCTTCATTATATCAGGCCTAGTATTGTTAAGGGGATTTCATCCTCAAAAAACGTCCGCGTTACGTACGCGTCCGGGAGTTTCTGTGAACTGCGTGACATGACGTGTGGCGCTTTATGACGTCATCAATGACCTTGACCTACTTTAGGGACTTGAGAAAATTTCAATATCGAGCCTTCATTATATCAGGTCTAGCATGCAGTATACTGAGAAGAGCAGCCAACTCATCATCAATGACCTTGACCTACTTTAGAACTTGAAAAAATTTCTACTTCCAGCCTTCATTATATCAGGCCTGGTATTTTCAGGGGGATTACATCCTCAGAAAACATCCGCGTCCGGGAGTTTCTGTGAACTGCGTGACGTGACGTGTCGTGGGGTGGTTTATGACGTCATCAATGACCTTGACCTTGACCTACTTTAGGGACTCGGACAAATTTCAATTTCCAGCCTTCATTATATCAAGCCTGGCTTGCATTATACAGAGAAGAGCCCAGCCAACTCATTTTCTGAGGGAGCATTTTTGCGCCAACGTAATCGCGAGCGCGGGAGGTTGCGGGCTCCCCGCTGCCATTGTTTTCTTTTAATTTCATTTTTATATCTTAATTTACGAGCTACTAGCAGCTTGCCTTCAAGGCTATGAGCTCGGCTAAATTGTGTTCGGATGCGTGAAAGAAAGTTGGCTCGAAGTAGAAAGTTGAAAATGTTGCGGACGGAGGGGAAGTCGTCTGTTGGTGCCTCTGTATGATTGTGAGGGATAATTGAGGATTTGCGGAGTGGGGTCCAGTTGGGGCAGCAGCAGAAGATGTGTTGAACGGATAGTGGAGAGGGGTCACATTCGCAAGGAGGGTATGAGAGAGGCATAAGATGAGAGGTGAGATGGGTGTGTGTGAGTCTGGTTGCGAGTGATGACTACTGCGTGTCAAGAGATTTGAAGAGTCCAATGGGATGGGAATATTGACTTGTTTCATGTCTTCACTCTACCCTGACTTCTAATCTGAAATTTTCCGTTGGCCCCCCTTCACCCTCCTTGCCCCATGGGTGATTCAAAAATCTGAGAGTTTACCCCGCCCAGTTTAAAGTTTATACTATGTAGCTTTATATTAGCTTCATTCTAGGATTTCGCTATTCTTAAATTAGACTTATAATAGACGAAGACTCTCCCTTCCCCCTTGTGCATTAGTATACTATACTTTATAAAAGGAGCTAGTCACTTTTTGTTAGACTAGACCAATAGACCATGTCCCCAAAAGCTATTAACCCGCTATCCATTTTGTTAGGGGGATTACATCTTCAGAAAACGTCCGCATCCGCGTTCGTGTCCGGAAGTTTCTGTGAACTACGTGACGTGATGACTTCACGTGACGTGATGACTTCACGTGACGTTTTACGACGTCTTCAATGACCTCGACCTACTCAAGGGACTTGTAAAATACTGTTAGAGAAAAAAACGGCTCTGCCTGTACAAAATTTCAACTTCCAGCCGGGATGCTTTATGACGTCATCAATGACCTTGACCTTGACCTACTTGAGGGACTTGGAAAAATTTCGATTTCCAGCTTTCATTATACCAGGTCTAGCATGCAGTATACTGAGAAGAGCCCAGCCAACACATTTTCTAAGGAGGCATTTTCGCGTCAACGTGATCGCGAGTGCGAGAGGTTGCAGGTTCCCCGCTTTGGGCTAGCTTGTTTGGGTATGATTTGAGATTAGACCAATGAGTGAACCATGTTTGAGTGATACATTTTTTGATATGTTTGGAGAGATTAGAGCTTGAGGGGTTGGAAGAGCGGTTGACTGATGAGTGTTTGGTAGCTAGTTCGGCTGCTTCGTCTGCATTTTCGTTTCCTGAAACACCCTTGTGACCTGATACCCAGATGAAGAACAGTGGGGTGAGGATGGTGTGAAAGATGGCAATGAGAGTTTGTATACGATTTATGAGTGGGTGGGAGGAGGTGCAGCTGGAGATGGTGTCAAGTGATGAAAAGGAGCCGGAGGAGACCAAGGATGGATCGAGAGGAAGAGAGGAGGGTAGGTTGGCAAGGATGTGTTCTAGACAGCTAAAGATTGCTTGTAATTCGGTGATGAAGACTGATGCGTTGTTGCGGTGTTGGTGAGAGACTGTGATGTGACCTATTGAGTATGCGAAGCCGGTTTTGTTCTGTTATATAGAACCATCGGTGAAATATAATGCAGGGTTGTGGAAGGTGTTAAGAATGTTGTTGAACTATGTCTGGTATACTGCGGAAGAAGAACATAGACGAGCTAGGCGTGTGAGGTCGTGAATTATTTTGGGTGGAGTAAAGAGCCACGGTAAGGTTGAGAGAACGACGTGGTTGAGACAAAGGAACTTGGAGGAACGCGTTAATTGGAATTTGACATTGTAACATAGGTTGGTCATGGTGTGGTGAGGGTGAAATAAGCGATGGTAGACAGGGGTTTGAGGATATTGCAGTATAGTTGTGAGGATGTTGGTTCTTCATTTGAGACGTCGATGATAGAGTGGGGGAAGCCAGTGTCTGCACAGAGACTTCCAGTGGGACTGGTTTAGAATGCTCCAGTCCTTATCCTGAGTGCAGAATTTTGGACGGTGTCGAGTAGTTTCAGGTGAGAAGGGATGGGTGAGCCGTAATCGGAGATGGATCGGATTAAGCTTTGGTAGAGGTGGAAGAAGATTTTTCGGGTACAACATTTCAGGGCATTGAGTGCTCAGATACATCTTGATTTTGTTAGTTTGATGTGGGGGATCGAAGAGTAATGGTTGTGGAAATTGAGGCAGAGAACTTTTGTGGTGTTGACTTGCGGGATAGCGTGGTCAGCAATTGTGATAGGGGGGCATTCGATGGCTTTCTAACGTGGCTCCTGGAAGACAATGAGTTCGTTTCGGGGTCCAGGAAATGCGGAATCCTAGGAGGACAAGCCAAAGTATATTCTATTGATTGTCTCTTGAAGTAGATGGTGGTTCATGTTTTAATGAACCCACCGAATGATTCCAAATTCTGTTCGAATGATTGCATTGATAAAGAAATTGGTTTATGAGTGACTTATGGCTGAGAGCTAATCTTGAAAAATTTTCTAGGCAGGCTGATGACTGAATCACAAATCATGAAAATCACGACCTAAGTTTAAGCTTAATTAGAGACTGCAGCCTAACATCCATCCTTAAGTCGGTTGGTATGGAGTCAACATTTGTCGAACACAAATCGACGTCGACGTGAGGTCGCTTTCGCCAAAATATTGACACAATAGTGACAAAAACTTCCAAAAAAGTTGATTCTCGGTCGTCTTCAAATCGAAGGTCAATAAGGTTTCTTGAAATTTTTGACGGAGCTATGAATGGCTAGTTCTGAGAGGCTCTGAAGAATTTTGACGAGCAAGTCATTCGGACACTCCTCAGGAATCAAGATATCACACGGAGAGTAAATGCGTTCCTGAAAGATACGACTGGAAATATGAGCTCTGAGAGCTCTGAAGAAAGTTATCCAACTGAAAGTGCTTAGCTTTTGTATTTAATTCTGCGACTTTTGTAACTTTGTACGTATTGAACGTATTCTTTCATGATAAGAAGCGTATTTGATTATTCATCTTCTAGGGCTATAGTTTTGAAGCCCATTGCTTTTCAAGAACTTGACTTTTTCGGTAGCAAAATGATACTTCAGGGAAGTCAACTTTGCACTTTGGAGACTTGACTCGTTGAAAATGGTTTGAAAATCGATCCTAATTCTGTCATAGTTGGCGGTGGAACTCTAAAAAGCATTGAAGCCTACAATGGGTACAGATTTTTCGGTGCTACAGAGGTGGGCATCTGCGAGTGGAGCAGTTTTGTTGCAGAACACACTCGACGATCTCTCAAGTAGTTATATGAAGTCGTTTCCTTTCCTTCCAGCTTTCATTGATGTATCTCGTATTCTACAAAGCTTCTGAGAGAAATGTTGGCTGATACCACGAGAAAAACATAGACAGAGACATCATTGCTTTTGTATTCATCAAATTTATTGGACCGAGCAAAGGCTAGAAGAGCTAAATAAGATTCCTTAAAAATAGACCTAAAAAATGGCGTTGGATCAATCGATGAAATAATGTCGTTTTCTTTCCTTCCAGCTTTCATTGATGTAACTCGTATTCTACAAAGCTACCGAGAGAAATGTTGGCTGATACCACAAGCAAAACATAGACTGAGTTTAGAGACATCATCGCCTTTGTATTCGTCAAATCAAAGGTTAGAAGAGCTGGATAAGTTTCCTTGAAGATGGACCTAAAAAATGGCGTTGAATCAATTGTTGAAATTATGGACTTGAAAATCTCATATTCTAAGTTTTGGACGGCGAAGAACATTTTCGTCCTTTCTCAAGTTTCTAATAGAGGTGGACCAAGGTACAGAGATTCAGTATTGAGAAGTTTGTTGAGCATTTGTTTTTTCATCTTCATTCTCGAAGAATGAGAGGATGGTCGTGATTTTTGTATTCAGAGACGGGTAAGCAAGTAGAGAAGAAGCGTTTTTGGCGGCTCTGTCGACTGCGTGCAATCCAATAGATTGAATGATGGATTTTGCGAGTCTCGACCTTTAATACATGCTAATATAGAGTTTTTGATTCATTCGTACTTTCACTTAGAGACAGCTTTAACTAACTGATCGCAATCTTTTGACTACTCTAAAAGCAAGTACTGCAGCAATTTGCTAGAAGATTACTTTTTCTTTTCAATATTTTTATTGAATTTTTGCCTTGAATTACGACAACACTGTGTGTTCAGCAAATTTCGTTCTATCCTACGAGAAAGAAATCTGTCGTCGCTGTCAATGACAGCTAACAAGAGCGAACCTAAAAAAAGAATACATACGAAAAAAGAAGGGTCTCAAAAACTTGGGTTTGATAAGAAACGGCTACAGCCGGACTTTGAAAAAGTAATTTTCCGATGCGAGAAAATCTCTTTCGTTCTGTGACGGGTTTCCTGTCCGCACATTATTTGAATATCGCGCATTCGGTCGCTTCCGAATGTCCGAACTATTATTATAGTCCCGAGTTTGGTGAAAAAACTTTCCCCACAATCGATACGTATGAAAGAGACTACAACAAAATGTATTGCGAAAAAAATTTTATATTTTAACATCTATATTCTTGGATATAAGGATAACACAAAAACGGCAGGACAACACACAATCATTATTATCTGAAGGTAATGTCTTGTAAAACATCGAAAACTTTTTTTTTTCTCTTTTCGCTTTTACAATTTCACGCGACAATAACGAAAACTTTCAACATATTTATGTTGTCTTCTATTTTTACATCATTCGTCCTGCATATTATAAAAAAAAGAGAAAAATCTACACTACAAACAAAAATTTCACATTTATACAAGCGCATATTTTTTAAAATAGTTTTTTTGGTTTTTTCTTTTTATACAAAAAAAAAAAAAAAAAAAATTGGCGCGGATTTAGAGATTTCCAGAAACTACGACCGAAGAGGATTTTCATCTTGTGTTGCTACTTTTTAATTATCAAAAAAACAAATTTTTTTTTTCTCTTCCAAACAGAATGAAATACATTAATATGAGATAGAAAGAAAAGAAAAAAATGAAAATAATAGCGAGAATACATATTACATTGCGACGAGATCATTCAACTGTTAATAATTAATATTTCCTTCTTTTCTTTTTTCCTTATCATCTTGAGGAAGTTTTTCTTTTTTTCTTTCTTTTCTTCTTCCCGAATAAAAAACTAATTTTTTAATAAGTACGCTTCTTAAGAACCACTAACTTTTGAATATTCGAACTAAAAATTTTCCACTAAATCCGCACGATTATCTTTTTTCTTTTTAAAAACATAGCAGAAAAATTTACATCAAGGAGAGCGAGAGACAGAGAAAGAGGGAGAGAGATAAACATATGACAAAAAATATCTAATCGTACTACTTTAATACAGAGTGTATTTAACAGGTACATTATTTTCATACAGTGAAAAAAAAAAAAAAGTCTTAAACATTACGTAGGGTAAATTAAATGCGACCTGGTACTCTAAACACGTGACGAAGATCCTAATCTATAATCATTTTATTATTCGACCGTTAACGCCAACCACGAAAAAAAAAAAACAAATAACGGTTTTTTAATCATTCCATAAGGTCTGCGCTGTATTTTTGTTCCCTATATTTTACTTTTTTTCTCGTTAGCGTTTTCGGTGGGTGGTTCTTACATTTTAAGCCTTAAAAATTAGCTGTTATTAATGCTTTAATAATGGTAAAATTATATAGATTCTATTCAGGTATAACAGAGAACGAAAGATTTAAATACAACTCTACAAACTACATTATCTCCACATATACACGGTATAATTATTGGTAGATTTTTTATTGAACATTCATCATCAAAAAAAAAAAATCAATTAAGGTAATTTGATTACACTGACTTCTTAAGGCGGATTTATTCGGCGATTTGGATCGAGATCAATTGGATAAGAGGGGGGAAAAAATAGTAAAAATAAAATTCGTTGGTTCGTTATTATTGTTGCTTTATTATTTGGATCAGTTGAGAGTATCAAGAACGCACCCCTTCCTTCAGCAAAGCAGAGTTGGAAATTTAGAAAAAAAAAAGAGAGGCAAAATTTCGTCGTGCGTTCGTTCCGCTCGAAAATTAACGTCTAATTTAAGATAAGCTGGCCATAAATTTTATCACAAAAATTTTAATTTCATATTAATCACAGTTGCTCGCGATTATACGCACGCACGCGAAAATACAAAATTGTCCGAACTCATTCGGCAACGCAATATAAATGCGTTTGCGGAAACGTCTAAAAAGGAAAAAAATTGAAGCGAACGTTTTATAATGCTCTCTCTCAAGAAAAATTCCGTAGCCCTCAGCATAAAAACTCGCGAATGAGCAATAAATACGCCCGTTTCGGTATGGAAGTGAAAGTTTTCGATTTCTCAAATAAGAAGAAGGGAAAAATTTAAGTTTAAATACCTATAAAAACAATTCTGCCGAACTCGATATTTTTCCGATGTCTAGGCGAAGTTTTCTAGACTGCGCCCGGTTAAAAGCTTTACAAAAATGATTTTTCTCTTTAGAACACGTAAAGCAGTAAAAACTTTCGTACTTAACGAAATTTTAGCGGAGAAACTTACCCAAAAATTCCTAACGAAACTTGCATGTATTGTCTCTGATTGCACGAGGAAGAAGAAGAGGGGGGGATTTTCAATTGTTTCGCGACGAGAGAGTTACCTCGTTTTCTCATTACCGGGGTCTCGAGAATAATCTCGACAACGAAAAATATTTGGAATGCTCGAACATGTAACGAAATAAGGAGAAAAAAAAAATTATAAACGCAGAATAAAATGCCAAATTAAGAGAGTAACTGTGAACCAAAATTACAGGTAACAAAAACGCCGAATACATTCACTATCTACAATTTACAGCAAAATATAAGTAAAGACAGTAAAAAGAAAAAAAAAAATTGTAACATATGTACAATTAGGCGAAATAAAAAAGTATAAAAATAAAAAGGAAAAGAAAAGAAAGAAGAGAAAAAAAAAATGTATTAGAATCGGTATCTTTGCGTTTTAAAAAAACATCATTTTTTTCAAATTATTTTCGGGGTCCCGGAAGAAACTCTGACTAGCGTATAGTTGGACGCATTTAACACGACGACGAAGTAAAAAAAGAAAAACTACATACAATATGGAAGTGTATTCATTATTATAGCGATATTGTTTATTCAAAAAATCTTTACACACAACACTGCCCAATTGATCATTACGGAGAGGATATTAAGGAAAAAAACGGAGAGATAGAGAAGAGGATCTTTCCTCTTTTCCGAAAGAGAAGTTGTGTATTCTACGGTTCGCTTAAAAAACTTGCAAATTATTACGGGTCACTTCCCCCCTCTACAGTGAACTTTGAGCGAAATTCGAAAATTATAGATAATGACGGCGGCGAGTGTACGCGCGCGTTAAATCGGTTACCGAAGAAAATTTTTCCATCCCTCTTCAAAAAAGCGTCGTTATCAGCATTTTCTGCGTAATTTCTTTCACGTACGAGTAAAAAAAATCGTTCTCGCGCTAATAATTCGATTCGAAAGAAATTTTTGTTCCCAAAACACTCGTCGCTCTCGGGAGTAAATACGTAATGAAGTTTCCTCTCGCGGTTCACTATGTAACTC
Source organism: Aspidiotus destructor (assembly GCA_035079395.1). Taxonomy (NCBI): domain Eukaryota; kingdom Metazoa; phylum Arthropoda; class Insecta; order Hemiptera; family Diaspididae; genus Aspidiotus; species Aspidiotus destructor. The sequence continues at coordinate 3,689,150 of JAVHKZ010000004.1, read as the reverse complement.
TTTTTTTTCTCTCCCTGCAGACGTACTCTCGTGTCTCTTTTTGTATAATAATTAAATGAATATCGACGACGACGATGATGATGGTGCAACAACAAAACGCCGGACTATATTTATACAGTCGACTCGTTTCAAAAATGTTTCGTCTCGATGTATATCCGTGCGCTTCCGCTTCTATTTATTATTATTTGTCAACGTCGTTTGGTCGGTGCCTGATAAAGCTGATGGAGTCAATAAATCTTCCTTCTTCTCCCCCCCCCCACCCCTCCCTCCTCATTAGTTTGGTAAACGCATCCGAAAATAGCGGGTTGGACTATTTTGAGCTCGAGAAGAGTACCGTTTGTGTCGATCGATTCGAGAGAAGATTTTGAATCACATTAACCAAGGCCAGGTTAGCTCGGGAGAAGATAGACAGCCTTCGAGATTATGAAAAATACCTCATTTACTCGTACGTAGGTTTGATTATCGTAGTAAACAACAAATCGCACTCGCGGCGAATGATAAGAACGAGAGAAAATGAGAGCACGGATGATCGATACGTGCGCGTGACGGTAGAACTGAACTTCGAACTTTCATCGAGGAACAAAGAAACGCAATCTGTTGCAATATGTTAGATTGCTGCCTCGAGTAGAAGATACAGGGCGTGATTGCTTTTCGGACTCTGGTTTCAGGATTTGAATCGCATTCGAGTACGAGTGGATGCAAGTAATCGATTCTGTTCTCAAAGAAGTTATTTTGGTTGGATTTCGTCGAAAGGTAGGTCAATTAACGATCTAATTACGGTATTGTGTGTCCGTAGAAGACAAGAGAAGACGAGTGAAGAGCAATCGTTCGTTCTATTCGAAGTCAATCTTACGCCATCGGACGTGGAAGTCATCGGAAATTGTACAAATCGCTCCTGCGGACTAACGAAGATTCTGCTCCAGGATATCGATGAAACTGGTGGAATTCATTCGAATACTATCGGGTAACTGATTAGAGCAATTATTAGAACGATATTTAGACAGATTGATTTTGATTTTATCCTCATTAAACGAACAAAGGATAACTGCAGAAATCGAAAAGTGATTTTAGAACCGTTCGAGTGATACTTGAACTGATCGCTGTTGATTCGGACAGATCGCTTCTGCGGACTAACGAAAACGAATTCGTGAACTAGATTCTGCTCCAGGATATCGATGAAACTGGTGGAATTTATTCGAATACTATCGGGTAACTGATTAGAGCAATATTATTAGAACGATATTTAGACAGATTGATTTTGATTTTATCCTCATTAAACGAACAAAGGATGACTGCAGAGATCGAAAAGTGATTTCAGAACCGTTCGAGTGATAGGCATATTTGAACTAATCGCTGTTGATTGAGACCACATTGAGATGGATTTCAGTTTTGACACAATCAGACAGATGAAGGATGAGTGCACAAAGAAGGCCAATTTTTTATTGATTTCGATTTCAACTCCATTAGACGAATAGAGCATGGCTGCTAACGAGAAAGTGTGATTTCTAGAACTAGGTATTCTAGTGATATTGGAACCGATTGCTGTTGATTAAGACCACAATAGTTATACAGAAGGTTCTGGCGACTTCGAGAACTGTTCGAGTGATATTATGACAGATTGATTTCGATTTTGACTCCATTAGACGGATAGAAGATGGCTGCTAACGATCAAGTGCGATTTCTAGAACAGTTTGAGTGGATATTTGAACCGATTGCTGTTGATTAAGAACACATTAGTTGAACAGAGGGTTCTGGCGACTTCGAGAACTGTTTGAGTGATATTATGACAGATTGATTTCAATTTTGACTCGATTAGACAACTAGAAGATGATTGTAGAGAAAATAAGGTACGATTTCAAGTACTTTTTGAGTAAAACGACAGACCACTTTTGATTTTGCCCGTGATTTCTAACCATTAAGACAGATTGATTTTGATTTCTCCCCAGAATAGACAAATAGAGGATACCTGCAAGGAGTTCTGGTGATTTCTGGAACTGTTTCAGAGATGTTACGACCGATCAATCCTGATCTAACCTCCATCAGACAAACAAAGGATGGCTGCAGAATTCGAAGTATGATTTTTAGAACTTTTCGAGTAATAAGACCGATTGATTTTAATTTTGTTTTTATTAGACGACGAAAAAGAGCGAATTCCGGAACTGGTGACGGATCGATTTAAATTACCCTCAAGATGGTTGCAGAGGGTTCTGGCGATCTCTAAACGGTTCGAGTGATATTCGAAAAGATTGATTTTGCCAAATAAACGAATAAAGGATGATTGCAGACGGAGAAGAGTGGTTTCCAGAACTGGTTTAGGGATATAATGACAAATTGATTTCAATTTCTACCATGGTTGCAGAGAGAGGCACTCCTTCAATGATATTGACAGACCTTGTGTCCATTAAAGGAATGAAGGACAATTGCAAGGGACGAAAAGCGATTTCTATAATTGCTGGAGTGCGATGTTTGACGAGATCGATTCTGATTTAGCCTCCATTAGACAAACAAAGGATGACTGCGGGGGAGGGAGGGTAATTGCCAGCCATTGGAGTGATATTATGACAGACTGATTCAGACTTTGTTTCATTCAGACAAATAGAGAATGACTGCTGAGAGACTGAAAAACGATTTTAAATAAAACTGTTCGAGTAATATTTGGACAGATTAGTTTTGATTTTGCCCCGCAATATACAAATAGAGGATGCCTGTAGAGGATTCTGGTGACTTCTGGAATTTTTTCATGACCGATTGATTAAGATTTTACCTCCATTAAACTTTAGGGAGGGGGGGGGGCGATTTTAAGACTATTCGAGAGACATTTGTGACCCAGTCTACAAAAACCCGGATTCTATTGATCAGCAAAAAGGTATCTATGCTACATATAGTTTAGTTACTTTTCTGCTGATTGATGCAATTCTATAAAGCTGGGTTTCCGTAGACTGGGTCACATTTGGCCGGATCGATTCTGATTTTGCCCCACAATGGACGAAAAATGTCGAAGTGACATTTCAACACATTGATTTTGCCTTCATGCTATGAATAGAGGATACTTGCAGAAGGAGAAAAACAATTCTCGATTTCGCTTCATTGGACGATTGGAGGGTAACGGAATTGATCGAAAAATGCTCGAATCGTTGATTACAGTAGAAGAAAGACACTAGAATAGACGAGAATGTCTGGGTCATTGACGTAAACGGGAATTTGAGATCAATACGTCGTAAACTAATTTTTTGAATGAAACTAGACTACAAGAAGATCTGTATTGCTAGTCCAGGTGATTGAGACAAAGAAACTGACTCGAAACTAGTGATATAGATAGAGGCGAGGGGAGGAGAGGGGGACTCTTGAAAGATATTACATTGACAATTGCAGGCAACAAAAAAGAAAGACTAAATTAGTCGAAGGAGTGTATTTGCAGACAAATTTGGGCCCATCAAAGACGGATGGAGCGAAGAGAGTGGAGAAAATTTGGATCGATAATTAAAATAGTACAAAATCAATCGAAAAGTAAGACTTCGATTTTTCCAGAAAGACGAAAATGATACTTCTTTGATTGCAGACGAAAGAAGACAACTCCGGGCGCCTCGAGCAAATGAAGATGAGACAAGAAAGACTTCGGACAACTTCCATCGAAACTGATTCTTCGACTCGCGAGTTTCGCCACATCGTGATCTACTCGAATTCCACTCTCCTCGAAATCGATACCCAAGTTTTTGTCGGGTAGGTCGCGCGATGAATAGAAAAAATATTTTCGTTTAGGATGTATAGTATTCCGTTTCAAAAAGAGAACTAAAAATAGGTTGCTTTTTCAGAAACTCCTCGCTCCCATTCTTCGCCAATCATCGTTTCGAAGCCATTCAAGCCGAATAGAGAATTTCGTCGATGAAAAGCGCATCGAAAAACGTCGAGCCGACAAGCATTTTAATGTCGTCGCTGATTGTAAATTACAGAATGGTCTATCTACCTCTCCTTCCGACGTTCGCCCAAATCGAACACGTGAACTGACAGCTGAACAATTCCGCTACCCACATCACCAAAGCACAAAAATATACAATTTTACGGCCGTACGTAACTTTTATCTATCCTGATCTTTTATACATTCCCCCTTTTCATACCATTTCATTCCGGTCCGCCTCTTTCTCTCTCGCTCTTTCATTTAACTTGCAAATACTACTAAAATCTCCTGCTAGCAGGTAAACCTCTATACGTTCGAACAATCCACCCCGTACAAAAGATTCAAAAAGCTATAATGCGTTCTAAGCATATTTCTGTGTACGATAGAGATCGTAAAACTAGTTCTCCTTTTAAGCGATGTAGCGCGCGCGCATCACGTTCCATACAAAAAAAAAAAAGCTATTATATAATTCTAACCCGAGACTAGAATAATATACTGAACGTAAAATACATTTTCACCCTTTTACATATCAGCTATCAGATATTTTAGAACGAACCAAAAAAAAAAAAAGAATACAACCGAGCCAATCGTAAAAGAAGAAAAGTTCTTCTCTCTGATCTTCGTGAGGAAAATTTCGCAGTACAGAAAAGGAAGAAGGAAGAGAGAAAAAAAAAAGGCCAACTTAAACCTGATTGTTGACTAGAGCCCGCGTTTGTAAACTGAACGAATTTTTTTGACTTAGCTCGCAACGCAGAGTAAAAATGGTTAAATATAATAATAATAAAAAAAAAATACACACTTAATAATAATATGCTATTTGAAGGACTACTAACTGGTAAATTCAACCAACAAGGTGAGTCCGTAGAAAGAAAAGTAAACAAAAAAAGAAAAACGATTCCTCAAAACTGGTACTGTTTTGTTGCTTGTTTTTTTGAAAAAAAAAATATTAAAATTATCAACATAAAGGTAGAACATATAGTATTCATTTTTATATAAGTAATAATAATCTACACCCTATAGAAGAATAATAAAGATGATAGAAATTGCAACAACCTACTATAAAATTATATAAGATATCAATATTTTTTTTTATCCCGCAGTGAATTTTTCTTTTTTAAAAAAAAAGGATGTGCAATTGAGGGGGACAGGAAGTAATGAAAGAGCAGCGTAAATATGTACAATAGCGTACTCGCGATAATTATTCTTGCATATTCGTCGATGCGAAATAATAAAAAGTGAAACGACGATCAACAAGATACTTAAAAAATATATGTAATAATATATATAGAGAGAAAAAAGAATATTAATAATAAAAAGAAAAGAGACAACAAACAAATAACATCATTAAATTAGACCGACTCGATGTCCGGCGACGAAAATTTTCCCGTTTTTTTTTTAAAAAAAAGAAAAAAAAAGAAGAAAAAACTCTTAAGAAAGATTATTACGTAACTTGACATCGTTTTTACCTCTCCGGTCGCTCCTACGGCGTGATCAAATTACCGAACGTATAATCCACCCAATCGTTGGTCACACCAATATCGGAGAGCATTTCGTTCATTTCTTGATTGACGTTAAATTCTAAATGTGTTACCGGATGGCTGTTGCTCTCCAAACCGCTAGAAGGTAGATCGTCCACAACTCCCAATTCCATTTTAAAATCGGTGGGAATCTGCAAGAGATCTGTTAGCGAATCTAGATCGGCAAGACTAGGATTTTCTCCGACCGGACCGATGGCCGCCGCTTCAGATTCAAGATCCTCCGGTTCCGATTTGATGAACGAGCAGCCGCTGCCCAGTAGCGAATCGTCGTCCTTCGACAAGAGATCATCTTCGGAATCAGCCTTCATACAGTATAACGGACTAAGGCATAATTCCCGCTTAATCGACGGTCTAATCGGTAAACACGCCGCGGTCACACCCACGCCGACGTTGACCGCACTGCCGACGCTATGTTGAGCACTAATGACGACGTCGTCGCCGAACGAGGAAACCGTACTGCTGCTGGTCGACTCTTCGTAGAAGGTAGCACTTTCGGGCGAGTCGGGCGTATCGCACGACGGACTGGATGGCACTCTCGCCTGCACGGACACGCGTCCGTCTAGGCTGGCTTCGCGCTCCTTGCGAGTTTGCGGGCCGATGGTAAAACGATAAGGGAACTTCGCCACGTCTACGGACGTCAACGTGCTCCTCTGAATGATGCCGTTGTTACGGATTAGAGTGTCATCATTCTTTTTTTGGTAAACGAGGCCGCGGGCCGAGGACATGGTGCTGGTCGACGCTGAAGCCGACGCCACAGATGCCGTCGGGCTACTCGAGGGCGAAATCTCGACTATCGGGTCAGTACCGATGCTGGTACTGGTGACGCTACTCTGGCTACGATTGTTATTCGTATCCTTTATCATGAGCTTGACGACCGCGGACACGGTCGACTTTTTCATATTCAATTTCCGCGGCCGCGTGATCGTCTGTTTAACAGTTTTTAAACTCTTTTTCCTCGGCCGGTACTTATAATCTGGGTACTCTTGTAGATGCATCAGACGAAGACGTTCGGCTTCCTCGATGAATGGTTGCCTCTCTTCTTCGCTTAACAGTTTCCAACGTTTGCCCAGCTGTTTGGAAATTTCGGCATTGTGCATATCGGGTTGCAGTTCGCATATCTTACGCCGTTCGATCTGAGACCACACCATGAAAGCGTTCATAGGTCTTTTAATATGGTTCGGGTTATTCTTTTTCGTCTGCAACAAACAATAAATCATACATTCTACATTAACTACCTGGTATATAAATTGCGATATAGTGTGTTAAAAAAGAATATTTATCTACACGATATATACATTATACACAAAACGTGTATTATAAAGAGATATGAAATATTATGCATCGTCGACGAAGGTAAATTTGTTATATATACACAAGTTTGCTCCCTCGAGTCATCGATATTCCCGCGCGTAGTAATGACCGACCATCTGATATCTCACGCGATTCGCATTACGCTCGGTGAATTTTTTTCAGCTTTTTCGTCTTTCTTTTTTTTTGCTTAATTAAGCGAAACCCAGGTCATTAATCGGTTCTGGTTCCATAATTACGCGTCGATAGAGAGAAGGGTGTCCGTATACATGGAACGAGTGTGTATACGTACTTACCGCGACACGGAAATCAGAGAGATATTGGGGAAATTTAATACATTGTTATTAAAAAACAAGGGGGAGGGACACAAGTACGTGGAAGCTTGTCATTGTACAGCTTGGTCAATGCAACTAGAATTATGATTCAAATATTTCAAATCAAAGAGGAAAAATTACATTACCGACTGCTCCGAGGCAATAGGAGTGGCAACCATAATATAAAAAACTCAAGCAGTGAACAAAAAAATGAAAGATAAAATAATTTACGAAGAAGAATTCGTAATTTTCGTACAGCAATACGCCATCTGGTCGTAAGCTGCGAGTTGACAGCTAACGGCTTGCTGCATGCCTAGTCTGATGCTCTACAAATGCGAGTCGATGTCTAGTTGTGCACACAGTCGCTATGAAAGCTCGTCTCAAACTGATACAAATTAATGAACTAAAAACAAATCCCCAAATCATAAACTCTGCAGCGGAGGAAACTTATGATCATCCGTATTAAGGCTTTCTTGCTCTCAATAACAGAAAAGAAGGCTTGTCTTACACACCATTGATACAATAATCTCTTTAAACCATAAATATTGCATGAAAATGACAATATTCACAATTAATTTCCAAAGAGTGAGGAGGGTTGACGGTTTTCAGGCTTGTCTTTATTCCCGATTGGTACTTATTAGAGTATACTCTTGCAGAAGTATTTCGACGAAAATTCAAAAGCTCGCAACCTTCTCAAAATTTCTATTTCTTCAAAAAGATGAGGGGAATTTTTAAGAATGATTATTTTGCCTGGACGTAGCTAGGAGTTTGAGAAGTATATTATGTTGCCAAACGCACAGCTTTAAAAAAAAAATGATACAAAATGAAGGAAATCAAAGAAACCCAAGTACAGGGCTGTAAATGCGCCCACAATGAAAAATTTTACAAAATATTGTTCTGCATCCACTTTAACCTTCATTCTAGCCAAGGATTGAATAATAAGTGTCGACTGTAGTTACATTCTCTCAAATTCTAATTAATTTATCTTGTCATATTTTTTAAAAGTCTTGTTTCAAGAAAGATGAATTTGGTTTGTTTTTCTGGTAATAAGTCTACCTTATTTATTTTGAATCAATTCTTTTGATTTACATATCAATCAAAATTAAGGCATGAACTCGTGTATCCTGGGCTTCCAATGTACCCCATCTCTATTCCAGAAAACATTTAAATGAGGGTCGAGTGCTGTTTGCTCACATTTCAAATGAGCTACAAAAAAACCAATAATATCTAGTCTGAGAGAAAAATTTTGAGATAAATTTATTAAAAGTCAGATCTATTTATTTTCAGTCAAATTGACCAATTTTCAGACCAAAATCAAGAAACTATTAAATATAAATTATTATTTCCAAAAAGCAAAAAAATGAATAAAAAATGAAGAAGGAAAAACAAAAAAGCATTTCTTGAAAAATTCACATTAATAGAGTGTAATTTTCTGTATTGCTCAGAATTACCTCAATCTCAAAGGCTTCTTTGAGAATAACCTCAAATCAGAAAGGTTGGCCGTAGAATGCGTTGCAAAAATTACAAAACATTTTCAAAGAAAAGGGGGAAAAAAAACAATCAAGTGAGAATAAAAAAAAATTGAATTCAAGACACCATTTTATTAACAAATGATTTTTGAGAAGATTTATCTACTCCCAGATCAACCCTCCATTTTCAAAAAAAAAAAAAAAAAACAATGAAGTGAGAATAAAAAAAAATTGAATTTAAGACACCATTTTATTAACAAATGATTTTTGAGAAGATTTATCGACTCCCAGATCAACCCTCCATTTTCAAAAAAAAAAAAAAAAAAAAAAAAAAAAAAAAACAATGAAGTGAGAATAAAAAAAAATTGAATTTAAGACACCATTTTATTAACAAATGATTTTTGAGAAGATTTATCGACTCCCAGATCAACCCTCCATTTTCAAAAAAAAAACAAAAAAACAATCAAGTGAGAATAAAAAAAAATTGAATTTATGACACCATTTTATTGACAAATGATTTTTGAGGACATTCATGTACTCCCAGATCAACCGTCCATTTTCAAAAAAAAAAAAAAAGAAAACAATCAAGTGAGAATAAAAAAAAATTGAATTTATGACACCATTTTATTGACAAATGATTTTTGAGGACATTCATGTACTCCCAGATCAACCGTCCATTTTCAAAAAAAAAAAAAAAAAAAGAAAACAATCAAGTGAGAATAAAAAAAAAATTTAATTTAAGACACCATTTTATTAACAAATGATTTTTGAGAAGATTTATCTACTCCCAGATCAACCGTCCATTTTCAAAAAAAAAAACAAAAAAAAAAAAAAAACAATGAAGTGAGAATAAAAAAAAATTGAATTTAGGACACCATATTAACAAATGATTTTTGAGAAGATTTATCTACTCCCAGATCAACCGTCCATTTTCAAAAGAAAAAAAAAAACAAAAAAAAAAAAAAACAATCGAGTGAGAAAAAAAAAAATTGAATTTATGACATCTTTTTATTAACAAATGATTTTTGAGAACATTCATCTACTCCCAGATCAACCACCATTCCAATCAGAGGTTGGAAAATCCAAAAGACCTCAAATTTCTATCACTCAAATTTCAATTAAGTTTGATAAAACTGCTCCATATTGCTAAATTTTTGAGTAATGATGTTTGCAAATACCTTACTTTATCTCTGAAAAAATTCCTATACATGAATTACTTATATTAATTTTTTGAATGATTTGACAACAATAATTCACTCTGAATAAGACTGTTTGATTTCAACAATTAAAAAAATTAGTGAATAATAAAATATAATCTATTTTGTCTTTAAAAAGGGGCAACTTGCATAAATATAATTTAGTCCTTGTTAAAATGCTATACAAAACTTCTGAAAAAATTCAAATTTCTTTAGAAATGTATTCAAAATTGAAGGAAAGAATTTGAATAATTAATTTCTTTATATTATTTTAACAAGCTTTCTTCTGTACGGGGTGGCCAGGTCGAAAGTCTTTTTTATTTTATTCAATATTCCTAAGAAGAAAATTTTCAACTTCCTTTTTCTTCCCCATCCCCCAACCTCAAATATCTTTCCTCCTTTTGTATTACTTTATAAAATGCATTAGGTAACAAATTTGAAAACAATGCAATTTTTTGGTAAAAATTGAGATTGGGATCACAATGAATCAAATTGAATATTAATTGAAATAAATAATACCATCATATTATGTACATTGAAATGATACAAGATAATTTTTAATTTTATTTCATTGAAAAATTGTAATTCTCATCATTGGAAATAGTATTCCGCGATATTTTGTATGATTATTATTTTTTTTTTTAAATTCATTTACATATTTTAAATAATTATAGTCAAACGACATTGAATTATTTGTCCTGCTTTTAAAAAATCATAATTTCAATCACTGGAAATTATATTCATCAATATTTTGTATAATAGTTACTTACTTTTTAGATGAAGTTCATCTATTTTGATTAATTACAGTATATTAAAACTATAATGAACTATCCATGATGCTTTAGTATGCGATCTACCATACAAAAATGTCGTTTTTACCATAAGAACCAAGTTCATTCAACCGCTACAGGAAAGCAAACAAGCTTTCAGTCCAAAAATTGTCGTTTCAAAAATTTCAAGTTTAAAAAAGAACTTTGTCCAGAAAAGCAAGAAAAATATATCTTTTCTTCTGCCTGCTCTTCCAACAATAGACAACCAGGTGCGTCTGAAACCCTCTCACCTTCTTCAAAATTTCAATTTTTGCGTTTAACCCAAGATCTCTTCATTGTACTTGAGAATAGGTCGACATAATTGTATAGGTGGTGGCCTTTTGCCGGGCCATTCAAAATCTCTGAATCTGTCTGTGGTATTGCGCCTTGATATTTGGTTGATCGTATACTAAAGCACAACTTGTAGGTAAGCACCGAGATCACACAAATTCCAGTAGATCGTATATTATAGCAACACGAAATTATTATTCATCGATCTCTTCATTACATATTCTACTTTTTCAAGAATACCATCAAGATTTTAATCGTACGAAAAATGGCAAGCTGAGTGTAAGAATTCTGTGTAAATCACGAAGAAAAATTATCATAAATACACCAAAGATCGTGGATGTTTCTGTAATAGCTGCCTGGATTTTAATTTTTATTAGTTTTTTATACGTAGTTTACATACACTTCAAGCCTGGCGCTAAAATTTACCGCAGAGAGTCATCGTCATCGAAACTAAAACCCAAACCATGGTCATATGAGAACATAAGAACTATCCGTGGAGATTGTGAAAGCCAAGACTCGGTTGTCGAAGGAGCTGGGGGTTTCTTGTACCGAAGAACTTTCTTGCCTTAAACTCAAGACCATCATGACATCTTGGTCAGACGATAAGTAAGCGGTAGAATGGTGACGAAAGATTGCAAAGTTCCTACACTGTCAAAAATGGAATTTTTCAAACCACAGCCCATACCGGGATGATCAGTAAGTTATTAATTATTTCACCACAACCTCAAGTTCATGTAGGTTTGTCCCGTTCTATCTCACCTGACAACTGTCACACGTGCCCGACCGCGATAGTTTCTGACCTTCATCATGCGAGCGACGCCCTGTGCTCCAAAAAAAAAAAAGAAAGAAACCCTTCTACCTTTAGTTTCACGAGAAGAAGTATAAATAATAAGCGTATTATTCACCGTGCCTGTTGAAAAATTCATAATGTCCTGATGAGTTCTGTCACAGAAAATTATCTTCAATAAATAATGATCACGCATCCAACCCTGCGTAAATGTCGATAGGCTTTTAGAGGAAGGAAATCTCGTTACATTATTGCGCGCGAAAGAATTCCTCCGCACTTTCCCGTCATACCCACCTAAAGACGCGTGTTTCGAATCAATTATTATCTTTCGTGTGAGGTATATTTTTCTGTGTACATACGACCAAAATTCACAATGCCATGTCGCATTATTATTATAAGAATCTCAACAACATAATTATTATAATAAATCGAAGCCGAAGCAAATATAGATGGAAGAGAGAAAAAAAAATTGCTCCGCAGTTTATTTTTCCATTATTAAAAATGGAAAATTGTCCGCCTCTCGAAAAACGCGAAAGTCGTCCTTTTCCCTACGCCGTCGTCTCGCTTTTGAGCTCGTCTTTTATTCATGCTTATACGCGCGTATACGTGTATGTAAGCGCTAAGCAATATTCAAAAGCGTTGGAAAAAAAGGAACGTCGTAGTGTGTGTGTGCTTATAATTTTCCGGTTAAACCGCGTCCAAAAAAGGCGATTACGAGCGAAGTCGTATCCGGTCTCGGACCGATAATCGCGCGCGCGGAAAAAAACATATATTATTATAATATTGTACAATGTACCCTCGACTGGTTAAATAACAATCGAACATTGTAGCAGCAGAATGTAGGAAATGTAATACCCTCCCCCTATCCCCCCCCCACAGTTGAAAGAAGGCGTGTTGCTGGAAAGAAAGGTGCAGGTCGTGTTTGTATAATCTGAATATTCGACGAATTTTTAATCGTCGTTTCTACGCTGCTCGTGGAGACCTAATTTCGCGGCTGAGGACCATTCGGATCCGGGGGACGGAGCACAAAAAAAAAGAAGTGTCGACGGAGATGGAAAAAACAACACCGAAGAAATTGAAAAGTACGGCTCGAAGCAGTCTGAGTTCGTTTCAACGAGCAATTGTAATTACAAAATGGTTATTCGTTTGGTGGTGTCGAAGGAAAACGTTACAATGTTTTTACGAACTCCGGTCTCGGGGATATAAACTATGTGGCAGCAGCTGTTGCGTCGTCGCCGCCACCACCACCGTAGGTCGTCGCCGCACGAAACTGTGTAATTACGTTCCCAGTAATTACGGCTGCGTTGCTTAATGCCTCGCTTCGGGGCCTCGCTCATCTCTTTAAAATTACGACATATTTTTTGCTCTCTCTCTCTCTCTCGTTTTCCATATTTTACGCGCCGAAAATTTTGGTCGCGTATAGGTGCGATTTAATCATTTTTCTCGCCGGCCTGATGTTCGCCCGAGCGGAAGGCATTCGAACGCCAGTGAAAGCGGTTCAATTCGGTTCCAACCCTTAAAAACCACACAATATCCTGGCGAGCTTGTTTTCGTGAGACGAAGTTTTTTTAGCATTGTTCCACGCACAGAGCCTATTATATGTACAAAAGGATTTCGTCTTCAATCAGATATATAGGTCCGGACTCTGGAGAAAGCCTCATCTTTCGCTGCTCCCTCTTTTATCTTTTTTTTCTTCTTTTCCATCGAGTTTTATTACATCGTTTTAATTTCGTATACTATGAGAAAGCGGGTGTCGAGGGTCGGGATTTGGGCGCCGTAATATGCTGAAAAACGGAGCGAGAAAAAAAAGAAAGAAAGAAGAAATGTGAATACCTACGCGTTAATGTATTTCGGTAAAAGAAAATAAACGGTTATTTACCCTTCGTTCATAAGATTGCTCTCCTCTCGCTCCTCGGAAAACGTTCGCATTCAACGGAGAACCCCAACATGCGGAGCTAGATTTATATTCACTCGCTCTTTTTGTATACTCGAGAGCGTTTATAGACGCCGACCGGTTTTTTTGTGGCTGCGTCCCCTCGCTGATGACTGCACTCTCCTATGGAATGATTTCACTCCTTTTGTGCCGCACGAAGGTAAAAAGTACAGGGGTCGGATGCATATTCAAGTCGACAGATGTAGATTGCTGCACACCGAATACGTGCATACCGTGGAGTCGAACAGGTTATTCTATTTCGTTTTCTTTTTGTACACGATGCGGGCGATGCGCTCTGTAATTGCGAGGACTCGACCCTGAACAACTCCGTAGGGTGACCTTTGATTAGACTAGAAAACTTTGAATACGACAGTATTTCCATACGAAACCGCAGAAGTAACCGAACTACGATGCCTCGTGAAAAGTTTTCGGCAGTTCATCTCGTCCTCGGTGCGTCTTTCGAAATGTCGACTGCCGCGACCGCAGCGGAAATGCGTGACGTGAAAATAACCAACCATCCTTCTCGAATTCAGAGCGCAATCGAGTAAGTTACGAACGATCTTCGCATATACAATTCGAAAAACACGTCTCAGGAGAGACGAGCCAAAGTTAGCAAGAATCAGAAATTCATCGGTAGCGCGCGGGAGCCGAGAGGGATGCGTGTGAAAATTGTTGGAAGCGAAGCTAATTGCGCGACTGACTGACAAGAGTAATTCGTTTCGACGAAGCCTACCACGAGACTGAAACATATGGAGTGGAACGCCGTCGATTTTATTGGAGTACAACTGACGCTGGATGCACGAAATCGACCGAATTTTGATATAGAGGGAGAGAACGGGGAGGAGGGAGGGGTAGAATAATGAAGGATTTACAGATTTTGAAACATGAGATTGAAACATATTATATCGACTGGAACGTCTTCTATTTTAATAAAGTCAGATGGAAGCTAAATACGGGATCTTAATCTTGATACAAGAGATTGAAGCATACAGACTGAAGCGTCCTTGATAAGCTGGATGCACAAAATCGACCGAAATTTGACATAGAGGAAGAATGGAGAGAGAGGAACACTAAAAAATATCTAGATTTTCTTGTTCTTTAAATTTTCGAAGCTATGCAGGAGAGGAAGTGAGAGGGATGCTGTAGGAGGTCGATATTTGATAAGTTCTCGAGGGCAAGGGAACGCGAAAGATGAAAACCTGAGAGGGAAGTCGAGTACCTTAGAACGATGAGGAACGATTCTGACGATGGTCATAGCTGAAAAATCGAATTCAAGACTTCAAGCGAGAGAAGTGGAGGAAGAAGATGATCTGATTTGGTATAATATTTGCACACAATTGCACTACCAATGAAATAGAATTGACGACTCATAACGAGAGATATGGAAAGAAGGGGGAAGGGGGGAAATGCAAATTTCATGAATTCCCACATGAAGCACAAAACAGTAAAACGGTAGCGCTCCTCGACTATTTCATAAAGTCAGAGGAGAGAAGGATCAACAGACAGAGTAAAGCTAGGGGAAAAGTTGATTGGACAATGGAATATCTTCCCCTCCCCTCTCAAGGAAATGATATGTGAAGGAGACGGAGTGGAAGACACTGAAAGAAGAGCAACACCCGATAAATTACAAAATGAAGTCAGATACTCGGAATTGCAGGCTAAAACCCTTCGAAAATATCGAACAATTTTCATCATTTTTGCTGAGCTCTTTTCCAACAGGGTCGTTGAATCCCCGAAAAGAAGGCTTGTCGTTGTCTGTTGTCTCTCTCTTCATCCGGTTTTCCAATGCCTCCAAAAATGATCATGAGGGTGAGCAAAAAATAAAAACTTGAGTAGATGCGTACCTTGAAACAATGAGGAACAAGGTGAAGACTTCAGGCCAAAGAAATGGAATAGGAGATGATTTTTCCACTGGTATATTCGCACAATTTGATTGAAAATAAAATAGACTCAACGAATCATAGCGAGAGGGGAGGTGGATGAAAGGAAGAGGGGAATTTCATGAACTTCTGCATGAAGCCCAAAACAGTAAGTTATGAAGGATGGCGCTCCCTCAACTATTTCATAAAGCGAGAGGAGGAGAGGATTTCTCGATTTTTAGGGGGAAGGGATGAAGGAGACATATCCCCTCTCGAAGTTCCAAAGAATGCTCAAATTAGACAGACTGCAATGGCCAAAGGAAAAATTTTTCAGACAGTAAAATACCCCCTCCTCTCTCTCCCCCTCTCTCTCGGGAAGGGAAGACAGGAAGGAGAGGGAAAGGAAGGCACTTGAGAGAGAACAAGATTCGATACTCGAAAACGCAGGCTAAAACTCTTCAAAAAGAACAACTTTTTCACAATTCTTGCTGAGCTTTTGTCTGATAGGATCGTTGAAATTTGGCAAAAAGACTCCTCGTTGTTCTTTAATCCACTTATTTCTTCTAATTCCTCCAAAAATAAGGACCAGATAGGCAAAAGATGAATGCGGAACTTTGACGTCGAGTACCCGACCACAATTCTGACTAAGTTGGACTTCATGGGGGAGGGAAGGAGACGACAAGAGATGATTTCTTGACTAGTATATTTGCACACTGACAACAAGACAGAATTCACGACTCATAATGAGACAGAGACGGACTGAAAGCAGACGGGGGGGGGGGGGAAACTCCATGGGCCCCGCAAAAAACACAAGCGAGAATGAATGGTAGCGTTCTCTGTTGACTCATGACGAGAATATTTCTCCACTTTGAGGAGAAGATTAACGAAGGTAACTTAATTTTTCATAGGAGGGTAGAAAAATGAGGGAATGTGGATGGATCCCCTCCTCACCGCGGCCCGCTCTTCATCGACTTCCTCTAACCGCATGATCGAAATACGCCAGACTCACGACTTCCTACAGACGTCTACACCGAACAACTTTCAACGTGGAAACTTTCAAAAGCTTCGGAACGTGGGAGCTGTCCAGCAACAGCGTTTACGGCGATAGATACGCATGTTGCGGTCATGAAACCATCATTAAGCTTCGTGTCAAGGTCACGATCTTCGAATACTTCGGTTCCTCGGCGTACTGAGTTTCTCAATTCTTCCCTCTTTCACGCTCCGCGATCGAAAAGCAACACATTAGGAATCACTTCCTCGTGTCCGATAGCGATCGAACTTCTTCCTAAAATTCGCTGTTGCGGAAAAATACTTCTTCGTAAACCACAAGAAGAGAAGTGCGAAGCGAACTAATACCGCAAGTGAACCGAGAAAAGGTCGTTGGCAAAGATGAAGGTAACTCGCTGACGATGCTGTCCACGATCATAAGAGACGAGAGAGCGCGATAAACATAGAGGAAAAGAATAATTTGGTTATATACTGTTTGCGTATTTATACGTATAATACGCGACTTTGCCCTCTAAACATGCGTTCATGTCTTCAGCTGTTTCCGTGAATACCGAGTGCTGGTATAGTGTACATATTCTTATTTTGGCGACGCGACCGATACGGCAAGACTAAAAAAAAACTGGCCGAAGGCCAATAACGCGCGGCAGCTACACTCGCGAGTACACCAACAACAAGGCCGCGAAGTCTATCCATAACCTTCTAGCGGCCATCTACCTCGCCTCATCGGTGTGGTCGTCCAACTTTCTCGCCACACAGGCCATACAGCATCGCACACACTCCAGCATCATGCGTGTACGTACTATACGAAATTTGGCCGCGAAGTATTTTTTTTCTAACGCATTTCTACAACTTATCGATAATTACTACGTAAATACCGCAAATAAAAGTATTATCGACAAGGCTCCGTATATCGATTTTACCTACGCTTTTCGAACTTTGACACTCGTCAACGACGTCGTAAACTTACTAATTACCTAAGTCGACGACCGACGAATTTGCGGAAAAATCGTAAACGAAATATACCACGCCGCGCGTTCATTAGAATACATTTTCGACATATTTAGGGAGAGTGGAAAAATAAGATTTGCCTCTTTTCAAAAAAACCTACGCGATATAAAAATGAAATACGAATTGAAATTTCGAGAGAGAAAAAATCAATATCTTACACTGTTTCCCATCTCCCTCCGACTCGTCATCCTGCGTATACACTACCGTTTTTCGCGAGTGATAAATCTTACTCATTGCGAAATTTCCAAAAAAGATTTCAAGGCAACTTTAAGGAGAGGAACGACGACAACAACAGAATCGACGACAGCAACCGTCGACGTTTCTCTCACTCCCTCTTTCGTTCTCGTGCGCGCTGCTTCCGAAATCTTGATTTCTACGTCATTTATGCTTTTTATACCCAAAAACTATTAAATTACGTTACGTAAAATATTTCGCGAATTTATCAGGTAATGACATTTTGCACGCGCGCATTTCGTATTTCTCGCGCGTAATTTAATTTCGCCACCCCGCGATGAATTTCCAATTTTGTATAATATGTTGTATATATCATAGGGAAAACGACAACGGCGGCTGAACGTTCAATATTTTGTGATAATGAGAACGGTTTTGTATACTATAATATAACATAGTGACGAAAGCAGCATCGCTTCTTATTCATGATGACGCTTTTACATTCATTCGAATGGAAGAAGCATCTTCGCGTGTAAAGGACTTCTCGTAGCGTCGTTGTTCTAATCCCTTCTCGAATCTCGGAATTTTCTCTCAATGACTGGAGCAGTCACTTGCATCGTGCTTGAGATTCGTCAATCGAGTACGTAAGAATCGCGGATTTAATGGTTGGAGGACCGACCATTTCGAACTTTAATCCTCAAAATACGATGCACACGACTATGAGCAGTACCCAGTGTCTCAGTATGGGCGGATAGGTTGTCAAGGCGGCGAACGAGTTACAAATCCATTGTAGCGCCCGACACGTGAACCGTACTAGTCCCTTCTTCGGTTGCGTGTGGAAGTTTTTCGAAAACGAATAAGTTCATCACACGCGCCGAGGAAACGAAAAATATTTCTTCATAGCTAGAAACTTTTTCGAGGTCAAGTCGCATTTATTATT
The DNA here is from genome assembly GCA_035079395.1 of Aspidiotus destructor. NCBI lineage: Eukaryota > Metazoa > Arthropoda > Insecta > Hemiptera > Diaspididae > Aspidiotus > Aspidiotus destructor. Next base: position 3,670,624 of record JAVHKZ010000004.1, on the reverse strand, counting down.
TATTAGTATTATTCAAGGTGTTGAAAGATTTTCGAACATCGAAAAAATTGCGCAACGTTTCTTCACCTGTCTATTAGGGGACTGACGTGTGATAGAAGGAGTTCAATGACCTAGCCAGGGGGCGGTTCACGTTTTATTTCCTCATCGAGTAATCACCTTCGGCTTCGATTGCAATCTTCAGCACCGGCTCGACCTAAATTGTCGAAAGACCCAAGAATTTTTCATATTTCACTCGTATATTAAGTTTCTTAAGGAAGCTCGCAAACTAGTTTTGGTAGGCTTTTAAATTTCATTTTGTGGAAAGATTTTCGTGAGACCAAATTTCAATGACCTACGCTCATATATACTAAGTCGTAAATTTACCCATAATGAACAGGTATAATATACTGTACAAATACAGAGCAATGAACGTTTTTGAGCCAAGCTCATAATCGAATTGTCGCGGGAAAATCCACTCGATAATGAAAAATACTTTGTCAGTTAGGATTCTGGTGTGTACACAACAAATTAGTCGCTTAATACCGTAATCATTATTATCACCATCATATAAGATTGTATAGTGTCGAGAAAATTTAGAAGGCAAAAATTTGAAAGATAGAAAGAAAACAAAGCCTAATCTTCTCCCTCCGGTCATTGCCCTTGTACATATTTTTCAGGGCAGGGTTAAGGGGGAGAGGGGGTCCCTGAAATTGCGATTTGTTTTCACCCATGGACAATCCACTGGTTCGTTATTCGGAGTTGAATGTGGTGGGTGAAATCAGACATGGGGATGAGAACTCAGGGATGGAGTCTTGTGACAGCTTTTATGACTTGGTGATCTTTTTCGCTACCACACACAGATTCTGCTGTAGCTGAGGACTCAGATGATGATGTAAGACTCAAGATTGAACTCAATTACATCTTTTATGTACCCTCATCTGCCCATCCCTATTGATACGCTGTTGCTCTCGACAAGACAGAATATTAGATCAGTCAGGATCCGGAGTCGAAATAGTTTTAGTTCTCTTGTATTCACCTCCCTCCCGCTCCCTCTCGCCCCAAAATACAAATAGCTCGTAACATGTTGTTCGTCTCGACATCCTGTACTGTGGAATCGAGGTTTAGAATGGAAGCTGATTTCTTCTCGCATGACACCCCCCCTCCCTTTCCATATGAATGTGCTCTTGATACGCTGTCTATCTCGATAAGTTCTAACACGTGATCTAGGTTCAAAGAATGATGACTTCCTCAATGAAGTGAGACGAGGAGCGCAGAAAACCTGTTCTGAGGGTCGAATAGGTTTTGGTATTGAGGAACTTTTTGGAGTCTACATATTTTTCAGTCCTCATCCTTTTACGTTATGCCCTGATGACGTCATAGATCGGTAAAATTTTCCCAAGTCCTATGCCATAATATATGATGAGAAAGAGAATTGAAAGAATGTCGACTCTCGATCCTGTGACGTCACAATCTGATGAAGTCATACGTCAGTTTGACAAGTTTTCTCTCAACAGACTCAAATTTTTAGATAAATGGCGAATTTCGTAATTCTTCAAGGTGTCTCTCTATCTCCCTCTCGCCCTCTCTCTCCGAATTGGATATTCGTCGTGTAACTATCCTCGGGGCTCCAGGTTCTTCCAGAAGTGGTCATCCAATTCTAGATAGCTGCGTCCTGATCTACAGTTTCTTCAACTACAGAACGATATCAAATTTCCTTCGATATTCAGGCCTACAACCTGTACAATAGATAATGATCCACGATTTGAATCACTGGAGTTTCGAATCTCGTGCTATGACCGAATTGAAAAACAAGGGAGGAGAATGGAAAGTGAGAAGGTGCTAACGTTTCAGTGGACACACGCGGCGAGCAGGGGGCGTAACAACGTGTTCATCACTACAATGGCCTGATCACCAGTCGACCACTCATCACGGTTACACATCGTCACACCCTCTCTAGGACGACTCTTTCGTAACTGCCGAAGAGGCTTCATCTCTCCTATCTAAACTAGCGATTAGAAGCGTATCCTTCATCGAAACGTAGATTCGGACAATTCGCTGTATTTTCCCATCCCTCCGCACATAACCACCCGCCAACTCCGACTTCAGAAACGTTCTCTCTCCCGCGAAAATCTTCCTCCACGTGCAATCCCACGGTCCAGCAGCACTCAAAGCCCAGCCTCGACACTTCTTCACTCCGCAAACATTCCATATCGGGCACTTCTTCTCGTCGATAAACATACATTCGTCGGTTGCGTTATATTTGTGTGTACACAATCGAGCGCAGCACGACCGCGTATACACCCGAATATAAGTGGACGTATACACTATTTCATTTTTGTATACCTAACGAATTCATTTCGCGCATACCATACAGCGTGTTACCCTCACTCGGCAGCACGGTTGCGTAAAGTACACTCACTCTATAGAAGCGACGTCAGAAAAGGGCGGCGAAAGCTCTATACACCTTGGGTCGTATACATACTATATAAATACATTCGAGGAGCGAACGATAAAAACGGGTAACCCTCTAATAAATATAAACGTTTTCGACTTACATTCGTATATAATATTACGAAAGCACGTTATTGCACCATTAGCGAATTCGATAAGCCTATACATTAGCGCGAAGAAAACAGCAAGCCAGAATAATCTTTTTCTTATCAAGTCATTCGAGAAAGGTTATTGGCCATATCTCGACTATACAGCGCGGTAGACACGAGTATAACTTTGTACTATAATTCGCGTATATATACTGTCATGCACAGATACAGAAAGGAGAAGGACCCAAAAATGGTAAAAATATCACATCTTATACTCGAATTTACATCACTCTAGCGAGCGAATCCGTATACATCGCGTTCGAGAAAATTATATCGATTTTGAGTTATTTTTGGAGAATACACCGCACGTCGTGATGACAACGATAAAAGCCGTAATACAATAATATACAGAGATGGCCGATGGATACCTATCGAGCACGGTACTTTCTTCTGACACACACGCTGAAAAAGTGGAAAGGAAGACTGATAAAACGTTAACCATTAAAGGCGAACGAAATAAAACAAACTGCCGGCTAAAAATTTAAGCCGGTACGAGACGCAAATTCGGGCCGCGCGAATAAAAAATGCCGAAACATTATACCCGCTATCTTCCTTCGGGGAGCGTGCGAGAAACGAATTGGTGAAATGTACAAAAAGGCAAGGCAGTTTCAAATCGCATACACATGCACACACGCCTTCGGCGCGCATCACTTTTACGAAAACTTTCGGTATACGAAAATTAGCCTCATTTCTTTTATTTTACGACTCTACGTAGCCGTATCCTCGACAATAAGTGTAGCAATAAGTGAAGCCTTCTAATTTTTCATCGTTACACACGTATACATATAGAGTTAAACGTATTACCTCCCGCCCGCCCCCGCGTATTACATTCGAAACGATTAGGTCTGTTATAGTGTCGGGACGAGCATGATTTTTCTCGACTTTTTTCCAATTCACTCCTCGCTAGAAGTTTTCGAATTTTCTCGAAACGACGAGAAAACGGGGGTTTGTTTGTAGCTCGAGAGTTCGCGAGAGGTGATCGAACGATGGCGTATTTTTCCATCCAATACAGGTCGAGCAGTGGAGTCACAAACAGAGATATGTGGAAAATGTTTCAAAATTATTGATACTAAAAATAGAAGGTAGAATGAATCTATATTGAGCGTAGACAAAATAACAGTCAAATGACACTTTTAGTTGAATGGAAATTTTGGAAAAGAAATGTACTCCCACAAGAGTCACAGCAGCCATACAGCTTACGCGGTAAGACTGTCGGACGTTTCTCTCGATCGAGGTTAGAAAATTCTAGGCTCAAGAGCACGTTTGTCCCCTGAGAAACGAAGTGGATTCTGATCTCCACTGAATCCGAACTGTCAAGTTCTAGATTTCCTTTTGGCAGCCACATCAAGTTCTCACCTTCAAGTACGCTAAATCCTAGGGGAGCAGATCAAACACGATCGAAGTGACTTCGCGTGCTATAAGCGGTGAGGAGGAAGAGTTGCATGCACAGGTTCTAATCGACTGTTCCAAAATGTATCCAAGTTGTCATTATCTAGAATTTTGAGAGCGCGCTGAGGATTGGGTTTTGCATATCTCCTGCAGAAAAACCGGAGCATGATTCAAAAGTGCAGTCATCCCTCTTCTCTCCTCTTCTTCAATCTGATATAGAGAGAGGCAGAAGGAGGGGGGGGGGGGTCGTGAAACCTAAACTTTGATCAAGTGAGAAGAGGAGGAAGGGTTGAGTGAGGAATGATAATTTGCTGAGTTCTTGAATGACACAAGGTGAGGATAGGGAAACGGTACCTTAGTCGCTCGTAAGAGAGATAGTTTTCTCCTGGTTCATTATAAACTGATAACGCGGTCTTCTGCAATGTTGAGACGATCAAGGGAAAAGTACCTGAGTTGCTGGAGTGAAAGATACCTTTCTCCTGATCGTTATTGATAGATCAGGAAAAATCTGTTTCAAGGTGTACGGATTTTAGAAAAAGCACCAAGAATTCGATTCGCGATAAAATGATAATTGCGGTTCGGAGGAGGAGGGAAACCAAATCTACGGATTTTTGTTCCTGGAAATTATTCTTTGGATTTAACGTAAAATGTGGATTTCTTGTGCTCAAGGGAAAAGTACCTTAGTCGCTCAGACGAGAGATACTTTTCTCCTGGTTCATTATAAACTGATAACGCGGTCTTCTGCAATATTGAGACGATCAAGGGAAGTACCTGAGTTACCAGAGAGAGAGATACCTTTCTCCTGATCGTTATTGATAAATCAGAAAAAATCTGTTTTTAGGTGCACGGATTCATGAAAAAAGCATCTGGTAACACTCGAATGACTAAATTAGCTAAATTCCTGAGTGACACCAGATGAGGGTAGCACAAGATAGTAAGCAATGCAAAACATTTTGCCCTCTTCTTTCTTCCGTCACGGACGGAAGTTTTATTCGAGAGATTCTATTCTTAAAGGAGGGCTCAAGGAAGGCGGGAGGGGGGGGGGGGATTCAATAACGCTAAATCGTGTTCCGATTTTAAGAACAGAGTATGATTCCGGTATGTGCTGACTGCAATACATATAGGAGGGCCATGAGGCCACCTCGCCCTCGATCCTTAGCGAACATTCAAAATTCTGGACAGCGACTCACTGGAATTTCGATGGTTCAGTTTTCTTTTACAATTTTGGGATTCTTCATCAGCTCACCCAGGTAAATAAAACAGTAATATGCAATTATCCTCACCCCTCTTCATCTCAAAACACGTCATTATTTATACGGTACAAAATAGATCTGCGGAAAAGGGTCATTCAAAGGCAACCAAAATACCCTTTCTTGCTGATCGTCAAAGTGCAAATACGTCCATTCTATTTTGTACGGTCGACCTGTGCTTCACAGTACCTTGTCTCCTACTCACTCTTCTCTTGAAAGCGTTCCTGTCTTCTCCTCTCCTCTGTCACTCCCTCTGCCTCAGATTGAATTTTCATTCGTACTCATGACAAGAAGCGAAACGAGGAAATTCCAAATGAACTACAAGTAACGCCAGCCACGAAGAAAATTGAGAATTACAGTGAGAGATGGCGGAGTTACGTCGAGAGGATGGACGAAAACCGGTCACCCAAGATGATCAAAACGCTACACTCCAACAGGAAAGCGACTCAGAAGACGTCTAAGGAGAAAGCTTGTAGAAACTTCCGAATCATCAGAAGGTCACCGGATATTGAAGACGGCAGCGGCGGAAGGATTCTCTGCAGCCTCAGGATGAGATTATTCTTCGCGAGGGGGAGGGGGGGTCCACAAATCAAATCATAATCTGAGAAATGGACCTCCCTCTTCCGCTAATTGTTCTGAAGGAAAGATGTGACACCCTTTTTTCTTTCAAGGGCCTAAACTGAATATCGGCAAGAGCATGCATCTCCCTTTCTCGCTCTTATAGCACGCGAAATTATTCTCGGTACCTCAGAGTAATTTTGCCTTCAGCGCTCGAATTCGCGACTGAAATTCTCTCTCCAGGTAATCACGATTTCCACTCCTCATCAGAGGTTAGATTTCGCACCGCGCGTCATCGTCACCGTCTCTATAGATACTTATTCCACACGAGCCATAAAACTTGGAAGTGAGTCGCACATATTAAAACGCGGCCCACCGGACAGTTTTAATATTTCGCGGTTGTAATAATACGTACGCGTACATTGTACATTTGCCAAGTACATAGACAGCCTTGTATTTACGACTTGCATAAAACCTTTCTTGGTATGTACATTAAATCGATTTATTATTAATAATAATCGTTATTTTTTTTATTGTTAATTTAAAGTCGACCACATAGACAGCACTACACTACGTAATATACTAATACGTATAGAAGGCTGGGGCGTTAATGACCACCTATAAAATATTGAACGTTCCGCAATGCGTTAACATACGCTTTTCATACATACGTGTACGGTATATCTTTATTACAGGACATATACGCCGTATACTCTATTCGCCTTGATTTCTTTTCATCACAACAATCGAATAATTGAGTAGAATAATCATTTTACTCAATTTGCGCGTGTCTTGCTACGGCTCAGCACCGTATGCGAAATTCGCGCACCCGAATCGAGGGCAGCATGAGCGGTGGTAACTCGAGAACGATGTTAGATTCGAATTGCACTCGCGGTCCCTACCCATAAACTCGGCACCCTCCTGTCTCGAACTGCGAAAAACGACGTTTAGCATCATTCACCTCTCCTACCCTCCCCGAAATGATTCAGATCGTCGAAAATGGAGGCAAAGATGGACGACTTTTGGAGCTATAGTCAGCCGTCAGCAGCGCCAGTACGTCGCTGAAAAATTTGGCACTTCAAATTCGTAACGCATTAGGAAAAGAGAAGTGTACATGACCTGGACTGCCAAATTGTACGCATTAGACCTGGAACCGACTAATTCTGGGGCAAAGGTTTTCCATTTCATTTTGTTTACGGTAATGTCTTGTCATCGACGACGAGGAAACAATAAGGAGTTTGACGTCATGGCACTCTCGACGCCTATTATGTCGCAGCAGCTGCCGAAAATTGTATAATTACAAATCGACGTCGTTATTTTTATTCGTATACATATTTCACCGAAATAATGCGGTAAAAATGCGATGAGAATAGGAAATAAACGTATCGTACACGTCACTTTGGGGGCTTTGACGGCAGCGCTGTACGCCGTTATCTCTCCTACGTTATGTATTTTCTTTTCAGATTTTGGCAGCGTCGAGTACTTAAATACACCTCGCGTTTTATTGCCTGTCGCCGTGGAGTAAATGAATCCCCTGTCGTAAAATGTTTCTAATAGACTACATAATGTTCACAAGGTTGTACGCGTTATAATTACGCGCTTTACTACCTTATATTATGCACACCGTACCCCCGTGGTACCTTCCCTGCCCCCGACAGCGCATCATACTTCGCTTTCCCTAGCTGTGTAGCACTTCGAGAAAGAGAGACTTGTATTATGATACAACGAGTTATACTTCAAAAATTAAGGAAGCGTGAACCTTACCTCGTTGCAACGCGCGGTTTGTAAAAATGAGTTCATTAAATTTTCGTCGTCTATTTACTCGTATTTATTATACACTCTTTAGAGAGTGTACATGTACACCGCGTATACATATACGAAAATGAGAAAACGTATATATGCGCGGCGTTGTTTATTTTTCTGCTAATTAGGTTATCTCGTTCTTCGACTCTTAAGGGTGTTGTTATAAGACACTTAAAAGTTGAAAGTTCCCATCACGGATATGTACGTGTAGAAAAGGAAAAGTGGTTGCAGAAAAGGTATAATGTACGTAGGTGGTTAAAGACTGGTGGTCGTGTCGTGTATACGCGAGAACGACCAGGCGTGGTTTGCGAAAGCATTTTCTTGTGCCCGAAGCTCGCGCGGTTTCGACCCGAGAGAGCGGGCACGATACTTGAGAATGTTTAAACGTCGTCTATTCAAACTACACACGACGGACCTTGTGCAAGAGTCTGTTAGATGGATGCTGAGATATTTCGAGTCCTGTCTTTCTTTAGCTCGTCAGCGATGCCTTTTTCCTCCAGTTGTATCATGTATGAGTTTTAATCTAGCATTAGAATTTAGGGGGAACTTAACTTTCACTCAAATTTCCTGACACGTTCTCGAAGCGCGGTGTGAGGGGGCGAGTTGTTCTATTGTGAGCCGATATTCTCCAGCCCATTATTCAATTTTTCTTCAAGACGATTGAAAAACATGCACTCTCATGGAATGGGACCTTCGAAGAATTTAGCCTACTTGCTCAGCGTTGCCGCTCTGTGCACGTTCCGGCCTTCTTTTAGGATGGCCTTGAATGAAGCCTTTCTCTGAACTTGAACTAATCTATCATCTAACCTTGACAAATTCGTACAACATCTAGCTTGGACAAATTCTCCTAAGCAGTCTGACCTAATTTGGGTTGATGACGTCACTCACTTGTGACTTCTTCGAAGTCGCACGAAGACCTTTGTGAAGGATCCTCTTCTTCTAAATGCAATTTAGGTTGAAGACGTCATCAAAGATGGAAGTCCGAGGATTCTTATCCAAAAGTGATGACGTCACAAGCTCGCATTAGCCAACAAAAATTCGTATCATCTAACTTTGAAATACAACATCTAGCTTGGACAAATTCTTCTGAGTAGTCTGACCCAACTTGGGTCGATAACGTCACAAGTTGTCATCCGAAAATGACGACGTCACAAAAGTTGGAGGCGGTTGCGCTTCTGAGGATACCCCCTTCCCCTCAACAAAACGGATAGAAGGTTCTACGTGAAAAAAGAATTTGGAAAAATAGACAGACAAATAAAGAGGAACAAGAAGGAAGAGAGGGGAGAGACAAATTTTAAATAGGTTCAACTATTGGTCCACAATCGCAAGGAGGACACGAGATACATCCACGGATTCGTGAGGCGGGAGGAGAGGAAGAGGGCTCAAATATTCCCCAAACCTCCATGAAGGCTCAATTTCCCCTCCAGCCACGGTTTTCAACACTTCCCTCCAGAACAATGTTATACAGATACATAATTGGAACAATTACCAGCGCTGGTCGAACATTCTTCGATAATTTTATGAATTTTTAGGCGGATAATAAGTAGTGGTCACCGATCCTTACCTGTGAACAAAAAACAAATATACACACATGAGTTATAGAATATTGTAGTCACATACACAGATTCATTATTTTGTAATCAATAGCGCATTTCCGGGAGAGGATGCTTCAAAGTACCAGAAATACTTCGATGAGAGACCACCGTCTTTTGTTTGTCCATCAACCACGTGTCAAACGATAAGAGTGGGAGGGGGGGGTGTATAAGCCGGATTCATGGATGAAGATTCATTAAATACGTACGTCAATGACGTCACATTACAACAATATCACACCTTATTTGAATGAGAGGCGTGGAGGCGTGAGGTAGGCAAGCATAGTCGGTCTTCTCGAGAGATGGAGGTCGATGAAGCGCTAGCTTCAAGTAGTCTGATAGTCACCTTGCGGAGTTCCGAAGAAGCATGGAATGAGATATCTGCATTTGCAGCCACAGCTATGAAGAAGATGTACACGGGATGGGGTAGGCAAATGTGGAGCCACGTCCGGGTCTACCGTACACAGAGGACTTTCTGCAGAAAGTAAATAAGGCGTAGGAGATGAAGAATGAGGAAAAAGGGACTCCAGCAGGAGCTTAGTTCTATGTCGTTCTTAAAGAATGTGCAAGAGTTTGCAATGGCGTTTTGTCGAGAAGAACCAGCGTTAGAGGGAACAAAATTCGTGTATATGCAACCCACACCCATTGCACAATGGAAGAGGAGCGCCTGCATCCGCGACCCAAGCAATATGCACAACACTAGACTCTCTAGAATGAGTGGCTCGACATTGAGGCGTTATATTTTCAAACATGACACACAGCCTCATTGGCTCAATTGAATGAAAGTGAGAGGAAGGAAAGGGTTAGACGCGAGAAGCTGAAATCATAGGCCGAGATCGTGTACATCACTTTGATTAGGAAATTTCTCTCGTCGACAGCTTTAGCTAGAAGAGCTTTTCCATAATGATCGATAAAAATTCGAAAGAATGTCGAACCTATAGCTACTTCTCAAACTCTTCTCTCGTTCTTTCGAAACATTCTCAATCGAACTCAATAGTAATCTCAAATTCATGAACTTACTCCCAATCAAATAATCGAAATCGAGTGCAATTATAGAGAAGGCTATCATAATTCCGACAAAGAAATATAATCTCGTGGAAAGGGAAGCGAGAGACGATTGTAAATTAAAAATAAATAATAAGAAGTATTAATATCGCTCGATTTTAGCAGGGCGTGGGAGGTTGTCAAAATTCACGATTCCCCCTCTCCCTCAGACGAGAAGTTGCCACTACGTCAAATCATGGCTCCTCTAGGAACATATTACTTTTATGCTTCTGCTTCTTTGATGCTTCCCTCCTCTTCACCATTCGAAAGAGGTTAGTAAATTATCTATTCGCCATCGGTAATCCTCTTTCGAGGACATTTATGGCCTTCGATACGAAACACAATTACGCACACCCAAAATAAAACTCTCAACCGATTCACCCTCTTTCTTCCCCTATTTTCACGTATACGTTCCTCTCGTCTCAGCCTTATGCTTTCTCTCCTAAAATTAGCAGCGACGTAATTTCGCTTTTTGGACGCGACTCCGAAGACAGGAATTCCAATTTCACATTCGCGAGAATCGAAGTTCATAGCGAATTCCATCGTTTTCTCGCACCCTCATGCCGCTTTCTTTCGCCAATATTGTTCTCACACCTTTGTATACGTATACGATGTGAAGAGGTACACTGCAAATATACACACAACGAACAACTTCTTCAGCTGGCCTGCTTTACACAGTGTACAAAATGAAATATGCGTAGAGTATTGTACCAAGATCCTATGTACAACTAATATCTATACGGGTACACAACATCGTCTATAATATGAGGGAGAATGAAGGAAAAATAAAGAGTAAAGCGCGGCTTACAACTTTACAAGCGTACAGTCGAAGAAAACGACGACGAATCCCAGATCCCCACACATCCAATTGCCGTTCACAAAGCCGTGACAGCTTTCCGCTTTTCTTCTCTGTGTGCACCGAACGTAAATAAAGCTTCTTTTCTTTCTGCGCTTTTCAAAGTCTCTACTTCTTACCCTGCTTTAAATACCTCATGTACAGCGTTCATTTAACCGAGTATTTTGGTTTTGACACTTCGTACTTTCACTTGTTTACTCGATTTGGCGAATTCTCTATACGCTAATGTAACTAAAATGTGATCTATATACACGCGTCTAGAGTGCATTCGTGTTTTTCATCATCCTAATTTGACAAGAGGAAAACAAAATTTTGCGAACCTCTTCACCTCTCATAATGCAACTGTCCTTCGAGACGAAGAACGCAGATATTGACGTACAGTCAATAAATGTCGAGCGTTCATTTCCGGTTATTCGTCCGGGCGGACGAGCGGGCGTACTCCCGTTCGTTACCCGTTCATCGACCACATCAGCGCGAGAGAGCTTTGACACGTTCTGAAAGTAATACGAGTAAATACAGGAAAAATTTTTCCTAACGACGTCGTCTCGTCCTCGTTCGTCTCCTCGACGTGTGTGTGTGCATGTGTGAGGTATATAATACGTGTATGCGTTGCGAACTATTAAATTTCGCGAACACCAACTGTCATCCTACGATCCTATATAATAAATAGAATGATGTATCGTTCGTGTAACCGAGTCACAGCAGACTAGAGCGAACGAGCACGATAAATTTAATGCAAAAATAATAATTACAAATTCGACGTCGTCGATGTTTATTCGTCGACCAAAAATGGGAAAAAATAAAAAAAAACATATAAATTTAATACGCATATGTTTACCGTACAGATTATATGGAGAAGGAAAGAAACATCGAGAATCGATCGCCATCGTCGCTCGTTCAACGAACTTCATCTATTTTTTTCCACCTTTTTTCTGTCTCTGTCTTTCCGATATATATCTGTAGACGGTCCTGCATATTTCAAGTAGAGTCGCGAGGAAAATTTCTACCCCCTGCCATCGTCCTTATACTGATGCTGGTGGCTAAAGGCGAATCACGTTTCCCTTGGAACACTCGGACCCATTTTCTTATTTATAAACGCAAGATTCGTAATTCCGATAGTAAATCTTGATATTCGTATTCGTTTCGTATGCTGCAGCATAACAGGTTATTATAATGACGGAGAGCACGGGTAAACATAACACAGACACACTAAAACATGCAACCGCGATTATATTCTTCATTAATTGCACGACCAAGTGAACGCGCGCCCAGGAAAAACGTTGTACTCTTGTAACGCCGCATATCGAGAGGGAAAAAGGCGTACAGGGAGAGAGAGAGAGAGACAGGCGACATGCTCGTTCTTCCTCAGGGAACCTTCGCGATAGTTGTTCGCCTCCTCGCCTTTATTATACTCTTTTTCTCGTACACACTCGCTGCTAAATGTCAATAGTAAACGAACGCAATTCTCTCGCAGATTATAATGCGATTTAACGTAACGGAAAACGTTAGTATATACTTTTCTGCAGCAGCTTTTGCCGGGTGGATTTTACGTACATGTACACGAGGAGGAGCACGCACGCCGCCCGTGTCCTATACAGCAGCAGCCTATCAGTAGAAATGATTTAGAAGACAGTTTCATAAATACGAACAGCACAACAGAATTCTCACAGAGTCGCGGAAATTGATACACGCGATAGACCAAAAAGCCGAACTACAACTTATCGCTATCTTTTTTTTTTTTCCTTCTTTATTATTTTCTCCGAGCGCCAGTACATGAGGAGAACAACGAGTGCCAGTCAAATTTATCAATTTCCGTTCTTTTTTTCTCCTTCTTGTACACGCTCGAAAAGACCGTTCTAGAAAAAGTTCGTTGTCTTCTAAATACGAGAAGTTCGTTAACCTGTCCTCATGTCAATACGTGTTTACCTCAGAAAATTTCTTTTCTCAACACGCGCCCACAGTGACACACACGGGTACATAGACCTTCTTCCAATTCAACCTTTTTTATTTTCTCTCTGTCCATCTTCAACGGGATATATTATGTAGCTTTTTCGCAAGACATGACAATGACGTTCGGAACTTACTCGCAACCGGCCTTCGCAAAACGTCGCCATCGCGATTAAAAAGCCTCCGTTGGGACTCGACGACGACGATCCTTTTTTCTGTTGTTTATATGCTCGTATAAAAAAAAAAAAAAACTTCCGGACGCTACATCATGTATACGGTATAAATAGAGGAAGATGATGGTCGAGGAAAGCGTGAAAATGTACGTAAAATGCATCAGAACGACAACCGCGAGCACTTATCAAACTCGCATACAATTTGTAAACACAGCTTTCTATTATACGCGACACGTACATCAAATCCCATTGAAACTTTCTACTTGTAATTCGGAGGTGTTTTCTTTCTCTCTATCGTATAGCTTTTAGGGAACACGTTGTCGTGTTGACATCTCTCGCAAATTAGGCGGCAATTTCCCCTCGGCGAGCCTTGGAGTCGTCTTTCGAACTGGGAAACACGGAACCGTGAAAGCGTGTTTTTAAGATGAGGAGTGGAAAGATACGACATCGAGATTTCGGGAAATTAACTCAGCTTGCGGGCTTTCATCTGCTATATTCAATCCGGAGATTCAATTGCCTTTCTGCTCAATCTGAAGTCCTACCAAGATACTGTTTTTTTGTCGATTGTTGACGTCATCTTTTACCAAAACGCAGAACTTGAACGTAAGTGCAGCCATAAGCGGGAAATTTAATCCTATACAAGATGGAGCGGTGACCCAGATGGAGTCCCATCGTATGTTCTCTTATAGTGTCTTAGTTCTGTCGAAGGCTAGGAGACTTGGGCAAAGGGAGACAAATAAGTCTTTTGACTTTCTACCCCCCTCCCTCCTCCAAGTAAGATCATATAGAGATTCCCCCCCCGCGCCTCTCCTCCGTCTAAAATTTCAAATTCAAGTTTTCCATAGCATTCATCACTTTCTCTCTTTTGACAATATTTTTCTCTCAAACTAGACTTGGGATCCGGGACTCTTCGTCCTATTTAAAATTATTCAAATAAAAGTCATCTAGTCAGCCTGAAGGATGGTTTCCTCGGCTTGAAGGAGAGACTCCTATCGCTACGAATACAAGGAGAAGTCATGACCTTGAGCCTTGAGCTCATCGCTTCCCATCTAAGATGCCAGATCTACGGATTTTTGGTCCTCAAAAAATATACGGGTTTTTCTTTTTCTGCGGATTTTATATACAATACGGATTTCTTGCGATCAAGGGAAAGGTACCTTAGACACCACTATGAGAGATACCTTTCTCCTGTTCGATATGGGCTAATACTGCAGTGTTTCGTAGTATCGAGTCGATCAAGCTCTCTCTATAAGACATACCTTTCTCCTGATTGTTATATTGATGGATCAATCGAAGTCCGTAGAAACCTGTTTTTAGGTCTTACAAAAAATTGCGGATGCGGAGTTTTGAAACTACCATCTAGCAGCATAGCTTCCTATCCATTGAAACAAAGCCGTGGGAAGGAGAAAAGGTCTACATTTTTCACCCTCAAGAATTTCAGGATTCCACCTTTGAATTGTATCAAATGGTGTAATCTTACCAAAGGGTGAGGAAACTCTTCTGAAACTTTTTCAAAGTACGCCGATGCATATCTACAGAACCTTTCAAGCTTGAATGGTCGTAGATTTGGGCAGATACTCCTCTCCTCAGAAAGATGCTGAATAAGGGTAAGGAATTGGTCCTAGCGACCATATTGTTTACGACGTCCAAACCCTACTCTAAAGCAGAGTCTGCGCAACTTTTCGTTGTCCTCCCTGTTCAGATAAATGAGAGGGAAATTGTTTCGCCCAGTCTCTTCGTCGTCGACAGTGCTCGTGGTTCAGTAGAGTGGTAGGTAGCATAGTTTTCATTGGGTCATGATTCAATGACTGAACGTATATTAGTCGATTATTTAACAATCATCTGGTCGCAATTGTAAGATGATGGTCTTCTTTGGTGCTGACACTTTCTTCGAACATTCGGCACCTGGAGCTGCTATCATAGTTTCCACCTCTCTCTCCCTCTGGCCTGTTTCAAGACTCCTAAACTAACGTCATGAATGAACGAACGATAAGGATGGAAGAGAACTGACTGGATTGATCAAGGCAGCGTCCAACCGCAAGTACTCCAATATGAAATGAAGACTTACGATTTGAGACTGACATCAAGAGGGGGTCAAAAAAGTTCGAACAATCCTCTAGATCTCCGAAGTGCGAACTCAAAATCCTACAATTCCCATCCTCTCCATCATCAGCAACTCGAAGTCATCGACCTCTACCAGAAGACCGGTAAACATCGACAATACGTAAGATTAAATTCCAGGAAATAGTTTCTTCACGCCCTCGAACTTTTAAAAAAGAAAAACGTTATTTCCTCTCCGCCAAATACACTTCATACGCAATGCTAAGAATTCCCCCATCTTCAAAGAAAATAAACGATGACTACCTCTCAATTTCATCTCGCCCTGCTGACCCTCGTCCTCGATCTCGTGTAATCAGGTAGAAAATAAAATAATTTACTACAGTCAAGTCCATCCAGCAGATTCAATTCGTACCATACAGTATGAATATGATGTACTGATGACTAAGCTCGAAAAAGATGTAATAACAATGCTACGGAGCACGAATATACGCTACGAGAGAGGGATTAGGTCTGTAAAGCGATGATTAATATTTCGTATCGGATCCTCGATCACTGTCAGACACCATAATATAGGCTCTTTCTCGTTAGCGCATTCAAAAAACGTTTTTATATTATATACGTATAGGTATACAGTATAATTCAAGGTGGTCTATACGTGCGACGAAAATATACTGTATAAAATACGAGATGCGCCAGCTGTTTCAATCGCGGCGTAAAAACGGCCCCAACTCCGATGATGTAGAAATATCTGTATAATACGGGCCCGCGTTCATGGATATACGGATTTTAAAGCATTTCCATCGGTGAATAAGCGCTTTCCTCTGCCGTTCCGCAACGTCCATTCGAAACTTATTCATCATAGAGGCTGTCCAAAAATGCTTCAAACGTGACCAATGGGCGGGAGAAGGGTATTGCGAATGTTCACTTTTCACTTCCGCTAAAAATTTGCTTTCTTCTGCAGATGTCTGTCGAGAAAAATGAGGTCGCTCGAGTAATACAGAAGAAAAGGTTACTTGTTCCTTCGGAATACAGGTGTTTTCAATTTTCAGTGGTCTCTGCGGTATCGCGCTTTCCCCCAAGGGGCTGCGAGGAAGCGCACGTTGATTTTGCGTGGTTCGTTGCTTCTTATCATTGAACGACTTTTTTTTTTCGTACCACGACACGAACGCGAGATAAGAAATGCCAAAAATCGATTCGCGTTCATAAACTGATTGTTCAGCTCTTTTTTTGGCGATAAATTTCAACGATAAATACACCCATCTTGCCATTAAAGAGAAAAAATATTACTTTGCTTCATTGATACGCGAGTCGATAACCAACGTGAATGTCCTGAAGTCCTCTTTCTAGTAGGAGGTTTACAAACAATTATCTTCAAAGAAGAGCCTTCCCCTTCGAAACATGTGCTCTACACATGGCGATAAACACGCGAAATATTTTTACATTGTTTTCGAAAAATACGGTAAGCTGAACATGAGAAAATAGTTTACTCCGTGTGATTTCGAGGAGAATATGAACCCTATAGCCTGAGGCATAGAATACAGGATCTAATACATACAATAGCATTTACTCGTATTCCCCTACACTCTTGTCGTAAAGAAGGAATATGAAATCTAATAAAGGTCATCTTGTATACAGAAGAGACTAATTAAAACTAGTCTGGCTCCAGGCAAGCCTAATCATTCCGCATGAGAAGCGATGGAAAGGGGTAATGGACTGAGTATTGGGGTGAAATAGATACGAATTATCTCGGAAGACGAAGGAGCGCGCATTCGCGCATTATTCGATATTGTAATCGAGAGTTCAGGCGAAAAATCTGTCAATCCGGATTTCAGAAGAATTTCCACCAGACCTGTCTTTTTAAAAACTATTCATTGTTTGATCTCACGCGCGGATTAAAATGGAGTGCTCAACATGATTCATGATTTTCTAGCGAGGCTATCTATGTATAACTATTTTTTCTTGACGTGAAGAAACCTGAGACAATAGGAGAAAAAGACGTATACAGTAAGTTTCTCGATAGAAAAATATCGGTATGACGCATATATCAGTTTTCTCGATCGAGGAGCAAACCAGGAGTGCCATACGAGCAACAGATGTGCTACAGAGAAGGCAAATAAAATGGTTTCTCGGAATGACATAATGCGCTGCATACGACCTCAAAACAGGAATTCGAGCATTCGCACATGTGAATAGTTCAATAGGATGTATTTTTCACTCGACGGAAAAATAAAGTACAACTCGTGTTCTCAGAAATGTGTCAAATAGTTCAATCACAGTTATCGTATCATGCGTGGCTTCTGAAATTGTAGGTAAGGAGTGATTTATTTGACGAACAAGAGCTGTCACTACCACTTTAGTCCTCGATTCGGTATATTTGTTCACCTTTCTTCATTTATCCGCAATCACACTAAAATTTGAAACAGAGAGCCACATCAGCCTTCCTTGAGATAGTCGTGCCCTACAGTATCTACAATTTCAAATCAGAAGCATTCATAAACTGAAAGAAGAGAGATTTTCTGGCAGATCCCAACAAATGAAGAACAAGTTTCATGTCTGTTAGTGAGTGACCACATTCACGTTTATTTTGTGATGAAATTATGGCCCGGCTTGTGGATTTTTCTCACCGAAGCCTATGCCCGGTTTTTGGACAAAATATGGGCGAGGTGAGCTATCTAGGTCAGGGGGCTGACTCGATCGGCTTCTTTGCCTTCCATTCTTGGTACACAACATTTCAATCCGACTGGTGGAGGAGGGGGGGGGGGTTCACTCGTCATTAGCTTTTGATTTCATAACTGCATGTGACATCATCATCAGTACTCGTGACAGCAGCCTGTGACGTCATCAGCATTCATAATCTATCAGCTTGGGCTCTCTCTCTTCTATTCTCAGATCAGCCACTCCGCTCGTAAGTCTCCCAACAGTCTCCATTAGATTGATTTCCTGTGACGTCACCGTTTCCACCTCGTTCAGCGAAAAGATACCTATATTAGATGTGTCTGTAGCAGTGATGCCAGATGATAGTTTCGAAAATCCGTATCCGCCCTGAAAACAGATTTCTACGGACTCTGATTGATCCATTGATAACAATCAAGAGGAAGGTATCTTTTATAAGAGTGGCTGAGGTACTTTTCCCTTGATCGACTTGACGGAATACTGAAATTTCAGTCTGTAAGAAACAGGAGAAAGGTATCTCTCGTACGAGTGTCTGAGGTACTTTTCCCTTGATCGCAAGAAATCCGAATTGTACGTGAAATATATACAAAAAGAGAAACCCGTATCTTTCTCGAGGACTGAAAATCCGTACATCTGGCATCCTAGGTTTGTAGATACTAATTACACAATTTGATTGCAGTGCTGCCAGATCTACGGATTTTTAGTCCTGGAAAATGTACGGATTTCTTGTGTTCAAGGAAAAAGTAACTTCGTCACTGCTACGGGAGATACTTTTCTCTTGATTGTTACGAGCTAATATTGCGATCTTCCATTACGTAGTTTCGATCAAGGGAAAAGTACCTCAGTTAGGAGTGTGAGAGATACGTTTCTCTTGATCGTTGTTGTTGAATAAATGGAAATCCGTTTTCCGGTCCTCAGGAAAGAAAGGGGCATAGTTTACAGAATTATCGAGGGATGAAGAAGACTCGCGAGGTGGTGTGAACTCGCTAATTTCGACATGAGGGGGCATGATCTAGAAAACTTCAGAGAGATTGACTTTGGTCACCAGAATACAAGTTTTCATTCTAACGACGGACGTTTCGTTACCAACCTCGGAGTCATGATTTGAAATTCTTGAATTCGAGTCTCCTTCTAACTCGTAAGAATGGACTACACAACAGTTCCTCCCCCTACCCCACTCCTTCTCAAGGTACTGACAATGTTAGGGCTATTGAAAATCACAGTGGCTCGACCCCCTCCCTCCTCTCTTCAGTCAATTGCATCATCTTTCAACATGACTTGACTACAGTTTTCCGAATGATACACGTTTCAAAATCTGAGCGTAGGCTCGATAGGAAGGAGATACCGACAGGTTGATGACGTCATAGTTTATAATATAGAAGGGAAGGGACACAGTTTACAGAATTATCGAGGGGTGGGGGGGTCTCTAGCTGATTACGAAATTAGGGGCCATGATTTAGAAAACTTCAGAAAGCTTGACTTCGGTCACCAAAATAGAAGTTCTTATTTCAACGGTCGACGTTCCGTTACCAACCTCGGGGTCACGTGTCTCCTTCCAACTCGCGAGAATATACTACATAACAGTTTCTCCCTTCACCTCATTTCTTCTCAAGTGAGTGTTCTTGAAATCACAGTACCTCGAACCCCTCCCCTTCAGTCAATTGTCATCATCTTTCAACATGACTTGAGTACAGTTTTCAAAATCT
This sequence comes from Aspidiotus destructor, assembly GCA_035079395.1. Taxonomy (NCBI): domain Eukaryota; kingdom Metazoa; phylum Arthropoda; class Insecta; order Hemiptera; family Diaspididae; genus Aspidiotus; species Aspidiotus destructor. The sequence continues at coordinate 3,650,993 of JAVHKZ010000004.1, read as the reverse complement.
GAACGTAGGCCCGGTAGGAAGGAGATACCCACAAAAAGTATATCGACGCCCCGTTCTCAGATTTCAACGATAGGTTTGCGAATGTCGCGTCAGTTCGTGAAACTTTTTTTTTCTTTTTCTGTATTTCATCCGCGTCACTCGGAATTAGTGTTGACACCGTTCTGCCTTTCGGAATACAAAAAAGAGGGTATATATTTATGTTTCGTCGCCGTATACGTATATATATGCGGCGGTACATAAAAAGGGTTCTAATGGGAACAAGAATTAATCCTATATATATTTATTGGAATCAACTTTTTTTAAAGATGATTTTTTTCCTCTTTTTTCCCATTCCATTTCGAAACAAACTTCTATACGTGTGGTATACAGAAACAGCCATTTGCCGATAACTCGCGCTCGACATTATAGTCGATAAGGCTATATTATTACACTGTGACAAAAAAAAAGAGTGAAACGGTAGCGAACGTCGTCTCGGGGTGGCCTCGATTATTTCAGCCGCACGCTGATCTCCTCGCTACCGTCCGACCGAGAATGTGAACAATGACGAAGGAGGAGTAGAAAAGTACGCTATTACCCCGAAGTATTTCAACTAAGTTCGCGTCAAATGTCATTTTCATGACTTTCGTGCGAGGTGTGCAGCACGAGCGTTCGCTCCACAAAAGTATACGCTACAATAGCAAATCAACGAGAAATTGTTAATCAACGCGATCATCTGAGAGAGCTCCTTTCTCCAACAGCTGCGTATATCCTTAATACGCACGTACATGGTGTATACCGGGATCGTATAAAATTAGTGACACGTATATAAAAAGAATGTTCGACGAATATAAATGACTACGCAGCTATGGCTCGAAGGTATTCTACGCGAGTATAACAATGTCATTTTTCTGTAGCGCTCCCACCCCTCGCTCCGCCGTCGAGAAGAAAGCGCAAATTGGGAGTCGAAACGCTCATTACGGTGACCACTGGTTGAAATTTTCATTAACGTAAAAGTAATATATTTCGGGCGAACACCATTGCAGCGTGTGCGTGGAACTCGATTTATTTGTGTTCAATCTGTTTTCGAAAAGAGAGGAAGGAAAAAGGCATTCGTTCAAACGTCGAACGCAGAAACGAGTCGCACCATCAGTTACGGTCTACCGAAACCCCAGCGTAAATAACCTAAAGCGTTGACTAGCGCGGCGGATGGCCCTTTTTCTCGGATACCCCCAAACGACCATCCGATACTTATTTTTCAAAATATAAAAAGGGGAAAAAGACGCCGCGCCGTTGTATATACACTATCGTACATTATATAAGCGATGTACGCGAATATATTTATGTACACGCCGGTGTGTATATCTAGGAGAGAGTGTAACCTTTTTTTTTTTTTTCGCTGTCATTTGTATCGCAAAGATGAGTAGCTTACCAAATGGCCGGATCAAAATATTACAAAAACGCAGATGAGGCAACCGGAGAGCGCAGCGAGTCCAGACGGCTACACAAAAAAACGTTTATCGGGAGAGATAGGTTTATATACGTGTGTATGTGTGCGCGGAGGTCTCGTCCTTTAGTATATGGTAAAAGGGTGAATATTTAAATTCGCGTGCAAATGAGAAACATAGGCGACGAGAACGGGACTCGGGGACAACGCGGCGTAAAATTTCTCAGCTCTCGCGCGCTCGCGTCCTCGATGACACATGTTTACGCTAATTTACACGTATTCCGGGCGCACTCTTTTCATTTCGCCGTTGTTCTCGCGCGGGGGGTGCTCGTCGTCGTCGCAAAGTGAAAGTCGAATTGTCTCCGCGCGTAAAATTGTTCGTACGCGTTCTACATATTCCGCGCTTGATATTTTATAAGGCGACGGCTTGTCGCAATTTACGTATATCTCGCGTATATATATCGTACCAAAAATGTACACTTTTATCTATCAGCAGCAGCGCTCGCTCCGTTCTCCAGCAGATTTTTACGCGATAAAAAGGCAAGTGAGAATGGTCACATCGGGGGTTCAGGGGTGGCGGAGCAATTTTTTTCATCCCTCTTCGGCACGGTGGCGTCTCACTCGCGATCGAGGTGAAGTCGTATCGAATCTATAATATAGACGACGAAAGTGCTTTTGTGCAATCTCAAAAACCGGTATGATACGGGGACGTGAGGGGTACGTCACGAATGTAAAATATGCGGTTCATTCGAATTATTCCGCGCAGGTATGTTTATTGTTAAGCCGCGTATACAGCATGCATGTATATATCATAGACAAAGCGCGCCCCGTATTATTAAACGTATACCGACGATGTTGATGCGGCGCGGGGGACGGGGGCAATTTTTTTTCCTCTTTTCCTTCGTCGTCTCCGCACTCGCCGTCCGTCCATTGTCGTAGAATCGTATCCAGGTATCTGCCAGTCGGCGCGATTACATGCAATAAATTTTCAACATTTCGACTCGGCAATCTATTGCCGATTAGCGCGAGTCTCGGATTAATAGGATCGATTTAATGTGCAAATATTTCAATGTCGAAAGCGTCAAAATAAGGCCACTCAAACGATAGACCGTATATCGCCGCCGCCGCCAGTCAGCTATACACGCGTGTAAAGTATACGAATTGGCGAAGGGCTGGGAGGAGGGAGTGAAAAAAAACGTGTAGGTTTTAGCTATAATTACGTAACTGTATATACTATATAGTGTAAATTGGTTTTGGAAAACGATGAATGGCGTAGTGACGTGACATTACGTACGTTCTTTTCAAATGTCAGAGACGTTCGAGAGTGTTGCGGTGGACAGTTGAGAGACAGACGGAATGATGTAGACGGTAGGATATGATTGAAATACGTTATCTCGTAAAGTTGATTATGATAAGAATACCTTAAACATCATGAAAATCTTCCAAGTAGCAATGTGGATAGGAGGGGAAGGGTTTTGAATCTTCTTGACAGGCAGAAGACGTCAACTAGTCCGACTTTTGTGACGTCATTATTTTGATAGGGAACCTGTTTCATTGGCGGGTCTCCTGGAGAAAATATCTGCCGTCCGGAAGGCACCATGACCTTGGGACTTGAAACCTTCTATCATATATATCCAAAAGAGGTCGACAATTTTCTGTTCCTTCCTATCACCCATAGCTTGGAGGTCGACATTTTCTCAAGTCCCCCCTCTTATCGCCTATAGCTCGAATGCTGAAAATTTTCCAAGTCCCCTCCAATCATATGCATATCCGGCTGAGGTCGACAATTTTTCAAGTCCCTCTTCTATCATAAGCTATGATAATGCGAGGAGGGGTTTTAGCCTAGTTCAAGTATTTCGAGTCCGCCTCCTATCATATGTGACCTGTCCCAAGATAAGGGCTATTAGCATCAAGTACCTGTTCCAGGGAAAGGGTAGCAGTGCTTTTTCAATCCAAAAACAGATTCCGACAGACTTCAACCGATTTATCAATACCGATCAGGAGAAAGGTATCTCTCATACTGGCAACTGAGGTACTTTTCCCTTGATCGACTCAATGTTATGGAAGACTGCAGCAACAGTCTATAACGATTAGGAGAAAAGTATCTCTCATATTTGTGTCTAAGGTACTTTTCCCTCGAGCGCGCAAATTCTTATTTTATATAAAATCCTTACTTTTGAGGGCAAAAAAACCTTAAATCTGGCAGCACCGATTTTCGCTCTCCTAGAAGATTTGCGGTTTGCTGCTCGCTGCTCGCTGCCCTTATCTTGGAGCAGGTCACACATGTATAGCTTGGAAGTCGGTGAGTATAGGCTGATCAAAACAGCCCCTCCAAGTAACTAGATATGCAATGTTTCATACACCAATTTGCTTAGCCCCTTCAAAGAACCATAGGCAATGCTTCAAACACCACCCCTTCAATAAGTTCCAGGTCCCCTTTGTAGCTCCTTCAAGTACCTAGATATGCAATACTCCATACACCAATTGGTCTAGCCCCTTCGAAGAGCCAGATATACAACGTTTCAAACACCATAAGAGAAACAGGTTCTCTGCCTCCCCTCATTCAACTCCGTTAAGGAATTTGTGAGTTTCTTGGAGTACTTCCGACTTTGATGACATCACCAACCTACGTTCCACTGAGGGAAGCATCCTCAAAGAATCGTTCACGTCCGCCCTTGTTGACACTACAGAGGAGAATTGGTCTTGATCAGATATTGTAGGAATTTTCCTACAGAGAAAGGCTCCAAAAGGTATTTCACGGAGCCGTGGAGCTTGTTCAAGGTGTCTACCAGAATCAGAGGAATGAAAATCCAGGGCTTGCCGGGATTTTTCGGGAACTTGACCAGAATTCTTTCGGGACCCGTCGGAGACATTTTTAACCCTTCACGGGCCATTATTGGAGAACAATCTTTGCATCGAATGTCTCAGTATAGGCTTACAAAAAGAAGAAGCTTCGGGGTTGACCCAGCTGAATCCTGTGGCTATCCGGGTTCAAGGGCTCTTTGCACAGAAGCCGGGACTTTTCCGCGGTTCCTAGACCAGTAGACACCCAGTTGTGAATTCCTTCCTCGCTGCCAGTGAAATCATTTGACCCCCCCTCCCCCTTCCCACCGAAATCTTTCACAACAGCACACTACTTATTTCCCAAGAGCGTACAAATCGAATCATACGAAATTTTCTACACCAATCATGCGACCATCACATAGAAAGAGCACCTCTAGTCAATCCTCAAGGCAAATAGAATCTGCAGTAAATTGAAAATCAAAAACCGAACTAAGCTCATCGTTCGCTCTCTTTTAATCAGCACACACGAGCATGAAAACACGATAATTTTCGAGTAGTTTCGCAAACACAAAAACCTCTCTCCACACACCATATTATACACATAAACGACGAAGCATACACAAATACCACCCGTCCGTATTGACCCTCTTTTTTCGTATTCCGCAAAGCAGAATGGTGTCATCTCCGATTCAAACTGACGTGGACGAAATACACAAAAAGCTTCCGCACCGACGCGACGTTCATATCCAAGAGGAAATGGAAAGATGTCGTCGTCGAATTCTAACGACAGCGCAGCGTCGATGCTCTCGTCAATATCCATCTCATTACCGTTTTATACCGCATCATCGCTCAAATTTCGAAACGTAATTCCACCCCGGAAACTAATCCAGATAATAACTTGACCATATATACACGCGGCATTCTTTTCAATCCCACATGGGTGGTTTACGTAATAAGCGTCGAAGGTAACCATAATAACTACCGAAATATCGATATTCGCGATAATACAAAAATTAATTACAAATATTAGGTACCGCGACTCGACTATAATACGTAATATTATTACATTCTGCTCTATCACGATTCGTCGACTTTTTTTTCGATAATGAAACATCATTATCGATTATTACACGCGGAAGATATATAGCGCAGCGTTTGGCACTGTGTCGATAAAGCATAGCCATTTTGCGACTATATCGTTGTCACAGTCAAGTCAGGCAAAGCCACGATATAGCGTTATTTACGTAGAGAGCGTCGTCATTTTAATTAGGTGTCGTCACGAACTGGACCACCTGGAGGGCACGAACGACGACGATTCTTTCGATCTATCACGAAGTCATTTCCTCACTTTTTCTTTTTCCTGTTTCATTTCTTCCTTTCGATAAACTAAAGCGCTGTTTACTTTTTCCGCTTTCCTTCCTTTTGCGATTTTCACACGCGCGTGTGCCACGATAATACAACTCTTCTCGGCGTGGACTATACGAAGTAAACATGGGCACACCTAAAAAAACTTTAATTAGTCTCGATGTTTCCTTAATTAAATTCATTTCTCCCATCTTGCTAAAGTTCATTTTTCAAAGAGCGCTCGCTCGTCTCTTTCGACGAGACGAGACGTTCCGACCATTGTCAGCAGACCGTGCCGACGCATTGTCGCATCGACAGATGGGATTAGAAAAGATAATTTTAAAATAAATATAAAAACGAAGAACGTCGTCGAACCTTCTTCGTCAACCTTTACCCGATGCGACGCGCATTCGACCGTGCATCTAAACCGGTTAAGTTCGAATTTTTTTTTACGATTCAAGTCGCTTACATACGTCGTATTTTTACGACACTTTAATGACGCGAGAGCTCTTTTTTTTTTCGCGATGAATAATGAAAAATAAAAATATCTTTTACGCGTACGCGACGACGCGATGCGAATCTCGTTAATCTACACAGATACGTACACGAGCACATATAAAACTAGATTCGATTACCTTCCGACCGTCTACGTTTTCATAAAGGATTTTAATAAGTATACAGTTTTGAATTTGAAATGGTGCCGGTTCTGCACAATGTACCTTCTTCGCATTACGTTTTAATGGTTTTTCCTCGACTCCGGCAGCATATATCCAACGACAAAAACGACGACGAACATCCTGTACCGTTGGCTTTCCTATCCGTACACATGTATACGACATATTCTGCACGGTTTAAGGTCGCCTCTCTCTCTCTCGCTCTACTGCAAACACAGGCGTCGTCGGATTTAAAGGGACCGAAAACCGAACCGCCGGTTAAATAATTTTGAAGTTGATGTACACACACGCTCAACTTGTGTATCCTTTTTCGTAAATACGCACACATAAGCTTTAGCTAAATAAAGTATAAATCTCGCATTTACCTATCCACCTACCTATCAACCCACACGCCCGGTATACGCGACTACAGAAATTTCGAAAAACCTATTTACAACGCACGTAGAAATCGTAAACAATATCGTCCTTCCATCGTGTCGTAATTTCTATCATTATAACCGCGCTCGCTTCTTTACGACGAGTCTACGCCGCAACGCGTTGATATTTGAATAGACTCCGGTAAAAATGAGATGCATTAAGTTTTTGGAGACGGAGAGTTCGGTCGCTTGGGGCACCACGCACGAGAGCGAGACCTTCGAAAGCGATTAAAGAACGACCCCGGCTCTTCACACGAGCCACTTAGGAAAGCTATACACGTGAGCACACCGCTCCGTTCCTCGTCCAATATTTAGAAAGTGCCATCGAAATGGTTTGAAGCAAGATTATGTAACTCGTTTGGTCGTTCCTTTTAAATGATAAGGACATAGATCAGCACACGACATAGGAATTCAATTTATTGAAATACCAAATTTGAAGCACTCGTGTGGAATTGAAGGCGATGAGAATCGTTTCGAAGAACTTATTGAAAACGGCCAGAATACCCCCCCTTCCCTCCCTCCTCTGTTGCTCTTCACTGAGAGTAGTGTGAGACGGTCGAAAGAAAACCCTCCTCCTCCAGAGAATAGGTCTGCATCAGATACCGAAAGGAGCACTAAAAATAAGTTCTGGTACTTCACAAAAGAAAATTCGAATCCTTCGGCCATGCATCCAAGACCATGAGAACGCCTTGATGTACCGTTTGAATTGATTCAAAGTTTTGACGGTCTTTAGGGCCCTCAAATTCCGTCCAATCCATGCGGCCAACTCCCTTTTCGACCATCTTTATTCTTCGAGGGCGGGGCTGTGACATCAGCCTTAAGCTCATTTGGGCTGGAGATCGAAATACAGCCTTTCAAATCTCATAAGTTCAACCTATCCCACTCTGTGATAAGATACTTCTATGCCATTGTATGAGATATCTGGATAGGCTACCTGCATCACACAGGCACCTTCATCTATCCTACAGGCAACTTGACCTACATAATCTTTTCGCACTTCCCTTGGAGAATAAACGAGGTGAAACCACAATCGATAACTGCTTCTAACTATTAGTGCCCAAAATACGTCTTACGTCGACCTTCACCAGCTAACGTATCACAATTCTTCTTCAAATCGAAAGGGGAACATATAAAACCACTTCAGCCAGCTACATGTCCAGCCTCAAATGAGCAAAGAGTCCTCGAGCACGGGTACAGAGACTGCACAACTATCTGAAAGAGCCTTCACACTATCACCTTATCTGAGGCTGGCAGGCTTCAGCATGGAATTTATGATTCAGCCCTTGTATCATCTGGACCAGCATCTCAAATGTCCATCGACACTCGCCGACAGCAATGACCTGGACCCGTCGGCTCACATTCTGAACCTCTCCGGGAACCATCAGCAAGATCATTCTCTGCAGTCAGTACCAAAGAATCCCGTCCTAGGACAGCATCCCACCAAGAACCGTTTCAAGGAGCACCATCGAGAGATTTCACATGGAAAGTGGTACCCACTTTTGGCTGATCACACAAATCCTTAGGTTACCAATACCCACTCTGAGAAATTCCAACTCAATTTTAAGACAAGACTTGATTCATCATCCATCGCGAAAGCCCTCAACGCATCCCGATAACATTTTCTCGTATTCTAGATCACCATTCGTGTGCACCATAGTCCCCTAATTCAGAATCAACAACAATTTCCTCTTCTCTCACTGAGATTATAGACGACACCTATTCGATGCTCAACAACTTTATAATAATTACTATTAATAATCCAAGAGAGAATCAGTAATTTTGGACACAGCCAGAAGTACACCCTACACGTTCACAATACTGTAATTCGACACACTTGAAAACTAAGCGATCGCATCCACCTCACACGCAGCTATTGTGTTGGCGATTCAATACCTGCCAACTCGTCTGCAGACTATCTTTCCTAGCTTTCTTCCCCTACAACGTAGCACGCGTTCAGATAATATCCGTGACGAAGATGCTGTGCATTATACCCGTTTTTTTTTTTGCACCAAACCCAAAGCCAGCTTATCGCAGTAGGAGTAATTTATATTGTCTAAATATTGTGACACATAAAGGTGACACGCGAGAGTTCGTGGACTGTGTTGGTAGAGCAGTATAGTCTCACAGGGGAAAACCGGACCGTCACATTGATGGTAAGAAAAATCAGCTTTCAAGCCTCCAAATCGTGTGAGCTGAGTATCAGCAGATAACCTTCTCAAGCCCCAAGTTTCCTTCTCAGGAAAGTCTTACAATTGGCAAGAACTCAAATACGTTCATGCGAATCCGCTAAAGCGATTATTCTAGCAGCACAGTGAAGTTAGATACATTCATCGCTTGCCCTGTGGCATAAATTTAAGCAAACTCGGTCATTAGCACAAGTTTCGAACGTATGACGACTGTAGTTGCAAGAGCTCTTCCACCCGAACTTTTCACCCTCCCATTCTGTCGACTAACCTCGAGTTTCGTCCCCACGACCACATCTAATTACCAGAAACTTTTTTTCTTCTGACATGAAATTTGGAAACAACTCGAGGCCTCAGATTGTCTTCCGACCATCACACATCCCTACGCTCACCGCGAAGCGTAACGAAAACATTGCAAACTATTAGAAAAAGATCTAGAGGGTGGTAGACTGAAGCAGCGATTTTCGGTCATTTGGGGTGCTAAGAAGTCCTGCCCATGGCGTCGAAGGAAAAGTTTCTTTTTTTCCGGATTACACGGCCTTATCATCAATTTAAACATACCCTCGGGACTCTCACGTTGAAAAATTCGAACTTTTCCAAGTCGTTACCGAGCCGACTACAATAACTTCTAGTAGTGCAGTAGAGTACGAATCACTTTCTCACCATACAGCGCACAACTCACTCTGAAATGGTTTTTTAATTCAAAATTTGAGTCATAAGGGAATACCAAAACAACGTATACAATCCTAGAGAATAACGCACGAAGAGGGAAGAAAAATGCTCGTGAATATCATAAAATATAAACAGCGAATGTCTCCTCAGAACTTTTTCCGAATTTATTCGCCGTCGAAATATTCGGTATACACGTCGGTACAACAGAACACTTCCAATTCACAAGTATCACCTCGTTACAAGGACGCTAGTTATAATTCTCCGCAGTCTTGTCGATACATAAATCAATCCTCAAAGGTAGACTCCGGGATCCGTAAGTTCGTTTCGCGAGACCCCAGCACATAATTTTACTCGACGAACACCGCCTCGCGGTCACATCCATATAAATTTCATCATCCCTCGTCGCCATTTTCACACTAAATTGACCTGTAAACGCCCCTAACGCCTATATATTTCAAATTCGCTTACTCAAGATGTACATATAGGCTTATATGCAAAAAGATACTAGTATACGATTCATTTTGTACACTTCGGCACAACGCGCGAAAGCCCACAGGATAACGTTAATCCGCACAGCAATATATATTTTATCGGACCGAGTCCCGGCGAAGAGACTCCTATAGATAGCCACAAGGGACCCTAGATAGCCGTGTCCACTTATCACACACATTTATCACGTATTCGTGTATATAGTCTGCTTCGAGATAATTTTGCTTGAATATCCGACACGAAATCGTTCTATACGCATACATACCGGAGGCATTTCGTTAGCAAGACCGTACATTCAACTCTATATACAATCGATCAGTATTACAATAATATGGTATAGGTACGATTGCCCACCTGTAATCAGAAGAAAAGCATAAAATAAACGATTAGTATGATTTCGTGACATCTTGACTGAGTATTGAATATTCACTCTTCTGTATATACGTGTATAAAGATCGTTTTATATAATTTATAAGCGCGTAATTCGAAGCAGATGTGCGGTCGTTCGTACGATATTCGCTCGAATTACCTTTTCCATAATTAAATACGTACAGAGAAAGCGCAGGGGTGGATTGGAGGAGAAGGGAGGAGGGAAGGAAGAAGCCTTTACATTATATTCTTGGTCGTCGCTCTATAAGCCCGCTCCGTTCTCTCGCGCAAAACGATAATCGAAAACTCGCTGCAAGACGTTATATCATTTCTCGTCTGTAATTTTCTTCCTTTTATGTATAATTAATGTCGGAATATTCAAAATTACCCTCGAAGGTGATATTCGCTAATTAAACGGCACACCGAGGAAACACCGCACGCGCAATAATGTACACAACCGTTAATTACGTTCCGAACACGACGCCGCCGCCGCCACCGCCGCACGATGAAGACAAACTGAGAGACAAAATGCTGGTAAGTCCTCGGAATTACTTTCCGGATTTTAAAGTGTATACATAAACAGAAACAAATGATGTGCACCGTCTGTATACGAACTAATGCGGTATTGTACGTACGTATACGGGGTGAGGAATATTTTATAAATATGCGCGAGTCCGCTAACCGAAAACCCATACAGCGTAATCGTCGCTTTTTAAAAGTTGTCTGAAGCTAAAACGTTACGAGTTCTGCATCGACGCTTGGCTGATTTTAACGGACATAGTACCAGACTTGCAGCCGACGGAGTCGAACGAGGGTGTCGCGATCTTGAAAAATATTGTCCCTCTATATCGTATTGGAACAACCGGTTTTCCACTCCGAGTATACCTAACTGAGAATGGAAACTTTTCCTAGATTTCCCCAAACGATATCTTCCAAGAAGCAACAACGTCTCAGCATTTTCCGTGAAGATTCATCTTGACTACTGCGATCGTTTAGATGCTCTCTTCCGAGATTGAAATCAACCTCGAACTCAGAAATTGGAAAGTCTTTATTGAGATTTCCTTCTTCCATCTACCTAACACTCGACTCCTTTCCGGATCATTGAGATCTCTTCAATCTTAAAACCTAGGACTCGGAGGGGGGGGGGGGGTTGACTTTCAAAGAAATGAAATGCAGAACAGAAAAAATTGTCTCCAAGTTCTTCCATTAACAAAAATTCCGAGTATCCCTGCCAAGATTTTTGGACATTTCCTTGAAACGTAACTCATTTCAACCTAGATCACTGCTGCCAAATGATATTTTCAGAAACCCGTCTGTCTCCGCCATTTTTTCAAAGACCTGAAAACGGATTTATACGGAACTTCAAGGATCTAACAATAACGATCAGGAAAAACGTATCTCTCATACCCGTGACTGAAGTACTTTTCTCTTGATCGACTCAATTTGACGGAGGACCGCGGTATAAGCCAATAAAGACCAAGAGAAAAGTATCTCTCAAAAGAGTGACTAAGGTACTTTTCCCTTGAGTACAAGAAATCCGTATTTTACGCAAAATCCGTAGAGAAATTTGTATTTTACGATCAAGAGAAAAGTATCTCGCATAAGAGTGACCAAGGTACTTTTCCCCTGAGTACAAAAAATCCGTATTCTACGCAAAATCCGTAGAAAAATTCGTATTTTACGATCAAGAGAAAAGTATATCTCATAAGAGTGACTAAGGTACTTTTCTCTTGAGTACAAGAAATCCGTATTCCACGGAAAATCCGTATTTTACGATCAAGAGAAAAGTATCTCTCATAAGAGTGACTAAGGTACTTTTCCCTTGAGTACAAGAAATACGTATTTTGAGCAAAATCCGTAGAAAAATCCGTATTTTTTTTTGAGGACCAAAATCCGTAGATCTGACAGCGCTGCTAGATTCCCGAATCTCAAAGATTTGTATAAATCATCGTCAATGTTCGGGAAGTCACTTGATGTCGCTATACAATCATCTTCGAATCTTCAATTGCTCATACATTTTCAAAATCGAGGACTCTGGGCAGACACACGGGAAAATTGAACGTCCATAATAGCTGCCGGTGACGTCATCAGCATTCATAACTTCATCACCATGGGTTCCGCTCGCAAGCCTCTCGACAGGATTAATAGTAATGCGGCTCGTGTTGCCCTTGTAGTATGACGTCATATTATCGATTTCAGAATTGGGGTACTGCTCCTCGACTTCCATCATTCTAGGCTTTCGAGTAGTTAAACCACACTGGCCATGAAACCAGGCTTAACGTAATCCCAACACACTACAGCAGTATAAAAGTCTATACTAAACCACTTAGAGGGCACAAGGACGAAGAGGGCTGGATTGAGCTCACAGATTTTGGAATCGGGCTCGGAGTTACGGTTGATGACGTCATAGAAGGATACCGTATATAGGATTTTCAGAAGGTGGGATGGGCAACTCGCGGGGTAGGTATGAAATCGCACATTGTGGAATCCAAGGCTAGGATTCAGGATTCGGAGAACTCGAAGACTCTCAGAACTAAAACCAGGGTTCCTTTCTGAGGGACCAGCTCGCGGGAAAAGTGTGAACTTGTAGATTTTGGAACTGGGGGTTGGGATTCAGGAAACTTTAGAGTCCGTTAGTGCAACACTGAATAACTTCTGAGCGTTGGAAAGTTTCAACCACCCTTAAATACTCCGTTGACCATTGTGAAGCCTTCCAGCCAAATACTTTTTTCAAGTCCTAATCTCGTAGAGAACAGCTTTAACGGGGAACCTGTTCTCTTGGGGGGGGGGGGGTTCAGGTGAGGTTAGGCTGGCTGGAAAGCTCGGAGGTCAAAAATTTTCCAAATCCCCTTCCTATCATATAAAGCTTGAAGGTCGGTGTAGCCCCTTCAGTCAACAACTTATGCAATGCTTCATACACTAATCGGCTCAGCCCCTTCAATGAGCCAGATATGCAACGCTTTAAGCACCATAAGAGTCAAAACGTTCTTCCAAGGTACCCCATAAAACCGGTTCCCGCGCTCTCCCCATTATGAATCCAAAATCGAGAATTGTCTCATCTTTCGGGGTCGGATACCTCTCTCTGCTCTTTTAAAGTTCTCTTCTAACCTTGAAATTCTCATTTGAAAACTCCTCGAGCCATCCACTCTAAACGTCATACATTCAAATGCTCGTCACTCTTTGATTCCTTCGTATGCCTTTGAATAGGATATATCTCGACTTCTAAGATCTGGGCTTTGACATGAACAGTATACTGATTTACTTCTATGTCAACATCGAATGAAAATTTCTACTGAAAAGTTTACTTCAAACTTACCCTTGCTCACCCTCGAAGTTCAAAACTAATTCTCCGTTTCTAACCGGCCCGTCCTGCTTTAGAATTCTTCTATCTATTACCCTCCCTTCCCCTTGGAAAGAGAATATCACCATCAAAACAAAATTATGCGTCGATTCCCTCGAATCGGTTGAGACTTATTCCATTGTTTATATCTTGAACGGGATCTATCTGATTTCACGACTTGACGCTATTTTTTGATTTTTCATGCTGTTCAATCCGTGGCCTCGCATTAATTTACACTACGTATTCCTACATTTTCGTGGAAACGCGGGACATCCTTTCTCACTGCACAATGTCGTATTCACACAGTTCTCGTTCAACTATCGGATGTTTCCCTAGATAACCAGCGACCTTATTTGCATTTCTTCATGCTAGTCTCGCTGCGGGATAAAACGGAGCGCCTCTCTTTCGAATAAATGACCTGCGACAAATCACTACTCCAGAACATATGCGGACCTTCAGCTTAATGAACGACTTTTCGAGGAACTGCACACCCGAGAAGCCTGCATCGAACGCACATGTAATGCTTCCTACGACGAAAGGCGAAAAAAAAAAGGCCACGCACCAGCCTAATACCATTTGCAATTTTAACCTAATCCGATACGACACGAATGCGTGCATTAATTATCCTCCTTATCACTAAATTTAAAAGGTTGGGTAAGTACTGCACAGGCAAATACGGTTCGTCAAACACTTTTTTTCTTCTCCCTCGATCGCCAATACACTACACTGACTGATAAGATTACGCTCACATCATGTATAATGTACACATTATCTTTGTATAGGTGCGCCGAGTATCCGATTTTATCCCATCAGACCCTCTTTTGATCTCTCAAAAATCCGTACGCTAAAAGAGATTTCTTTCCGAACTTGAATAGCTCTACCTTTTTTATTTTTCCCTCTCTCGTCGCAGTTTGTTCCCATTTAAAAAAAAATATAGGGTAGGAATTTGGTTCGACTATATAATATAAAAATATACGCCAAAGGCTAAGCCGGAAACGGATGTGAAGCTCGAACTGCCCTAAATTCCGGTATTTCAAAATCAAAACTACGTTATCGGTGCAAAAATTAAGGAGTCGGAGCGAAGAACCTTCACGTGTGTATAAGTGCTGGTTAAAAAGTTAGCGAGTGATTACTCTATGGTCTTTTATATATATCCGCGTCGGGCACGTACGTATATACTGAAAGCGTTCGCGTGACATAAATCATCGAGTGCGAAAGAAAAACTTTTCAGACGGGTTAAACGAGCTCGATTTTCTAAAGCTAGGTAAATACCGTACAACGAAAAGAAAAATATATACGTACGGGGTATACATCAGCACGTTTACTATAATACTCTGACAGTTTAAGGATGCGATATTATGAAGAACGCGTTCCTTTCCGCACAAGAGGGAGGATGAGTACGCGTCTTTAAAACTGATTCTTCTTATTTTTCCTCCTCACGAATGCAACACGCTAAATCGTTTTAAATTTATTCGAACATGCTGTCGTTTTGGATTTCAATTTTCATCGTTCGCTCTCTCGCACTGTGTTCTAAAACGCTCTCTCGTATATATCCTCGAAAGAAATTAACTCTTCTTCCATACGGCACACGCACAGATAACGCCGGATATTATTCAAATATGCCATCGCAGCAAGTTACAAAAATATTCTATTTCCAAATTTCCTGACAACGAACGAGTAAAGGAAGCGCGCCGCGTCTGGCGAAATACGCATTCGATTTGCGAGGGTTAGATCTGTTCTCGGAACTAGGGTTCTAGGCTCTTAGCCGTTCTACGCAGACTTGTCAAATGTTCATCAAGGAAGTGTCAACAGTTTCTTATCAAGTTGACCCAACTCACGTGCCTATCACAACATCATCAAGTGGCTTATCAGTTTCTTCTGTTTGATCGCAGTCAAAACGAATGAGATGGCCAGCTGGCTCGAGTTGTCAATACCTTACATGTGGTGTTTGTCACATTAATCGAACGCGGAGTCGCTATAAATAAAACGTACGAAGACGGTTAGACCACGTTTGAATTCGCGGAGAAGTTGACCATCTGCTTGGCGTACCGCTGGGAGAGTACACAAAAACATATTTCAATCATTACTTCCAGTTCCGATGGTCCTTCCAAGAATATCTTCACAGGCGATTTTGAATATTATTAGAACAAAAGGATAATTTTCGTCGTTTTTCTTCGTTTACAACTGAGGGACATTCGCTCCATTTGTCCGTACAGACAAGTTTCTTCAACAAGAGCATCACCATCTTCTAGGTTATTCTTCATAAATATCGATCATGGCCTTTCAAATTCTTTGATTTACGTCTACACGTTCGTAACTTATGAAACATTCAACATTCAACCATCAACTATTGAGCATAAATACCTCCCTTCCTCCTCAGTTAGCTCAATGAACAGAATATGAAATATCTTCACTTACTCTTCGTGTTCAGTATATTTGAGATCTGACACGAACTCGACGGAAAATGAATCGATGGGAAATTTCCAACTATCGGCCAACATACAGAAGCACCCGCTCCTCTCTCTAGTCAGCCAAATGACCAGGATATAAATGACCGTGATCTATTCACGGGATTCAGCAAATTTGATATGTCCAAAACGAAAAACCTTAGTTTTCTTTCGGCACTTGATGAAATTTGGAGTCCGCCCCATACAGATGTATCTACTCTGCCAAGGGGCCGGGGCGCGGCTCTTCTTCTCAATTATTGGACTTCGAACAATCTCAAGCTTTACGACTCACTCTAACAGCTTGGAATTCAAGAGGACGAAACTCACTGACCATTTGTGAAGTTGTGTACTATCCTCACACATGTAATACCGAATAGTGTCTAAGGTCTCGCTTCGAATTAGGTACTTTTCAAAACCGATTCGACACTGGCTTTTTCACCCTTCCGCCCATCTCTTTCCATTCATCTGGATAGGTGAGCCGGACCACCAATGCGAGAAATGTTCGGACAATACGAAGCACCTTTAGCACTCATCAAGTCAGAAAACGAATAAGTGTCGAACGGATTACCTCTATACTGTATGCATGCAGCGCTTGTGAGCATGTGTTCAAGTGCCGCTACTTTTATACTCAACACGAACTGGAACGACGAAACGAATTGTATCAGACTACAAGAAAAAGGGTTCAAAAGGAGGACACGATCGTACAGAAGGCTCGAGATTGTTAACTGTGCATAATAATGCCCTCCTACAGCTGGTACACATTAAGACAAGACTTATCTACGAGCGTACAATAGATCGACTTTTCTTATATTCTTCCTCGAAATACAGAGAAAGAAAAAAAAAGGGTGCTAAAGCGAACAATGATTGGACGCTAAGCTATAAAAATCTACTCGAAGCTACGAAGCTTTAAGGCGTGCACGGTATTTCAGCGATGAATAGCTGTCGTGACCTATAACATAGCTGTATTGACGTATTTGGCATTCGTTTTGTTGTCTTTTGAGTTTACAAATCTTCGCGTAAATAGAAGAAAAGCTTCTTTTCGCGACGATTTACGTGTATAATGTGTTCGAACGATATTGACGATGTCAAACGCGTTCAATTTGTCTGAGCTAATGTTCGCTATATAATACGTATAAATATACAGACACAGATTATACTGTACTGGATTTTCTTGGCAAGTTCTACGACAGCGCTCTGTAGCACAAGGTGGGCAACGAGCGGGGATGAAGAGAACGAGCGAACGGCGCGAAAATAGAATCAATTCGAATTAATACTTCGCGGACTTGGGTTCGAAGTGAAATATTTCGGAGAGAGATTTTCAAGCTGGTGAATCGAAATTACGAAAGCTCAACTTCACCACCTATGACGATTTCCATATTCATAAGATTCAGTTAGGGAATTCAGGAACGCGGGGAAGATACTGAGGCTGCAGAAGATCGGTCAAAACCACTGAGGTTTGCTTATCTGGAGGCTTCCACAACCCTATAATCAGCCAATTATTGAGCAAGAGCCTTCGTCACTCACTAGCATTTGAGAGGGAAGGGGGGGGGGGGGGTGTTCAAAACAAAAAGTGGCAAATGAATAACATCGATATTTCTAGCTCTCATAAATAATGGAAGAAAGAGACTTGGTTTTTCGCACTTGGAAGAACTGTCTATTGAGGGAAAGAGGGAGTGACATGACCTCAGATTTGAAGACGTTTGATGTCTCCGCCAAGGAATAGGAGCCTGTTTGACTGGTTCAGGAGGTGGTAGAAAGACTACAAGAGGAAGAACTGTTTATTGAGGGGAAGAGGGGGTGACATGACCTCTGATTTGGAGACGTGTGACGTCTCCGCCAAGGAATAGAAGCCTGTTTGACTGGTTCAGGAGGTAGTGGAATTCATCATTGATGGACCTCAGTCATTAACCACCTCGCCGAAGGACAGGAGCTCATTTTTCTCCACCCCATCTGGTGACATTTGAGGCTAGCGGGCTTGTGGCGGTGGAAAAACTAAGAGAATGAAGAATTTAGCGCTGATAGACGTCAGTTATTAACAACCTCACCGAAGGATGAGAGCTTACGTGACTCATCCTCATGTTGTAAAATTGAGACTGGCGGGGAAGGAGGTGGTGGAAGTACCCAAGGAAAGAATTCATCGCTGATAGACTCAAGTCATTAGCAATTTCGCCGAAGGTTAGGAACTTTTGAGGCAGGTGCAGAGTAGACTACGAGGAAAAAAGCATAATTTACGTTACGTTCAAATTGAGTTACGAATCGTTAACCTCTAGAAGATCCTAGACTCCCATTTTCTCGGCGGTTTACAAGATAAATTCAAAATTCCATTAGCCTCTTGTGATTTCTGCCAACTGACCTCGTTTCCAGCAGCCACAAGCAGTCCTCTTCCAAGCCCTCTAATCGTAATTCCCGAGTTTGACATTCAGATTCTCCCTGCCCCACCCTCAAATGCACCATATTCGGGATTGCAATTCAAACCAGACATCGTATAAGATTCGATAACGCTGCACATCCTCCGACATAATTCTGAACAAACGCGTTTTTTTGCTGTTGCTGTTTTCGTGTTCTGTTACCACGACGTAATTAATGTAAATAAAGTTATGAATATGGGCTGGGTGTACAAGTGGTCGACACTAACCGAGGTCAACGACTACATATTAAACACGAAAACGATAAGCGCGCGCATTAACTCATCATTTGTACATTAAAATCGAAGAATAACAACATGCGAGCATACCCCAGTTCATAATAATGCAAGCAACATTTCGATACTATACTTATTACCAGTATACAAGATTTAATCACGTATTATTCGCTAAAATACGTTTCTAATGTGCAAAAAGGATCTCTCCTTTTGCAGATTCATCGCCCACATTGCTGATTTTATAATAATGATGAAACTTTTTCCCTGCTCTCGTCAACCCGCAGTCCCTTATTGTCTCTCGCACGTCTCTCGAATGATGGGTGTCATTAACTCTCGTCGTTGAGACGGCGAGGGAGGAGAGGCATATACTTCGGACACGGACGTATATTCGGAGGAAGATTTTAGCGTCTCCATTCTGCGAATGGCAAATACGCTGAAACTTCGAGCCCGCATTATGTACAAGAACTCGAGGTTAATGTACTGCCATCCACATCAGAGGGAACCGACAAATATACCTTATAATTATACAATTACTGAAATTACCCAATGTAGTCGTCGTCGTTACAATCGACAATATTATACCGACACACAAGCACTCGTTCACGAAATTCAACGCTATAAATATCTCGTCGTACTCCTTTTTTTTTGAACGAATTTTCTCTCATGTTCATAGAAAATAAAAAATATCATTCGAAGTACACGCTGGTGGAAGTATATAGCAAAAATCTTCAACCAACTTCAATCCTTACAATCATAAAAAGAAAAATAATAATGATACGAAAAGGAAGAAAAGCAAAGGCAGGAAAAGGAAGAAAGAAAAAAAAAGGTGTAATACGTTCCGAATCGTCTGTTCCGCGTACAGCACTTTTATACACACGGCTGACATGACACGGCAGTTCTACATAAAATGTTAATATCTTTCTTTTTATTCTCCTCTCCGGGGTTTTATATTCTCTGCTTTTTTTTTTCTTCCCTTCTGCTCTCGACGACTGCATTCGCTACCAATTTTCTCGGTACTATAACGACACTATACCTTTACTTCGAATACGTGCAAAACATTTCAATCTGCCACGATGTACCAAATAAGTATACACTACACACATACACACAACCCAAGTCTCCTTCTATAAGTACCGTATACGCCGTACATAAAAATCGTGATTGTGAAAGAAATTCACATTATTTCGAGCCAACAATTTCACGCAATTCTTCCTCATCAATGACGCCATTCGCCATCGTCGTTGATGCATTTTCTGGGCGCAAATAAATTAGTAACAACTTCATCATCATCATCATCATCAACATCATCGGCATCGACAAAAACGCGAGCGAAGGCGTACCGTAAGCGTATATAGCGGAAAAAAGAAAAGGAAACGCGAATATAAGCCTTCGCGCAAACGAATACGGCCTTCTTTTCACTCTTTTTTCCGAAACCCGCGAACCGTTAAACCACCGCAGGGGTTCGTTTATTCAAATGCTGCGTGTTACAGAAATAATAGTCAACATAGCCACCGAGGAAAAAAAATACACTACACCGAGCGCAACTGTTCACACAAGGCGTGTATAAGAGTTGTTACAGAGGAAAAAGAAAAAAAAAGTATTCCTTTAAATGGAACGAGAGAATACGCACGTTTAGTCGTTTGAACTTTATGAAAAAAATCGCGCCACCTACCGCTGCAGCGCTGTTATAGACTAGCGAAATGAGTAATTTGAAGAACAAAGTGAACGAGTAATCGAAGATCTTTCTTCCGGATCCGGTTGGACAGCAGGAGGATACACCATCCCGCCTCCTTCCTCTTGTCGCACGCGATGACGTTGATTCGCTTCCTGGAGACCATTGCACCCGGCGGAAACGAGACTACGCTCGCGAGGGCTCCACCGATAGAATGATCTTGGAGAGGGTACAACTCTACAGCAATTTTAGGATTCGAAAAGTGCACAAGGAATCGAAGTAGGAAAGTTGAATCTCTACACTGCTGGCAGCGAGGTTCGAAGCAAGCACCTCTGAATCAGGAGTCAGGGTGGAACGTGTTCCATCAGCTTGTGGAAGAAGGGAAACAGAGGTCAAGAAGAGGAGGCTCAAGAAAACGCACATTAAAGCCAAGCGAAGAGGTTTCCAAAGTAGCCAAGAGAGAGCTCTTGAGTACGCCTCTTGGGGTTCTTATCAAGGACGGATACAAGGGAGGAGGCCAGGAGGCCATGCTCCCCAAAAAGAAAAAAGAAGCAACATAAGGGAAAAACGCGAAAAGGAAAGGGAAAACGAGAAGAGGAAGAGGAAAAAATCTTGCCTCCCCCCTCCCCCCGCCACTGGTTCTTATGATGGATTCGATAAGTCTTCTGTAGAATCGGACATGAAATACGAGAGAGACCTCAATCAAAAGAGAATTCAAAATTGACGTTAGGAAATGAGCTGATGTAACGCCATTTACCTGAGCATTCAGACACCATTTTGCGAAGGTGAAGAGTAGTTTAGAGACCTAAGCCGCCTACTGACTGACCTGGAAGGGCTTAGTGATGCAACTGGTAGGATCATAATGAGTACCGCTCTGTCGATTTTCTTATATGGTGCCCTAGCGAGGGTCGACTCATGAAGATAGTCTAGTCTAGAAGGAAAGAGGAGGAAAAGATCTGACAGAAAGTTGCGTCAGCGCCCACCGCGTTAGGCTATTTCCCTCTTTGCTGAGGAGAGAAGGATGATTTCCAAAGCAAAGTAGACAACGATTCATGAAGAGGCTCACGAGTCAAGCAAAAAGTCGATCACTACTTCTTTGAGAAATGGAAAGCTGAGAGTGTGCTTGGGAAATGGACGAGCTGTGTTTATAGGCGACATGGATGAACCAGGACCATAGTCAGATGAACTTCCACTTCACGCAGATGTTAAGCGGGCATACAAGTATACCTTCATGGGCATTTGGGAGAATTGAAGATGGAAATATTGAGTTTTCCGGCAGACAGTGTCGAGTCAACTACATCAGTCAACTTGGAGGTTTCATCACTTGTGCATAGTTGCTGGTACTTGGCATTCTATCGTCTGACGGACCAGGTCAGAAATTTCTCTCAGAACACTGAACTGAACAAAACAACGAAAATTGAACCTCTTTCTCTCTCTCAAATCATCATTCTACAACAATATTACATAGATAATCGGAACCATTACCATCATTGGTGGGAGATTCTGCGATAATTTTCGAAATCTTTTCCCAAATCATAAATTGTGGTCATCGAGTCTTACCTGTGAACAAAAAAATGAACATACGTAAGTTACAGAATACCATACACAAATAGATACTCGTAGTTTTATCATCTTATGAGTAACATTCATCAGCTCTTATATACTGAGTACAAATGTTTTTCTGAACTATGATTTGAAATTCAATGATCTGCGTTTCCAGATGCTGGGGGTGGCTCGGCTTTTCGTCTGCGGTACGCTCAAGAAAATCTTCTAATGGTAGTGAACGTCGATCGAAAGGTTTGGGTTCGTGCTTTGATGGAGAGCGTCTACAGAGACCGCACCCATGGTATTTTGATGGTTTCAAACCATATTTCTCGGTCTGTCACTCTTACCTCTACTCGCTGACAACATGATTATTTCGGAAATCCTTCTACTCTCTTCATACATCGCTTCTTCTGATGTTCTTCCATCTATTTTTTCAAAATTGACCAAAGTAATTTCACGCTAGTCTCTTTTCACTTCCATACGAACTCGAAAAACGTGGGTGCTCCTGGGCGCATCCACTCGTCGTGTGCGGTGATTCTCTCGTACGTTTTCCACTTCGGCCTTGCATGTAAATGAACGTTAATCTATCAACGAGCACTGTGTAGGAGTGCGAGGAGTAGAAAAAACAGCGCTCGCTAATGCGGAAAAAGTTTACTTTTCGAGCTTTCGTTCGCTCAGAATAATAGATAGCGCGACCTTTACCGTAAACGTGCGAGGGCTCGCGCGAGTCGACCCGTGTGTCCTTGTCGACCTCGCGCGCACAGACGCGGTCGCAATTGATAGCATCGCGCTTTCAAAACTTGTACAAAATAATGCATCGCAAATATACCACACCGCTGACGATAATAAAAAGCGCTACACGTGGACTTCCGAAGTTTTTAATGGTGCGCAAAATTCCGCGATTAACGATTTGGGACGAGACGCTCGAACGGTGGCTAACTCGCCCATATAACACCTTCTTCTCTCTCTCTCTCTCTCTCTCTCTCTCTCTCTCTCTCTCTCTCATCCTCCACGAACGACAACGTACGATAATGTGGCCTGGGCATATTATACAGCATAAAATAATCATATCGCTATCCCCAACACCCATCCGTTGATTTATTTAAAATAAATTCGTATTATAAAGAGCGAAAAGGAAGAGAAGGTTCGCCATCTCTACCATATAAACGTAAACTAAAGAGAATCCGGCACATGACTTTAACTTACATCGTATAAACGGTCGTTGAACTTTCGAAAATGTCGAAAATTTCGTATACTAAAGAAGACGAAAGAAAAGAAAAAGACTTAATTCTATAAGAACTTCGACCTCGTCGGTGGGTTTACAGTATATTGTTTCAAGCTTTACGAAAAATAAGAAGATAAATAAACTACACTGTATAATACAATCTAATATGTAAAGTAATTTGCGATGTTAATTTACTGAAGATAATTAATTTTCAGTCTTCGTTCGTCTTGTTTTTTTTTTTGCCCGTCTGCTTCTTTCTCTATCTAAATTCGACGTTTGATTCGGAGCACGCGTTCTCTCGCTCAAATATCCTGACGTAACCTTCGCGCAATTGACATTTATCTTTCGCTACTTCCGTGTATATACATCGAGTGTAGAGCGATTTACGAGAAAGGTATAAACAGCGAGAACGTAATTCAATCGTCGTCATAAATATACTCGCGTATATACAACGTTCCTGTCGAGTCGTGTAAAATCTCTTTCGCGAGCTAAATTTTCCTCAGATTAGGATGCATAACTCGTCGCCGCGTCGCTACTGTCGAACAGTTCACGACTCGTCATCGTGCGCTTCGATCGTGCGCCACTTCTAGGGGACATTACCGACAAGCATCGCCAGTAGTATAGGGGTACGGAAAGACGTATACTACCGAGCTGCAAAATAATTCGTGCCCATTCGTTTTTCTATATAATATTATCTTCTATATCGTTCGAGTACCGAGTCTCCTCTACATTACTGCTGACATTAACGTATTTCAACGTGCTGCTACCGATACAATAATACGGTATTATACTGGCACTGCTTCGGTACTATAACTGGCTAAATGTACGTGCATTACGCTCTTCGGTCGCTACTTTAATCCTCTTCGTTTTTATCTAGTTATAAGACAATATTCGGCATTAGTGTCTTTACTGCATTTCGAGTTGATATTACCATTGTCGTAACCCAGAAAGCGTTTGCTGGTCGTATAAGATCATCCAGTCTGAAGTATCGTACGGTCATTTATTCGTATCGCTTTCGGTAGGGATGTCTGGACCCTTAAGACCCGGAATTATACCTCAGCGTACAAATTCTTGCGACAAACATTACTATTGAATTTGTGTTCGTCTAAGAGCCAAACACTTTCCTTCAAGTTAGAGAGAGATGAGGGGTAACGAAGGATGAAGGGATGGATACGAGTCGGGGAAGTTATCAAACTTTGAGGTACAAGTCACATGGACTTTGAGTTGCCAGCTCAACTTTCCATGAAGGTACTGCTTAAAAGTTGAGCAGCCCATGGGTCTCGGTTAATCAACCCAACCCAGTCGCATATCAACACTAGGGTCGTCTATTTACCTAGCTCACTCCGATCAATTCTCGCTTCAAGAGCACCTAGTCTCTTCCTGGACCCGAAAAGCCTCGTGGTCAGCCGTTAAACACTTCTCTGCTTTGAAGACCACCGCTCTCTTCTGAACAAGGAGCTTGATTGGGGGTGAACGAACTGACACGCTAAGATCATCCGTCAAGACAATGCGGTAGCCGCTAACACACCGATCTTTCCCATCTCTTTCCTTCTGTAGCCTATCTTCATTGAGTCGGCTCATACTGGAGCACCATACAGACTGATGACAATGCGGTGCTCATGATTATCTTTCTTCTGGCTTCCCCTGGCCCTCTTAGATTTATCACTACCCTGCTCGCCTTCTCCGCTGCCACCAGGATATGGTGCCTCAAGCTCAGCTGAATTCCCAGATATTTCACCACCTTTTTGGTCTTGATTTCCACGCCTTTCAGGCAAAAGATGAGGGAACTGAACTTTCAACGGGTAGTGAATAATGTGGCTTCTCTCTCTCCTACACCGAGTCCTAGTCTAGCAAACTTGATCCAACTAGCAGATAGACACAAGGAACAGGGCGCTTTATTGTACCAGCAGAGGTCTCTGTTTCGTTTTTCGGCAGCTAAGATAGCTGCTGATCATCCTACCCAGGTGAGAGGGCACTTCTGCATCCATGAAGGCTTCCAATGCCCTTTTTCATGGAATCGAGTTGAACGCATTTCTTAGGTCGAGGTCGACGGCTGCGCAAAAGACGAGAATTACGTCACGAGCTGATGACGTCAAAGGGACATGGATGAATGTTGATCTTCGTCGCTACTTCAAGACTTGTAAATGTTTTGCTCGAAGTTTTTGACTTGTTTCATGTCTTTTCTAAAGTTTCCTGAATCCTAGCCCCTAATTCCAAAATTTGCGAGAGTTCCCCCCCCCTCCCCTCTTTAGCTCCTAGTTAAACATTTGCAAACTCACACCACCTCCGTGAGTCACCTTCACCCCTTAATGGTCCTATACTGTATTCCCTCTCTTCCTTTATAATTAACCATAACGTCATCATCTGGCTTGCGACTTCAATCCACCTCTCCTCACCCTTGTAATCCATAAGCAGTTAGATTGAACTTTTATAATGCTGTACGTTGAGCTTAGTCTTCTTGAAGGATCATAGTAGGCCCAGTATAGTTCGATACACTGTTTTGCCCAGGGTAGTGGAGACTGAGAACCAGTACCTTAATCCTGAAACCTGCAAGTATGCCATCATCAACCATGACCTGAGAGCCTAGTATAAGGGAGACTCGAGCAGCATTACTATTAGGCCTAGTTTAACGGAGACTGTTGAGGAGGACCCCCCCGAGGACTAGATATCCCAACTCACATTTCGTTACGCCTACATTGATCCAAGAACGGCGATTTCATCATAAAGCAGGTCTGGTCTCAGAATATAAATAGGGTCACTTACGAGAAAATATGGAAGATGACCCGCTCTACCAGAAAATCTCTCTTCTTTCACAATCCTAGAATAAGTGTTCCATGTGTAGTTTTCTCTCGGGTATTGTAACGGAACGACGCAAACGTGAATGGGTTCCACGAGAAAAAACTACACACAAAACCCGCATTCTCATTCATTTTGCAAGAAGCACCAAGTTTGGTAAATGCACCTTGCGGAAGCACATCTTTTCATCCATTTTCAAAGACTTTGTAAACGCTCGCGGTAGTATGACGAAGCTATATACTCGTCCTGCCTTTCTAATCATGGGAAAAATGAGCAAAACAATTTTGAAACACTCTAAACTCGAGTGATCCTTGAACGATAGAAGGAGGAGCACGCTGATCTCACCTTATATTGCGAGAATTTACGTGTCATCGAAAAAGAGTCAAAATTCAATAGGGTGAGTTTTAAGACGCTTCTTGTTATTTCCTTCGATAGGGTGGATGCGTGTATGAGAGGAAATGATGTAGTTCTTGTTACTTCGCTATTAATTCATCTATAGGATGTGTGCGCGACGTCACAATAAGGGTGCGATGAAAATGCCATCCAAAGGGTGGCAATAACAAGGACACGATGTATCAGCAGCAGGCAGGACGATTCATTTCTACAAAAATTATTACAGCATTATAAATAACGTATATGGCGACGTGAGTGAACGAAATAACTTCGCAGAATTTCTAATGTAAGTGCATATCTGCTCGAACAAAATTTAATGAAGAAGAATTTTGCGCGGTTCACAAAACAAAAAAACAGCTTTTCTAATGAAATGTCTGCTACATTTATACATATTTTAATTACAGAGTAAATATACTGATACAGCATAATATGGGAGTATAGAGGCGGCCTGGCACTCAAAGTCGAGCAACTGCGTTGTACACGCGGGAGCCCAGACATCCAGGGGTTCTTGCAAGGCAAACGAAAATGTTTTAAATTAATTTATCGAAAACTTTCGACAATTCTGTGCACACGTACGCGTAATTAATTACAATAAACTGCGTTTCGTTTGTATAAATCTACACGTGTCGCGGTATTCACGCATGAGGCTTCGACAACATTACAAATAATCTGCACACGAGAATCGAATGCAAGTCGCAGGACCATCGCGCGGACGGATGTTTGCAACGTATTACGACGGATCTTTCAGCGGGGGTGAAATTGTTTTCACCTCCATTTAACGAAATCCGACGCTAATATTACGGGCCGATGCGATGCGGAATCGTAAAAACGTACGAATAGGGCTTGCACGCAACAATACGACCCATCGTATACTAGACGATTAATCCCCGCACTACACTTAGTATTCTTTCGCCACTCACTCTCGTATAGGCTCTTACGTACCCATCATCTCAAACGTCTCGCATCAAACGGCTTAATTAGGGATTTCCATCACCGCGTCGTCGCTCGATCTTCCCTTCCTTCTGCTGCTGTTCGTCTTTAAGTAGTGTACGCCGTGCGCTATACTTCCCCAGCGGTAGCGAGCATCGAAAAAGAGAGAGATGAAAAAAAGTAAGTCAAACTTAATCACTCTTTATACTTTCTACATTTCGAGATAGAAAAACGTTCCGACTCCTTTAATTTTCCTCGGCAGAAATTTCGTCCGTTGTTTTCCGATTAGAGAGCTATAGCATAGCTCTCTTCGTCGTCGACAAAAACCTTTATCAAAATACTCCGGGGAAATACGCTTTCAGGTTTTATTTTCCTATTTCGGGTTATACTGCTACGTATTCCTGCGTCTGTCCTATACGCGTCGTCGCCACAATGCCGCACGTAACGCTCTATAGATAGCTATACATAAAACCACCCATAGTAAGAACATTTTCAGCCTCTGTGATACCGCGTTCCGAGTCTTTATTTTTCTCTTTCTTTTTTTTTTTTCTACTCAAAATTCATTTCGGTTCAAGTTCCGTCCTCTTTTTAATACCGCCTGCGCGAGTATTATTTTGCATTACAATATTTATCGTTCATAATAATACGCGTTACGCACAATAAGAATACGGATGTTCGCGAAGAGCGGCACGATAATCGTTATACGTTCATCCTTTAGCATCGAGAGAGCACACTTTTGCCCTGCCGGCTGCGCGAAATCCGTTTTGTCTGGATACGCTTTCGGGGGCTGAGCATCCTCGTATATTCTATACGCGCCGCCACGCGAACAAAAATGAAAATCGCGTCGAATTAAACTTTCAATGCCCTCCAGAAATCAACTTAACGACCGGTAATTACGTCAAATCTTCTCACGACGTTAAACTTTCGTCGAATTGCGCGCCACCGCTCCACGTCTCGCGCTCCACTTTACCTTTCATAACGCGAAACATTGTTTCGTGTACGTACTTTTAATCTATTCACTCTGATGGAGCGCGGCGCTCTGCGTATACCTTTTCTTGAAAATGCTTTCACTCGTTCTCTCTCGCTCGTCATCGAGCTGTAAAAAGTCGAGTACAGTATACGCGTGAAGTTCGTTTTTATTTCTCGCCTCCATTCAGATTTCGACGAAATCTTTCGAAAAGTTGGAATCTTATGTAGGGAGGGAGATGAGAACTTCTTTCACTAGAATCGTTTGAAGATTCTTCTTGAAAAAAGTCGATCGCCGCAATGCTGTTGTTAAACACAGCCTACTACACTATAAGCTGGGCCCACTTCCAAAGTAGGGACGAAGGTTGGAATTTTACCAGTCTGTATGACGTCATATGCTCGTGACGTTACGTCGATTTTACCGGAGTATTGCAGCTAGCTGAAAGACGAAGACCGAGTTTCCGCTGATAAGAGCGAAGCTGAAAGCCATAGCCTCGTTTAAGCCAAAATAGGCCAATTTTTTGACATGTTTCATGTCTTTACTCTGTCCTGACCCTTAATTTCAAGTCCCCCCCCCCTTCGCTTCCGTTACTCCGTGGGTGGCTCAAAAATTTGCGAGTTCACTTTGCCCAGTTTTATATTCTAGCTTCATGATGGCTTTATACTAGGATTCAATGTTGCCAGATTCAGCGGCGTATTTAGAAACTCTTTCTGGGGAGTTGATCTCCAGCCCCTCCCCTCCCCCCTGTAAATACGCCACTGGCCAGATTGTAGTTTCAAAAATCCGAATCCGCCATTTTTTTAAGATCCAAAAACATATTTCTACGGACTTCGATTCATCCATTAATAACGATCGGGAGAAAGGCATGTCTTATAGAAGTAGCTGAGGTACTTTTCCCTTGATCGACTCAATATTAAGAAACACTGCAGTATTAGTCCATAACGAGCAGGAGAAAGGTATCTCTCGTTGTAGTGTTTAAGGTACCTTTCCCTTGATCGCAAGAAATCCTTATTGTATGTAAAATCCACAGAAAAAGCGTATTCCAGATTTTAGTTTCAAAAATCCGTATCCACCATTTTTTGTAAGACCTAAAAACAGATTTCTACGGACTTTGATTGATCCATTAATAACAATCAGGAAAAAGGTATGTCTTATAGAGGTAGCTGAGGTACTTTTTCCTTGATCGACTCAATATTACGAAACACTGCCGCAGGAGAAAGGTATCTCTCGTTGTAGTGTCTAAGGTACCTTTCCCTTGATCGGAAGAAATCCGTATAGTACGTAAAACAGAGAGGACTAGAAATCCGCAGATCTGGCATCCCAGCGAGAATTTTACCAGTCTCAAATGGACAAAGAAGACACCCCTCCCTCCCCCCCCTATGATTTCACTAGTCTAACATAGGCTCAAAATAGGGTGTCCAGCAGCGCTGCAAGATCTACGGATTTTTGTTCCTCGGGATTATTCTTCGGATTTTGCGTAAAATGCGGATTTCTTGTGGTCAAGGGAAAAGTACCTTAGTCACTTGTACGAGAGATACTTTTCTCCTGGTCGTTATAGGATGATACAGCAATCCTCTGCAACGTTAAGTCGATCAAGGGAAAAGTACCTGAGTTACGAGTGTGAGAGGTACCTTTCTCCTGATCGTTATTGATGGATCGGGAGAGATCAGTTCCTAGGTTACAAAAAATGGCGGATACGGATTTTTGAAAAAACCATCAGGCAACAGTGGTGTCCGGCCGTAGTGCCCAGGTCATATAGTAGCTTTATACTAGGATTTTAGCAGTCTTAAACTAGAATTATAATAGACTTTTTTTCAGTTTCTGCGAAATAGGAAATTAAACCGCTCAAGTGTCCAAATTTCCAATTTCGAATAGTCTACTCTTTAAGCTAGATTGGCTTTTCCAAAGAATTAACAAAGATAAGAAAGGATGGTTTCGGTTCAGTTCAGCTGTTCAGCACAATGGGGATGAACACGAACTGGAGAATAGTATCTTATGCAAACATGTCAAAGCCCTAACTCTCCTGATCGTTGCATACTATCAGCTGCATTACACCGAATATGAAGCCAGCTGAATTTTTCCAAAAGCCGAAAGCAGAGGCTGAAATTTTCGGCTGTAATACTCGTACTCTTAATTTCACACCAATCCACGGTGCGGCCAGAGAGAGACGTTCTCAGTTCACTATCGATATTGCTGCAGAAACGGAGATATCCAGCACTCCAAAAGCCCTGTACAAGATTTCAGTTTCTTTGACCCACATTAGCGTGAGCCACATCATGCAATCGTGGGCTAAGTCGCAACTAACGTAAAAATATCGCCGAATACCGCACCGTTTACGCCACTGGTGCAATCTAACCCCGGCGTTTTTGCACGCGCTAGCGACGTTTTCATTTTACACCACTCAAAATTACACCATAAATTCCAACAAATGGGCATTTTCAACGCGGAATTGAAAAGTTGGAGAGGACGTTTTTCGGTTAGTCAAAGATGACCTTTTATAATTTTAATTTCGACTCTGGTAAACAATGATGTACCTTTCCCGCGAACGAAGGCAAGAGATGACGTTTTTAATGTTTTTCCTCCCTCTCCTCCCACCCTGTTGCTCGAGCAGTCTACATCGCGTGTGCGTTTTCCTCTTCTCACACCCCGCCAACCACCCTTTTCGCACACTCGTATTCATGTGCGTACAAAAAGTTTGGCGAAGACTACTTTTCTCGTGAAAATTTATAACCCCAACGGCTGCGAAGTCCGATTGCGACTTTGACAGTACCGCACAAAAACTCGTACATTTCGCCCCCTCCCCTCGCTTCGCTATAATGACCATTACGTTAACGCGTTTTCGCAACAGGCTGTAACTGTATCGCGTTCATCTTCCAGCAGAATCGCGCGTAATTTCTTCGCCGTATACTTTTTTTTTTTTTGCTTCCTTTTCCTCGACGTATATTTTTCTTTTCGTGTTCTCCGCTCGACGCTTTCAGTCTGATTGTTTTCCCTTCTATCTGTACATATCGATATGCAACACCACTAATCGTGTTTCCATTCTCTATATTCGCTATTTTCTCACTCTCCTCCACTCCTTCCTTCACGCAGGTTGTACCATTAGTTTCAGCTTATGTTGTTGCGCGTTTTTCCTATTTCTTTCCCCCCTTTCCTTTACCTTACATACGCCACACGTATTCTTCGCGCATATATTTTCCAATAATACGATTTAACGGTCACGTATTTTCATCTCGTATCCTCTCTCATGGAGATGCACTTCTAAAATTTACGAACGTTCGTCCTTTCTTGATATCATCATTTTTCACTTTGTCGTTATTTACAAAAACATCCCAACAGATACGGAGGCAAAAAAAAATATATATTATAGAGGAAATACGCGGCCCGGAAATTATAAGAAACGATAACCATTTTCGATGCTTCGTACAGATTTCCTAATCACGTATCTCTATGGCGAATGCACAGCGTACGAATGATATTTTCCACAGTCGAGCTAGAGACGAATGAAATACATTACATTCCATCATACGATATTGAACACACACACACACTCGTACACGAAAAATATGTCGGAAAATTTCGGCCGGATTGCGTCAATAGTTTTCCTTCTCCTGGCTCAAAATGTACGCCACTATAAATTATATTGTAGACACGTTCTTTGTATTATATTACCGTTTCGTTTTATTATGATACACGAAAAAAAAAAAGGTGTAGGCCATAATATTATTGCGGGTGCTACGACATAAACCCCGAGATTCGGTCCCGCACTTCATCCCCTCGTAATGCCTCTTGATAAGAGAAATTTATACAGTATTTGAAATAAAAATTATCCCTTCGTTAACACGCGGACTTTATATTCTTTTTGACAAATGTTTTACGATTCGGAGGGGAGGGGGCTCCTAATCCTCGCGACAATGTGGAAATACCCGCAATACTTACAACGATTATACTATACGGAAATGTGTACGAACTCATCGAGGCAAAATTTTCATTCGTTTCCCGTTATTACCTTCGGCGACGCGGGTAGATTAATAAAAAGTTAATAGGTTCACGCGAAAAAAAAAAAGTACCTACATTTTATAATACGAAAAAAAAAAATACTGTTTTAATTTCCATTAAGCTTAACGTATATAATACAAATGAACGAATTTTCCTCTTGTTTTTTTTGGCCGAATACCAAAAATTCTAAAGAAGGGGGAAAAAGCACATAATTATATGTATATAGCGTATATCAGTTACGAGTTTCGAATGTTTTCGAAGAATATAAATTACTTTTATTATATCAAAAGTTTTTGGCCCCGCGCGTGCTCCTCGCCATGCCCCTTCGTTATACTTTCATAGATCCACATAGGTAAAGCCATCATGATGTTTGTTTGTCTCATCGATGACGAACACTCGAGTCGACATTATACAGAGGTGTCACACACACTACTATGCATATTATTTGTAATACCTGTGCGTCGGACGCGGCTGTGTGACGGTGTCGAAAAGCACGTGCAACACTCGACAGGTATACGAACCCACACACACGCTCCTCGCGTACATTAATAACGATTTATTGGCAAATTGATGGATAACGCGAAGCTAAAACCTTGAATATTCTCTCCATTCGATACACACACACATATATACTACTGTATACGATATGATGCCAAAATATATTATGCTGGTACTATTATAATATACCTTGTAAGATATTAAACATGCGAGTCTGTCTCTCTCTCGTCGTGATTTCGAGTAATTTTCATTAGTTTTGATAAGTACGAAACGCTCTACAACAATTTCTCATTAAATTCGCCGCATGTACGTGGTATATAATATCGTATTATATGAGAAAATATTCGTTTTTATTGTACTCTCTTATCTTCCTACCAGCCCGCGTACGTTTCGAGGTCATAAATGAAGGAATTTGCAAAAAATAGATATAAATATAAATATAAGACGAGATAAAAGTGCTAATACGAAGGACAACGTGCATTTGATGGCGAAGGAAGAAAACAAACGAAATATACAATACACATACGAAGTAGATGAAAAAGCTCCGGAGAATTTACAAAATGTGGAAAGTCACACACGCGCTTGCGTACAGTCGTCTACCAACTTTTGCTACAGAGGCGATCAACGTACCTTCAAAATGAAACGAGAAATTGAAAAATTAAGAATTTAGAAGATTTCGAAAGCTGTTCCCGAAATTGTACAGCCCGGGAGATGTTCGTTCTGAAATTCACTTTTAGAAACTTCTTTTGCATTGCGTCGAGCGCGAAAATGAGACATTTTATACTGCTACTAAAAACTTATCCCGGCACGTTTCAAATATTTGCTCATAGTTTACTTATGCTGTCACTCACGTATGATGTTCGATTGCTTGAAAATTTAGAAAATCTACTTATTGGTGGGTAACTAAGTTAAACTTTGGAACAACATGGGTTCGAGAAGATGATGATAAATAAACAAATTTGAGATGTGCTCGCGCCGAAGCTAGAGGTTTAAATGAGAACATTCTTCAGGTCAGGGCTCGAAAGTCAGTCGATTCTTTTACGTCTCCTCATTACTAGAAACTATGGTTCGACATATCAGCTAGAAACGGTTGCGTCGCAAAGGATGAGCTGTTGCTGTTTCGATCGGGCAGGGCATATCCTCAGAAAACTTCCGCGACTGACTTTGATGACGACATCAACTTATGTCGCATAGAAAGAGGACAACCTCAGAAAACGTTCGTGTCCAAATTCTATGACGTCATCAATACTGGCGACTTCACCAACCTTGAAAAAATTTGGCTAGGCTAAATGACGCAGGAATTTGTCAGATTACACGAAACCGCGGCTAGGAGAGTAATGTAGGATAGAGTAATAGCCGTCTACTACAAGTAGAGATCTTTATCCCAATGACGTCACAGCGCGTTCCAATTAACAGAAGAAACCCTGTCAATTGGGCCAAACGACAATCAAGTCCCACAATGAAAAAGAAAAGACGGGGAGCATAGATTATTAGGTTACTGATTAATTGTGACCTGTTCCAAGATAAGGGCTATTAGCATATCAAGTACCTGTTCCAGGGAAAGGGTAGCTGTGCTGCCAGATGATATTTTCAGAAATCCGTAACCGTCATTTTTCGTACGACCTAAAAACAGATTTCCACGGGCTTTGACTGATTTATCAATACCGATCAGGAGAAAGATATCTCTTGTAGGGACGACTAAGGTACTTTTCCCTTGATCGACTCGATGTTACGGGAGACAGCAGCATCAGCCTATAACGATTAAGAGAAAAGTATCTCTCGAATACGTGTCTAAGGTCCTTTTCCCTTGAGCGCAAGAAATCTGTATTTTACGCAAAATCCGTAGAAAACTTGTATTCTTGAGGACAAAAAAATCCGTAGATCTGGCAGCATTGAAAGGTAGGAATTAGATTCCGTTTTTGCCCTCCTGGGAGACTGGGGTTTTGCTTCTAATTGCCCTTATCTTGGAACACGTCACAATTATTAAGAATATCTTAGCTATCGAAAATCTATTCTTCGATTTATAATATGCTGATCTCAGCACACTGTATTTTCTTTATGGGAGTCAAGAGTATGTTGCTGAGTGACGTTCGGCCGTAGATTGATGTACTTATATGGTTTAGGATGTACCTGACATCGACGTCGACTTCAGGTCGACATCGACCCCGAGTTGTCTCAATCCCGACGTTGAAGATGAGTCGATAGTAAAGAAAAGCGGCCAATTTTGAGCCGACTTCCAGTCGACAAGGTCGACTCAGAATCTACGCCGAGTTTGAGTTGATTGCTAGTTGGCATGGTTCATCAGCTGTCTACCACAAAAGCATCGTTTTCCAGCACACTCTGCACCTTTTGTCTTTTCCTCTTCACATCTGCATTGGATAGTCGGACATCGCCGGTCATCCCCTCCCTCCCTCCCCTCTACAACATTTTTCCAAAACCTCTTATTTGGAGTAGGGAGGGGAGGGGTGACGACCTGCTCACCGAATACAAGGAAAGTGAGGAGACCCTGTACATTCTTTTCAAAGACATGGGTTCACACAAACTCTGCTCCCCCGTCCTTACCTAAATTCGTAAATCAAGCCCCACGAGGTGCATATTTTTTGCATTGTTAAAAACAGCATACATATTTTTGACATGGATGCGTTTGAAGGCGGGGGGGGGGGAGGAGGGTGGTGCGTTTCGAGGTCGCGAGAAGAAAATGACGTTACGAGTTGATGACGTCATAGGAAACTTTTCTCTTTCTTTCTTTTCTTCTCCTACCTCAATGGCTGATCTGAGGTCTCAGCCCTTTCTCATGTGCTAGTTTGGTCAATCGTATTGACGTATTTCATATCTTACACAATTGGCAAATCGCTAGTACACCCCCCCCCCCTTCCCTCATACTACCTATAGTATACTTATAATGGACTTAGAAGACGTAGATGAGCCTTTGAAATTGTCTGTCTTCCCTGCCCTCCACCCTACTTTTTCTCTCGATCATTCGTCACACTTCTTTTTTTTTAGACTAGGGGGCGATCTGCTCACCAAAATCAGGGAGAAGGTGGAGACTCCGCACATTTTGACAGGTGATCTGAGGCCTATCAAGATTTCGAAATTAATTTCCACGAGGAAGTTTTCTATTTCGAGGGTAAGGAAGGAGCCGGAGGGATACGAATTTGCTCGCTACATGGGAGCATTTCATCCTCCTTCTCCCCCTCCCCCCAATATAAATCGTCCTTTACTTGGCCGGCTCAAGTTTATGGAACGGTCAATTCAGAACTTATCCTCGTCCAATGTATTTTTCCAACACTATCTTTCTCGAACAGCACCTCATTCCTCTTTTCCTAGGTACGAAAAAAAGAGAAGCTACTGTCAGGTCATGTCCTACAGATCTAAAATACTCGCTTTTCAAGCCAATCAGAAGCAATTCAATATTCTAGAAGCATGTCGCAGATCCAACCGCCTCTACTGAGTCTCGACGATTTAGAAAACTAAAAACGGTTTTCCGAACGACTCTCAAACTTTTGCCCATACTTTAAAAGTATAACAAACCACTGCACATTTCTTCGCCCGAGGAAATTATGATGGGGTCGGAAGTATTATAGAATTTGTAAGAACTTATCGCACATTCGCAATTCCTCATAGATAGCTGACATTGATAATACGACAGCCAGCCACGCTCGCTGGAGCCTCGTCGATATCTCTCGAGAAATCAAATAGAAATATTATGTATGTGTAAATGAATACGACGTACGCGGACGAAAGTGTGAGCACGCTCTCGCAACCTTTATTGTACTCGTATGGAAAAATATCGAGTCCCATTTTCGGATGAAGGAATTTTCCTCATCTATTTCATATAATATACGTTAGCCGTCTCTCCCGATAGCCCATTTATAACGAGAATGTATATATATTCCCGAAAATTCTCATCGCCGTAAAGAAAATTTCGTCACGAAAAACGGAACGACCGTATAGTTTCGACGATGAGATATCGCGCAAAATGAGAACGCAACTTCGTACATAAAAATGTACAAAACTTCGTGAGCTGAAATGATATGTCCATAATTGACAGGCCGGAAAAAAGGGACGATGCGCGTATACCGATGCCCCCCTTTTTTTCGCTCGTGTGTCTCCTCATACATACAGAAATAAAGCCGACGCGTTTGGTACGATGACCTTAAAATGATGGTGGATACACGCGACGATGAGTTCGCGGAAAAATTCTCGACAGCATAATTTTCGGCCGACCGAAGAGATCGAAATTTCCGACACGATTTACAGATTTCCGTTCCTTTGAACACTGCCGAGAGAGAAAAAAAAAGTATGATGGGAAAAATTTCATTCGCCACCGACGCGACGCTCGGTACATGCGCCGCCGCCGTCGATGTTTTCAATACTGGAAAATATTTTCGGACGGACGTCACGCGCAGAAATCAAATTAATCTTATGCAACCCGACGAATTCGTTAAAGGTTTTCGAAGTACACGAGTAGTATCATTTTCACAGTATATTACGTAAATAATACGCCGTGAAGTCGAGATAGCCGCCAGACGCTGGTTCCAATACGAGAATTAATTACCTTATCGCGCCCTGTCATCTCGTATACACCCATCAGTCATTCTTCCTCTTTAGTCACGCGTTCGATTGGAAGAAATCCACGTTTGTCGAACAGCTCTAAAGCGTAATTATAATGATAAGATGATATAGGATGTTGCGACGCGGTAGAGGAGAAGTCCGGCTATATCTTCATAAAGTCAGGGACGTGAAATCGAAAATGAACTTAGCACTACTCCCAATAAGAAAAAAAAAACGCGTTCACTCATTAAAATCTGTAACAAGGTTGAAAGACACGCGGTCGAGATCCGATTTTTAGTCCGACGAGAGAAAGTAGGTTCAAGGATTATGACTTCGCGACGTACATATAGACGACGGATGCGTTAAAAAACGCATATATGCAAAAATTAATCGTGCGACGCGATAAATCAACGCGATTCGTAATATTTCCCGCATCTCATTTCGTCAAGGTCGTATTCTAATTTGCGACTTATTTTCCATACGAGCTTTCAAACTGTCAACGTACCGGTTCGTCGATAGTCATCTTGCTTGTACCCGCGTGTATAATAGAAAAACCGAGCGTGGTCCTTATCTCGCGAAGTTTTAGAATTGAGAAATCAGACAGACGGCGCGGGTGTACGATCGAGTTATGAAAAGTTACCAAATCTGAGAGGGATTCGAATGGGGACGATGGAAAATGGTGATAAGAATTAATTACGAGGACGCGAAATGGATGATAGAGATGAAAAATTGCGTATTCGGCATTGGAGGACGAAATTATCATCGCGAGGATCGCTGGAGGAGAG
This sequence comes from Aspidiotus destructor, assembly GCA_035079395.1. NCBI lineage: Eukaryota > Metazoa > Arthropoda > Insecta > Hemiptera > Diaspididae > Aspidiotus > Aspidiotus destructor. Next base: position 3,612,850 of record JAVHKZ010000004.1, on the reverse strand, counting down.
AGAACGTGAAATTTTTGGCTCGGAAAACTGCAGAAAATTCAATCCTGCGTGTTTAGGATCGGACAATGAGACCCACTGAAATCATCAATACTCGAATACAGTAAAGTCGTTTCCCACCAGGCTCAAGGTTGACTCCCTAGCCGTACTTGTCGCACTCATTTTATCGAGGGAAAATCTATTGTTTGGAGGAGGGGGGGGGGGGTGAAAGCTTCAATTTTCTCCAAAAGAGTTTCAAAAAACTCCCTCTCTCTCTTCCTTGGTTCACTTTTAAATATTTACTTGAGGTATTTCAACTTTCACTCTTTCCTCATCCAATTTTATTAAATTTTAATAAAGTTCAGAAAAACGTACTCAGTATCACGTAGATTTCTTCACTAGAAAAGACTGCACCAATACCGTTTCGAGTTTTCAAAAAGACCATTGAGATCACTCACCTGTAACACAAATAAATAATAAACAAGGTTAATATTATTCATATCATAAGGAGTAACATTGAAAAAAACAGAGTAGACAAAATTAAAATGTAATAATATTCTCAAAGGGCAAATTCCACCCCAATATGCTGAGCCGTACTGGGAGGAGGAGGGGTGAAACACATTGTTTCATTCTCATTGCGCGCTATTACAGGCGATAGAAGCCAAGACAGCATTGAACGGGGCCTGTGAAGTCTCTTTGTCAGCGTTGAGAGACCAATAAAGAGCTGGAGAATAAAATGTTGACCTTGATTCGTATGGATTTGGGTTCTAGAGCATAGGACAAAGCGGATGCACAAAATAAGCTCCAACTGAGCCACCAATGTGATCAAAATGAGTCCCAGTGCTTCGCAACTCTGCCCCAATCGGATCAATTCGATACAAGCTCTTGGTGATTTTTGGATCGAAGATCGTTTTTTCAATGATTGGATTTATCTTCTCCTTGAGGCATGAAGGTCATTATCCTTCTCCTCCTTGCCTATTAGGACATTCACCGCGAATCGAGCTCGTTGCTGAAAGGCCGGTTAAGGCAAAAAAGAGGACAACGACCAATCGAGAGACTGCGGGTCAAGCAAGAGGCCAGACGCTCTTTGCTTGAGGATGGAAAGCGAGAATCGCTCTGAGTGAGCCAGGGAAATGGACGACCCGTTTTGATGAGTGGGTAGCTGAACTTTCAATAGACGCAGGTGTTACGCGACTATGGCTGCTTCAACAAGTACCTCCACCAGAATCAAAGAAAGTTGAGCAGCCAACGTGTTCGCATTGCGATCAAAGACGGGATCACTCTAAACCTAACCTAAACTAAATTCGAGGTCCCTTAGAAATTCTGGGCCCGGAGAATATGGACTGCACCTACATCCTTCTGGATCAAATGAAGGACAAACACAAATTTTTCAATATTATTCACTCCACCCTCGGGTAATGCGGCTCGTTCTAACGCGAAATCGTCCCAATATTATGATTACATTCATTACTTCTACGACTCCGTATGACCTCTGTATACGAGTTACGTTTGTTTTTTCAAGCCAACGAGATGATGATGATGACTTTTATGACCGGTATAGACATTTTGATTGCGGTAACCACCGACGAGTGAGAGACGGTACACGCAGGAAAATCAAATCGAATTTCTCCAATATATAGGTCATTAGGTCTTCTAGAGTAATCGTTCAGCCTGCTTTAATCGCGCGTCATTCGTACGAGGCAAGGGGGTCGGCAAACGCGTTCACGTAATCTTCTCATCCGTATAGGTCATTTTCGTCTCCTCCGCGGACAGCGCATTTATTGCCTAGCGTCTATCTCGCGATCTGAATCAGCATCCTTAATACACGTCTAGAACAACTCTATATACCCGAGATTTTCTTATTATAATAACGAAGCTTTTGTTCGCGCACATAATTAGTTCGCACGTATTTAATCGTATAGACGACGAACAAATCGTGTACACCCCTTCCCTTCATGACCGCGTACAACGGCGTATAATCGCGCGACCGCGACGCACACCAGCTCTTGAGAAACCCGCAGCACACGCTGATAATGAACATTATTTGCATAGAATATAATATAGAATCGATTGTCGCCAGTTTAGATTAAGACAGTCACGGCTGTCTGGCGTATATAATTTAAAATCGTGCCGTGAGTTCACGAAGGTGTTCTGCTCTCTCCGCGGACTCACCGTTCCTCTCCCTCTCTCGGGTACATTTAGCTTTTAAAATAATGTATATAATCGCTGCGGGCATTCCGATTCGTTACCGCATACCGCACCCGTACCTTCGCCAAGAAAAAATAAAATCATTTTCCAGCCTAATTTGCGGTGATAAGCTCATCAGAAATAATAATTTTGAATGAGCGCGGACCAGCATCGAAGAATAAGGCGATTAACATAAGAGCGAAAGCTGTACGCAGAACGTAATTTAGTGTAATGTCTTGTAGAGCTTTTACGTATATAAGTTATAATACGCTGTGCACTATAGCTCGTGTACATGTCGACGGGTATTTTGCAAGAATCAACAGGTTTCACGTACACTACTCGCGAACGACGTCGTAAGTACATTTTATTTTTCTTCTAAATAGACAAGTCAGCATTGCCAGTGCCTCGGTGTGCACATTTTTTCCCCTCAGATTGTAACGATACGATAGTACAATTTATACGTACACACGTTCGAGATGAGATGGCTGTACGGGTATAATGTATCGGGACAATATGCTGTACAGTCGTTCACGGTTGTATGTAGGAGGAGAGCGAGTCGAGAGAGACAGATAACTTAAAAGCATCGAAGATCTATACACGATAAATTAACGCGCGCGCGTGAAATACGAAACACAACTCCAATTATCGCCCGGTGCACAGTGACCGAACGTGAGCTTGTGTGGGTGTAGAATTACGTAATGACGAGGAAAAAATATTCGATTCGCATATCGTATATACCAGAGATACTCTCGATTGTGACTTTAAAAACATTAGCATTAAGGACATTCGCGATGGCATTTTCGAAAAAAAACTAGTATATCGTCGTAAATACCCCTCCCCCGCCTTCTTACCAGCTGTATTGGCAACACGTGCAACCTCGTAATCTAATTTTTCGATAAGTTATGCACTAGAATGTATAGAATTATAATTGTTCACGCTCTCTCTTCTTCTTCATGACCCCTAAGAAGTCAGGGTTATATCTGGATAAAAATCCCGATTCACACCCCTGAAACGATCAAAACCTCTAATCAAGCCGAAAAATACGCCAGTAGGAGCTAGATCTATAGATTTCCAAACAGTTTTCAACCAAGTTTTCATGATTAGAAGTTGAGGGAAGCTATGAAAGTGAGGATTGAAGTTAGTGTCCAGGAGCACAACTTACCGAAGTAAATTTTAGGTGAGGACGGGCACGCTTCAGGCCAGTTTTCGAAAGTCAAACTAGCTGGTGAAAGCAGGGTGCACCGAGGTAGAAGAGAAAGAAGGCAATGGAGGACTAGCTTTCAAAGGTGGCGGGTGAAGTACTTCGAAATCGGTGCCATTACAGTATGCGCTCCGCTGTGAATGTTTAATTGGAGTGCACAACCGAGCATTTGTGGCTGGATGCCAAAATTGAAATATTGAAAAATGTGAGAGATGTTTCAATGTCAACCTTTCAGCCTCATCGAGATGACAAGTTTCATCCAGATGACTATTGCTGGCACATGTACAGACAAAATGTTCCTAAATTATTCTTTGTCGGAAGACTTACAATATTGATATACACCTAAATTGCCATTGTTAATTAATATCACAAAGATATTTCAAATTTTCTACTTTACAAGATTGTTACAACGGGCGGACAGTCGCTTTTTTTGGAAGACAATGTAAGGAGACTTCCTCGTCTTCTGATGGATAATAATGACAAGCATACACAGAGCGCACGGTGCATCAGTTTCACACTAGTAGTAGAACTTAGTAATCAGAGTGCATCTGGGTAGAAGAAGAATAAGTGATAGCAACGGACGAACGATTCATTGTAAGCCATTTGTGTTGAGCAATTTCCCAATAAAAAACTTTCACTAACTTATGACTAGACTGCGTAGAAAAGTGGTCCACCTATTAATGGGGTAGGGAGAGAAGATAACCTTTGGAGAGGGAAGCTACGACCAACTCAACTTTCAGGGAAGAAGAAAAAGACGATTGATCAAACTGGCCCAGGGAAGAGAATTGCGAGTGGTCACTCAGCCTCCTATCGAGAAGAAAGAGGGGAAATTTTCCAAGTTCTCCTCTTATCGTGTGTATGGTTTTACACGCAAACCGGCGACGGCTTCCCTAACGAAGTTCAACGAGGAAAGCGGGGAAACTGTTTTACGAGGTGAATTGGTTTCAATATTGAGAATTGAAGTCCCGGAAAGTTGAGTTGAATTTGGAATGGGTTGCTTATGATAGTAGGGGACTTTGAAAACATTCAGATTTCTAGCTATACATTGATAGGAGGGGAAGGGGGAACTCGAAAATTAGAATTCTGACTCGCAACCAAATACATGATAGAGGGGGGGGGGGTTGAAATTATAGCTTGGAGCTCGAAATTTTTCAAGTCCAACTTCTTTATTAGGGTGGGTCAGTTTTTTCCGGACGGCAAGACATCAGAATTTTTAGAATTCCCCCCCCCCCCTCTTTGAATGGGTTCTCTGTTAACATTTTTCCAAGTCCAACTTTTTCATTAGGGTGGGTCAGTTTTTTCCGGACGGGAAGACATCAGAATTTTCAAAAAGTATCCCCCCCCCCCCTCCCATGAACGGGTCCCTGTTGACATTTTTCAAGTCCAATTCCTTTGACGGATGGAAGTCTTTTAGTCCTCTCTGTACCTATCGTATAATAGGAAGCTCGATATTTGAAATTTCTTTAGCATAACCTTTATTTAAGGTAGGTCAGTTTTCGCCGGACGGTAGACCGTCAAAATTCTCAAAAAGAGGCTCCCTCAGCCGAGAGGAATGAGAAAAATTGAAGACTTACAGAATTGTCGAAGCATTTAGGTGACCTGTCTGCGGTGTGGCCTCGGTTCTGATGATCTGGATGGATCGACAAGGCCAAAAAGTAAGAAAAATCTCCGCTATACTTCATCATATAGGCAAAAAAAAAGAAGAAACTGTCATCTCTACCTTGAACCTCCTTCCACATCCCTCTCGTGGGGATCCGCTAGTAGAGGAAACGAGTAAAATGTAATTGACCTGCTTTCCAAATCTTACATCTTGTTGTCGACTTTCAAGGAAGTGACCTCACCATTCTTCCCTCATATCATGACCCCAAAAAAATCTAACATCAAGATTGTTCGAATCATCACTGACCCCTTTCTTCTCTCCAGTAGAAATCCTAGCTCCATAGTTGGCAAGAGAGGTGAAATCGGGTACTTCCAGCAAAAGTGTTCAGTTGCTCACAAAAGGGAATACTAAGAAGGGTGGAAAGACTCGAAAGTTTTCAGAACTTGAATGCGATCTTATACACTTACACGTCGAGTCAAATATACTAAAATTTCAAGATTGTAGTGCGGACACCACCGCGCGAACGTCAACAGGTCGGCTCGAAAACGCGTCCAAGAGTCTTAAGCCCAAACAGAGTTGAAGCTTTATCACTTCTCCGTCCCGCTCCTCCGCTGCAAAAGTCTCACGCTACCAACGCAGACATAATCCGACGCCATATAATACACCCTGTCACAAATCCGTATTCCGTAACGTCACACTCCTGTCTAAGGCTGTTAGTGTCAAGGAGAATATCAAGTTAGAAATTGAGGGAAGCGACTAAGGCCGCGAAAGTTGCCAACTCAATCGTTCAATTAGGCGGTATATGTATATAATATGTACATATAAGAAACCTCCTCCGTACATCGTTCCGATACGAAAGGATTATTCCTATAATACTGCAACTGTTTTCATACCATACTCTTGACTCGAGTGCCATACAAGCGCAAAACGTATACGGTTACGAATATATATATACACACACGAGCTATAATAGTTTCCACCAACTGCTGTCAATTAACGTCAGCCTTATAATCGTTCTGCGATGGTGGTTTTTAATTTGATCGCCGAGCGCCTGATGTTGATATAGCGTGCCGTGCGTAACCCGTTCGTCGAATGAAATGGAAACACTTCCTAACGACTCTCCGTATATATGGTAAATAGGATGTAGAAATGGTGTATTATGATAATGCGCGTAGTCGTACTTTACATTACATATTATACACAGTAGTGCGTATATTTTATTCTATACTCGCATGCACGATAACTGCATCACTATTACACACTCTACACGAAATGGACTGTACTCGATATTCTCGAGGAAACGTACAACACCTCGAAAAGTTGAGGCAGCTGCCGCGCCTCCACTTTCTAAGCGCCGTGTAATAATTTCGAAACAGTTGTTGCTTATATAGGCGGTAATCGACTTTCGGCGGTATCCCCTGTATACACATTAAAATGTATTTTAAATCTTCGTTACATTGTTTCCGAGACACATTTGAATAGGTAAACAAGCTCCTAGGGAAAACACGAGAGCTTACTATATTATACCTAATTAGAATAAAACGAGCCGACTTATTATTATTATTTTTTTCGTCTACACACACGCGAACAAAAAAATGATGACCCAGGTAAAATACACTACTATACGTAATTTCGTAAATGTACGTAGTATACGAGCTAGTTACGCGTTCCTTATCGCGATTCGTAAAGTACGTGTGGGTGTTGGTGGTGCGCGCACACAGTCACGCTCGAAGAGTTGAAAAAAAATTTCCGGACGGACGTGATGTATAATTGTGATGTAGCGTCTGATGGGTATAATTACGCCAATTAAACGAGGGTGGTTGGAAGCTCGTACATGGGCGACAGCATCAGCCGTGGGTCAGAGAATTTTTCGGAGGCCGATGATTTGTGGAATTGAGCCGTGTGTCTAGCGAAAAGCACTCGACGTCATTATGCATCATGAGTACGCGTATACATTTTCCTCTTCCTCCTTTGCGAGCGAGTATTTGCGTTAATGATAGTGTTTGTTTTACGTTAAACGCGGACACGCTGAGTATTATCTCGCGCATACAATATAGGAGCTTCTTTGGTACTTGAGCACTCGACGACGAGGATGGGAATGGTACGTTTTTGTGACAGCGTGCGGGGTTATACATACATACGAAAAAATACAGTATTCGGATCCGCCACGAGATCATTGTCATCCGCTTTTAGACGGGCACCTAAAAACTTGTTCGATACAGCCTCTTCCAATTTACTCGGCGAAGATGGGCGTACGACGGGGAACGGAGTGAGCGTTCGCAGAATTCTCCGCTCGACGACATATTTGCAGTATAACCTTACACGAGCGTCGAGAGGCCAGAATATTGACCTCATCACCATTTTTACGTTGTTGATATACTCGGAAATGCATTCGAACGATTAAAATGACATCTGGCGTCTTGGCCGATGCACTTTCTCGATGAGTTGAATCGAAAATCGAAACGTGCACACGCTGTGACTTTCATCTCTCTCGAGTTTCCGAAAGGTCTATACAAGAAGAAGGCGAAATTTGATGACGACTGTGGGTTTTTAATTCGGCGATTGTATGGCAGACTATCAGCGGAAATTCTAATGATCGCTTTCTCTCCTCTCCTCGCCGCCAAAAAACTCGTGTCAAGGCCCGTGTAACGTAGAATTGGTCGACTTCGGTTTTACTAGAACAAAATTTGACATAAATCCTGTAGCCGTTCGACGTGGAAATGAAGAAATTGAAGATAGCTGCGCGCGATACCCAATTTTCGAAAGAGAGCTGCTTACTTGACCACACTTTCTCCCATGAAAATCAGCAATAATGGAAAGAATGGCTGTCTTTCAAGAAATATCCCGTAAGGCTACAGAGCTGAAGCACTCTTGAGATACCTCCCCCCCCCTCCCGTTTTTCGTCTCAACTCCCGCTAATTCCAAACGAAGATAAATTCAGGTAACTGACATCTTGAAGATCCTGTAAGACATGCTGAGTACTTGACATCGCCTCCCTCTTATTCTACGTGGTTCAGTATCTCAACTTCCGTCGACAAGCTTCACAGTCATCCACGTTTATCTCACCACTGAAATGTGAATATTCGGAGGAAGATATGGCTTGTGCGGCTTTTCAGTCTTTCGCTCGAGCGCAACTTGTTACCGAAAAACGTGTATTATTCGCGCATTTTTGTTTATCAAGAAATCGAACTAAATTATTCATAAGTCGCTCGCACATATTCGTGATGTAAATTTAACTAACTGGTGTGCACTATAAGACCAGAACAACTTCGAGGGCTTTGCGTTCCAGCGATATGGTTGCCGAACACGATTTTCATTGTTTCGCTGGCAAATTTCGTTCCGGATATGCTGATGATTTCAGTTTTCAAATATTCTCGAAAATTGGCCACGAGCCGAAAATCCTCTCGAACAAATTATAGCTATACCGGTGCGCTAATAACTTCGAAAACGAAGTTTTCTTCAGGTTCGTGTTTACGACTCGATATCCTGATCGAGAATTTGAATTTGATAAGCGAAGACGGAGAAGGAAGGGGAGGGGATGGTGACGAATTATTCGCTTTTGATGATGTATAAAGAGAGGCGAGAAACATCTTTTATCATAATCTGAAATACATCAGACTAGTTTTAATGCAAAGTTTTCACCGACGGGAGATAAAATCTAATGAAAATTCTCGTTAATGAGACAATTTTCCTCAAAACAAGGATATCAAATACAGTCACGAGAATTTGGCTCCCGCCAATTTCCATTCAAATCGGACCAGACGAGTAATTTATAAAAATTTTGATCAACGATATCTATCACATGTACTCCTTCTCTAATTTGCTCTCAACCAGATTCAAGGCCTGTTCTTCGCATCTAAAGAGGACACATGCACTCGAAACAATTATCGATATTACTATTTCAAGGTTTTAGATAATTAAGCAACCGAAAACAGGATAATCCTGTACAGAATTACTCAACGTTAATGTACTATTCGTGACATTTGAAACAAGAGGACAGTCAATAAAGGTGACTCGAAAGGCTGACAGATACACTGTATTAATCCATAGGAGAGGACCGAGGAAAAACAGGTGAGCTACGACCACGGATTAAATTATTCCTCACTCGCTGATTCTGCTTCACTTCACTCCAGAGGTCATACAAGACATCGTATTCAAAATGTGCAGAACATCTTCCAAGTATGGTTCATCGTACAAGATGATGAGTTTTTACAAGAGAAATTTACTCGCGCGTCACGTATTTACGGTACTCTATAAACTATACAGACAACGCCAACTTTTTTCTTAATAACTAGGAAATTTCCACCGAATGTGTATACGCTCTGCTCAGCCAATTGATTCTCATCCAATAAAGGTCGACACTTCGTTCTCTCCAAGTTGACGTGACACTTCTATCAAAAATTCGTTACATAACGCGCTCGTGTACAACCCGATCATTAAATCAAGACTCGCGCTCATCTCGCAGCCGATCGGAGTCTCACCGGCCGAGGGGGTGTGTTCGAATTTGCGAACTCGACTCACTAAAATATATAGCGTACACGGTCTCGATACGAAATCACGGTCGTGAAAGAATGCGCGAGACGACGGACTCGAAGAGCGATCATCGCTAGACCGGGTAATTACTACTGCCATCAACAGGTTACCGGTACGATATTATTCCGGCGACGGTAATTATTTATTTATTGCAAACATAACACAGTCATAATCGCAGATGTATCGGACGTATACACCTGCGCAAAAACGTCAGCCCGCATATAAATTTCACTATATTTACATCGTATTTTACGTACGCGATGATAGTGATCCGCGTGCTGCCTCTGCCTTGATTATAATCGTACACCCCTTGTGCAGCAGACATGAACGAACGACAAATATCTTCGAGCATACGATTTCGAAAGTTCGCGCCCGCCGACCGAAATGTCCTTTACAGCACTCCAGGGATATGGAGAGAAGAAAAATTTTCTTCACTTCCTCGATATACTAAATTACCGATGCTCGAGAAACGTGTGAGACTTCTTCCTCATATTACTACCTTACACAATTCTCAGCAAAATATACACGTTTTCTCACGTTCGCAATATTCTATGACCATCCGAAGAGTATACACTCGTATATACCAATACAAATACACCCAAACAGACAGTATTATAAAAAGTGCGGTCGTGGACTGTAACTATATTTATTTATACGGAGAGCGAGAGATAGAGGAAGAAGAGGAGGAAAAAAAAAACGAGGGTATTTCCACACGAATAGACCGTGTTTTATTTTAAATTACGAGCCCGAAGGAACGCTCTAATGTATGGTTACCAGGAACGCTTTGCTTTCTAAACATCGTGTTTTTAACGCAAAATCGGTGGCCGAAATAGGATTAATGTTTCCTGTATTTAATATACGACGTATACACTGTCCTCCTCCTTGGCTCTTGATAAATCGAAGTCACGAATTCATTTACGGCGTACGAAAAGTATAATTCCGCTATATAACACCACTGTGTGCCGTTTGCTCCCCATATTATATATACCTCCCTCACCCCCTCCTCTGCTTTATAACACATTTCGTATTATACGCTCGCCCGTATATACGGAGTTATCCTTCTCGCTTATATGGATACTATATATATTTTTTTCAAATCTAAATTGGTTATGCTTTTCACCGAACTGTCAAAAATTACCGACGTGATGTGGTACAATACACGCTTGTAGACCATTTCATACTTCAGAGAATTCTCCTGAAATTTGAATTTGAACGATGTCTGTTGGAGGACGCGAGGTCGAACTTGTCATTTTTCTTTATCCCTCTCGCACGAATCGTAGTCTACATTATTCCTATTAGAATTTTTCCTCTCTTTCTCTGTCATATTATAGGCTGACATCGTTCACTTCAATGTCACATACCGTATACTTATTCTTGTTTTATCATTCATTAATGCTTTCGAAAGACGCGTGTAGAGCACATTTCGCTCTATACAGTTTGACCGGCGCGTGTATCTCACCGACGCATATATACGTCTGAACGCTTTTATAGGGAAAAAAATTATACAATTTTGTCGACTAATGGAGGGTGAAAAGAAATTACACGTTACACAAGAACACAAGTGCACGAAATCTTCGAACGTCAACGCCGAATGATTGCAGGGTAGTGCGAAAGTTAACGCAGACAGACTTTCCACCATTAAGTGCTTGATAAAATATTTAAGTAGAAAGAGCAGGCTCGATTTCCCCTCTTCTCCACCAGTATTCTCAACTTTAACGAAGACAGCTTCCTTTGAGAAGCAACACCAGAGTGGTCCAAGCAGCACTCGCGGTGCCGATTGACTTCCGATGATGGAATCAAAGGGAACTGCACCAACCTTTCACAAGAAGCTGGCCCGATTTCCCCTCCTCTCCACCACTATTCTCAACTGCAACGAAAAAAGCTTCCTCTCCCTCCTTCTGAGGAGCAAAACCAGAGAAATTCAAGCAGCAGCTCGCGGTGCCGAATGACTTCTAATCGAGAATCAAAGGAAACTGCACCAGCCTTTCCCTTAGTGCTGACCTAATTCCCCCCTCCTCTCCCTCACAATTCTCAATTCCAACCGAAAAACTTCCCCTCCATCCTTTTGAGGAGCAAAACTAGAGAAATTTGAGCAGCAACTGGCGGCGTCGAATGACTTTTGAGTAAGAATCAAAGGAAATTGCACCAACCTTTCTTTTGGAGCTGGCTTGATTTCCCCTCTTCTCCACCACTATTCTCAACTCCAACGATAAAAGCTTCCTCTCCTTCTTTACAGGAGTAAAACCAGAGAAATTTGAGCAGCAACTCGCGGCGCCGAATGACTTTCGTGTAAGAACCTTTCACTTAGTGTTGGCCCGATACCCCTCCCCTCCCCGCCACAATTCTCAATTCTAACGGGAAAAGCTTCCCCTCTATCCTTTCAAGGAGCAAAACCAGAGAAATTCAAGCAGTAGCTCACGGCGCCAAATGACTTCTAATCGAAGAATCAAAGGAAGCTGCACGAGCCTACACTTGGAGAGGACCCAATTTTCTCTCCTCCCCGCCACTATTCGTAACTTCAACGAAAGAAGCTACTTCTCCCCCTTTTCGAGGAGCAAAGTAGAGAAATTTGAGCAGCAGAATGACTTCTGATCGAATCAAAGAGAACTGCACCAACCTTTTACTTGGAGCTGCCCGAATTTCCCCTCCTCTCCACCACTATTTTCAACTCCGACAAAAAAAAGCTTCTTCTCCCCCCCTCCCTCTTCAAGGAGCAAAACCAGAAAAAGTCCAGTAGCAGCTCGCGGTGCCGAATGACTTCTAATGGATACATCAAAGGAAACTGCACCAACCTTTCACTTGGAGCTGGCCCGATCTCCTCTCCCTCCCCTCTCCACCCCAATTCTCGATTCCAACGAAAAAAGCTTCGTCTCCATCCTTTTCAGGAGCAAAATCAGAAAAATTTGAGCAGCAGCTGGCGGTGCCGAATGACTTTTTGTAAGAATCAAAGGAAACTACACCAACCTTTCATTTGGAACTGGCTTGATTTTCCCTCCTCTCCACCACAATTCTCAACTCCAACAATAAAAGCTTCCTCTCCCTCCTTCTGAGTAGAGAAACCAGAGAAATTCAAGCAGGAGCTAGCGGTGCCGAATCACTTCTAATTGAAGAATCAGAGGAAACTGCACCAACCTTTCACTTGGAGCTGGTCCGCTTTCCCCTTCTCTCCTTCACTATTCTCAACTCCAACGAAAAAAGCTTCTTCTCCCTCATTTCACGAGCAAAACCAGAGAAATTCAAGCAGCAGCTCGCGATGCCGGATGACCTGTAATTGAAGCGTCAAAGGAAACTGCATCAACTTTCCACTGAATTTCACCGCTACGCCCGGAACTTGTGAAATCTCCTTTCTGTTTATGGGCGATTCTCCAGAGAGGCCATCGCCGTCGCGACCTTCTTTCTCTCCAATATTTAGCTTCAATATCAACATTCCCGCACAACTCGTCAATCCTGGCGCCTGGGTCGTGAAAGGCTCCCCCTCCCCCTCCTCAATACGGTGGACTCGATTCTACAAACATTAGGCAACCCCTCCTCTCTTGCTAAACAGTCAAGGCGTAATCTGGGGTATCATGTACGACTTTCTGGGCATTTGGAAATAAATTTTTGTTTCTTATTGAGGAATCTCAGTCTCGCAAATCGACAAATTTTCACTTTGGCTGCCAAAGAGAGAAGAAGAAGCAGGTTGAGTACACTTGCATGCTTCACAGAATATCATAAGTGGTAGTTTCTGTCTCAAAAACCAATCTAATCATCAAATTTCATGTTGGGAGCAGGGAGGTGCGGCGATATCAAATATCCTGTATGCCATACAGAGAGCGAGACATCCAAGGAATAGAGAGAGAAGAGCAAGGGATGCCAATGAACGAACATTGAACCTTTCGATCACACGTTCTTCTCTTTCAAGCCATAATTTTCAATTCGCGTGACAGACTAGAGAATTTAAAGGGCTCTCACTTCCTATACATTCGATTTATCGCATATCTTACTGTTCAAAAACATATTTTCTCGCGAAGGTTCGACTCTACGAAGTGCGTCGAGGCTGCAGACACGTTCTGGTAATGTTTTGTCACTCTCACAAAACTTCGATTAAGCCATCTTCACTGCAACGCTGACAGAATTATCTGCTTACTCAACCACTTTCGGCTCGGGTTCAAAATGCGACTCACAGCCCCGCTCTTTTCTGGCATACTTAATCATCGCGTAAGACAGTTATTGGAAGGAAGTGGCAAAAGATAAGTTATGGAAGCATCAAAGCTCACTCGCAGCAGGAGAAGCGAGAAATTTCCGATCATATTCCTCTTCATCGAGCCACGATTCCGAACGAAGCCAACACAATTCCGAAGAGCTGAAGCACACAGTTGGAGAGAGTGTGCACGAAAAAAGGGCAAAATTCCAAAATAATACGTCCGCCGTCGTCTCTTTCAAAAACCCAATACACGCGCGTGATGGCATAACGTTTCGTAATATTTTCAATTTCGACTTGCTCGCGGACGTTCCTCTTATTATAATATGCTACGACGAATAACGATTTTCAACGGCTAATTACCGCTGCGGGTATAATTTTACGGTATTCTCGAGAGATTTTCTCTTCTGTCACCGCGTGATCTATCCGCATTATAATACGAGGCGATGTTTTTTCGAATATATTCGTTAGGCCTATACTACTATACAATACATATATTACGCACACGTAGACTAATTTCAGGAAGTAATGAGTCGCGAAATGGTAATGACAATGTCCTTGCTGACACTTAATACTGTACAAACGATAACCAGTTACACGCGTTTTAACGTTTTCTCTCTCTCTCTCTCTTTCTATTAGATTCGGTGACTCGACAATCTCTCTTGATCTTATTTGTTTACTCACATCGTCCAACGTTTTTAAAGGCTGATGGCTGCTGGAAATTATTTGTTTACCATATACAGTCTATCGATCTAGTGGTCGCGATCGAGTCGGTAATTTTAATTATACGGGTAATACGTATGCGACAGAGGAAATGACAAAATCGTTTCGCCATATAATGAATCGATAATTTTCAATCATAGAGTTGACGACAGGGAAGTTTTGTTATTTTTTCTTTCAAAAGTGGATGTAAACGAGGAAGATCTCGGAGTCGAGGTTACTTCCCTCCTCGACATGTAATATTTAAATTCGAGTCGCGTTGACTAAGCGACCCTTTCTTTAAGAATGGGAAAAAAAAACTCAACTTCCATACATACATAACCTCTTAAAGGTTACGTTATTGAGGGAAATAGAACGCCGCGATTTTCTTCGCTAGTCGACATAATTTATTGCCATAAAAGCTCGCTTATTATTTCTATTCGCGCGTGTGTGTGAGTGTATACATTTATTTGTATTATAATAGTCTAAAATAAGCCAAGAATTTGAATTTTTTTTGTCAAAATAGCGTACTTCATTTTCTTGTATGCGGTATAATATGCGATTTTCGTGTTACGACACATTCATTACCCACGCGATTTTTCCTTTTTCCTTTTCTTCCATTTATTCTGTAATTTGTAATTGTGGCAACGAGCATTTACATTTTTAATGTACTTCCTGAGAGAGCGGTTAAAACTGAAAAATATTTCTCTTCCAGCTTTTTTTTTTTCCCTTCCAATTACACACCAAAGTTCGCCTCTACCCCGTCCGTCCGTGGCCGTTGAAAGGTGCGCGCTCTCAATACGATGGAATTGATGGCAAATTGAAATCACGGGGAAAGGAATGAAAATGAGCGAGAATTAATAGCGACGATTTTACGATAATTTTTTCCCTTGTAACGCTGACACGAAAGACGAATTAGAATATATTTAACCGTTTCTATTTGTTTATAGAATCGCGCACATATCGCTTATCGAGTCCCATATTTGAAAGTGAAATTTCTTCCTAATTTTACGACCTTTCCTGCGGACTATATTTACCGCAGTTCCAATTTTAAATCAACCCATTTTTTATGCACATATTCATATCGCTTTAACCTACATTTTTTCTTTCGCTCTTGCGTTTTAATTACGCGAGCTTCGGAACTCTGTCTTCCTTCTCCCGAAGAGCATACGTGGGGTCGTAATATTATACCTATTTTAATATCCAGACATTGCGGCGGATTCCGCTAATATTCCATATCTCGTAATGCGCACATGTCATTTACGTTTTTATAAGAAGCGAAGATACCCCGAGTAGTACAATAATACACGAACAGTCATACCGACAAAGCAGGAAACATTTTCTAATAAAACTCCGATGGTCTGCATCTTACACATATCTTCTTTTATCCTCATAATTCGAAGCCATCTGCTTTTCGTTTACGATTTCCAGCAGCGTCGGCGGCGTCGCCAGCAACAGCTTGTAAATTAATATTTTTTCGCTAACGGGTTACACATGTGGAACGTACATACATACACTATTAACCTCGGGAGCGTTAACACGAATGAAAAAATTTCAATGCGACAATATAATATCCCAATTTTGACAGAAAAAAAAATTATTTACGGTAGCACGTCGCGTCGTCGAAAGAATACGGGGGGAAGGAAAGTTTTTACGTTATTGAACTTCCATTGATTGTCGATAACATGACACCCGAGCGCAGACCGGATGAGTTCGATATCTGCTTTCCGTCGTATTTATATCAATTAGGATGAATTATCGACGACACGATTAATGTATCTCATTTGAGGTCTATTTTTAGAGGCTAAATTTTTATCGTGAGCCTGGTACGTATGTGAAAAACAACCTATCAGCGAGCGAGAAGGTCGTAGGTTTTCATCTTTGGGACGTGTGGCGAGTGGTACAATAATCAACTTATGGCATTAGTCACTCCTTGGCGAACTTCTACGTCAAGATCTTTCACCTTCTTTGCAACAGTTGATCAGTCAACTCAAGCCTTCCCCCAAAGTCAAACTCCAACAGTTTTAAAAAGTACAAAATTTGAATTTAGGTGAGAAGTGCACAACTTATGTGCTCTTCGAACGAATGATGTGACCAATATCAACGACTGGGTCCGGGTATATGGACAGAATTTGCTTGGGATCTTCAATGAGAGTTCAAAGGCCCAAGACGATCACACATTTTCCTCTTAAAATAGGTTTTTGGCTGGCGCTTATGACACCAGTGCCACTTCTACACCCCCCCCCCCCTCCTGCGGGTCTAATCAAGAAGTTCGAAAAAAGCGATAAAAACGTGATCGGTTGACGTAAAAGGTCGAAAGGCGTCGAACTGATTGATGTGCGATGCGAAATATTATAAAATTCAACTCCGCACACAAAAGCGGGAAGAAGTTGAAAACCAGAAGTCAACTCTGAAACAGATTTGAAAAAAATCGAGTCCTCAAGGATTACCAGATCAATTTCCTCGAACGTGAAAATGACCTCGAAGGACAAAAAGTATTTGCAGGCTTTCTTGATCTAAGACAGAACAAAATCTACGTATCGTGATTTTACCCTGGGATTCACACTTTGAAATGAAGATGAGCCAAGAACTTCTTTCACGTCTCAAAGATACGAAGATCGGCGTGAACTTTTTGTCGCTGTCGTCAGCGAAAATACCTATTTGCATTTTGTTCTTATCGCTCTTTGAAAACTTCGCCACCCATGAGATGGACCTGAACTCAAGTCATCACAGAATGAAAACTAGTTCATATTTCATTTCTTATGCAACTGGTCAAATTCAGCCAGCTGACTCGCGCCCAAGAGACAATAATGGGTCCTAAAAGACCTTCCAGATTTCTAGTTTCAACGCAGTTCTGAAATTGAAATCACTCAAGAAATCTGCTGAATCCCATAGACAGGGTCAAGAAGAGATCGAGCACAGTTCTCTCAAGATTTTGACGTTCGATGGTTTGATGGAAGTCGAGTGAACTGACCTCTTTCAGGTCTACCACAGTACTTTCAATCGAGAAGTAATTCTAAGCTTGGAAGCCCACATCCAACAGACGATGCTGATTATCCACCAGCCCTGGGAGAATTTCAGGAGTTCTACGCAGCTCCAAGGTTGTGATCATTTGCGAAATTTGCTGAATCTCTCAGGGCCAGTCGACGTTCAGCTTATTGAACTGCAGCTTACCTCGTTGATTTCCCGATTTTGGACAGTCAAATCTATTGATCCGCGGTTCAGTGGTCACGTGATCTCACGTTCTTTAGACAGAATCAAAAAGAGATCTAGCAGTTGAACAGCAAAAGTCAGTCAACTGATTTCTTCCTCGTGAAGTCATTCTAACTCATCTTCAGTCCTGTGGCAAGGCTTCAATTTTCCGACCAAGATATCCAACTTTACAAAACGCAGACAGTGATAACATTAACTAGAGATGAGACTCGAAGTAATCATTCGAAATTAATCTTCGCGGAAGCATTCGCATTATTCATTTTCTTCGAAACTCGATTTATATTTTCATGAAAAAAACGGAATACGTTTCATTGCGTTTATCGAGTATGTGTGTCACGGGTGTCGAACGCGCTTGCACCGGACAAAGTTTTTTAACGACAAAAATTGGCTCGAGATGAAATTTTCCTCTTGTTATTTTTAATCGCAATAAATCTTTCTTTCCCTCTCTTTCACTCTGAACGTGGGAAAAAGATGCTGATGATATACCCATTGTATAACACACCAGTATTTCTATCGACCGGTCGTTCGGTCATTCTCGCCGCATAAAAATCTGGTTATACAACTATCCGAGACCTTGCGAATGTTCTTGTACAGAGCTCGCGTGGATTGGGAAACCCAACCAACGTTTATACAGACTGCGAAAAAAAAAATAGTAATATACAACGAAATTTTGTCGTGGACCGTACCGCTTATCAATATTGATAACTGACTACGTCGGATTACAAACCACGAGATATCTAGAATTTTTTCTGAACAATGTTTTTCCCACGAAACTAGCAACTGCCTGTAGGTGTTGAGTTCGAACGGAGCAGCGGAGAATTCAAAATCTGGTACACATATTCACGCTTAATTTGAATGGCAGAAGAATGAAAGACCTGACAGAATTTCTTCCGAGCTTATCGTCACTGACTTTTTCCAACTTTGATTTTGATGAGAGTCTTCCTTTGAAGGGGGAAGGGAAAATCTGTACCATCTTCTCACAGCCAATTCAAACAAGAATGGATGAACTGACTATGAAGGTCATCTAGCTTTCTGAAAACGTGCTCGAAAGAATTCTACAGTCAAATTTTTTGGTCTCTGATGAGCACATTTTAAACTTCGGTATTTAATGGTTCCCTACTATTGCTACGCCTATAAATCTTTCTAATTTTTTCGACTTCAACGATCGGCTTAAATTTAAGACTCGAAGATGCGCTGATCTTCACTCCGCTTAACGAGAGAAAAGAATGCTAACGATTTTGAATATCATACCTTCCTATACACAGACACTCGGCTCTATCTATATTTCAAAGATTTATTTTTTAAGCAACAGGTTTTCAAGACCACATTCTTCGAAGAAAAAATTACCACTCTTCCTCATTCTCGACTGCCATAAAAATATACTCGGATATACATTTTTTTTTTCCGAGTTAGTTTCGTCGATTTGATCAGCTGACACGAGTGACGAGGAAAAATCGATGTGTCAGCTATATTAGGCTATTGTATATACAAACGTGTATGAAAAAAAATAGCAAAAAAAACGCTTAACGATCGCAAAAAATTACATTTTCCACCATACGAACAATGTCTGCCAGATGTCTTTTTTTTTTTCTTCTTTTTCTTCAGTATTCATTATCTCATCGTAGCAATTTAGATAAGAGGAGGAAGTTCGAACGCATGATATTTTTATACACGTCCGATTGTACAACTTTGATAAACTCTGTTCGAAATTTATGACTTCTACTCGAAGATCTGCCCATAAGGGACGTCAATTACCATGGGGATTCTTCCGAGGTACAGCTTCCTTATTGAAAATGTTATACTTGGAAGATTCTGCGCGGGGACGATTTCTTCATTTGCCCACCTTTGTGGGCTCACGTTTCACGCTCTCGACGAATTGATATTTCCACTGCGTACAACGTGGAACATAAAATTTCTTGTAATGGATTACACATGTCCAGAAACCCCTTTCTTAGTGTATTGGCACGATTTGCGGCTCGTTCATCTTTTTTTTTTTTTGTTTCGGTGGAACAATTTTTTACTAGAAAAAGTGTCTTCGGTGACATGTTTACGACAAGAGGGGTTGTTTGAGGGCACACAAAATACTCCAGACCGAGGTGGCGAGCCCATTACTTATAATATATAATGATAACGCACGCGTACTTTTTATGAGAATATTTTTGCCCACTCGCTCCAGCAAGTGTTGGGTTTTTTTTTTGTCTTTGTCCACTTTTTATTAGGTATATTATTTATATCGAAAAATGTAATTTAATGGGCTTCGCGGATGAGCTTTTTTTTTCGTATTAGGTGAAGGCGAAAAATGATGCTGATACAACATAATAATATAACGTATAGCGTGCGCGTGTTGACATTAAAAACTCTCGATGGCGCTATTTAAATTTATTATTTTTGATTTGTTTTCACTCCCTGTCGTACAGGGCGTATACGGGTATATTTTAGTGAAATAATACAATTTGTTTACGACATTACGATGTGCGATTATTGCGTGTAGGCTGCGCGCTATATAAATCATTCTGACCTTTTACGATCACGACGTTATCGATATACAGCTCTATGGATACATACAGTTTTGTATACAGTGCTTCTTCCTCGGGAGCTGACACTACTGTATAATATGTTTATGAATTCGTGCGACAAATAAGCCTTAATGTATAACGGCCCGAGTATAGTGTACGGAAACGAATAAAAAAAAGTACATATATATATAAATATACAGCGAGCTCATAAATCAACCAGAACGCGGAAAGAAGTGAAGAATTAACTATACACGGTGCTGGTATTTAAAATGCGTGCACTATACGATGTAGAGTCGTGCACGAGTACACCAGTACTGGTAATAATAATTCCGAGAGAATCGTGAATGTATAATACCTTCTCCATACATCCCCAGAAGTTCCCGACAGAAAACTCCTACTTTTATAGCTATAGGTATATAGCGCGATCCAGGTGTGTACGTCATCGGACGCGTAAAGCTCATTAAATACCATCTGCATATCAAAAGTTCGTAAAAGCTTTACGCGCGAGACGGCTGACTATCGAGCGAGCCCCGGAAAGAGAAATAATATTATGACAATTGACTTCGTTTACTTTTGTTGTACTCCTCGTTTTATACTCGCTACTGTTTGCGGGTGCCCCGTGCGCCCGACTTTTATAACTGTATACTATAGGAACAGCTTTCGGCAGACTCCGCTGCCGGTTTTTATTACCTTTTCCTCCGCGTTTTATGGGTGCGTGCCCGAGCGATGAGCGCGCTATATGCGTATGTAAACGAAATGATAAAATAATTTCGGATGAGCGAATACGCCGCGGAGTTTATTTGCGGAATTAGAATGTTCGAAATTGTTTTCGGTCGTCGTTATAAATGACATCGACGATGCGTACAGGTCGTACGCGTATAGTGGATAAGTATGAAGGGATGATGACACGCGATTGTCGGGGTGAAGAACTGCGATGCGGAATTGATGTCGATATTCGTGATGCGTACAATACGTTCTACTAGTAGAAAGTCATCAAACAGAAAAAAGTTTATGGACTGAAGATCGTTGGCGGAAAAACGGATCAATTTGACCCCCATGTCTGAGAATTCCACGGCAAATTTAGTGCATTGTTGAACTTTCCCGGTCATTTGAGCCACACGGTGCATCTACTTCATGTTCCATGAACGTCGAAGTGAAGAGATTCTTCACGACGATTTGGTAAACGGCACGAGCATTTCACGTTCTGTCCACGGGATATCATTCCTTCCTCGGTTTTATCTTCTTCGTCCTTCTTACTATCAAGTCATAAAGATATGCCTGGATCACTACCTTATAAGCTTACTACAAGAATATGGGGACATTGTATTCATAGACCGCGAGAGGAATTTCCGTGCAAAGATTCAAAAGCTAACAACGGGGATGCAATCTAGATAAAGCCATCACCACTCAATAGCAGTCCAATGGTTGCAGGTTCAGCAATACCCTAACAGCATGGGTAGAGTCAGTTCACGAACACTTTGTACGGGAGAACCAACCTCGGTTTCGGATTCTTGCAACAGATCTCAGACACTTGACTTGGCCGGTACCTCCATGGTCTGACTAGCAGGTGCGTCATACCCTCAAGGTACTCTGTACGAATTAAGACATCTCTTACTTTCTTTTGACGACCTTAAGTGTCCTGGTTATTGCAAGAGGCGGTCACTGGAGGAACTGCGGTTCCAGAGCTTGTCAAGGTAAGTTAGCATAACACCTTGAATTGAACCAAGTTCTATGAAAATGATAGCTAAAGGGTTGAGGGTACAACGATTCCTATGATTTTTCCAGCAGAACTGGCTACCTCCTCCCCCCCCCCCCCACTCCCTAGTGCTGCCAGGTGATGTTTTTCAAAAATCCGTAATTGCCATTTTTTCCAACACCTAAAAACAGATTTGTACTCATTCGTCAATCATAATCAGGAGGAAAGTATCTCTCACACTCGTGACGGAGGTACTTTTCTCTTGATCGACTCAATATCACGGAAGACTGCGGTATTAGCCCATGACGATCAGGAGAAAAGTATCTCTTATATCAGTGACTAAGGTACTTTTTCCTCGAACACATGAAATCCGCTTTTCACGAGAAATCCGTAGAAAAATCCATATCTGGCAGTACTACCCCCCCCCCCCTCGGGCTGCAAAACTTCCGAAAGAAGTCAATTTAGGAATCGATTCCGATTGAGAGCTCTGCTTCATCTCCAGAACGACACTAGAGACTGCATCTTTCATCAAAAAGAAACAAATGCTAGACCTTGAACTCACAAAATTCATGAATATCAAAAACGAAGCTCATACAAATATTTTCGTCACTTGTTCAGAACCCATGTACAAGACCTAGTTTTCCAAAACTCGACGGGCTCCTCCTCATACCCCCTCGCTCTAATTTTGAAACAAATAAATCTCGAAATAATGGGTCAGACCAGAATCATCTATGAGGGTCTCGTAACGAGGAAAAACTTGGAATACTTCGAGGAAAGTTTGGTATTCTCTGATCGAGTTCGTGTTGACATATCCTTAATTTTTTGCTGAAAGAAGAGAAGATACGTTTCTCGCACTCATGAGAAGTACTACTGCGAACATAGTTGGTAAAATAGCAGCAGGCATAGAAACTTTTTTCTTCTTGGATACATTTTCAACGCACATAGTTCAACCAAGCTCTTTCAGATTCCGCTCACGAAAAACCTATTTTCGATACTCTAACCCGCTCAAGATAAAACACGTACCTCGTACGACACATGCAACAATTCACGCCTCCTTCTATTCCACACATCAAGAAGAGAGAAAAAAAAGAAAATTATTACCGTTTATACACGATCAGCGGTTCACGAATTATTCAATTTTTGGCACTCATGTATACGGAGAAATAAGATGTATAATATAATTTTTCTCCCTCCTCTCCCGCCACCCCATACGTACTCACAAATTGATTCTTATCAGCTCGCTAGTTTCTTTTTCATTCTCGAAGGAGGTCTAATTTCTGTCTCGTTTAATCGATTTATTCGACGCCTCGCTCAACACATGTGCCGCACATATGTAACCTACAAAGAAAGAAAGTAGAAAAAAAAAACTCGACGTTTCGAGCGATCCGCAAAACAATACGGTGAACGAAACGATAGATGTAAATTCTCCGCAACAGAGAGCCTGCAGAGAGAGAAAAAAGCGAAAGGAAAAAGGCTGGCAGAAAATACGGTAGCTCATCTCCGTACGTACGCGTTCGACGCACCGCTAGCGCACCGAACGTATTCCTTACACACACTGTGTACGTGATGGTGACCTTGAACTTTACTTCGAACTACATAGGCGTCGTAAAAGGCGAAAGTGACACAGTAACCAAGCGACTATAGCGCGTATAGCGGTGCAGTATTTTTTTTTTTAGGGGGCACCTTTGTCGCTTGCGTTCGTCAGTTTTGTGCACTCCGCAACTTTTGCTATCCAGCTGTAAAGGCAGTTCAAAGGCATGTGTATTAATAATCGTTCCTTATTCTCGCAATGTCGAAAAAACCTCAAGTCGAGCGAGAAAGGTTTTTATGATCGTACCTACATATGTAGACGTATATATTATATTTTTTCATACGTATACACGCTGACAGCAAATGTCAAATAATTTTTCGCTGATCAGCTGTTCTCTCTCTTTCTCGTCGGCTATAAAATTATATATGATAATGATGGCTTGTCGTATATAGTGCTACGTTGCCAAATTATACTCTTCATCGTATCAATCTTCGCATGGCACGCCAAACGTTCGAAGAAATTTTTACGGTCGCGATGCTTTTGAACTTTCCGAAGACGAGCATCTACAAATGGCATTCATGAACTTCGGAATTTTTATTTTATAAAATCTTGGATCACTGTTTCTAGCTGTTTCTGCTAAGAAATTAGAACACACCTTTACCCCGTCCCTCTTGGAGAAAGTCTTCGGGGTCAGATCGGATTTCCTTATACTATCTTCTCTTGATAGGATTCTTGAATTTTTTTCTATGGAAATTGAACGCTCGTATTTCTTTTCAGAGGTGACGAATTGACGCCAGTTTCAAGATTCTTAACTTCATGAAATCACCAAGAAAAAATCAGAACAAGAAGAAGACAGTCGCGGCATGACGAGCTACACCTTAAAACGACAATTCGTAACATCCTCCCCACTTGGAACACACCTGGAGGAAGCCGTTCTAAAGATACCGAGTGATTGAGGAACTAAGAGAAGTCACCCCGGCTGTTATTGGCATACTGTTTGGACCGTCAGCGAACTCTTGTGTATTGATGGTGGTAAGCACTGAATGAATCGTTGAGACCTCCCAAGAATAAGGTCTTTGTTGCCATTCATTGTACCATCGAGTACCTAAAGAATAGAATCATCAGGTCCTGATGGGTACCAGCGCACAACCTGACCCATACTCCAGAATTGCCGCTTTTTATGGTTCTACTGAGGAGGACAATTTCACCAGTATGTACACCTGTACATCAGACATCTTCTTCACTGATGGGGAAATTTGTGTTGTTTTCTCAGATTGCCAAGAGTTACCTCCAGTTCTTATAAGTTCATTTCTGACCTGCTCCAAGAAAAGGGTAATTAGCAGCAAAACACAAATCGAGTTGAATTGCTTGCTGCTTCCTTTTCTCTTGGAACAGGTCACGTTTGTAGTCCGTGTAAGAAATGGCCGGGTTATGGTTCCAAATCTTCTACGTCAGAGCTCACGTAAGTTATCGGGATGGCAGTTTCTGTTCATCAAACGCTACACTAACGATCAAAGTTCCCAGTCCCATCATGCAGGGGGCATATAAGCTCCAAAATAGGCTTATGTTATGCTATTTACGGTACTAGGCTTAGCATACAATATGCTTACTAGATTGCTAAACTTCGTCTCCGCGACTTAATCCGAAATCTCTGAATCCAAATATGAATTCCCTCATCTGGAAGTACAGTATATCAGACGATACTAGCTTAAATCTAGACCACTACCGAAAATCCGCGATGCTAAGGCACTCCCATACAAGACTATAGACCAAGGCTAACATGCAGCGTGCTTGCAACTTAATTCAGAAATCTGCTGGTATGTTGGTTGAAGCCACAGGCAGATTCAAGCTGATGAATTCGTGAACTAATGACGTCACAAGCTGATTCAACGAATGATGATGTCGTCACAAGGAGGTTTCAACAAGTTGACGTCTTTAATCCGTCTTCACGCGCTTTGAAATTGTGTCTCCTCTGTTCAAAGTCTCTACCGGTATCGACAACCCGGCCGTCTATTGGAAATTTGAGAGTCCGAGTCGGAGTTGATTCTCCCCCCACCCTCCGGGAAATTTACAAAGAATTCTCGACTTGATCCAGAATAGGTACGTTATTATACCAGACGGATTCATGTTAACGACGCGACAAAGAGGTTCAAGCTGGTTGGGGTCTTTACTGCGCCATTATCCGCTATCGAAAATTATTTTGCCTCAACCAGAAGCTGAAGACATTTGACCCCGCCAGAGCATTTTTCATCTATTTTGCTGCGAAATATTCGAATTTCGCCATGTTCTATAAAACGAACTTTCATTTGATCTCGATTTTGAACCCCCTTTCCGGCATTCTTTGGCATGGTAAAATTTGTTTCCAGGCTCTTTTATCCCTAGAACAGACTTCTATCTGCTTTTCAAGCTTTTGGCCCTCAGCAAGATACTTCGACTCATGCCGGGAAATCCGGGCGTTATTTATATCACTTTGCTTCACGGATAAGTTTACAAGAGAGGGACATTGATGTAATACGACTCTAAATTTGAGTCACCGAAATGAATGAAGGACGATTTTCAGTTTCGCAGGAAAAACAACGACAGTGGATTTCAGAACGAGGAGATTTCATCGCCCGCATTATCGCGGATTACATTCTCGTTTCAAAATTTCAATACCATTTCGTTGCTTTTCCATCATTATTATACTGTAAAAACTCAACAGAACCGAAATGATGATATCGATATATAAGCGTTGGATAGCAATACTTGAAAAAAGAGTATACTTTGAAGGGAGAGTAAATGATTGATTTGAAACGATGTATGTGTGTGTGCGCTAAAAAAACAATACCGATAGTATTTTCGTGTCGGTGAACTTGATGGGTCACGAGTGGTATATTCGTTATCATAAAATAGTCTGCGTGCTAACAGCTTGTTAAGTTTCGTTATTTTTCTAATTAAACTTCCCTATCTATAATATCGAGGATTATTTTTTCACGCGAATCATCATTATACTCGAATATATCGTTTCGATGCGTATACGATGGTTTCGTTCTTGTTTATTGTTATTGTTATTATTTTTTCCACCATCCCGTATTAGCACTGGAAGCCAATCGGACGGATTTGTTTCATCCAAATTGACACCGGAATGTTTATTTATGTATCTGCTGGCGTACGTATATACAAGTAATGGAACAACGACGACGACAAACGACGACCCCATCATCATTCGTCATCGCCAAAGCTGATGTGGGAATAAACCGCACAGTGGCAATTAATTTATTGAAAATCGGACGAATGTTTTTGAAACGACCACACCAAATAACGCAAACATCATCATCATCATTATCCCGCCAGCACGGATAAGCGATCTTACGCGAGGGTTGGAATCGTAGACTATATACAATGCTATTTTCGTATACCATTAATATCAGGAGAAACGGTGCACCCGCTACACTATAATACTAGAAAATGATGTACCGACAAAGAAGCTCCTCCATTAGTTTACATAGGTGCACTTAAATTTAGAGGGAGTATACCCGTTTGAAGGGGGCGCGGCTAATAACTTCCCGATATCGTTCTCTTTCCTAATTATGCGTAAAGCTCTCCATGCTAGTGACATCGAGACAATATAAGAATACGTCACCCTCGTTCAATTGATTCCTTTTAGAAACGTTTAAAACGTCAAATTCAAAAACATTTTCACCACTCGCGAGACGATTTCGACTGTACATAAACGTGAAACCGAAATTCAGCACCGCGAATATAAGGGAACATCGTCTGGTCAAGCTCTATACCACACAGAGAGCAAGCAGCGGTCGAATTAGGGTGACATGTCCAATTTCACTTGTCATATTCTGTGCCTCTCTCGAGTTCATAATAATCAATTTTCTCCACGTGCTAGGGCTATTACCTCGCTCTTCTCCCTTTCTGTCGCGATTAATTTTTTTTTTTCTTTTTTCGTTCATACATAGCAATTTCAATATTTACGCAGATGCCGCGGAACACATTGACATTTACGTGTAAAGCATTATTCTCTTCAGAAATTTGACGCGCAGACTACTGTACAAACATAAGAGCACGCGCATGTGAAAAAAAAAAGGCGATACTCAAAAAATTCCATCAAAATTTCGACGAGTAATTTTCGCACGCGATTATGTTTTTTTTTTAATGAAGCGTTTATTAATCGCCAGATGGTCGACATAACAATCTGTCCATCGGTACACACGATAGATCGTAGAGTGACATAATATTATGCATTATATTCGTGTGTATATTGTAGTTGCGGTGGGTACTTAGCATTCTACCATGTGCGAAAAAGTACACTATTGACTGGCCAGAGGTCAGAAATCTTTATCGAAACACGTGTCTTTAGTATCACCATTCTACAACAATGTAACATAGATAATCGGAACATTACCAGTATTGGTAGGAGGTTCTTCGATAGTGTTGAAAATATTTGTTCGGATTTTAAAGCGTGGTCATCGAATCTTACCTGCGAACAAAAAAAGAAACACACGTAAGTTACAGAAAATCATAAACAAGTAGAATTTTATAAAATGAGCTTACGAGTGAAATTTCACTGATATCGATACTAGAGTATTACAATAAAAATTCATTCTTAGGAAACAAAATCTTTAACTATAATTTGAAAGCTCGAAAAGTGAAGAACATTCCGATAAAAAACTATTCGTCATTGGTTTATTCATCTATCTCCAGACGAACCATCAGAGGGGAGGAGAAGAGATGAGTTGAAGTGTTCGTTGAAGAATCTGGATCGTAAAACGCCTCAATAACGATCCTGTAGAATATGAGTGCTTCGGTACTAAGGCACCATGTTTCGAAAATTGAAGAAATATAAAACAATATCATAAGTTACAAACGATGGCGGAGGGGAGGGGAACTGAAAAAATAAGAGGAAAGGGAGAAAAAAGAAACCGAAATATATCTATGACGTCATCTACCAAAAATGATCTTCAAAATAATATTATGAGAGGTTTGATATTGAGGCACTGCATTAAAAATGAAATTGAGGGTGGAGGGGGAAAGGTAATGAAGTTACAAGCGATGAGGAGAATTGAAGGACAATAAGAGGAGAAAAGATGACCGGAGCTCAAAAGATACCAATGACGTCATGATACAACAAATGATTCTCAGAATATGGGAGGTTTGATATTAAGGAAAGGCATTGAAAATGGAAGTGAGGGTGGAGGAGGAAGAGGAGACATAATCGGATACCACAAGTTGACAGATGGTAATAAGGGGAGGACCGGAGGTCTTAAAATATATCAATGACGTCAAGTCACAACGAAAAAGTATCACATGAAGACCTGACATTTGAAGTGAAAGTGAGGGAGGAGGGGGAAGGGGGAAGATTACCGAACACTATACGTTACGAGCAATGAATGAGAGATGAAGGGCAATAAGAGGGAGGGGGAAGTGGCCGAAGGTTATGAAAGATATCAATGATGTCATAACATAACTAATGATTCTCGAAGTATACGAGATTTAATATTGAAGCATTGTATTAGAAATAAAATCGTGGAGGGAGGGGAAACGGAGGAGATGATCAAACGCCATAAGTTACAAGTGACGGACGATAAGCACAGGGGGAGCAAGGTCATTGAAAATATCAATGATGAGTTTCACAACAAGGCTTTACATTAAAAGTAAGGAAAGGAGGGAGAGATAATCAAGTGACAAGCAATGCGAGGGAAATTAATGTTGATATCACAACAAAAAATTATCTCGAATCAAAGAGATTTGATTTGAAATAAAGGCGGCAGTGCTGCCAGGTGATAATATCAAAAATTCGTATCCGCCATTTTTTGTAAGACCTAAGAACAGAATTTTCACGGATTTTGATTGATCCTTCAATAACAATCAGGAGAAAAGTATCTCTCATAAATGTAGCTGAGGTAGTTTTCCCTTGATCGGCTAAATATTACGGAACATCGCAGTATCAGCCTACAACGATCAGGAGAAAAGTATCTCTCGAACCTAGTGCTTAAGGTACCTTTCCCTTGATCGCAAGAAATTCAAACTGTACGTAAAATCCATACAAAAAGGAACATCCGGAACATCGCAGTATCAGCCTACAACAATCAGGAGAAAAGTATCACTCGAACCTAGTGTTTAAGGTACCTTTCCCTTGATCGCAGGAAATTCATACTGTACGTAAAATCCATACAAAAAGGAAGACCCGGAACATCGCAGTATCAGCCTACAACGATCAGGAGAAAAGTATCTCTCGTTCCAGTGTCTAAGGTACCTTTCCCTTGAAATAAAAAGAGATCATCAATGACTATCTAATTTTCAGTTTTCATTTCTCTTTCCCTTTTCCATCCCACCTCGGCAAAAAAAGAAGAAACCGAAGATTTTGACACTATTCCGAGTAGCTAGTATGCTTACTAAAGTCGTATGCATCCTCTCCTACCTCCTGCTTCCCCATGAACTACATTTAGGAGAGGAAATTTCCCATGAACGATTAAAGGTTTTGGCACAGTGATGGAGCAACCGCATGTAAATGATACAAAGGTTTCGAGCTCGTCACAAAATGTTCCAATTGAGAACATTTTTCCAGCACATGAGAATTCTCTAGACTGTGTACCTCAGATCACTACAAAATTGATCAATTTATTTCAAAATGTTTCCTCATATTTAAGCAATACAGACAAAATTGAGCAACATTTAGAACGATCTATCTTCAATTCTTGTAGTAGAATCTCAAGAGAAATTCAAATAACCTCTCCACCCCTCCGTGAATCATTCATCTCTCCCTTTATTGTTCAAAAATCGTCATGTCGTCAAACTTTTGAGCCGTTTTTCGTCATCTCTGTCAGAAATATGCTCGAAATCACCTCCCTTCCCCTGTTTCCCTTCAGTAAATCGTCTATTCCACTCTCTATTCCTTCGAAATGATTTTATCAATCATCAAAATTGGGAAATGTACTACAGTAAGTCGTCTCACTTTTGAACTGATGTTATCTGTCCTCGTCCTACCCTATTTTCTATCTCTCCTCACCCCTCCTGAACGGTTCTCGTCAAATGGTGGTCTTACAGACTACAAGCGTCGAAAGTTTCCTCAGAACAACGTATTCAGAAACAAACGTAGTTCCTCTTCAATCGAGCCCGCAACAAAAGCGATTCAAAACCACCCGCGACAAAGTTCCAACCAACTTTCGCACGCGTACACTCACGTCCACCCTATACCCGCGATCAAGATCAAATTTCAAAGTCCGCACCCTTTCGAAGTAAATCGTTCCCCCAACCACACGCGAACCTCGCTCGCAATATTATAAACGATTTCACGGCCGCCGGTTGACCATTTTAATTCCTGTTAATTAAACATATTATTGTGATATATACGACTTCTGACATATATAAATACCCGTTCGTCCCACAGTTGCCCTCCTCCCTCGAGACCATCGTGACGAGTATACATATAGGCTCTCGGTAAATATACCTCGAACGAGCAAATTCCTCACCAAAAAAAAAAAAAAACACTAAGTAGTTTTTACCTAATAAGGAGTCTGCGCGTGAAACCGATGATGAGACGCGTGTAATTTAGTGATAACGAGTTTTCAAATTTTTCTACCATAAAATCCGAATTATCATCATCTTCGGCATACTTTTCGATGAAGAATAGAAAAATCTATTCGTTACTCGTGCGCATACAAAAGATGAGAGAAGTCAAATTTACGATTCTCGAAAGACGAGAATAAATTACGCTCAACAGAAAACGAGTTATATAGTGCTGCAATTTTGCGGGGGAAGTTTTCTCGAGCTTTATTCGGATAATTATGTACGTACATTTTCTTTAACCTGGTCAACTTCTTAACTAGTTTCGAAATTTCACTCGAATTCGCGGAATCAATGCGTCGCCGCGTATTTATAATGCACAGTCGCGTATTTCTACTACGAGCAAAATACATATACGAATGATGATAATTTTTTCGCTTATCACTCGATACACTTTTCAATTATCTTTTGCGCTGAATATACGTACTGCGTATACTGCAATTTTGTTAATAATTCTTTCCAATAATCACTTCGATCGTATAATTTATCGTCGTACGCGTACACACTAATTGAAAATTATCATTACCGAAACTCGTGCTGTTTGGAAACCATATTATACATAGTACATTATCAGTTCGCAAAATGAGGGGGAAAAATAATTACTCGTGCGCGACATTGTGTTTTAGAATATCTTTATATACGCTTAAGGTATATACACGTATCCAATTTTTTGAGGAGGAAAGATGATAACGATAGATATGGCACGCCGCCAGAACGTCATATGCAAATAGGAAAAATTTCGAGACTTATCAACTTCGAATACATAATATACTTATCAGAGAGAATATTAAAATGAACATTTCGCGTAAACAGCATCCACGCATTTGCAAGAAAGGAAATGCGTCAAATCGAAAAAGTTTTCACTATATTTTTCAATCTCGTTTAACCCAGTTATTTTTAGAAATAAAAACTTCTAAGGTCTTTTCCTGTATCACGATGATATGTGCTCGCTATACTTGTCACAATTATGCATATTGAACTTGACATTATACGACGCAACTTTTTTTTTTCATGGGCTCGCTAACTTTTTTCGGTTTTTTAAAACATAAAATTAGCAGTAGTTATGCCAAAAAAAATCCTATACGCGCAGTAAATTTTCTAATTACTGCTAATTCTTATTACTCTCTATAACAAAAATACCAACACAAATTTTCGCGATAAGATCAAAACTCTCGCGGGATATTAAAACTTTTCGATAAGAAAAAAAATATTTTCAATGCACGCAGGCACACATAAATGTACCACATTAATATTATAAATAAATCGCGACATTATCCTACATATACGGGCACAATATATACATGGCGCAACGTTCCTACAATAATAATTATAAAGGTTTTCTTAATTCATTATCGCGAATTATTTTTCGCAGCTGTTATCGGGTGCCGACGAGAAATAAAACGAGTACGGACAGTAGCAATTTAGGAATACGTGCGCCCTATTGATTACTTCCAATTACGGACACAAAGGTGAGACTCGTAATATATACCTTTTCTTTCCCCGTTTATTAATTTTTATATTCTACATAAGGTGCCGACTTACATAATTTTTTCATTAAGGCCTGAATTATACATTTACGTATACTGCATACGCGAGAAAGGATAGCCCACACTCACGCCAACAATTTTAAATCATATAGGTGCAGCAGTCATTACCTTGGCAACGGCTATGTGAATGACACTTACTCGCGACCGTACTCTAATGGGTTTGAATTACTCTTATGTGAAATGAATTATGAAGCATTAGGCACCTATACCCTCGGAAATTTGATTAACATTGTAGCTCTGTAGTAAAATTACGATTTGAAGAGGAGACGGGGAGGAAAAAAAACGCGCTATCAAAAATCTCTCTTCATCATCATTTTGTTACCGGGCCACCGCATATGACGATGTTTATTGCGCGATGCCAAAACACTATATTTCGGGTCTAATTAGCGAAAAGATTGAAGGTATGAAATTCAATGTCTTTGAACTCGAATTCGCGCCGTGTCTATACGTAGTACAATCGTAAATACGAATTCTCGTACAGCAGTTTCTATAACATTTCTTCCTGAAGAGATGGCCGCAATTTCCCACATCCTCTGGCCTGCGATTTCATGATGTTCCTTTTCATGAAGCCACAAAGTGAGCTTACGAATGAACGCACCGCAGGTACCAATGATGTCCTGTGCTTTTATAGCATTTCCTCATTCCTCTGGGGGGAAAGGCGCTGTTGTAGCAGCAGCGTATTTACGGGGGAGAGGGGGAAGGGGGGAGCTAAACAATTTACTTTGAATATTACATCTCGTTCGAAACTAATTCCACAAAAATTTCAACAGAGAACCGGACAATGTTCCTTCCGGGTCAACATGACGTCATCACATCAAATCTTGACGCCACAGGATCGGTCGTCACGTCACATCGTCAAAGGTCGAAATTCGTGACTTGTCACAAGAACTCCCCCCCCCGCGCGTTCAACAAACCGATCGTGGAAAACAGGTTGCGAGAAGATTTTGAAAATTTGGAAATCCCTATCAATTTCTGAGACGCTAAGGAGAGGTTTTTTAGGGCGATGCCGAATCGAGTTCCAAATCATCGTTTTTAGCCGAATTGAGTCCCGAGTTGTCGGGGGTAGAAAAAGGGAATGTCTTCATGTATCGGCGGTACACAACCGAATTGAGTCCCGAGGTAGCGGGGGTATACGACCGAATTGAGTCTCGAGTTCACAAATGATTTTCATTTTCCTTCTCGCTTCAACAGACTCAGGACTGTCGATGCATGCATCGGTGCGGTTTAAAAATGAGTTGGCACGTGGCTATGTTTTGAGCACATTAGTACCCATGGGAGGTACTGGGCGTGGGAAGTAATCGGGTGTAATCATCTTTTAATAGGCAGAAGCAGAAATTTGAAGGATACGAGCTTAACGAATTCAATTCTCGACAATTCGCCAAAATCACGCCGCGTCGTGAGTTTTGCGACCTCAGCCTCTTTTTTTACTGACCCGGTAAACAATCTGAAGGACTCTGAAGCACTCTGAAGCACTTGGGAATTACTACCCCTGTTTTTCCCTTTCGAAGCCTGCTTGAAGCCCACTTGAAGCACTGAGAAGCCCAGTTGAAGCCCTCTTGAAGCTCGCTTGAAGCACTGAGAGGCCCAGTTGAAACCATTTTGAAGCCCTGATCAGGGCTTCAAGAGAGCCTTCAATGGGAATTACTACCCTTAAGAAGCCCTGATCAGTGCCTCAACAGGTGCTTCAAACAAGATGAATGTTTACCGGGCGAGCTTATACGTTTCTTCAAATTGCGAATGTCAAGGATTTTGGCGTAGATGTCGCATTGGACCTCAAGAAGAGTGTCTAAGCCTACAGCAGAGGACGAAGGGAAATAATGAATTCACCAATCTTCTCAGACTTAGTACCGCCGACACTTCGGGACTCAATCCGGACTTTGCCTCTTTCTACCCCCGACACTATGGGACTCAATTCGTATATTATTTCACCGTCCCCTTTCCCTTCGGGACTCAATTCGGTCATGTACCCACGACACTTTGGGACTCAATTCGGCCATCAAAAAAAGGTATTCCCCGCTCCCGGGACTCAATTCGGTTACGCCCGTTTTTTAAGATAGGTCACTTTTTTTCAAGTCCCATTCCTATGATATAATATTTGGCCAGATGACGTCATCAGATTGTGACGTCACAGGGCCGGAGATTGAAATTTTACATCTTGTAGATCTCCAAGTTCCTCTCCTATCATTATACAGTTTGGATGGTCGAAATTTCAACAAGGAGCTCGTTCCATGGGGTTGGTTTACGCCCTTCTCATGCCATATACAACGGACTCAAAAAACTTTCAGATTCTTCAAGATTTCAATTTCAATTCTCGCTAATGAAACGAATTCGACCCATAAAACAGGTTCCCTGCGTTCCTCGTTGAACTTTGAGGAAGAGCTATGACGTCATCAGATCGCAATTTGGAAGATATTTAGGTATTTTTTACGCAATCAGCGTTCAATTTCATTTTCGAATAAAGGAAAAGGCGAGAGTTTGAATAATCCTCAAGTTTTAGGCATTTTGGATCATTGGTCAATTCTAGACAAATTTTGGTCCAAAACTAAACTCAGAAAATTAAAGATAAAATTGAGATAAAACTTCAACGTTTTACTTTTTTGAGCTTCAACAAATTTAGTACAAATCCCATTCAACTGTTAACGTCTTCTTAGCGGACCCCATATAATTCTAATGCTAAGAGCGGAAGGGAGGGGGGAGAGGGCAGGAAGATGTCACCAGATGAGTTCTAGCGTAAACACGCAAAACGTTAGATGGATACTTCAAAACTACAAAATTTGTATCTCAATTTTATCTTGAATTTGCGTCACTATGACATTCTTGAGCCGCGTTTTAGACCAAAATGTGCCAAAAAATGACCAATTTACGAATTGAAGATTTTTCAGTAAGAAATTGAAAGTTCCTCCTCTTTCAAACTTCATGGGGTTATTGAGGTATTTGTTTTTGGAATCAATTTTCTTTTCCAAATCAAGTAACAA
Source organism: Aspidiotus destructor (assembly GCA_035079395.1). Classification (NCBI taxonomy): domain Eukaryota; kingdom Metazoa; phylum Arthropoda; class Insecta; order Hemiptera; family Diaspididae; genus Aspidiotus; species Aspidiotus destructor. Next base: position 3,577,439 of record JAVHKZ010000004.1, on the reverse strand, counting down.
ATGAAAGTTTGAGTGATTTTCAATTTTTTAGAACTTTGGCGGATTAGTCAATTTTCGTCACATTTTAGTTCATAACTCGGCTCAGAGAAGTTGTAGAGAGTTGGATAGGGGCGCAAATCAAAGATAAAATTGAGATGCAAATTTCGCACATTTGAAGTAGGTATACATCCAACGTTTTGCGGTCTTGCGCTAGAACGAATTTAGCGCAAAATCCCATTCAATTGGTAACATTTTTCTGTCCCTCCCTGTTTAATGATAAGGAGCCATACATGATAGAAGCGGAAATTGGGACTGCGAAGCTAACGGCATTTCTGAGTTTGCAATGGCATCTGATGTTTTTGCCCGACCCTGCCCTCCCCCCCCCGGGAGAAACCTACAGGGTGGCCAGTTTTTAGACCACAACCTTCGCTAAAGAGCAAAAAAAAAGAACTCTTCTCCATTTTCAGTTTAAACATTTCATACAAATTTCCTGACTTTTCTTGAAACCTCTGAAAGTCCCCAATTTTCCACGGTTTTCCAGTTTTTCTAGAAAGTGGCCACGCTGACATGCCTTTGGAAAGTCTCAAGATACGCCGCTGTCAGGTCTCGTACAGTGAAATACTACCAAATTGTTGCCCTTTATCTTCAACGACTTCCTCGCGTGCCATGTGCGTGAGAATTTTGCTCCAAGGACTCGAGGGCAGTTTCCTTACTAGCTCACTGCATGATAAATCTTTCTCAACCAACATAGAAAAAAATCCAGTTAGTTGTGCTCGACCTGCGATAAAAATCTTGTACCCGAGATTAGAACATATGTGCGCGAATATGGAGGCATTATAATGCGGAGTTTTTGGTGCCTCGTACATACGATTTTCGATTCGGACGTTGTTTTGCTGTAGGATAGCATGATGTTGCTATGCGTAGCGCGTTTGGTATACCTACACTCGGTCGTTTCGAAGGAAATTTTTTTCACCCGAAAGGAACTAGAAAATTTTCTACTCGGAAATAAATTGCCTCTTCGTTATCAAAAGCCGGGCGATTTTACCTCGCGAGAACAAGAATGTGGTGGTGAATTACGACTCTTTTCGTAGATCTCTGCGCGTGATTCAATTTATATAGTGTGTATAGTCCTTTTTCTTGCAATAGAGTATAATTTGATGGGGAAAAAATTTTCTCGGGTCTGCGGGTGAATACCCGCTAAAGCTGTACGAACTACTTTTTTCGAAAATTTTTTTTAGACATGTCGTGTAGACTTCTTAGAAACGCGTTCGCGATAAATGGTATACAAATTATTTTCATGTTTACGAATTCATTGCTTCCAGATTAGTACGTATGCAAATGTGTGCTGCGTGTTATCAGCGCTATTTCGTGATAGACGGGCAGTGTACTTAAATTTTTCTTTCATTACTCGCTCGCAGCGTATTTCGATGTTATTAAATTACCCGACCAATCAATAATAATATTCCTGGAATTAAAATTTCGATTAAAAAAAAATAATAATTATAATGGTTTTCTGTCGAATCTGTCTAAAATCTAATTATAAACTATTATATTACGGAAGAGAGCGTGCAGCAGAAGCAGATTGATAATTAGCGCGAATTCTACGAGAGATGAAGCGATAGAAAATGGGGAAAGCGAGGGGGCCGCTGCTGATGTGGCTTGAATGATGATGAAAGGTTATATTATCATCGGGGAAAATTGTTTTTCGAGACACGTGATTTGGAACGAATAATTTTATAAAAAGTTCCGGAATCTGTACATATCGATGGGTACACAAACACACACGGAGGTGTTATAAGTTGGCGCAAAAGTTTTACGTTATTATATATACTCTACTATAAATACAAACGACGACGTCGACGACGTTGATTTGGCGCGGTGCTCGAAAAACGTGCTGTGTACAGAATATTGACTCGTGAGAAAATGTAATTATACGGGAATGTAGATAACCGAACTTTATTTGCGCCTCGTGTGTGCGTGTGTTGGTTTTCGAAACTTGTGTATTTCCCTAGAAAATATACCATTTGGAAAAAAAAGGAAAACTTTTACGCTTCTCGTGCAATTAGGTCTACATAAGTAATTGATTAGTGCATCGAGATTTTGACCCGTCCGGTTAATTTGAATATTATTTTCCTTTTTCGAGCGTCGTGCGCTGAGAAAAAGAGTGTAAATTGCTGTTCCGAATTAATTGTATACGTTTTTATACTGTCGTATTGCACGCGAAATTACTTGAAAAGGTCCTGTCGTGAAATACCATGTATACGTGGTCCGATTATACGTTGAAGTGGAAATTGGAATGGTAACAAAAAAAAAGAAAAAATGTAATGAAAGGTTTTTTCGGGATCTTGTTGCTGCGAGTGACCAATGAAAGAATGCGCACCCTCTCCGCCTCGAAGGGGTGAAAGTCCTCGAATGGTATGTTTTTTCGCGTTCGTTATATTATGTTTAGCGAAGAGATACGACAAAATACCTGTGTTACGAAATTATTTTTCTCGAATTTTTTCGCTAATAACTGTGTTACATAATATGAATTTTCACCCTAAAACATAATATTTTAACGCACACTAGTATCATGTAGATAAGTTTTCCCATTATAACGGTCAGCGCACTAAATTTTTTCTGTACGGTCGCTATATTCGTTTCTGTAATGGTCTCTTATACGACTTGGTGAGATAAAATTCTTCATGATAGTTCCATTCTCGTTCTATACGAAATGAGACGAGAGCTCGAAGTGGGATCAACTTCAAATCAGCTTGGGGATCGCATTTCACTTCGTGACGATGTTCAAGCTCAAGATTATCCCAGGCTAGATTCTGTAGCAGGGAACCCGATATCTGTTTTGTTGAAGGGCTATTCAGAAAAAGGGGTACAAGGGCGTCTGCGTCCGACTTTTTGACGTCTATCCTCCAGGATGACGCTAAGAGAGAGGCTAGGAAAAATTTCGACCTATTATATAAGATGGGACAGGGCTTGGAAGAATTTCGAGTTCAGACCCGGGAGAGAGGCGTAGAGGAAGTTCGACTTTTCTTGGACTTGGACCATTTTACCGCTGGAACTCGAAGGGGTGTTCGACTTGGTCCATATTTTTACCAATTTGGATGTTTTGCTGGACACCACAGGGTGCAAGGCAAATTTTCTGGAATTACCCCCCCCCCTCCCTCTTCATAGAATAGGTCCCTAGGATGCCAGATCTACGGATTTTTGGTCCTCGAAAAAGATACGGGTTTTTTTTATGGATTTTACATACAATATGGATTTCTTGCGATCAGGGAAAAGGTACCTTAAATACTACAACGAGAGATACTTTTCTCCTGCTCGTTATAGGCTAGAAAAGCCACATTCCGTAATATTGAGCTGATCAAGGGAAAAGTATCTCAGCTACATTTATGAGAGATACCTTTCTCCTGATTGTTATCAATGCGCATCAATCAAAATCCGTCGAAATCTGTTTTTAGGTCTGAAAAAAAATTACGAATACGGATTTTTGATATTGTCACCTGGCAGCTTTGATAGGTTCTCTGTTGAAATTTCGACTTCCAAGCTAGGGATTGTTCTATGACGTCATTATATCGTGAAGTCACTGGGACTTCTCTGTGACGTCTTCAGATCGCTACTTGGAAGAAATTCAGAGCGTTAAATTTCACTTTCAACTAAGTAAAAAACGGAAGTTTGAACGATTTTCAATTTTTCCGAATTCCGGTCAATTGGTCAATTTTTGACACATTTTGATCCATAACTTGGCTCCGAGAAGTCGCAGAAAGTTGAATAGGGACGCAAATTGAATAAGATTGAGGTACGAACCTCGTAGATTTAAAACACACACGTGACGTTTCGCATTTCAGAACAGATTTGGTGCTAACTCTCCTTCAGCTGGTATCCGAGAGGAAAATTTGTAGCGGGAGGAGCAGGGGGGAGGGGGGGGGGTGAAAACAATATTTTTCCAAGTGACTAAGAGCTTCAGTCTGCGCTCAAGAGAATTGGTGAAGTTTGTATGTCAACATTTGCCGACTGACCCAAAAGCCAGGGAGTGTCATACCCCTCCTACCCCCCTATTGGAACGCCCCTGCTGGTCACATCATTTTGGTCCACCCGGTACATGTTGATAGATAGTAGAGAGACTTGGAAAAATTCCAACTGTGGAGCTATATACAACGATAACAGAGGGACTTGAAAGAATTCGATTCTCGCGCTGTATAATGATGAAGAGTCATATACGATAGAATTGGAAAATTTCAAACTCTCAATCTGACTTAATGCGTCCAGCGGCTTCCCACGGAACTGTGAAGCTTGTGGGTTCCTTGCTGCCTAATTTTTTCATTACTCTAACAAGATTCGCTGGACCTCGATTCCCATATCCCTTCCAGATCGTTGAATCCAAAATTTTGAAACAAGAGCTAAAAAGAGAAAATGTTTGTTTAAATTTCCCATTAGCAGCAGGCAAATCTCGTCAATCTCATGAACGACAAGAAGCGAATTTCTCCACGCAGTTGACAACCTTACACTTGTCGAGAAAAAGTTTTCCCAAGAATTATTACAAAAAATAGCAGGCAACCGTGAATACGGACTAGACAGGCATCATTTTGACAATAATGTAAACAATAAAACTTTAAAATGAGAAAATCTCTTCGCACGGCCCAGAGGGCGACTTTGATGGCTCTGAAACTAGTTGAAAGTTCCATTTATACTTTTTTTTTTTTCACGCGTTTATACAAAAATAATTCTCTATCGCTGCTTTCCGCATCCTTGTAAAAATCCTCCACGTATATACATGCTGAATGAGAATAGGAAAATACGCCTACGTATGGTACAAGAATCGTATATAAGACTTCAGACTCGGTGATGAAAACTTTCTGGATGTTGAAGAAAATGCGTCGACCATGACGAACAAAGAGCTGGGGGGAAGGCCGTCATCAGTAAAACCCTCTCGAAACTTACGGATAAACTTCGCCGACTCTTTCTTTCGCATATTTACGCAAAGACTGAAAGTTCCAAGCCATTTCAAAACCTCTTTTTCGTCCTTATCATTCACTAGACAGCAGACTGACAAGACATGCACGATAACATAATACCATCCTGTTATACACGTTATACTCATTTTGCAAACCGAGACGTCGTTAACACAACGTGTACATACAGAACTTTGATGATTTTGTGGCTCCGTCAGCTCCTTGATTGCCACGGATCGCTCGCTTACCATACAAAATTCGCCAGCAATTAAGTCGTGTAGCCTCCCTTTCAATCATCGAGAGTGTACATATAATAATCCCCGCCCACACTCGTTTCAAGCTATAAAAGGCGAATGTAAACTTCGTAAAACATGTTATTTTGTAACCTCATCACGCATCAGCTTGTCCTAATTTTATCACTTCTGACACCCTTCTTATTTACAAAGCCTCATTATATCTCCTTAATTGGGACTCTAAGGGATAGCTGAAGTGTCGCAGTTAGGCTTATGGTGCGGTATCGTAGAAGAAAGTATCGACGCGGACTTCTTATTCTTGTATACATCACGTTTACAAGGTGTTGTGCGCCTTCGAAACTACCGTTCCGTAATATTACGCATAGTTGTATACAAACTATCTTATACGCGGGCTGTCACTATAATAGCTAATTTTGGGCCCTCTAAATTGGATGTCGAAAGCCATTCTTATTCTATAAAGTATACGGCGCAATTTTCTTAAATTTCGAGTTTAAAGTTACGAAAAACATTATTAAGACGAACGCGCGCGGGTTATCCAATAACCCCGCTGTAAAAGCGTGGCACCGACGATACTTCCTCTTTTATTTTACGCGAGATGCGTAATTTACGAGAAATTTCACATAAAAATTGGGCCGAAACGGGATACTCGAAGCCAGATGGAATTCAGTCGAATTCAATAAACTTCAAAAGTCTTTTTTCGTTCTCGCGAGAAACAAGAAATTAAAAAAAGGAAGTCAAGATTCATAACTCGTAATATCCATTACGAGATTACGTTTTTCAACTTGTTATTTTTATCCTCGCGTGTTTTTTTTTTCCAACATCACGCTTCGCTTATCGATACAGATCACGAGAAACAGGTTTGCAGAATTTTTTTACGATGGTCCGATTTACGAGGAGATATACTTTTCTCACATCATTTACTTCGTGGGCTCGACGGAACCGCCCCTCCTTCTCGTTCGAAAAAAATGCTGTTTGCATCGACAAGTCAAAAATTATTGCCAGGTTTCAGGTTACGAAGGTTTACATGTCTCGGAACACCGTGCAAATCTTGATAAGACGTAATAATTACTTTTTTTTTTCGCCTTCTCTGCAAAATCCCCACCCCATTTTTCGACACGTGCACAGCCTTTTGCTCGGTAAATCATTCTTATTTTCGCCTCTCATTCTTATCGAGGTAATTTTCATCCAGAACGCTCTTCTCTTTTGCGTAGTCGACAATTTTAACTACTGGTTTTTATTATCTAGCAACGGAGAGGATGTTCTCTAAGCCTCGTACCACAGCGATGCAATTTGATACGCCGATCGAAATCTTACCTCTTTTGCGCAGAAAAACACATTAAATTTCGCGGATGAAAATTCGACAAAAATTTCAACGAATTCCGCTGAACGAACAGGCAAATACATGAATCACAGGGAACCCCACATTTGAGTATACTGCCTACTGATTTTGCAAGAACGAGGAAAAAATTATTATTACACGAATTGCTCGCTCGGTTCGGGCATAACAAGCGGAAAAAAATTCTGATGACAGCGCGATCAAATTCGAGGAAACCATCATCAAACGTGCATAAAAAAATCTGCACATAGAGAAACGTGAATGCGTGCAAAATATAAAACACGAATATGCGAAGAATAATTTAGAATACACGTATCATTAAAATTACAACATTTTTAACCCATTCTCAGACGATTATGACGCGGATCAATCAAAGTCGATTGATTTTCCTCCTTCCTCTGTAGCTATACGTTCGACTAAGTCTGGATCCGAATGCTATGAGAACTGAAATGACGTCATTATGGAGACCCTACACGCTCACAGGACGGAGGGGAGGGATACCCTAACCGTATTTTTCGTACAATAGGATATAAAGTGCACCCCTCTAAATCCGCGCTCGTACTTAAGCAGCTTTGAAAAGATAGTTTTGGATAATTTTCGTGTAGAAGACAGCAGAAGGTAAGTTCTGTATTCAAAAGTTGACAAACAGGTTAATATTTAAACAGAATTACGACGACCGACATTCGTACGCTTCGAGATTTATCCTTCTGTTTGCGCAATGCACATAAGTCTGACCAGTTGCGATAAAATTGAGTACTCAAAATAATCGTGTGTACAATAACGAGTATACGAATACTTCACGAAACTTGCACGTGTTAGAATGACAACTTCTTATTTTCTTTTCACCGCGGAAAGTCAAATAAAGAGCAGCAACGTATTGATGACCGCGCTTTCCTCGCCGCTCCGAGCCTCTATAATCCCACTAAATTGAGAAAGAATCGTCCTCATCGGCAGAAGGCAACGATGGGCGATACAAGATGCAGGTAGACATATTGGCCATTAATCTAATTACGAGATTATTAATAAGATCCGGGCAGTTCTACCTAAAAGACAGACTGAAGACGTAACTTCGAGAACGATAATACTAAAATTATCAATTAATATAATCTTACGTAAATATCATTAAACTTATGCCAAAATTCATAGATTTTTCTCTCAAGTTTCTATCGTTTATTGGTGCATTATCTGATACAATCTTGCATGAATATTATTGGCGAAGATCAATGAATTCATTTCAAGTTTTTTCAGGTTATTAGGCGGAGGTCATATTTTTTCAAAGCATCATTTATCTGTCATGAAATTATTCAAGACAATCCTACAGATATCTGTATCAGACGACTACCTTGAGAATCACCCTGAAACAATTCCAGAGAAACGTTCACGATGGATCTTTTTTTGTTCGGTTTCGTAGTGATGAGCTTGGAAGTCATTGCCAGAGATCGATGATAGCTTGGAATTGATGTACGAAATTCTGTCTGCTTCATTTAGGAACTCCATTAACTACACAATTATTGGGTCAACGGCGTGCGAGAAAGAAGTTATAGGAGGGAACGTATGAAAGAGACTGGGATGATTTCAGTATCATCTAGTATAGGCGATAGAGTGAAAAAAAAAATACCAAAGTTTGCATTTTTTGGGGGGGGGGGGGGAGAAGCAGTGATTGATGAAAATTGTAGAGTCAGGTGCTGGGAACAACATATCAAAAATCCTACCCCCTAAACCTTGTGCAAAATTTTCTGTGGCACGTTATAGCCCTTCAAATTTGGTTTTTTGTCAATATCTCGAAAAGTTGAAGCGATAGAAAAAAATTTTCCTATCCAAAATTGTTCCTCGTGAAATTCTACCTAAGATACCATATTCGAACATCATTCTAGACCTATTTTTTTGTCTCAAAAGTTTGCGAGAAGTGCTCAATTTTCAAAAATTTCTTATGTTTTTTGCCTGTAACACGGAAATGAAGACTTCTGAAGAAAACTTATACACTATAAAAATTACTCGTAACAAATTTGCTTACTCCATCATTTAGACTAAACTTCCAATAGGCTGAACATCTGAAAACTATAAATGATTATCTCTTCAAAAAGTAGCTCCCGTCAGGTATTCATGAGATAGCAACCGGTAAACAAAAATATACGTTTACAAATTCTTATTTACGCGTCAGCGTTGTACCATCCAACGTCTATTCATGGTTTGCACTCTGGAAGTTCAATAAACTTTATAAACTCTAGTAGTTAGGACGGTCTTCAGATTGTACGCTGTACATCAGATGCTGGAATAGGGCTGAAGAGGATAACCAAGTTAGCAATAGCAAGAGATCAGTTTTGCACAGCCCTCGGCCTGGACATAAGGAATGCGTTCAATTCAATTCTGTGAGAGAGAATATTGGATGCCCTCATGGAGAAGTGGTTCTATGGCCACTCCTGTAGTAAGTTGCATTCAACGGTATTTAAAAGATGAAGCTGCGACCGGGTGTTGAGCTTATTCAACATGCAGATGAGACACTGGTGGTATGCCCTGGTGAGACAATTGTAGCGGTGCACAGCAGGCAAATCGAACCCCAGAGGAAGTAACGCGTTGGATGAAGTCAGCTGGACTAGACCTTGTAGCAAGTAAAAGGGAGACCATATTATTCACGACCCTTTAAAAGTTCAGTCCACCCTTCTTTTGCCTGGAATGAGTGGAAATCAAGACCAAAAATGTGATGAACTACCTTGGCATCTGGTTTGATTCAACGCTGAGCTTCAGGCACCATTTCTTGATGACAGCGAAAAAGGCAGGAATGGTAGATGCATACCTAAGCCACCTGATGAGGAACCTGGGAAGGCCAAGAGAAGCAAGAAGAACGATCATGATGAGCACCGCTCAGCGTAAAAGGAAGCCAGGTAGGGTAGATGTGTACCGAAGGGTTCAGATGAGGAACCTGGTAGGGCTAAGGGACGCAAGGAAAAGGATCATGATGAGTACCACCTTGTCCATCCTACTTACTGACTTCATTTTCTGTTTCAGTTATCAGCTCTTATTGTCTACGTCCCAACAATTTGCTCGGCCAATTTCTTATACTTTCAAAATCTATGCCATTTATCGACAGTGACATCCAATAACTTCCCCTCTCTCCCCAAACTGCACTTAACGAAAGCTGTAATTGATTCATTTTTTGAAGACAGTCATGATTCATAGTCACTAACCCCAACGACTGAGAGATGGCTCATGCATGATGCATCCTGAATCTGTTTTCAACACCTTTATCAGGCTATTTTGAAGATATTTGGGGGTAGTAAGATGTCTATTAAAGAGTATAAATAGAGGTCGAAGTTCCCAGGGGCCTTCCTACTGTTTGAATTGGCCACTCTCTCATTTTCCGCCAGCTTATATTACAAGTTAGGGGGAAAATGGCTTCTCTTGACGGAGTATTGGACTTGCCGAGAAGGAGGAGAGTAATTATTTGCGGAAGGCCTTGGTCGACTTGTCCATGGAGGAGGACGAAAAATTGGAAGAGAAGATTATTGGCGATTCCTTTGTTGTCGACGATCTGGAGGCCCTGGGCGACAGTTCCGATACTGACAGTGATGGAGAAGACAGTGACGAAGCAATGATGCCAAACTTGTAAAATTTTTTTTGGAAATCTGCATTTTTGTTGTTTCAATATACTATTTCATGTACAAATTCACGAGGAGTATTTCTGGATTCAAAATTTCTGTTCTCCAGGTTAGCCTTTCTCATATATTTGCGAAACATCAAATAGGGGGCTGAAACGTGGAGGTGCATTTTCTAGACACGAAAATTCATTGCAAATTGTCTTTGTGACGTATTAATTTTCTCTAGAAGTCTTCATTTTTGGGCAAAAAACATGGAAATTTTTGTAAATTGAGCACTTCTCGCGAACTTTTGAGGCCAAAAAATAGGCCTAGGATGATGTTCGAACATGGTATCTTATGTAGAATTTCACGAGGAACAATTTTGAATTGGAAAATTTTTTTCTATCGCCTTAACTTTTCGAGATATTGACAAAAAACCAAATTTGGACGGCTAAAACGTGCCACAGAAAATTTTGCACAAGGTTTAGGGGGTGGGATTTTTGATATGTTGTTTCCAGCACTTGAATCTACAATTTCCATCAATCACTGCTTCCCCCCCCCAGAATGTAAACTTTGGTATTTTTTTTCACTCTATCGCCTATATCAAGGGAGAGGGAGGGATCTGAGTGCGCTAGGTGCAAGTACGCTCGTGTTACCGCGGCGTATTGCGGCACACCACGTACCTTCTCGTCCTAGAATATCCAATGACTCACAATTATTGAAATTTCTCATTCCTAAACATTCCTCTACCAATTTATGGAAGAATGTAGAGCTCGACGGTCAATTTTCAAGCTGAAAAAAATACCACGTACGAAGCTCTCGCGTTCAATATTAAACCGCGCGTACGCAAATATCTTTATTTAAAAAGCGAACGAAACGAAAGAAAAACGAAAGTGCTGCACGCTATTCTCTAGCGGAGCAATACGAAAGCAACAGGGTCTATAAGAGCGTGTTTCGTTCGCGTAGTTTTCCTTCCACCAAGCTTACACAGAGCCTACATTTCGACCTCCTTTAATCGTTTCCTGCTGAATTCAAGGAAAAAATTATTCATCGCGTATTTGAACCGAAAATATGACGCATTAAATATCACCTTTGAAATTTCGTCAGCTGATTAAAACACGAAATGTAGAAAATTCATGAATTCGCTATCGATATATTAGTGTAGATATACTCATAGACCCAATAAGGTAAATTGCCTTCGCTTGTTAGTGTTCTTTTTTTTTTCTTATTTCGCGACCAACACACAAAAAAAGTCGAACTTGAAAAAAAAAAAAAAAAAAGTTGACCCGAGGTCACTACACTCGAACGAGATTTCCTAATGCAATTCTATAGTGCGATGACATCCAACACAAAAAACTATTATGTACCCATATGAGTTTTCACGGTGGGAACGTCGTGCACATTTGGAGCAGTCACCAGGTAACCTTATTTACTGTTTGTAACGTGAGAATATTATAATGTATCCGAAAATTAACATTTTTAATCAAACAACTCGATGACATTCACAACACGAAGGAAAATAAACTGCCTACCGGAAAAAATTTTTCAATTTTTTAGAGTGATTATTACGAGTGTAACGTACACAAATTCGACCTCTTACGATAGAATGTATTTGCCTAACCTCATAATCGTGTGTAAATATAAACATTATATTGATACCTAGACACATAAAAATGATATTTATTATTTGCGAAATACAAAACTCTTTTTTGTTTCTCTCTTTTACATCGTTACAGACTTGTACAGTCCTTCAAACTAAACCTTAAAAATAAAAATAGCGATAAAAAATGTTTTTTTTTTTTTCTTTTTCTGAATTACATATTATACGAATAGAAGTAAACATAAGATTACACAATAAAGACTTTTCAATTGTGGGTACCAAATGTCTGAGAAAAATTCTCCGAACCAGCCATCGGATGAGGCAATTTCTAGAGAAAATATCTTTTGAGTTTATAGCGACAGATCGAGATTGTGGAAAAAAAATCACGTCAACTTCTGATATTACAATCTACGAGAACGAATAGAACAATTTGTTGTTTCAGAAAAAGTTACCGACACAGAAGAGCGAAATCTAATTTACAAAAAAAAACTATAAAATCTAGAATCGATCGTCCTTTTTTTACTATGGAAATGCAACTTTTTGCAAGACCCAAACGACAACGATCACGAATTCTTATCACAATCGAGATTTTAAGCAGATATTTTGCATGCTAAACTATAAAAACATTTTAATAATGACTGATCCGCGACAGAAATTTAAACTTAACTTTTAAATTCACTCAATTTCTTGACAGGGAAACATTTTTTTTTCACAAATGAGAGATACAAATTTCAAAAAATTTCCAAGAGGAAAATTCAACAGAACTCTCGCCAAAATCTACGGAAAGGGAGCTCTGGACAGGAATGATTACTACTCATGAAAACTACCAAATTTTGAAATGAAAAATTCGAAAATGTCAATTTTTAGAAAAATTTGATCCCTCTCCTCAGGTACCTTTCTCCGGATCGTATCCCAGATTTCATCAAAAAATGAAATAACGAAAGATTAGAAGCGATTTTAAAATGAGTTATCGATCTGAAACGACCGTGATGGACATGGATTTGTGTTCGAGTTCAAGAAGGGTAGACGGAGAATTTCGAACGAACCAAAAAATTCCAATCATCCATACTTCACGAAAGAACGAATTTCAATCCGGTATTCGACCAACACGAAACTTACAATACAATTCGGGATAAAAAATCGGTAATTCACTACAATGGTCGAAATATTGGCAAACTTCTAGCCAGCTCACTTTTTTTTTTCGTGAACCTTTACACAATATGACGAAACCTTCGATAAGTACCAAAACTGGGTCAGTGGACTAAATTTCTTGTTGCGTTGATAAACTTCACTAAGCAACCAATTGGGGCCAATAGATGTTTATTACGAGAAAAAAAAAAAAACTAACGTCGAACTCTTATTCTAAATTTTGATAATACGACCTGCGATACGGCTACTCTGGGAGAGAAATTTTTTCCGTCCATTTCGACAAGTTTCGAACAACCAACGATTGGAATACCAATTTTGAGAAAAGATTGCACCACTTTTCTCAACATTATTTCTTCATATCGTACGTAGATTTTAGAAATTTTGCACTTCGACTTTTTTTCGAGGAGGGAAGGGGGGGGGGGAGGGAAACTGCCCAATAGACGACCAAATTTCAGTCGGATTTTCGAGTAAAAGCGATCAGCAAAGTTCTGAGCAGAATTTTCATAGTGGTTTTGAAGACTTCCAATCCTTATCACTGCTCACTTCTGTTTCCGCATATCGAAAAGACCCTTAGATTCTCTCAAACATCTTCATTGACACTGCGATAAGGCTTGAACTACCTTCAGGCAACACAATATTCGTATTTTCGAGTCAACGATCCACGAAAAAGACTCTTAGAAGAGAATCAGAGTTTTCTGTCAATTCTCACTTTAGGACAAACAGACGATTGAAAGAGCAAATTTCAAGAAAAAATCATATCACTACCAAAATACTCTTTCTCTAGATCGCAGTTAGGATTTGGCAATTGCAAATTTTTTGTTTCTCGAGAAAAAAAAAAAAAAATGACAGGAAAGCAAAAATTATCAAGAAGTCAGAAAAAAATAAAATCAGAGAAACAGTACGATAAGCTCTTGATTTCCTAATTTCAGTCGGTTTCAAAGTTTAAGAGGCATTTTTATCGTGATTTGGAAGACTTTTAAATCTTATCACTGCTCACCCTCCTGAATACCGTTTTTCCAGATTGTAGTAAAAATTTAGCACTCAAACATGGAACGACAGGAGATAAGAAATTTTTAAAAAGTCAGAACAGTAAAATCAAGAAAACAGCAGCTCTTGATTCGCCAATTTCAGCCGGTTTTTTGGGTACAAGCACTCGGTAATGTTCTGAGATGAATTTTTATCGTGTTTTTGAAGATTTTGAAATCTTCGAAATCTTATCACTGTTCACCTTTGTTCCGGATTTTCATGTAATTCAAGCCAAGAGCGATACACAGAGACCATCAGATTCTGAAGAGGACCCTACCCTACCTGATAGCTCTATCACCTAGTGATAGCGAGAAGACTAAAACTACCCTCAGAAAACACTACATCTCATCATTGAATATACGATCTACGAAAAGGGATCTTCGAAGAGAGGATCTATTTTCTGTCAATTTTTACTGTATGAAGAACACACGATCGAAAAAAAAAATTTGAGAAGAAACTACCTCACAGACAAGAGTACCATTTTTCCTGATCGCACACATATTTTCACTCCGTCTACCCTACAGTCGTCTGATAGAAAGAGCCAAAAAAAATAAGGTATTCGACGAAAAAAATGAGAACCGTAAAAAACGAAAATGGTTGTCGTTTCTTGTTTCGGCAATAAAACTCCACATTCAAGACCCTGGTCTATATTTCCAGCGATTTAGGTGGCAGCTACGGACTTGTATCAAGGTTGAAGTTTTTGTAGAAGAAATTTTTATGCTAAGCTATTCTAAATTTTTATTGCATTTTATCGTTACTAGCGTTGTCGAATAAAACAGAAGATCGGCACAAGACGCACGCATATTTTTCAAGGCCATCAAAATTTTTTATTTTCGATACAATTGTTTTTTTTTTCGCTCTCTTCTCTCTCGCCTCCAACAGGGAGAATAATTATCTTTTTCAACGTAAAAGGAATGATACTATACGCTTCTCACTTCGTAATAAACGAAGCAACAAGTTGTTCGCATTATTTTTCTTCTCTCGTTCGACACACGACGATGATTAAATACCGAAAAACTGTGCGTAGGAATTTTCTTCTTTCGTTTTCCTATATACATTTTTCGGACGAAAATTTCGCGCCGACACGTGCGCGCACGAGAAAATTCAAAACGAAAAACACGACGCGAAAGCGAGGCGTAATCCTTTACCTAGCTAGAGTACAGTGCGAAAGAACTACAGATCGACGACATCGTACGTCGTCGTTCCCTGTCTAAAATTTTTTTTCGAACGCTCTACTTCAATCGATTGCGGGGCGAAGACTTCAAAAATGATTTTCTGGCAACAGACAGTCTAACACGTGTATCGCACTACACAACGTAGTTTTTCTCTCTGTTTTGGGTATGTTCGTGTACTAACACGTTCGCCGACGTCTATCGAAGTAGGAATACAAAAAAATAACACTCACCTGTGTTGCATCGGAGTACGGTGTCGCTGAATTTTTATCCACCAATTGGGAGCCAAATAACGGACCCGTTCCTCTGGATTGCGGACTATCACTCCCTTGTTGGGGCACCATATTTAAACCAGGATAAACATAACACTCAACGTATTCGATGACTAAAAAACCAAATTAAAATAAAAAATAGCGAATGAACGAAAAATGAAAGAAACTTTACTCGATATTATTATTATATTATTTCGTTAAAAAAATAAGAAATTTATCTTAAACGAACGATTTTCAAAAGATTGAGAAAAAAAAGAAAAAGTTTTATCGGTTTCTTTCTATTTTAATCGAATAAAAAAATTGAACATTTACGCTTCGCAAAAAAAAACGCGATTTAACCAAAAATTTTACTTTGATTGAATAAAAGAAAAAAATTAATTCTACGACGATCGTAAAAATGAACTTGTAAAAAAATGGATTTCAAAAAACCAAACAGAACATACGACGACAACGTAGAGAACGTTCACACTGAATAAACAGCTTAACACTACTAAACGCAGGTTATCTGTTATCAAGTCTGTACGAAAACTTGTAAATACAACTATACACCGAAGAAGTGATGACTGATGCAAAGACACATGGGATCCGCGTGCTCGGCGAAGACCGAAAACCACCCCACCACCGAATACCGACCAATCGCGTTTATAAACATCGCGACTTCGTTTCGTCTGCGTCTACTACAGCTGGCGAACGAGTCTCAACTGGTAGTGAGCTCGATACGTTTGTCGAGAGCTGATGTTGTATGCGTTAGTGTTAGTGCACACGGAATACGTAAAATCGTATCATCGAAAATTACGTATTCTCGTTATCGTGTTTTTTTTTCTCATCGTGTCGTTCTCTAATTATTTTTTTTCTCGTTTATTATTTCCAATCGAACTGCACATGATCGATTAAATGTACATTAATGTATTTATAAAAATCGCATTAAATCGTCGTAAAATAAATAATACGTTTTTGATTGTAACTAATAAAATAATATTCAATAATAACTGTGATATACTCTACAATAATAGGTACAGTTCGGCGAATTATTAAACACATCACTAGGTAATTTTCTGGTTTCATCACCCTAATTGTCTACACGCATGTTGGGAAAATTTCTTTACGAAAAATTTCTCGTTCATCGTGCGGACATTGACATCGACCGACATTTCAAGGGCGAACTTTATTATACTGTAAATGTGACTTGCGCTGAAAAATCACCTATTGTGATCGGCGTACGCGAAAATAAATTTTCGAAGTTACGAATTCTTCGTATTATTTATACTTCCTGTATCTGTCAACCGGAATCTTCCAGACAGTTGGTATGCGTGTGTATGAATACTGTAGTATCAAATAATGAAAGAAAAATCAAAATCGATGGAGCCCGACGAAGTCTATTCACTGAATTGTGTAGAATTAAACAAAAGAAACACGTGAATTGGATTCTGGATGACTGAAGTGAAAATTCTTGTTGAAGGCGAAGAACTACATTAAAATTTTAGTGGAGTGACCTTGAACATTAGACGAAGAGAAAAATTCAGCAGAGATCAAATTTTGTGCATTTGGTGCAGCTTACTCTCTACATGTCTTCTCTCTTCCCCTTCGAGGTTTTTTTCCTTATAGATGGCCAGAAATTCATTTTGCCCGTAATTTGTGAAGCACAAATCTACCGATCACTGAAAGTTTTCCTTGACAGAAGTTCATGATAAAAGCAATGGTCAAATTTCAATTCATATTGGTAAATGATAAGCCAGTTGCTCGGTGACAATGTGTTCTGTTAACATAATTATGGTATTTTCAAAAGGATTGCATTTTTGAAAAGACACTCATTCCTTTCCAACTTTTTATAAGATTCAATGTTACTTTAGACTTTCTTGAAGGTGGTCTTCGACGCTACAGCGTAAGCCTCTCCTCCCAATTGAGGACTCGCCGTAAAAGAAGAAAGAATGATGATCCGTTACAGTGATTGTACAAGCCTCATACGGAGTGACATCATCGATATTTTGTCCCTAAATAAACCAAGGTTACACCCACTTTACATCATCAGCGGTTTAAAATCTTAGTCAAGCTTGTGTACTTATAGAGAGAGTCAACTAGCTCACGGTCTGTCTTTAGATCGTGCCACTTTGTCTTTTCTTGCCTAGTTAATCCCAAAATACGAAACTGTTGGGGAGCTTTTGACAAATTTTCGATTCTAATCCCTCCCTAACTGATGATTCTCCGCTCACCTCAACGAACAAGGTTGATAGAAGAGATTGTATGAGCAGTTGGAAGATGTAGGCAAAATTTTTCCAGCACTCCTTCCCGTCTCCTACCGCCCTATAGCCTTATCAAGTGTCCTCGTCAAAAAATCTTAAACAAAAGACTTCTCTGGTAGGTACCTTGAAGCCAATAACCTCATTTCACCCTTCCAATATGACTGCAGAAAAGTACGCTACTTCTCGACCTCCAATCAAAAATCTATCACTCGTCTCTACTCAAATCTTCCCTCTACTCCATATTTTTTGGCCTTCAGGAAGCCTTTCCTCGGGTCTGGCGTCACCTCATCATCTCTAAATTACATAAATTCGGCCTTCGAGGGCACCTTCCTAAAATACTCCAAAACTTTCTTCACAACAGATCATTAATGGTCCGTATCCAAAACACTACCTCCTCTCCTCTTCCAGTCCAAAATGGTGTCCCCCAAGGAAAAGTCTTCAGCATTCTACTCTTCATTTTAGCCATTAACGACATAACTAAACTAGTCTAATTCCCTTTAACCCAACGCCTTTTCACTGAAGACTTCAACATCTCCATCTGTTTCTCTATCCCCCTACGAGCCAACAGAATTCTTCAAGAAACTCCAAGACTCAATAACTATCTTGGGAAGTGGATTACGTAGGCGCGTACAGGTGTTATCGTGGAACTACGAGGAACCAGTATTATAAACTTTATTAAACTTTATTGACTAGAGAAATAGATTTTATAAAATTTAAGAACTCGAGGAAATTTCGTCCGAAAGAAGAATAATTTGTGCTCACTTGAAGCATGACTTGAAGTTCTCCTGACAATGTATTTTACAAAAATTCAAATGTCAAATTCTTTCAATTTCTGGACGGGAAAACATTTTTTCTTCAACTTCACCTCAACCTATAGCTTTTGAACAGTGGCGTACGCAGGATTCGAACAAGAGGAGGGGATCTGAAGGTTTCCCCCTAATTTGCCCCCCCCCCCTTAAAAAAACCCTAATCCTCCCTGGGTAAGCCACTGTTTTTGAATTAAGGAAGAAACAGGGCCGGCATCTTTTGTTCTTCCCATGTGGTGCAGAGCTGTCTTTCAGTTGACCCCCACCTCCGTTCTCCGTCGCTTTGAAAACCCGCTTTATTGTGTGGTGCAGTTTGTGCACGGAACCACACCGGGTGCCGGCCATGACAAGAAAAAAGAGTTTGAGAAAATTTTCAAGAGGAAGAATCAACTGAGCTCTTTCATAAACGTTGGAGCCACGATCTACGAACGAGAAACAATTACTTCTATTAAAAAAATCGAGATCTGAAATAGAAAATCGAAAGTCCCAATCGTAAAAAAAAGAAATCTTCTGGCGGAGTCAAATAGAAAAAGATCATGTTTCATGTCCTCTATAAGGTAGCATGCTCCGCTCGTTCGCCCCGCTTCTTGGTCTAGTATAAGTCTACCTAAGTATATTCCAGGCTGATGAGATTAGGGGGCCTCACTCACTCCGCTCGTTCGCCCCGCTTCTTGGTCTAGTATAAGTCTACTTCAGTATTTCAGGCTGATGAGATTAGAGAGCCTCACTCGCTCCGCTTCTTGGTCTAGTATAAGTCTACTTTAGTATTTCAATAAAGGGTATTCCTTCTACTTCAGGCTCAGTATAATGAAAGCTTCCGACGCGCGGATGTACGCAAGCAAATTTCAAATTCAGGGTAGGAATCTGGCTTGATCTAGTATGTATAATCTAGTTTACATTTCAAGCTAAAATATGTATATAAGGCCTTTATAATGTAGGCTATTCCTACTAAAGCATACTGATTCAGGCTTAGTATAATGAAAGCTTCAGAGACCCAAGGTCATTTGCATACGGCGAGGTGGTACTTAACTCGCAAACGCGGTGAGTTCACTGCACACATCAAAGACAGATCTAGCCGAGCTAGTAAAAACTAATACAAACTTCTCTTTTGTATGAGCCTATGGTAGAAAGGAGCTTAGTTTGGAATGAGCCTGTGGTATTCCTAGTATAAAGCTAGTATAAAGCCACCATAAGGCTAGTATAAAGGCACCATAAAGCTAGTATAATGAGGCGAACTATGAAGTTTCTCTAGGAGTCAGAAGACTTAAGCCTTCATAAAGTGTATATTAGGTCTGGTATAATGAGGGTTTCGCTAAAAGTCAAACGACTTGAGAAATCTTAGTCTAAAGCTAGTATAATGCTCGAATATAAACTAAGCAAGGTGAACTCGCAAATTTTTGAATCACTCACGGAGTAACCAGGAGGGAGGGTGAAGGGGGGCGAACTCGCGGGATGAACTCGCAAATTTTTAAATCACCCACGGAGTAATCAGGGGGGAGGGTGAAGGGGGGGCACTCGCGAACTCGCAAAATTTCAAATTAGGGGTCAGGAGTCAGGTCAGCGTAAAGACATGAAACATGTCAAAAAATTCGGCTCTCCATCCTAAAACACGAATCAACAGCTCTATCATCAAAGATTGCAAAAAGAATCAAATTACCCTCAACAGGCACTACTTACAATCTGCAAAAAGGAATCTTTGAGAAAAAACAATATTTTCAGTCAATTTTTACTTTGAGATAAACAAACGATCGAAGGAACAAATCCCGAGAAAAAATTCTCATCTCCTTTGGAATATCCATTTTCCAGATCGCATTCGAATTTTCACTCTGCTCACTCTGCAGTCGTCTTTGAATCGAACGAATGACAGATGAGAAGAGTCGTAAATAGGCTATTCGATAAAAAAATGAGAACCGTAAAAACGAAAATGGCCGTCGTGTCTAGTTTCAGCAATAAAACTTTACACTAGAGACCATGGTCTATATTTTCAGCATTTAGGTGGCAGCTACACTCCCGGGACGGCCACTCTGGGAAAAGAAATATTCTCACAACTCTGTGGTAAAAAGTCAGTACTTTTCACCTCGTTTTTGTGTACTGCATTACACAAAACTTGTGCGAAAAAATATAGAAAATGAATTTTCGCGCAATTTGCACTCTCGACACTATAGCTACAGTCGTAAGTTAAATTGACGTATTTGCAAAATAATGATCAGCAGAATGAGATTTCTTTTAGTTTGCAATAGTTGATGTCTTCAGTTTCATTGTCCGGATCGTTATTTTGTAGATACGTACGTCAATTCACCTTCGTATCCGATAGATTATTTCAGTCAATTTCAACCTGTTTCAAACAACCAAAGATTGAAACAACCAATTTTGAGAAAAGATTGTGCCATTACTCTGAATACCATTTCTCTAGATCGTTACTAGATTAGTTGCTTTTCACCTTTTTTTTTTTTTGGTGAAAACCACGAAGTCAGAAGAAAATCAGCGGCTTCTTATTTGTCAACTTCAGCAGAAGCAGTCAGGAAAGTTTGAGTTTGAGAAGGATTTTCATCGTGATTTGCAACCCTCTTAAATCTTATCACTGCTCATGTCTGTTTCCGGATTTTCAGGTAATTTATGTCAAGACCGATTTACAAAGAAGAATATCAGATTGTGGGCGAATTTTGTTCTTTTGCTTGTACAAGCGCAGTTCTCCCCCCCCCCCCCCATCTCCAAAAGCAGGCTGAAATAACGCAGACAGACCATATTTTCCGAGCGAAGGTAGGGAAAAAAATTCACAGGCTCTTGCTCAGGGAGACCCGCATCTTATGGAGGAGGTTACAATTTATCCCTTCTCGGTTTACTCACTGCGTATTGAGGAGTTTTTCTAAAGAGAAGAATATACTGGTTTCTATGTGTTTAGCTTCCCTTTTCCTTTTCTACAAGTTCATCGTTAAGGGTTAAGGGGGTCACGAATTTTTCTAACTCCCATAAAGGGCTATAGAAGAGCCAGAAGTTTCTTCAAGAACCAGCGTCAAGGGTCAAGAGGGTCACGAATTTTTCCAACTCCCATAGAGAGCTATAGAAGAGCCAAGAATTTTTTCAAGTCCCAGCGTTAAGATTCCTGAGAGGGCCCCTAGTAACTAATGAGATGACAGGTCTCACGCCAATAAGGGTCAAACATTTTTCCAAATCCCATAGAGGGCTATAGAACAGCCAGGAATTTCTTCAAGTCCCAGCATACAGAGTCAAGGGGGTTACGAATTTTCGTAAGTCCCATAGAGGGCTAGAGAACAGCCAGGAATTTCTCCAAGTCCTGCAGACGGCTATAGAGGAGCCAGGAATTTTTTCAAGTCCCAGCGTTGCGCGTTCGCGAGAAATTTTCTAAGTCTCATAGAGAACTATAGAAGAGCCAAGAGTTTCTCCAAGTCCCAGCATAAAAGACAGGTCTTTCGCTAAAAAGGGTCAGGAATTTTTCCAAGTTCCATAGAGGGCTATAAAACAGCCAAGAATTTCTCCAAGTCCCAGCGTTATGCCCCCCAGCGTTACGTATACACGGACAGAATTTCTCTGAGGGCCCCCAGTAACTAAAGGGATGGCGGGTCTCCCGCCGAAAAATTCAGATAATGGAATATCCCCCCCCCCCCAAAGAAAAAAAAATTTACGGCTAAATCCGCGTCTGCTGTAATGTGTGAATCACTAAATGCGTTCAAATGGAAGATAGAGCATGTCAAAATCAATGAGGGGGAAGCTGTTGAGTATTTAGCTCTGTAGAAGATAGCTCGGTGAACTGTGCAGTATACTGACAGTATATTTAATGAGGCTTTCCATAATCCCGTGATAGTTTCCTGTTTCATGGAAGTTTATTTATAAATTTCTTGCGTACACTTGCCGTTCACAATTTTAAGAAGCTCGCGCAGCTGTCTAAGCAACACTGACCGCCTTGCTTTGAAAGTTCAAAGCTATTTACTAGTCTTTCCTTTTCCAAAAAACAAGGATTCTAATAATTTTTATTCACTCTTTTTTTTTTTTTTTTAAAGAAAAACTTTCATTAATGATTCACCCAACAGCTTGGCAGTCAACCACTTGTTTTTCAGGCTTTGTACCCCATAATTCATCATCAGAATGATTCTTTTTGACTTTTGAGCGATATATTCTGCATATACTTATCTTTCAGAGGCTAGGAAACGCCGATTCATCGAATCTTTCTGATTTTATTTCGAGGCAAGGATGCTCCAGACTCGAGTGGCAAATACCGCCAAAAGAGTTGAATAATACGCAAGCGTCTTTGTTTTAACAATCATCATCCAGCAAGACATGAAAGCAACTAACCCAATGACAACTGAGAGTTCTCCTTGGGCCTAATCGAAGAAACTCAACCTGAGAATGTCAGCAGAGGGTGTTGAGTGTGTCTAATGGTCATGATCAAAAGATTCTGGTGTCACGCATTTGATCCTGAACGACGTGAATAGTGCCCACGTTTTCTAATCACTTCACTTTTGGACTTGAACAAATTTCGTCTTTAAACGATCGTACATAAGTATTGCAAAGTCACGAATGATATCCTATAGCCTTGCTTGATGTATGGGAAATCTATCACGATGGGTACGTTTGATTCACAAATTATGATACAAAAAGTGTGTAAAATATTCAGACTTTCATTGTGCGACTTGAGAAAATGCTAAACTGGAAATCGGATATCGGGCAGAACCATACAACGGATGAGAAAGCCAGCGGGGAGAATCATAGATAGGCCTAGAGGAAACACCTAGATCTGGAAAAATGCGCAGCTCCTGCTGGTTCAACGGAAGCGCTGATACGCGAAACAGAAAACAGAGGCGTGATAGCTGACATGATTTCATGAAGAAACGTCAAATAAACCTTTCAGGGCGGATTTCGAGCTCTCACCAGCAACATACAGTTTGTCTCTTAGGCCTGGCGGTTTGTACGTGCCGTAGCCGATCGAACAAATGCGCACACATGGTCCGAAAAATTAAATTATACTAAGTATAATAGCAGTCTACTCCTTCACGTGACAAAGCTACGAACGAAAGAATACAAAAAGAACGTAAAAATGCCCAAGTATATGGAGCATTTGTATAAAATACAAACACGTGCCCATTACAAGTTCTTTTAATCGTATTAACGCTGGGCAATATAACGAAGTCAATTGGAGAAGAAGGCATCTTTAAAACGACATTTTTCAATTTAAGTACTCGTATTTTATTGATCACTGCTCATAAATTTTATGACTAACTAACGTTTCTCGAATGGTATATCTCGGAAAAGGCGCCCTTACCTAATAACATATCCTGCCGAAATAGACTGTTGTAACCGTAAAAATATTCTATGGAGAAATTTGAAAGGTATCGATTCTTCATTTTTATGTTATTCCATACAATACTTTTCAGTTTTGCAGTTGACGAAGCTTAATCAAGAAATTCCTGCGGTTGGCTTCTGTTCGGCGCATCCTGAATCCGGATACGGTGCAGTGAGCATATTCACGTGCTATTGGTGCAGCAGAAAGAAGATGAACAAAATAACAAAATTGAAAATCATTAAATAACAAGCGAGGTATAAAAGGTAATGAGGAAATATCCCAAACGTTTAGAGAATTTCCTTCAATAGACTGCATGTTGTGAAATGGTCAAATTATCGTCCTTACTTCTCATGACTCATAATTTCGACAATTTTTCACACCGAATAATTCTATCTATCGCAATTTCATGCTGTTCCTGTGCGTGATTTCAATTCACAACGATATCTTAACTTTCTCTATTTATATTCATTTTGAACCCACATACGTGCTACTTCGATGTACAGTCACACCTAATACATTAACTTCACCTCCTCCCTCTTGATATAGAAGAAAAAGTGGAACACAGGAGAAAAAATAAAATGAATGAGCAAAATCATGTACGCTTTGAAAAATTTCAGCCTTATAACTCCAAGACATCTAAAAGAGGGATCACAAGGAAAAATCTGGTGTGGTCTGCTTACCGTGAGTGGATGACGTCAAAAAAAACCACCCGCTGTAATTTTAATATTAAGATGAAAATATTTTTCAGCTTTCGTCAACTGTACAGTATCAGTAGAAGCAAAGATCTACAATCCACGCTAATTAGAACGCGTCACACGCGGGAAGAATTGGGTCATCGTATCTTTTGAAGTCGCTATCTATCACGACGCAGACGTATATGGATGATAAAAAAAATTCTCTTCTATGCTAATGATGGACATGAAAATTTCGAATGGGATACGTTCTATCAGAACAAGAAGATGTGTGTGCACTATATAAAATAGAACATCGATCTTTATGAGTCTGACCCGGCACGATACTACCGACCACCAATGCAAGAAATTATCACCCTAAGCTCCTCTCTCAGAAAATATTTTCCCACGGGAATGCTAATTTCAGAGAAAGAGGTTCCCATCATTTTTGAAAGCTCTACGTATGTTCATTGTTCAAGTGTGATAATTGACAACACAAAATTGAAAAATCAATGACTTGTAAAATAATAATACAATAGCTTTTGGGTTCTTGAAAAGACAAAGAAAACTAAGTCATCAATTCAGGATATGCGACAAGAAAAATTTTCAACAGGTATTGAGATGATGAAGAGTAACTTGAAAAATACTCGATACTCAATTTTTGATGGTGATTCCTGACACCTGGATTGGATTGGACTGGGAAGAAGAAGAATGATCACGTTGAGAAGTTGAATCTTTTATGGACTAATATTTCTGTGCAGTATAGTGTCCTTGAGTCTTTAATGGTGGAGACTGAAGAGGTCTAGCGGTTTAGCTGCCTTCTGAAGCATTGAAACTAAATTTTTTAGTTGGACCCCACGACTGAGGCCGCCGAGAAAATGTACTATGAAAGGGGGAGAAAGACACTGCAATAAGTCTGAAGCATCTCCTCTGAAATCGCTCTTAATGAATGTAATACAAGTAGTATACTTTTTACCTTACGAACACAGGCCTATTATGTAAGGTCGAATTTGGAATTCGGGAACCCCATTTGGGATCCCGATTCAAAAACTATTTCTGATGCAATTGAAGCGACTGAAAAAAGATTCTCAAGGTACATATTTATATTACAGGATGTTTGAGTACTGGCCTACGGATGTGGAATATAGAGAGCTATTACAGGGCTTTCAGATACTGGATTTGAAAGGAAGGCGCATCTTAATTTCAATAATGTTCCTGCGTGATATAATACATGGGAGAATAAAGGAGCCGGGCACCTTAGGAAGGGTACATATACGAGTACCTAGAACAGGAGGAATACAAAGACGAAAGCATACCTTCTGTCCCTTAAAATTGCGCACAATTGCTCTCAAACACAGTATACCTGGACCTGGATATTTTCCATCTGAATAGGGATACATTTAAAAGAACGTTTGCGGAGATTTTCAGTAAAAATAGGACAGAAGTATGTGAGGAAGGTAATGCATACAAAGAATGTTTCTTAACCGGTTCTACTGATTTTGCAAAAGGTCATACTGATTTTGCGAACACACGTTTACGATAACCGACACGCGCACAGAACACTCACACATAGACACACGTGCGAGTAGAATTCAAAGCTTAATTATAGCTTTCATGTATCAGTAATCGACAATCGGATGCTAAAAGGTTCTTCATCGGTTCAATATTTATATTTTGTGCAAATTTCACTCTGTAATATTGAGTACAGGCTGAGAACATTCGGGACATAAAAAACGCCTCCTGCTCTTATATTGACAAAGGGTATCAGACATCAGCTGGGTATCGCAAAGCATTGCATCTGATTTCGCGAAACCGGTTATACTGATTTCGCGAACACGCGCTTACGATAACCCACACGCGCACGGAACACTCACACCTAGACACACGTGCAAGTCGACTTCAAAGCTTAATTACAGCTTTCATGTATGTATCAGTAATCGATAATCGGATGCAAAAAGGTTTTTCATCGATTTTATATTTTGTGCAAATTTCACTCTATAATATTGAGTACAGGCTGAGAACATTTGGGACATAAAAACGCCTCCTGCTCTTATGATATAAATATTAGTATACAGCAGAGGCCAGATAGACGTACGGACGCAAATTTTGGAATTAGGGTACGAGATCAGGAGGGAAGGTGTAGAGCAGAAATAATTCTTCCAAGTGTCAAGGTCGTGGTTGTACGGACGCGAATGTCGGAATTAGGAGGTGGGGTCAGGCCAGAGCAAAGACATGAAACATGTCAAAATTCTGAGCCTCGACTCCTGTCTAGTTTTCTAAAAGAAGAAAGAGACTAAATCCCAGACTGTGGTTGCAAACAATTTCTTTCAAGGATTTTGGGTAAACAAACGTTTCTGCACCTAGATCTTGACGTCGTGAAAAAATGTTCAATTTGAATCTCTGCACTGAAATCGAAAATTTTGAGTATTCAACTCCTATTGCGGGGAGAGATCTTGATTTTACGCATAATGATAGAGTAATGTCGTTTCTGTCCGAATCACTACGTCATTAGGAATCTTTGAAAAATTGTCAAGTCGAATCTTTGTGAGGAAAGACTAAGGGCGATTTTAGAACTTTGCCCAATTTGCCAACACTAGCGTAACACAAAGAGTAGAACTACCCACCCATGAGCATAGCTAAATCAATTTGAGGCTAAGAGAGGCTTCGTTTCTAAGAAATCAAAGAATGTTCAGAAATAATCACTACCTCGGCCACACAATGAAATAGAAGTGAAAAGAAAGGAGTAAAATATTTTCAAAAAGGAATTCCACTTTCATACATACTGCCCATCAAAAGATAGGTTTTACGAAATTTTTGAAATACAGACCCCATAAGGCTCTAATTGCTCGTAGGGAAAGCAAAGAAGTCAAATCGTGTTCAATCTTTAATTGTATGTGTATAGTGAAGAACAAACAGAAAAGGTCGGATCCTCATAAATATTAAATCGCAGGAGAGCATTGGGACTCGCGAAGAAAGAACTGAAAATATGCTTCGCACGCTATACCTTATAAATAGATTAAGACCTTTTCACACACTAATTTTTCGAGAGAAGAGGTTCGAACCAAAGAAGGAACACGACTATATAAACGAAAACAGTAAACAAACTTCTGGAATTCGAATACATTTTATTTAGTCACCAATTCGTGAATTATTCTAATGAGCGCGACGACTATTTCGACCTCGTGGTATCTAATTATTCGAATAACCAAAAATGCTTCGGAACATGGCAGGACAAAAGCTTCGTTAAACAAACTTTTTACTCGTTTTCCTCGAAAAGTTCTAATCACGCCACCTCAATATGAGCATAAGTCGTCGAAACGATTTTTGTGCCTCACATTAAAAATTTATGTTCCGCACGTTTTCGTCCCCAAACTTGAATCCGTCTGTGGCTAGTATGTGGCGAACCGTCGACTTTCCTTTGTGTTGGTGCACGATGCACATTCTCGCGATCAATTTATTTTGTCGACATCAGTGTTACGAAAAACGAAAAATTATGATCGAAGAAGAGTTGAAAATCGTCTCATATTTCGGCTTCATCGTTCTTCGACCAAATTATGGTATTCGTTCTTTTTCAAAACGCACAGTTTCTGATCATCAAGTCACGTATGAGGATGTTTTTACGATACGAGTGGAAGTACACGATTAGGATGTACGAATATGAGATGCCTCCGCAGATGAATGACGGGTATATGCAAGAGTTGTGGACGTTGCATTAAAGTGGAGCAAAGGGATCGAAGCACATAAGACGAAAGTGAAAAAACATCGGAAATTTGTGTGCTTTACGTTGCTGAAGTACTGAGCACTTATACACGTGTTCAGAATTCTTGAGTGTATGTTGGGAAAAAACAAACACGTACAATCAACACCGAACAAAATTGTACACTCCACATGTAAGACATTTTATTGCACATTAAGGTGTTTTATCATGTTCGCGTATGTCACGTCTAGCGAGCTTAACGCTAGTAATGGACACCTTAAGGGTTCCTCGCGTTCGTACTATTTTCAATCGGTGTAATTTTTCGATGTTGTGTATTTGGAGAATTGTTTACATCGTTAAAACTGAAGGAGGTGCACGAAAAATGCTACTGCACCATTACGAGCGCACAATGATGCGAAATACAATTCTTTAGAAAATAGAATAATTGCACGCAGGAAAAAAAAGGGCTTGCGTGCGAATAACGAACACACATTCCGGTGAAAAGTAGCACGATTTTATTATGAGTCATTTCCACTTAAATCCACTCTAAAGGTAGCACAGGCAAAAAGGAAGAAGGAGAGGAAAGGAGAAACAAACCATGATTCATAAGACCCGGGAGTATTGCATCACTTCTGAATGGTTTCTTTTGCAAGCGCTCGAGGAACGCCGTTTCCTCTCTCTTTTTCCTTACTTTCTCTTTTGTGCCAATTGTATGGCCCCACAGAATTCGACTTATTAAGAATATCAAAAACATACGATAACTTTTGGCAAAAGCAAAGATTAGTGTATCATGTAGGGAAATCCTTATACATTCCTCTTTTTCCACAGTGTGAATCTTGATACAAGTTTTTTTCTATCCAAAAATTTAGGAATGAGGATTGTCTTGTAATACTTGAGGAAACATGGTATGTATATCGAAAACTGAAATGGATTAAACATATTCTAGATAGACATTCTGCCTAGATAAATCCAAAACTTTCTTCTCAAGCGAGACACCAGGTCTCTATTTTTGGCATGAGCAGTACCTATTATACTTGAAGAATTGAAAAAACAATCGTTAAAAACTCATCAATTCAGAAATGTGTACGAACTCATTAATTCAGAAATATTTTTACCCAAGTCCGCCTAAAATGACCTCCGTTTCTCCTTAAAGAGAACTCCTAATTTGTATAGTGGATTTTGGCTTTCACCTTGACAATATTGTTCTTTTAATTTCAATGTTAACAGCAAGTGAAAGAATCTTTTTTTTCAAAATTCATTAACGAGCAGTTAGCTGCATCGAGGGCTATATGCTTGACGGAATATTACAGAGGCCTGTGCTGTCCTTTAACTATGCTTTTACTAGCCGTATACTAGGTTATTCAGGCAAGAGAGGAGTGAGTGAGCTTTTGATACCTAATCTGTTCTATGCTTAAGAAGCGGGCTGAATGAGCAAAGATTGTGAGCCTCTTAACTGCTTATAGCCTAACAAATAGGGTACGCAAATGGAAGCGAAAGAGTGGAGTGAGTAAGCTCGAGAAATATTCAGCCCAACATACATTATTATGAGTCAAGATTTCACTCTAATTTCCTGATCAAAGTAAATCTTAAGATAAGCCATGCGTTGTCGACTGTTCGACGTACAGTTCCGGTGATAGACGTACAGTTTAATCGCTAATTAGTGATCACCCAAGGTCAAATTCGATTTCGATAAATTAAGTACAACTGAGATTCAACAAACAAATAAAACGTATCATAGATAACTCACCCGGTGGCTAGAAATATTACAAGATAGTTCTCGAAGTAAGATTGAACTTATAGAACTTTGTAAGCTATCCTTCGAATTTGAGCTCAAACAATTATATAAACTCGTCACTACTAGAACTGGTCACAGAATAACATTTTATAAAATCATTTCGGAAGTAGATCGCCTAATCTTTTCAGGTCATACTGATACTTGTAATACCATCCTATACTTATAAGCTCGGATATTAACGTTATTTCTTTGTTGTGAAACAATTTCTAATCAAATCGAACGGAAACGAAGGAAAAATATGAAGGCTATTGAGTATTTTATCACAACTAAATAATCATGTTTTTTCCTCTCATAACTTCCCACATGACTTTACCTTGAGCTTTCGATCTGTGTGCCCTCATTTTTACTTGATAAGCATTCTCAATATTTTGAAGTCCACGTGTCGAAGTTTAACAAGCCATTTTCGATATGGTCATAAAATAGATCTCATACCTCGTCTATTCTACGTTGTATTTCTATAATTTAGAGTATGTAGAGAGTAAACAGCTCCTTGGTGAATGAAAAGAGGTCAACCCATTGTGAGCACTGACTAAGGCTTTTGTATACCTAAATAATGTAGGTACGGTCACATTATTCGAATCCTATGAGCTACAAATTCTTATCCCTTGAACTGAGGAATCCTTCTGCTCTAAGGGTCTTTCTTCATCATTTCTTATAACCTTTTTGACATCAATTTCTATTATTTAGTTTCTACTTGCACTCAATGTATCTCAAGTCAGCAGAGCGAAAGGTCTCAGGTCCAAATACCGACGAGGTGATCTAAATTTTTCGCTTGAGTTTTTCATTCACCGAACCCTCGTCCTCTATTATAACCCCCGCACGTGAACATCTCTTCGTTTCTTCACTCTATTCAAATAAAACATCACTTCTTGATCGTCGTCGTCGTATCTTTGATTCATTTAATTAAAGATGTACCTACCCTACCGACATTCAATCGTCGATTCTTGGTTCCATAATGAAATGACTGAACGATTATGAGTCGGATAGTGTTTTACGAATCTCACTTGTTCTTTCTGATTTCACTAAAGTGGTCTATCTCTAATTATAATGATGTAACTTTACTTACTCTCTTCCACCGTCGCGTGTCGGTCTGTTGGCGAGTACATCATAGGTAATTACAACTGACTTTAAAACCGAAAAAAGGTCAAAAATGTACCTGGAAACCGATTACACAAGGAAATAAAGGGACAAATGTGAGACAAACAAACAAGGGTGACCTTTGGTTAAAACTATAAAGTAGCAAAAAACGTGAAAAAGAAGGAAAAAGGTTGTAGAAAAACGTCGAAACAACGAGAATAAGAAAAAAAAGTTGTGCGAACTATTCACAAAATCCATAAGAAAACTCAAGAAGTCGAAATGAAAACTGGTAACGAGAAGGTTATTAACGACGAATAACGTCTTCCGAACGTGAAACGCTAATGATATAGTAATAAGTTAATGCGAAGCTTATCGAAATAATTCTATTCATTTCATGCTCGACTACCAGACGTCATCGTCATATCTTCGTATCGGGGTCCAAGCTTCACGTGAGAAGATATTATCGCCTGTTTTCCTATGAACTTTGTTTACTATAATATGCTTCGATTAGATTGTTTATTTTCACGTAGGTACAGTTCGTATCCATCAGCCCCTGATATACATTATCTCAATTCAAACGAGAGGGACGAGGCATAAATTGAATGTTACACCATAATATTCTTATTCAAGTTGGCCGAGGTTGTGATACGATGATAATCAAGTACACTATTGACGTATCACTATTTCACCATTTTATAGTCAAGGTAGAAACTGCAGAGGATGATCGTTCAGTTGCAAAACTTACTTCATTTTCGAAAAAGCTCTTGTCTTTGAAAAAAATGAATTAGATGATTTCGTCTCGATTGAAAATCTATAATCTCAACTAATGACCGGCATTAGACATCTGCTCTAGCTTTGTCATCATAAACATACCTTAAATTCTTATAAAAATTTCACGCTGAGAGAGAAAAGCATAGATAAGGACGAAATTTTATCATAGGCTACATGAATGAATGACAAATAACGAAGTCCTCAAAGGCTGTAGGATTGTCTCTTCATTATGAGACGAATTAATTTCGGTACCGATGGTGTGTTGATTGAATTACGGGGAAAAATATCGAGGGAAGTATACTCCGTAGAATAAACTTGACTTTTTGTGGTGAACGCAACTCAAGTTTACTCTTTGGTGTATCTCCCTTTTGACAGAAGTACATCTCAAAATTCAAAGATCATGGGGACGTCTGCAAGTATGGAAGAGGGGAGGAGGGGGGATCCAAAGAGTAGACTATGTTTAAACTTGTAGATGTGATCACGAAAGCTGCAAATATCGGGAGCGATAAACCGTAGCGAAGTTCTAAGAGAATTTTCTCATTTCCCAAAAATCGGTCCTAATCGAAATCGAACAATTCACCATGAATGAGGTGCCCTGCTGTTTCGATTATAGTTAGGTATTATTGTTACAACTTTTTTGCACCATCGATTTCTGCTGATGTTCGCGAGAAAGTCGGTTTCATCGAATTCTAAAAAGAGCTATAAGAATTGTGTCTTCGGGGGAATTATACTTCCTGGTGGGTCAGCTCTATTGGAGCAAAATCTACCACTTACCTCCTCTATCTGTCCTATCATATGAATCCCCCCTCCCCATTCTTTAATCAATTTTCGGCTTTCCGTCGAGCTGAAGACTGCAATTTTTGCGGTTCTATAGTCATTGTATGGCTATTAAACACGCGAAACCTCAGTCTAGCTGCTAGTACGTATTAATCTCTGGACTTCATGTGTAGTTTCTAGGGGCACGCCGCGCATGGACAGCGGAAATGGTCCACCTTTTCCGAGTGTATAGTCAGTTTATTATGTATATTGGCTCAATTATAATCACCGAGCGTCTTTGGAAATAGAAATCGTTATTAATAATAATCTCGTCCAATGGTGTATACTTAAAATATTCATCACTGTCAGCGCTATCGAGCTACCGGGGAACGAATTATTACCCCATAAGATGTTTCTACGCTTAATCTTATACATATAGAAAGAAGAAGTAGGAGGAGAGGAATGAATTCGAAAAAAAAAAAAAAAACTGAAACGTAGTTGGACGATTTCATTTTCGAATACAAACGAGAATGTAATTATAACTCCTTTTCACCGAGTTGAACAATTCACTTCACCTCGTGGTGTTAAAGGAAAAGAACTGTTTTACTAATTTAGTATATTTTGTTCCCCGTGAAAGGAAAAAGTTAACAAGGAATCGGGGCTGCCCTTTTAAATTACGGTACGTTCCGAACGTATATAGTCTATAAGCTTAGGCTTAGCACAGTCGAGTCGCAAAGGATTTGTACGTTTTATTAGATTTTATAATCCCTGTTTTTAACGAAAACAGAAGCGAAGGAGCGAAAAGAAATAACGGCGTTAATGAAAATCGAAAAAGATTTTCGCGAAATTTTCTTCTTTTTTTTTTTTTGGAAGAACATTCGCGAAATCCATTTCAGTTTTTAAAATATTTTGTTATTTTACAACATCTAAAAAGGAATTTAAAAATATCGTATACCGCATTTGAGTATAGATATTGAAAAGTTTGAGCGTTGTAAATCTCGCGATAATGCGCGTTTTTTTTTCTCCATTATTTCTTTCTTCTCGTTTTTCCTTTCTTCTAAAACCAATCTTATAAATCAGGTTAATTCTTTTATGGAAAATAACTGCAGAATTGCAGCCGCGTGTAGGATGTATGGTCTACGACGCATTTACCGCTCGACGATGAAAAAAAAAAAATTGTCAAAGAAAAACTTTCGTGTAAACAAACATTTCCCCTCCGTTTTCAAAAAGTTGAAACTATCATCTTTATGAGTTAGTATTGCCCGAGCCTTTATTGTTATGCGCGAAATTACCACAATTTCGAGAATTTGCCAAATATTACTATTACTTTCTTCGTTGTCTCTATTAAATTTTCATTTTTTTGAATATGGCTTCGAGAAATATGTAATCGTATATAGGATATACGAATTCGGGTTCCATTAACGCGTGCTGCT
Source organism: Aspidiotus destructor (assembly GCA_035079395.1). NCBI lineage: Eukaryota > Metazoa > Arthropoda > Insecta > Hemiptera > Diaspididae > Aspidiotus > Aspidiotus destructor. The sequence goes on along the minus strand of JAVHKZ010000004.1, from coordinate 3,543,585 downwards.
CGAAACTTTCATCGAATATATTCTCCACGTGGATCTGATCACGCCACAAGTATCGTCGACGCTCGTGATGGCGTCCTGGACTACCTTTCTGCCACACACAGTCCGCAGAATGACTGTCGCACACAATTACAGAAATTTTCGCTCTGTGTTTCGCCAAGTGAGAGGATGATGCGGGCGATGGAAAGAAAAAACTGCTGATAAAAAATTTTCCTAATTTCCTGAATGTCACGTCTGTGAAAAATGTCCGCTGATGACCTCTGTTTATCTTTAGTATTCTGTCTTTCAACATGCGCGGATATCCTTATCTGCTACGAATGTACCGCGAGTATTGCAAAATAGGTCATCCCATCTAATGTTTTTCGAAAATTTCTTCGGAAAATATGCAACATATCAGCAAGGTGTACCACCTCTTTACTGTACCTCTTTAGTGAACACTTCCGATGCTGTTGTCGTCTGGAATATTCCAACTTTCTTCGAACAACGGTGGTCGTAAACTTCGAAAAACAATATTTCTTGGAGTTGGACCTTGAATTTGCGATACTCGACAAATACCAGAAAAACAGTCGTAATTGAATCAATTGAAGCAGGGATTGTAGGTGCACGTTTGCATATTATTGGATCGTGATATCCAAAACGCAATATTAACGAATGGTTTGGAAAAATGTGCAAACATGAGCACCTACTTAGAGAATAAATAGCGCTCGTAATAGCCTTAATTAACTCTGTTTAAGATTCAAGAACGTTGCATTCGAATATATCTAATCTATATGTTGCGCGGAGAAGTGATAATTTATTACCGGACCACAGCGCAATAATACACGATTTTGTAAGTATAATACTATCTCTTTTCAAGTGAAGCGAGACAGAGAACAGAGAGACCACAATATTACGTTCGAAAGTCGTGTATACGAAATTTTCACATTTGAGCCTCAACCGTACCTATATGTTTAAGGAAGTATTTACGTAGAAATCTAAGTATCACAACGAACTCCGTTGTCTTCCCATAATAATGAACAACTGAATATTATACGCCATAAACATTATCAAAAACCGATAATATTAGCAATAATACAGAAAAAATACGCATTTTAGCGTAAATAAGAAAGTTTTTTACGCCAGTAATAAGCTTACACAATTGTACGACTTGCCAGATAAGAACTTTTAGTCATGCCCAAAATATGCAAATGTATATTCGAACTAGACGATGTGCAGAGCCCACTAATCGTTCGCGTGATTCACAGATAAGGCTATAGCTCCAAAACATATTAAATTGTCTTTTGATGGTTTAAATCGAGCGTAATTTCCCATTTTTGAAAAAAAAGAGATACGACGAAAATAAGTAAGTATATTATTGCGTTGATGATGATGAAGACGATGATGATTGCGACATGGGAATGAAAATTAGGTGGACGAAATAGAGTAGCCACAGTGCAAGAGCAGACTTCCAAGGTCGAATTGAAAACAGGTCATCGAATATGATATGCAGCTGCCATTAATGAATTATCGTATAGCGTCTTGAAAACGCGATTGAGATCACGTACACATCTCCCAGGAAAACTGTAAGTTCTTTGGATACCTAATTAACTTTACCTTTCGTTGGAACCTCCACAAATAAACTCTGCTCAGCGACAGACGAATGTGAGGAGAACCAATTCAAGATGATCCTTCGGATAGAGAAGAAATGAGCAGCTTATTTGAAATGAAAGTCAAAAATATGCGAAATACGCGCGAGAATTATTGTAATGCTATTGGCAAAGACTTTGACAAGAATACCTTACATATGCCCCTATTACTCCAGGGAGGTTAAGAGGGCAAAACCACAGCCTCCTAGAATTACAAGCCGTGAACGAGGACAGGCAACGCCGCAACGTCTCGTTCACATAGGCTGACTTGTAACACTGCGTTATATGAAGAATTCGCGTTTTCTCTCAATTACCTGGTATTATCTCATGAAATATGCTGTTTATGAGAAAATTGAAAAGAGTCAAAATTGTTCTGCGTAAAATTATCTTTCAGAAAAACAGACTTTCATTAAAATTTATCGACAACTAGGGTACATTTGTACATCTTTAAAACCACCCGCTCATAGTGCTATAGTCGAAGTGAACGTTTTTCTTCAATCATTTCATGTTATCTCATTAAATATGCCGTTCATGAGAAAACTGAAGGGAATTAAAATTGTTTTGCATAAAATTTCCATTCTGAAAAAACCGATTCTTATAATAATTTATCCAGAACTAGAGTACATTTCTACATTGTTAGAATGACGCACTTTCTTCTCTCTTTTGAATGACGTGCTATAGTCGGAAAATGAGTAAAAAGTATTCATTGCCAAAAAGAAGACTGGTGAAACCGTGAGTTAAATAGTTTAGGCTTGAGCAGGTCCGTCGAGAGCTCCAGTCGGATCCGGGGCAAGGAACACCCCCCCCCAAAAAAAATGTTCACCTCCTTTCTTTGTAAACCGGGCTATGGCACAAAATCCCCAGTTGCCCCCTCCTCTCATCAGGCCTGGCTTTGTGGACCGAGTACAACTAGAATTAGCATGACATGAGGTGAAATGCCTCGCTGAATCACAAGTTGCAGATGTTCCAGAATATTGCTGAAGCATTTTTCTGTCACAAAAACGTCTTAATATTTTGCTGAGGCTCAATGTTTGGATTCTCAAGATTCTACCGAGCTGTGAACCCTCGAGAAACTGGAAATAGATTAAATGAGAATAACGAGAAAACTAGTTCGTACTTTCGAGAAAAAAATAGAACTCGGAAAGAGATTAATTTCTAAGGCTCAACATCAAACCACAAGAGTGAAGGCAGTCTGCGTCCGCACTTTTGAGCTTTCTTTAGCGATTTTGTATGACAAGGCCATTTTTGTATTGTTTTGACCCAATGACGAATTTGTCTTTGGGTCTCGAGCTATGAATCCTTAAAAACCTGAAAATAGAATTATTTCTGAGGCTCAACTTTAAACCACAAGGGTAAAGCCAATCTACGTCTGCACATTTGAGCTTCCTCTAGAGATTTTGTCTGACGAGGGCATTTTTATATTGTTTTGACCCAATGACGAATTCGTCTAAGGGTCTCGAGCTATAAATCCCTAGGAACCTGAAAATAGAATTACTTCTGAGTCTCAACTTCAAGAACTCAGGGGGATTTCATGCCTGATGTGTTTAATTTCATTTAGAGATTTGGTCTGACAAGAAGATTCTTGTCTCTCAGTTATCAAGAAAAGGGTTTGAATACTGTAGGGTTTCCTGAGGTGTGTAGACTTTGTGCAGACCCGTCGAGGGCTCCAGTAGGGTTTGGGACGAGGAACACAGCGGGATCCTCAAAAAAATTTCTTCACCCCTCCTCTTGTAAACCCGGCCCCTATATTCAATGGGAAATAGACAACTCACAAGTTATAGTCCAGCCTTAGAGTAAGTGAGGAACTTTTACTTCCAAAAATAACATCAAAACTTGCACTAATAATAAAGTTGAGAAAGTAACTTGAAAAAACAATATTCAACGGCAAATAGACGACTCACAAATTATAGTGTAGGTACGCTTAAAAATTAAGTAACTGAGTAACGTTCATTTCCATAAGTATCAACAAAACGTGCATTAATTATAAATTTGAGAAAGTAAACTTCAGAGAAAAATATTCAATGGCAAAGAGACGACTCACAAATTCTTCTTCATGACCAAATTTGTAGAACATAAAAGCAGCAAAAGTGGCTATTATCATTTGAACTTGAAAATTTCACTGATGAGATACAACATCATCAATCAATCATAAACAAAAGTTGAAATAACGGCTTTTATTTTCCTGGAGAAACACTAATCCGATGGGAAATTTTATGAAGAACAACTTCATTTATTTCCAACTTTTCGATAAATGCAATATTTGTCGAGTTATGATGCAATTTGTGAGAAAATTCGTGAATTCTCCATAAGACTACATGTTAACGATCAGGCTACGTGCACAGCGTTGTCAAGTAACCCTACTTCACGGCTTGTAATTCTAGGAGGCTGTGGCAAAACGCTTTCCAAATTAAGGTCCATGCAAACTTTTCGGCTTATACAGTCTGTGCACATTATAGTTTAAGTTTTAGGCCTATTAGCCGTTTGATAGGAGTGAGAGAGAGACCCCCCTCTTCAGAGCATTGTCGTAGTTTAACCTGTGAACAAGTTCGTGAGTTCGATCCAGTTAGGAGACTGATTTTTCGATCTATCTTAGTGGCACGACCTAAGGGCGTTGATGATGTATAGTCATTTCCTTTAAGACAACCTTGCATCTCAGGTTGTGAATGGAAGATCGGCTTATACGCGGAGTAAGACCAGTCACACCCAGCATATCTATATCGTAAAACTGTTGTATCCGCCATCAGACAGGTGGACTTCCTGTTAGGATATCCTCCTCTCCTACCCTTGGAAGTTACTTTTTCTCGACTGCGTGCGGTTTCTATTTGCTGCCAGACTCACTTTCCCTCAGTTTTTGGCGTTACGGGAATATTAATCTTTAACCTTCATCCTTTTGCCTCCACTTTTTGATCCTGTATGTACTCGCTCTCAAAGAGAAGAGCAGTAGAAACTTCTCACGTATGATGTTCACTCGATAAGATGTTTTTTCAAAAATAGTATTCCTCCTCTTACATCAGTTGCCATATGGATCTTTCATTTGACTTAGACAATTTTCATCTAAGCAGCAAAGGTACTGGGTGGGTGAACCTCCTGAGTCTTGTTTTAGAAAAAGAAAAAGGTAAACCTTTTTCTTTTTCTAAAACAACAATGGGTCGTAGTTTGGAAGATTCTATAACTTTCTCCTGAGTCTTGATCTTAAGATCTTCAATTAGTCTACTGATCTTATTGTATATCAACTCCATAACAATACTGATAAGAAGTAGGCGTATTTGATTTTATAAGGATTATCAATGCTAGCACCATAATTAGAGTTAGGAGTTCCGTGCCGCAAAAATTGGCTAAACGTGCTCTAAGAACACTGAAAAATGTAATAAAAACGTTCTACAAGAAGCAGTTTGCGGCCCGACTCTGGATCCAGATTGCTGCCATAAGAAGAATATTTGCGCGTAGATTTCGCCTTAATAAATCAAAGAATCGACCAGATTGCGGTGGTAGTCAGATGTAGGTGTCAGTTGTCGGAAAGTCCATTGGAAGTGATAAGAGCCTAATCAACTGGAATTCGACCGACCACTGATAACGTCAATCACGCATTGTATCAGTAATCCATGTTACTCACACAGTAAACAGAGGTCGTCTCTGCTATGCTTGTAATGCTGACGGAGAGGACTCTTTCCCTTCATCATACTGCGTTCTCATTTGCCTGATTCTTATCGCAATAATACTTGTTTCACATAGACTTTGGGGCAAAGCAATAGATGAGCTATTATTGCATATTCAATTCCGTTGCCATAAGACCAATGTAAAGCAAGTATCATTATGATAAGCGACAGGCAAACAAGTTTGCAATATGATATTGAGGAAGAGCCCTATAATGGCAATATCAAAATCTCTTGTCTATAGCTTCGGTCGTGTTTGGTGCAGGTTCGGAGCCTTTGGGCTTCCGAACCACGTAACCAGATAAAAACCTAGTGGATTTATAATTGAGTGACCGTGGAGAGTGCAAACGACGTAAAAACCCGAACAGTGGCGGAATGTGTCGAATCATCAACAAGAAATTCCAATGACGCTCATACTTTGTGCTCCGGTAGATGACTTCTGTCTATTCCGAGATGCTAAGGAATCACCTATTCGACCAAAAAAACCCTCTCTACATTTCCATAGCTCAACTGTCAACTGAAAACAAGTCTTCTTGTTTGGATACCAATGCTACAAAACTTCTATCTATAATGTTATCTTGTTCATGATTTGATTACCATTCAATCTTACGCTGGACTATGTCACCGCTCTAGATTCAAAACCTCGTAACTCACATTTTTGGCGAAAATGACATTTTTGGTGATTTGGATGCAGCTGGCTGTTGCGCATCATAATTTTGTCTCTCCTGTAAAATTACCGAAATTGGAGTTACGAGGTTTTGAATCGCTACTTTTCAGTATTTCTTCTTTTTTTTCGAGCTATTCGACTGCTCTCTGGGTCATCAGCTCGCGAAGAAGTAATCTAGGTTGTTAGAGGAGTGGAAAGTAGTAGGTGGAGCGTAAGTATTGAAGAGAGTTAGTATAACTCTTTCTGAGTTGTAGCATTAGGGGGAGGGTAAGAAGGAAGAGATGTTGAAAAGTAGTCGTTGGTTTTGTAAGGCTGAACATGAGAATAGGTGTTGCACCGTTAATTTATCCGTTTGACAGAAGTTACAAGATGGAGAGAAGAGATTTAGTAGGAGGTGAGAATGAGTTAGTCGGGTGTGGCCAATTTTAAGGTGGGAGAGAATGATTTTTTCATAACGGAAATTTCTCTTTGAGGAGGACCAAGAGGTAGGTGAGGTTTCTATAGATCGGAGGAGAGTCCAAAGATGATGCGAGGCATTCAAAATTAGGGAACGGTAATAGTATTTTAGATCGTATGATGGGGAAGAAGATGGGTCTGTAATCTTTGGAAGGTGGGGGATAGGTCCTTGGCTGCACGGTCAACCTCGTCATGTCCAGAGAGACCGATGTGGCTAGGGGTGCAGATGAAAGTTATTGTTGATTTGATAGAAGCAAGAGTTTCAAGGATAACGTGGATGCGTTGAGTTACAGGTTTTGTTGAATGGATGCGTTGTATTGTTTAGAGACAAGAAAGAGAATCAGTAAGATGTAATTGTGTTGTGGAGATCGTTGCGTTAGTTGCGAAAGGCAGGAGTATATAACACCAAGTTCAGCAGTAAATACTGAAACTGAGTTGCGGACTCGTTTAGCGGAAATGGAGCCGTGGATAGAGAATGCATAAGCTGTTTTAGATTGGGATTTAGAGCTATTGGTGTGGCAGATTTCATGATTTGGGTATTCTGAGATTAGTTTTCGATAGAAACAATTGCCCAATTTCGGAGTATTTGCGAGGTCAAGTCTGATAGAGGGGGGGGGGGGAAATAATAGCCACGGAGGCGTCGATGATTCGATAGGAAGGAGAGGCGAGAGTTTAGGGAGGTATTAAAGGTAGGATTTCAAAGAGGAGAGGAGGAAGTTACAAGGAGAAAGGATAAATGTATAGATTGGAAGGTCAGGAACTTGAGACGAAGCGAGGAAGTTCGCAGTCAGTATGAGAGTGCGGAAGTGTAGTGGTGGTTCTGCTGCTTCTGCACAAAGGCTTAGATGGGGGGGGGGAGTTTGAAAAGCTCCGAGAGCCATGCGTTGGGTGGATGCTTGAATAGTATCGATGAGTTTCATTTTGGACTTACTGCATTGACTGTAGATTGTAGCACCGTAACCGAGTCGGTAGCGAATAATACTATCCTATAGTTGAACCAGGAGTTTGTGGTTACATCTTGTCCGGGTGTGAGAGAGGTACTTGATGATATTGACAGCGTTTAGGCATTTAGCTTTGGGTGACTTTATGTGAGGCATCCAGAAGAGTTTTGATCAAAGATTTAACCCAGGAATTATAAGAGTAGAGAATGTCTATTGTGAAGCCTCGAAGAATCAGCGGATCAAGTGGGGTTATAATAGGGCGTCGGTGTTTTTGAAAGATACCAAGATCTGTTTTACCTGAAAAGAAACGAAATTCACAGTCAGAAGCCCAGGAACCGATATTATCTAGCGTTTTTTTGGAGGAAGCGACCAGCTCTGTAAGGGTTTAAAGATGGAAGGGGCATGCTGTAGTCATCCGCAAAGAGGCGCTGGGTGAGTGAAAAGGAAGCACATTGACTGATATCATTGATCGCTATTAGAAAGAAGGGTATGCTCCAAATTTCTCCTTGACCCATTCTGAATGGTATGGTGAACCGAGAGTTGATCTTCTATCCTGCCCGTAATAGTTCTGTTGTAGAGGAAGCTTTAAAGCAATTTTGAAAGGTTCTCCCTGAGGCCTATTTGGTGTGGTTTTTGGCAAGTATAATAAGGCCAAACGCGAGGGAAGACTTGTTGGAGGCCGAATATTGTTCTCCGTTTGAAACCTAGCCAAGATACCACCCATCTTCTTCTGAAGGTTAGAGCAAACTACTTGAAGAATCTTGGACAAGAGACTGCTTCCACTCCCAGTAGACGATAGACATGGTTTTTGGATGGTTGCAACACCCCTAAAACTCGTATAATTTCCTGTTTTAAAATAACGAAACTTTTTATTACATTTTTTTTCAAAGCCGGGTGCCATTAAAATCAGATTACGTAGACCTCTATCCAAAATCATCATACTTTTCTTCTGTGATACAGAACGGTGTCCAACGAGGCGCGCTCTCAAATATTCCTCTCGTAATAGAAGTCTTCTCGCTACTGACTTCAACATCTTTTTTCTCAGGAAACCGTTGTAGCTTCCCGGGAGTAATCATCTAGAATTTGGGGATAGCGTCAGTATTTTCTGAAATTCGTTTACGTGCGATAAAACTACGAAACAGATTTTTTACTGAGACCGTAGGCAGTTTATTTTCGGGAGATAGGGTTTCCGCAGAATAGGAGTGAGAAAAGCTTGAATGACAATTTACCTAAAAGATTTATTTCAGGAAGGAGACAGTTTTTATACGACTCGACTACTGTCTCAATGTCTCTGCTTCAATATCAACTGCAAAACTGAATTTTCAATTCGCTAAGCGCGAGAGACTATAGTTTCCAACATTTTGCTGATCATTTTGGTCAAGATTATGGTAATATCGTCCCTCCCATGTATAAGATATTAACCTCATTACTGATGCAGTTACGAGCCGTACATTCTTTCCTATTTCTTCATTACATTCGGGGACCATACGAATCGAAGCATCGACCTTTCAGCTTACAGGAAATTTCTAATAATACGGTTTTATTTATTCCACGCCGCCGTAAGGAAAAAACAGACTATAATCGTTAAGACTGTAGCTGAATGCGGACTTGAATCATTATTATTGTGCAGAAAATGAGTGAACTTTTATCGTTAGTTTTTTCGACTTTTAAAGCGGGGGACTTGATTTGAAATTAAATCAGTTTCAGGTCGAATGAATGAAGAAGATTAGACAAACTCGTTATAATAATGAAAGTTGAAAAACACATCTATGCAGATAGCTACGAGCTGCGAACGGTTTATAGATACGGCGTACTATATTTTTTAACAAAAATGTCGAAAATGGTTCCGGCGAAATTTTTCCTCATCATTAGAATACTAAGTAGTTTCTCGAGCGAAAAATAATTAAAATTAAAAACTTCGTAACAAAACTTAACTTCTTGAGCAAACTGAGCATTACGCAAAAACGAGTTAAATTTTAGGAAACTCTCGGTCGTATTCTTCTTTTTTCTCTCCCCCTTTTGCGTCGGGTTTTTAATCGTTCTAATTGAAAAATAATTCTGTTATTCGTCGCGCGTTCTCGATTCCGCTCATCTGCTCCCCCCCTCTACGTTCATTCGATTTATCTATTTTCTTAAATTGAGGCACGAATTCGAAAAACTGTTTTATGTATATTGGTCCGGACATAATTTGTCAGAGTGAGCCCAGATATACATCTTGCAGGATTTGATTTAAGATTTGAAGGAATTTGTAAATTCCGGATTTTCGGAGGCGTATACTGTATACTTCGGACGACATACGAGTACGAAATGAGGGCCTTGTACTCTGGAATTTTTAAATACGAAGCGAGAAAGACTAAATACCCGAATATTTTCAATTACATAACAAACCCACAAATAGCTCCGTTGTAACACTTATTACCTTCAACTTGGGGTGTCATGAAACTCTCTTTTAAAAAACTATTCTTCATTTCTATTCTGGATGAGAGGGAAAAGAGAGGAAGACGAGAATGAATAAGTTGCTCTACATGTTTCAAATTTTTCTCGCATTTCTTCGGCATTTGTAGCTGATTCAGATTCACATTCCAACGCTAAATTTAATGATGACAAACAAATCTGTTCCTCGTTATCGTACGTGCGTTACTAGTCGTCACAATTTTTCTCTTCGAGCGATTTGTCGCCTCAGAGAACGCACCTTTTCACGCTTCAATTGCAGTGACAAGTAGAGACAAGTTGTCGCTTTTTGCGACGATTTTTCTCAGGAATGAACAGGACATTCCAACAAGCTGTGACTCATCAAGAGAAATGACTCGAGGCTTGAAATTTGATCGAGTCTATTTACGTTCAAGAATATTCCGGAGGTGAATTAGGAAGAAGGATTCTCGGAATACACTCCGAGCAATGTATTTCATTGCAAAGTGCATTTCATCATCAAACTTTAATATGTTTGAAGTATCTGCAGTCAATATCGATTTCTGACCATTTTATCGATGAATTAATGAAGCACATGGGTGATAGAAAATAAGTTATTCAGAGACGACGAATAGATGAGTGTGTGCATCTTGAACATAGATTGATTCAGAAGATCGAGAATATAATTCATTGGATTAAAGACCTACGAGAAAGCTGATTTTGGATGAAAGTTCAAAAACATCACTGAGTCCATAGTACCTTTTCTGAACCGTCACTATCATAAATACTTCCAGCTAAAAATTCAAGGGTAAGTTTCTGTTATCTTTTTCAGAAACGAGAAAATTGAAATTACAAACATGTACAAAATTTTTCTAGTGACCGCTGGTAATCTTTGTAGATTTCAGCTTTCTGGCTCATCCTAAGATCACAATATTGGCAGATGACATTTTTCTGCAAACACGCAAAAAATGATCATATATCACAACCCACGCTGTGTCTTCCCTCTTCTTCCGCTGTATTCGGTTCGCGTTCAAAGGTAGTCCTTATGCAGGTCAAGGTCAATTGAGATCATGAGTGCGATATCAAGGAGGATATCCGGTTATATGCTGACTCAGAATTCAACATTTTTCGAAGTTTTGCCCGGAAGCGTTCTTCGTCAGTCCTCAGATACCCGCCTTAATTTCTCTCCGCTAATGCTCACTCTAGGAACCTTGGGAGACTATTCACGATTACTTGCTGGGCACATGATATCAGGCCCCGTGTAGGTGAAGTTGGTTCAAATGACCAGTCAAGGGTTGAAATACGAGGAATTTCAGTATAGATTCCAATCGGAGTAGTATCTACTGAGCCTGTGGCTCTTTGTAGATAATATGTTAAACTTGGCGAGTTTCCTGCACGATCCCAACTTTGACATAATATTTACTATGTACCGCAAACTCCAAAACCAGTTCTTTTGTAGGTCAAGGTTAATTAGGACCAAATCGTCGGTCACCTGCTGAAATACAATAAATTTAAGGAGGAATTTTACTACCCGGAAACATCCTTCTACAATATTCAGATCTTTCGAACCCCTTCCACTAATGCTCACTCTAGATCGCCCACTTTGATATTTACTCCAACTACTTCAGTTTCTGCCGTCATCAGGGTGGTTCCCATGTAGGGCGACGTCAATTGGAATCAAATGACTAGTCACAGGTTGAAATACAAGAAATTTTAGTATAGATCCCTTGGGATAACATTTACTAAAACTCGCCCAGTCTGTGACGTCATCAAGGTGGTTCCTATGTAGGTCAAGGTCAATTAGGATGAAATAGTTAGTCATATGCTAAAATGCCAGGAATTTTGGTATTTGGAAGCATTCTTCTACAATATTTAGATCCTTCCAACTGTGCTCCATACTCTAGATCCCTTGGAGTGGCTTTTACTAAAACTTTCCCAGTTTATGACGTCATCAGATTGATTCGTATGTAGGTCAAGGTCAACAGGGATAAATGGAATTACGAATAATTTTAGTACCAGCGCACAGAGGCTTGGTATGAGCACAACTGAGTCAAATTCAGACAATGAAGGCTCGAAAATGTTTTTGAAATGTAAAGACGGGGATAGTAGGCCGTTGAGGTAGTATTGCCTCTATGCTGACAATCCAAAATCATTAATCAAACGATCAATGAAATCCGGTCAATTTCAGAACCAGCAGATAGAGCGAAATGAAAAGATTGTCTATCTTGGGTGATCAGTTTTGCAGTAAGAGTAATACCTCTTGAACGCCACGGGAATTAACCGGGAGAAGGTCAAAAATCTAGAGCATTGGGTAGATGACATCCCACCCAGCAATTCTCGGGCGCATAAAGTCTAGAATTTTGTACATTTCGCCATAAAAGTTTGGATTATAAGTGTAGCTCAATTAGTCGGCTAAAAAAATTGAAACCGAAGTCACTTAGTGTCCAACTTTTTTGAAAAAGGCAACCAGAATCTAGGTTGTTTGATTAATTTTCTTTTGTTTTCTCGTTTGCACGTCATGTAAAACGTGTACCGGTACGTTTATTGAATCATAAAACTACCACTATATTTCTCTAGCCATAAAACCTATATTAGTGTTATTATTTTAACAATAAACTTGTAATTTATGCAAGTTGAAACTTGATGCATGAAGTGATATTCTTATAACACAGGTGGAGTGACCAGTCAAATCAACTCCATCAATCGTAGCGTTTACCTGTTCGAGTGACGTAAAAAAAAACTGTGATAATCCGCGAGCTCAGCGAAGAGCTTCATGTTGAACTTTTGACAGGATGCTTGACCCATTGAGCGGTGGAAGACAAAAGATGAGAGTTCGTACAGAGTGGTCAGAGCGTAGATACTCTCCGGATTGTTGATGTTGATCTTAGTCATTTCTCGCTTGGCAGGCTAATCCATAGTGCACTTCATAGAGTAAAAAAAAACGATCCACAAACACGATATCTGTAGTCGTAACATTTTTTTTTTTTTGTTACAGTAATCACGCGTATACCATTTATCTTCGGAGCTTATTCAATGGACACTCTTTTACGTTCGGGGTAAGAGCGTAAGACAAACTTAATTAAAACTCCGAAAAACGAAACACTCATTCAGATCAATAATTCATAATTTTTTTTCTCCATTTCTTTCGCGTCCGGTCCTCTACTCAACGTCTTGAAAACCACTCAATTATCTTAAGCGACGTATCCGTTTTGTCATTAGTCTTCGATCTTCGTTTGAAGGTAACTTAACGTCTAGTCGTCTCTACGCGTGTAAAGTAAAAAATATACCCGATGTCAAATCATTGAACGGATGCATTTTTCACGCTGATGCTTCAACAGTCAGGTCGGTAGTTCTTCGTAATTCACTTTTAATTCGGTAGGACTATACGATGAGTTTTCAAAACTATTAATGAACGTGAATTGAAGAAATTTCATTCCCTACGCGCCGAAGAAGCCTTATTCACACTTCGCTCAGAATGAGTTCATTCTGGGTTGAATTATATCTTGCTGACCACGTTCAATGCAATGCCACATAAGGTTCACACACCCTCCTACGTCTGTAAAGTCAGGTATACTTGAATCGTAGCAGAGACGAGCATACTTGAAGATAATAATTTTCGAGATATTGTTCCTCATCTGTATTATTATTCATTTGGCTCATTATACGCATTCATAATGCCCTGCGTATAGAGACGCACTTCGTATCAGCTTTCTATTTATCGTACCCATATTCCGGGTGGTTATAAAAAACATATTAAGAAATATAAATCATCGGAGGTCGGAGGATGACAAAGAATTGTTCAAATAAATAGAATAATCTAGTTTTCAAATTGTGGGCATCACATGATCGAGCACAACGGTGTGTATTTTGTGAAAGAAGAGCTGAACAGAGAATTAAGAAGTGATTTCTCTGAAAATGAAAATAACGTATGCGAGCCTGTGCCTATAAGAATTACATAATAAAAATAGCAATACGCCAGTGAACCTTGAGAAGTGCCTTCGAGTCGTTGGATTTATAGTTCAATAGTCACTTATTTGAATACCGAATCCAGAATTCTAAATGTTTCTCCCTCAGTCGTACCTAGTTCATCTAAAATTTTTTCCATCTGAAAAGACAGCTGAAAGGTACATACCCCCCCCCTTCCCCTAGAATTTACAATGCGGAATGACCAGACACCAAGTTTATGCACTGGCCAAATTCTTTATTTGTTGCGCTTGAAGGGATGATTCTTGAAACGAACCCCTCTTCTTTTTATCTTGATAGCTGATACAAAATATAATCCTGGTAACTCGAGTGAGGGTCGTCTCATTTAATCGAACGTGGCAATTATTCTATTCAATTTACTTAGAGTTGTCTAATCCAAAACATTCACCAGTTCAATTTTTATGATTTTCTGTCCAATTAACGAAGAAACCCCGGTGGCGTAGGAATCCCTCCCCCTTGGAAATCTGAATTTATAAGCAGAAAACTTTTTAGTCCCTGCCTCTAGTCGTTCGTCCCTTCCCCGGAGAATTTTTGGCTGCGCCACTGTAAAGACCCCGCACGCAAAGACTTTCACTTTCTCTCTATTCAAGCGTTGTACTTCGTTAATTCTCCAACTTTTAATGATCAAGACCGCGCCAGAATCACGTGATTTTATCGCCTATATAAGTTAATACATATTAAACTATTCGACGGAACACGTAACATTACTTCGCATAAGTATATCTCACGATATAATCTCGGTTGACCTTGACAATGAAGATTTTTACAGTCAGCGTACAATGATGAAATTAAAAATTAATAACCCACTGAAACGAGGTATGGTGATGTGTGATGTCTTGTACGGCGAGCAATCATCAGTTTGAAAATCCAGCATGACAACCTGACGTAATACACAGTACACATTGTATCTCGTAGTCGAGTTGAGAAGACGAGTTATAATGAACGCCGAACAGAGAGAGGAATACGTGGGTAATATGATTGAAGACTTCTGGAGTACATTCTTGGATACCGTCGAGGCACTACTCGCTCCCGTAAAATTTCGGTGAACATCGCTGATTTTTAGTCATCATCTGTGATTCTCTGGTTCACCTAAAAAAGATACGGAATGAAACACATTATTCCAGTATTACCTCGTCGTGATCTACACACAATGAAATATGAAAGAATTTTGTCCCCGCTCGAACTGTGCCTACGAGGGAGAATACACTACCTCTGTTTTCTTGGAAAAGTTGGTAAAATTTGTAGAGGGGGAGGCAGGGTAAATTAAACTCTGGTAGTGGGAAATTGTGCCCGTCAATCACCTAGAGATGAAAGGATGGTAAAGTAGTGAGAAGGAGTCCAGATAAGGAAACATGAAGATGTCTAGCTCAACCTAAATGGAACCTTGTCATGGTCTGTTTCTAAAATTTGTTACGTGACTGTAGCCTTTTCATAAATCACTTGTGATGTTTCGTAAGCACATGAAGGGACGAGATAATAAAATCGAAAATGGTGACTTGGACGGTGATTTATTAGAGACAAGTGTTCAATCTCGTAGAGGGGATAACATGCCTGCGGACCTAATTGAAACGTGTGTAAGAAACAGGACTTGGCATCATCTAACACTGCACTGTCGACCTTCAATCCATACTCTTCTTTTACTCCTTCAAGTCCTCTCTCTCAAAAATGTTAATTCTTTTAAATTGCTACTCTAGAACTTATTTTCGAAGAAAAACTCCTCACATAATATCACTCCAAGCGAAATGCTTGAGTGCTGCTAACATTCTCGAACCCTAGTCAGGAGGTAACCGTAAACTACTTCTCCAACTGTACAAAAGCTTTATCCATTTCCAAATACAGGCCTGAGGAAGAGGGGAGGGGCAACTGGGGATTTTGTCCTCGGGTCCGGCTCTGTTATGGGCTTGCAGGACCCCTGTTTCCAAGGCTGTGTTTCTTGTCCCGGACCCGACTGGAGCTCTCGACGGGCCTGTCCAACTATAGACGATGCCACAAACTACATCTAATCCAGTAAACCTATTCTTAAATTACTCCGTAAATACCGTCCAATGAACACAATAGCCCTCGAAGTATCCGCACTAACCCTCAGCTCAGGCGCTGTACTAAAATTCACTTCTGCTCGTTAACTGTCAGCTTCTTGGTAACCTCCAACCCATTTTCGGAACTTCTTACACCCACCGCATCCGTCTCTTCCCATGACACTTCATACCACTTTTCCAAGCACACCTCCACTACGCCCCGCCCCTGAACTCAACCTCCTCCCTGCCACTAAATCATCTACTCCTCTGAGAATACTAATTTTCCCTTCTACCATGCTTGACCTTGTGAAGACGCCTAAATATGATAACATACACCCCCTACCGAAAACGAATTTCTGAAGTTATGGGGGAATTTTCTAATTATATGGTACCAAGATGAGAATTATAATCGTAAGAAAAAACAACACATGGACGTGTCACTATCTGTGTTGTTCTTCCTTGTGATTATGATGAAGATGACCTTAAAAAGCGAAATCCTCTTCATGAGAATTATAAGGTTATGCATTATCAATCCATGATTCAATTAGCGTTAATCGCTCAAGTAACTCAGATTTTGTATTCTCTGCTGAGCGTGTCTTCCCAGACCCAACTACATCTTACTATCTGACTCACTTTCTTCTTTTTTTAGCGGGGAACCCGCTATCCATTTTGTTAGGGGGATTACATCCTCAGAAAACGTCCGCGTCCGGGAGTTTCTGTAAACTGCGTGACGTGACATGTGGCGCTTTATGACGTAATCAATGACCTTGACCTACTTTAGGAACTTGAAAAAATTCCAACTTCCAGTCGGGATGCTTCATGAAGTCATTAATGACCTTCATCTTGACCTACTCTGGGGACTTGAAAAGTTTCAATTTCCAGATGGAATTCTTTATGACGTCATCAATCACCTTGACCTGCTTTGGGAACTTGGAAAAGTTCTTTGGCGTCATCAATGACCTTGACCTTGACCTACCTTAGGGACTTGAAAAAGTTTCAATTTCCAGACGGCATTCTTTATGGCGTCATCAATGACCTTGACCTTGACCTACTTTGGGGACTTGGAAAAGTTTCAATTTCCAGATGGGATTCTTTATGACGTCATCAATCACCTTGACCTTGACCTACCTTAGGGACTTGGAAAACTTTCAATTTCCAGACGGGATTCTTTATGACGTCAACAATGACTTTGACCTTGACCTACTTTCAAGACTTGGAGAATTTTAATTTCCAGCCTTTATTATATCAGGCCTTGCATGCAGTATACTGAGAAGAGCCCAGCCAACTCATTTTCTGAAGGGGCATTTTCGCGCCAACGTCATCGCGAGCGCAGAAGGTTGCGGGTTCCTCGCTGCCATTGCCAACCTGCAATGGTCTCTAATTTTTTCTTGACAGATCCGTACTCAAACAAACCCATCATTTTCCTGACCATATACATATAATCCAATTTGGACCTCAGACCACATCGCCAATACCCAACCACCGACCTCACTCCCTCACCAATATACTACCTTAAGAACTATCACCATTCCTTAATTCTAGAACCTGAACATCACTTTTGGAATAACCAACCCTTAATAAACTTGAAAAGAACTGAAGTGAACCCTCCTCTTGATCTTTCTCAAACGAAGACTCCTACAATGAAGAAGTCATTCTACCCCCTCTCAGGATTGGCCCCATCTAACTACACACTCCCTCTCATCTCCTCCTTGGTCTCCAAGCCCATCCGTCATATGAGAACTGACATGCAGATAATTTGACAGTCTGACATATTTTCTCTTGTTCTGCTCCTTTCTTAACTTACCCTCGTCAAACCTGCAGCTCCCATAACTAAGAGCTTTAAATCTACTTCTTCCCTTTACTTCAATTTACATGTTTACACAATCTTATTCCCCCGTTAATCAAGCTCAAGACTCTCAGGAGCAGTAGCATAACTCGGTGATAAGAAAAAGAAAAAAATTGCTTTTTGATATACACTTTACAGGATTGAAGCGAATACTTACAGCAGTTGCGTATCAAATGATTTCTGTAGACTAATTTTCAATATATCGTGAGTCACATCCAACGCCGGGAAAAATAGGATCTTCCGGACATGAAACTTCATTTTGGATCTTTCGAATTAATAAATTTGCGCGTTTGCTTTTGAAGAAGCCACACTTTTTGGACGACAGTCTGTAATGACAATTACGAATTAAACCTACATCAAACAACCCCCGAGCACGACTTCAAATTATCATCGTCACGAGTTCGTATTTAAGCGCGAAAATCAGTGTGCTCACAATTTAGCGAGAGCTGTTTACACTCCGTCAAACTCTATAATCGGATTTGGATTCTCCTTTTTGGAACTTATTCCACCATTGATCAGACAGCATATACGAATATAAGATTTGGAAAAACGTGAATTGAAAATGTGTTCGACTTATGCTTCGCATTTTACGCAGTTGCGCCGGTCTGTCGATATTCCTCCCAAAGTAAACATTTCATCAGCTTCTTCAAAATTAACAAGCTTTTCTCCGGCAGATAAGAGCATTTTTTTCTCGTAATTATGTCGTCGCGATACGGCTCTTCATCTCAATTTGAACGTCTTTCGCGTGTTTTGTATTCTTTCAGGATACCTATACAAAAATTTCGAACGTCGAGAGGGTATGCCGAGTGGCGCGTCTTCACGCGGTAGACCTCCGAAAATGTATAGTGACGAATGAAATCATCCGGCGTGAAACGAACTCATTGAGAGCCGCACGTAAAAGGCGCTCGAAAGTAACATCAAAGGGAGTCTGATTAAATTCACGCGTTCATTTACACTGATATGAAATATTTATTTTTCACGATAGGACGTGCAATCGTAATTTTAAACTTAATGTAGGCTACAATCACGACGGCAGTTCCAAAAAGCAGCAGAATCTACTCAAAAAGGGACCGCACGACCTAATCAACTTTCCCCTTTCGAAAACATTAACGACGAGGAATCTTTCAGTTGCGTAAACTCGCCTTACTTCACCTGAGTCCCATTAAACTGAAACTTGAACAAAATTCTTGCTAATACGTACGTTGGCGCGAGCGAGCCTATGCGATAATTTTATCAACCTGTACGTATAGAGAGGGTTATTTCTTGTTTTTCGTATATAGTATTTAGAGCTAGGGGGTTCTGTATTATTATAAGCTTAAATACGTATATATTAACTACAGCAGCGCGTACGGAGATAAGAACTTTTTCAGTCGTTTATTTCAAAAAGCAATTCTATGTTCTAACATCGTAATCATATACATGTATCCGTATAGGTACGTTCGGTTATGGGCCCTATGGTATGCATGCGTTGAGGAGGGATACATGCGTGAGAGTATAATGAACGTATGCTATATAGCAAAAAATAGTCAGTCACCTTTCTCGCCAACCTCGTAACGCATAGAAATGATCTCGAAACGCTCATTTTCTGAATATCAACTTGATCTCAAAATTATATAATACAAACTTTATTCATTTACCAAATTCATGACATTTTAGCCAAATTTCGCGGAATTTAAGCCGGATACCTATACAAAAAAGAGAAAAAAAAGCGTCGTTAATTGAGCGAGCCCGTGCCTAAAAATCATTGGGTGAAAAAATTTCTTTAATTGGCTTCCCAAGGTGAAAACCGTCTCCGATTCTGTAGCGTGGATCCGCATTAGTATTTTCGAACGACCAGAAAAAACAGCTGATATTTGTAATCATTCGCACGATATAACTTTTCAAACGGCAACCGACTCATACTCTGGGATCGAGTTTCACGTTTTCCGGCCATTAAAATTTTTAACAACTCGTCTCTCGTTATCAGGTTATCACCTGATGTTGAATTCAACGCGGAGACGAGATCGCGTCTCTTGTCGTCTAACAACAGCAGATGTGCTCACTTTACGCAATTCATACGCTGCTTCTACGGTAATGGAATTGCTTCGAAACTGATATTCCTCGATAGAACGTGATCATTTAGTTTTCGAGGACTCGACGAAATACGATCATATGTCATTTCAGTAGTTACGTACGAACCATTAGCCGAATTACAGATCGAGACAGAATTTCTCACAACAGTTTCATCTTGTGTCATTGCGTTTACATAACAGATGATTTGCGGACAATTAAAAACCTATGTACTTTATGGTGGTACTTCGAGAAATTAATATTGGTCCAGAAAATATCGATAAAAGGTACTTTATACATGTTGTTGACGCGGTGATAAATATAGAAGGACCCTGCACTTTTCGATTTATAAGTACTTATCGATCAGATGTACGCTCTGTCATCAAATTCGATTAGTCGTTTCCATCTAGGGCGGAGAATGTTCTCCAAGAACTTCTTTTACACTTCAAAAGCTCTTCCTATCATAAAGTACAGGTATCATCAAGCATTGTATTTTATTGGTATTAGACAATGTTGAAATCATCCAAACAAGAAGAAAAAAATCTCGCCACTTCCTTCCTTCATTGCTCTCGAGGTCCTTAATTGAAGCCAATTGAGAATCCGTTACATGTGTGGATTTTTTGATATCGATAATCGGTTTGATTGAATTGTTCTTCCAAGCCCCCGCCCCCCAAGCAAACTGCTCGATGTTCGGGAATTCATCAAAGCTCCCCCTTCTTAAATCAAATACACCTATCATGTCTAAAAGTACAACTTCGTTACTATGATAATAATTTTCTTGACAAATACTTATTACAAAAAAAAACACATTCGTTAAAAAATACTATGTAGGTATTTGTCTTTTTTGATAACTTTTGTCGATAAAAAATTACCGCTTCTGAGTTGCAATTTTTCCTGAAATTCCTGAAGTAGGTCGAACCCCCTCCAACAGTTTTGTTGCAAATAAAAATTTTAGGAAACACTATATCGATGTCACACAGATTACAAAAGAACAATTTTTAGTCTTGAATCCTGCGAAGATTCATTTTTCATGTCAGGGAACTCTTAGTCTTACTAGGCACCAATTATAGAAGAGTACTCCCAGATACAGAGATGGAATTTCACAGAATATGGAGCCTGGAATCCCACAGAAATCGAAAGGTTGGACCGAATTCGAAGGAGATCATTATACTGACCGCATTTATTTGTATCAAATACAAGTAATTTCACTTTTATACTTGATAAATCCCTTATTTATCGTACGGTTCACGTAAGTACTCTGGAGAGTTGATTTCATGTCCTATTTACCAACCCAAATTATAACCTTATCTGGAATAGATTCAGCGAAATCGCTTGATATATTTAGGATTCTGGTCTCTCGATTCTGTAAAACTCCATCTCTGCTCCGGGCCAAATAAACTTCCAACACACTCAACCAAATTTCATATTCATGGGATGGTGGGCAACCCATTCATCAATGTCGCGATGACGAGTTACTTTTTAACGAAGAGCAGAATTGGATCAGTAGAATGGCGTTATGACATGAAAATGGGTTTCTTTGCAATATAGATAATGGCCTTCTAAAGCTGTCAAGTCATTGCACCAAATTTTTATTTCATTGAGATGGCGTGAACCTGTTCGTTCTTCCTTGATATGGGGAATAAAAATGCTCAAATATCTTTCTTCGATCTTACACCGTTCTTGATTTCGAAGAAATGCCTATCTTCGTAGCATTTGACCTACAACGACTTTAAAATCAGAAACATTAAATCTGTAACGTTAAAATCTTTATTTGTTCCTAATTTTTTGTCAAAATTTGGAGAGTCAGAGGAAGATGTTTGTAGGTATGTCATTCGAACAAAGGGCCTCAGATACGACCTATATTAGAGTTAGATTCGAGTATTGAAACAAATGAGCGTACTCCTTTCGATGGGTCTTTCAAAAACTTTCTCCTACTTTCCAGCTTGGGTACCTAAGTGTTCTGTAACCGTATTCGAATCGATTTGGTCCACTATATTATGGCTAGACATACTGAAAAATACTCTACAAGACACAAAAAAGAAAAGGAAGGTGAATCTACAAACATATCGCTTTTGTAGATTTTACCTTCAGTTTACTCTTCTGAGTATTGAGTCGAGCAAAATTGGATGTAATATCGTTACGTGCCTTGTGCCTCCTCCTCTCTCAAATCTCGAAACACTCATGATGAAAGCCAGCCGAAACTTTGTTACAGATGCCTTGACTTCCAAGTAGAGACTTTTGAGCTTCTTCATCAATAATACTCCGTTAACGGGAAATCGAGCTCGTCGATAAGAACACTCGCCGGTAGTTCATATCTGCGTCCAGAGCGCCAATGGTCTAATAATCAAAGTCCGATGTCATCTGCAATTCTTTATAGTGTCCGCGGAGATTATAAAGAAAAGGTCTTTTGCAGGAAAAAACGCGAAGTCCTTCATCCAGTTTCCATTCGTTTCAGGCTAAGTGTTGGTACTTTTAAAAAGTACCTCGTTTCATTAGAAAAATTTTCTATAGCATAGTCAAGAATGTCGTTTTGCCAAGACGGACCATCGAAAATGGAGAATATTTGGGCATTTTTATACCTCTATCGGAGAAGAACGAACTAATGCACGCGATTTCAGTGAAATACAAATTTGGTGCGATGACACGACTCTCGAAGGCCGGTAGCTGTATTGTAAGAAAAAAACCACTTTCATTCCATTCGACCATAGATTATACTGATCATGGGTGTGGTCCTTGTCCAGCAATTTTTGTATACAGTTGGTTTCATCCTTCCGGAAATTGAATGTTCCCTAGCTACCCCATTTGAAGACGATTTCGATCAATTTGAAACATTCGCGTCCAATTTGCAAGCTGAGGTGACAAACAATGACGAGATCCTGTTGCAGTAGTCGTTCCATATTCCTGGCTGGGAGACTGTGGTTCCAGCCTTCTCCAAGGCCGATGTTTGTATTGTAGAAAATCTGCTTTCATTTTGTACGCCCATAGATTTTGTTTATCATGGCTGGCCCTTGTCCATCAATTTTCAACAAGTTGGTATCATCAACGAAGAAACGTGCTGTAAGGTGGATAGTCCAAAATGAGTTCAAATTTTTCATTACCCCTTTTGATCGCTTTGAAGCAGTTGCGTCCGATTCGAGAGCTGTGGGGGCAAACAACGACGAGATCCTGTCGCAGTAATCGTTTTCGAATTACAGCTTGAAGTCTGTGGTTCCGTGAAATCGTTCACCACTTCCTTTGGTGTGAAACATGATGAAAATAACAAACGTGGAAATGGCAACAACGACTCTCATATTCTTGCAATGAGTAAATTAAGAAGCGAACAAGGTCTGAATTTTCATATGGAGTCCATATTCATGCGTTATACTCGTACTGAATGTAACAATCATGAAACTATTCAGGTGTATGGTTGTCTGTAATCATGTTCATCGACTCATTTTAATGAGATAGCCTATGCGAATAGATAATCGTAGGTATCTCTACTGTACTCAGAAGGCATCCCATCAAGACGTGTAAAATATTTCTCATCTACGCGGAAGAGAATTAGTCAGTATCCATTAACTAACTGAGGAAAACCAAACGCAATAGGAATTTCATCTTCCACCCCTTCCCTCACCTCACACATTCCCACTAAATTTTAAAACACGGAGTATGCACAACAGTTATGATTACTGTAAGTACATTGATATCAAATAAATGGAGAAATCTATTACCGGGCCAAAGGTTCTGAGTTTTATAATATTTGGAGAAAGAATGAAATGATTCCTACAATTTGTTCTAAGATGGTCAAATTTAGGGAGCTCTAGATGGTCCTCTAGTTACGAGTCATATTTCTTCTTTCAATTGAAATAATATCAAGTACAACAGCTCACCACCCATGGCAACTCCCTTCATCATGTGCGCTACCAAAACGCTGCCTGATTCCTATGTCCAGAGCTGACTTCCATGCTGAATTATTTCCTATGAAATTTCCCGCTTCTAAGGATAAAAGTGAGTCGCAATATTGACCGTTTAGTGAGGCGTAAACTGTCCCAGCGGTCTCTTAAAGCTCTCATTCTTCATTTCTGCTCAAAATTTGCTATCTTCCAGAGTAAATTATGTTGGAATGTCTTTTCGAGGTAAAATAAAAATCTTACCGCATTGAACGTTTAGGATATAAAAGCGCCTTTTATCACCTCCTCATCATTGTAGATCTTACACATATATCCTTCTTTGAAGACTGTCCCCGCAAGATGGAGATGTGTGGCTCTTACCAGTTGTAGTTTTCACATCATACGGTGCCTTCACTAGGCACCCAATTGACTTTGGACACACTGAAATTCATCTCATCCATTAAACCTCCAAAGGTCGCTCACTGCTGAGAAATCTGTGGATTCTCTCTCCAATCAGGGTGTCGGCACCCCCCAGTCAAAAACATCCAGTGCCAGCTAGTTATTGCTTCTTTTGATTCGTGATTCTTGTTAGCAATATTCAGTTTCTAGTTAGTAAATATATGTTCGGCTAGTCCATCCTCGTGAATCTAGACGCCGAATCCTACGGGTCTGTACCTGACATTCATAGCACCAAATTGAGAAAATTTCAGGGCTTACCAAAGTTAAAAGTGAATCTTCGCAACAGATAAAAGTCGAGTGTCTCAGAATATATTTGAGTACCCTCTAATATCACTCTAGAAACGTCTAATCTGCCTTTAACATATCCTACCGCAGGCATGGGCGAAATTTACAATGTACTAAAATATTATAATGTTCCTTGCACATAAAAATCTTTGCAAAATTTTCAGCTACATTAAAAACGCTCGTAGTTTAACGCGCATACAAAAGCGCGTAATATATGCAATATTTTTCTAAAGTTGAAAAATAGAAATAATTTGCGCGCAGTCCGTGGTCACGTAAATCTCGTCATTACCAGTTCCACACTAATAATGTATGAAATTTTATTTACTCGCTGTAATGTAACACCTCTAAGTAGGTCAGCGTTTATAGGATTTATTAGTCCCGTATTAAATCGGAAATTTATTATTTTCGTACTTATTTGTAACTACTTTTATTTTTTGAGAAAAATTCTCAACATAAAAAATTTCAGTCTGCTGTTTTTCTATGTACGTATGTTCTTTCTGCTTTCTTACCGTTGTATATGCATGTACTACATAGGTACACATTTATATACGTTTGTACATTTTTTTTTTTTATCGTGAATATGGATGATGATACTTTTGCACTAAAAAAAGTGAGTAACCGAAACGATCGAAGAGAGGTCTTTGAACTTTATGAACAGTTTGAATAAATCTATACACACCCGTAAAATTTTTTTTCTTATTTTATTTTTTTGTTTTCATTTGTTTTTGTCAATGTCTTCAACCTGCGAGCAGCGCTTAAAGTAATACAGAAATCGCGTTCGAAATACGACTTCAAAAAATTTCATTACAAGCATTTTTTTACGACTTGTCGGAAGTGAGAGAACATTACTGCGAAGATATAAAATATTTTTTTATCAAAAGGGTGAGCAGGAGTTGAATTGTGTGTTGGTTCGTAAGTTTTTCATCATACGGATGGTTTCAGGTCTGTATGTACTTAATGAACGCGTAAATTCGAGAAGAAAAAAACACGTATTCTGTCATGCCATGTGCAAAGTCTTCAAGTTTTCATATCTTGTACAGACTTTTGCGTATTGTATGATCTCACAGATAATTTTCTAATTGAAGAGGATAAAAGAAATCGAAGAATTAACAATCAATAAAACTGAGTTGGAAGGCCTCATTACCGCAAATAAATCGACACCCCTAACTAGGGTAGCTTCATCAAGCACGATTACGAACTAACTAACCTGAAAATAGCAAAATAGAGCGAGCTTAAACGAGACGAAAAAGTGAAGATTTGTGTAATATCGCTTTCTACATTCGATTTAGGTGTTGGACGTGTAGCAGGAAAACGCTGAATCTCTTTGAAAGGGCGAGCTACATTAATTAGAAACGTATTTTATGACGGGCCGACACTTTTCAATTGTAGATTCGGGTTGAACAGTCTTTCAATCCAGCCGCGCAAGTCCGTCGAGGGCTGTAGTTGGATCCGGAGCAAGGAACACAGTGGCCTTCCCAGAATTTTTTAGCGGGGAACTCACTATCCATTTTGTTAGAGGGATTACATCCTCAGAAAACGTCCGCGTCCAGGAGTTTCTGTGAACTGCGTGACGTCACGTGACGTAACGTGACTTTTGACGCTTTATGACGCCATCGATGACCTTGACCTTGACCTACTTTTGAGACTTTGAAAATTTTCAATTTCCAGCCTTCATTATATCAGGTCATGCAGTATACTGAGAAGAGCCCAGCCAACTCATTTTCTGAGGGAGCATTTTCGCGCCAACGCCATCGCGAGAGCGGAAGGTTGCGGGTTCCCCACTGCCATTGCAAACCTGCAATGGTCTCTAATTTTTTTCACCCCCTGCCCTTGAAAAGGAGGGCCCTGTGGGCTGCCAATAGAGCCGGAACCGGGGATAAAATCCCCAGTTGCCCTCCCCTCTCGTCAGGCCAGCAGCCACGCTCTAAGCCTGAGTGAAGAGTTGGAGCACCTGACATCATGACCTAACAGCCGATTTCTTTTGCTCCATCCCTCAACTTCCTCAGTCCTCAGCTTACAGCTTCCTCTTCAACACTAGCCGGGATTGACTCGCCGCAAATCGTGATATTACGCGAGCTTGTTCCTTTTGACCGTTCCCCAACCAAGAATATCAACTTCCCTTGTCTTTTTCCATCTTTCTTACCTTACCTCCATGGGCCATACCACAGTCTACGTCAATTAGCCATAAATCAGAAAATATTCTTTCTTATCGCTCTCATCCCCTAGAGATACTGAACTTACCATGGCGTTACCGTTTCCACCACAAACGTTTCAAAATTCAGTGACCGAGATGGATGGGGTTGCTTATTCAATTGATAAGTGATAACCAATGTTTCTCTCATTCTCACGTATTACTTCGAAGTCGAAAATCAAGCCCTCAATCCATCATCCAATGTCCGGATGAATCAATTTTAATTGTCTCTCTTCAATCATCGCACACCTTCCTTACTACTTCCGACTCCTTATCCATCTTGACGGCAATTTCCAGAGTTTACTCCACTCTGATGACGTCATAAAGAATCCCGGCTGGAAATTGAAGCTTTTTCAAGTCCCTAAAGTAGGTCAAGGTCATTGATGACGTCATAGAGCATCCCAGCTGGAAGTTGAATTTTTTCAAGTCCCTAAAGTGGGTCAAGGTCATTGATGACGTCATAAAACGCTACACGTCACGTCACGGAGTTCACAGAAACTCCCGGACGCGAGACGCAGACGTTTTTTGAGGATGTAATCCCCCTAACAAAATGGATAGCGGTTTCCACGCTAAAAAGGAAACCAAGTCACAAACTTACAAATTTTTGATAGCGGATAAAAGTGACGTCATCACCATCCAAACAGTCATCAGCTTGAATTTTTCTGTGACGTCATCAAGCTTGTAACGTTATCAATATCCGTGACCTCATTAGTTCATGATGTCATCAATATTGCTCTCTTTTTCGGAATAGGTGATTTACGCTAGCTTAAGTCTAGTATACTCGTATGTGCTAGGCCTGAAAAATTCGTACTTCAGGATTTCTGGATCAGATCCAGGGTTTGGGATTCCAAGTTCATCAACATGGACTTGGGTTCGAGTGCCACCCAAGACATTAAAAATGTGTCAACATTTCGACTTGTGAGGTACGACTTGAAGAGACTATAATACATGATAAGATAGAGACATAGAGAAATGTCTTCCCTCCTATGGTTGGGGTGGGTAGCCGGCCGGCTGAACAGCGGAGATTCGTTTGAAATAACTCTCGCTAGTACATGATCTACATTTGCTTTTTCCTGCTTGAAAAAAAGCAAATCTGAGGTAGTAAAAACTATCCAATTTTCTTTGAAGTCATGATTATAAATTTTAATGTTATAGCGAGTTGAAGATTCGTGATGCGTCTAATCAGATATGTCAGGGGCGGAGATACCCAGGGCCTCCTTCTTTTTCATAATTTTCTTTTATCTACGCAACTATTTAATAGGTTCGAGTCTCCGGACTATCACTCGATACGCAATCTCAATAGTGAGTTGTTCTACATTGTTGCTCCGCAGGATTAGAGCTAACGGCATAAAAAACATACAAGAGCTAAAGAAGAAAGGCAAATTTATTTCAACCGACGAGTTCTTAGCCCTGACCATTACTCTATACACTTATCCTTCACGTGGACGGCGAAGTTTAACATCTGTACGCACAGTCCAAACGTATATTTTCTGGAACTACACGCGCGGCAAATTTTGTACATCAGCGATGAGAGAACATTGATAAATGATCTTTTCGATTTAATTAATAAATTAGCGAACAAGTAGGGAGGAAAGAAAATTAAGAAACGTCATACGGTACAGAAGATAGAGTATAACGTACGGTACAGCATAACACGTGTGCATCGAAAAACGTCTTCGAATGAAACGTGTCCGCCACCAGAGCTGGACCCGCGCCACCGTAGAAGATAACCGATCTTCCTGCTTTTCTTTTATGTGAAATAATAATAGGTACCGAAGCCAAAATCAACATGCGTGTACTTAAATAATTCACGAAGACACTTTTTCCCCCCCTCGTTTGACATTAACATACTCGTATATTGTTATTTGTATAGCGAGTTTAAATTCATCATCCACACGTAATAAATTCAACAAATTAACACGAGGGATACGTATCCCACCTCTCATTTCCGAGCGAATCACGTAAGTTACCTATGTACATGTACCGTTGAAAACTGGCGGGCCGGTAAACATTGCGATGCGATGGTTATCGCTCTGGTTGAAATTTTATGGATATTGATTTCGAAAATTCGGTGTTCACGTTAGTTTACATAAAATAAACTATACATAGCAAGTATCAGGCGAACAGATCTACAAGGCCATTGAAAATAGAACATTTTCGAGTTTTATCTCGAAAAAAGAGGGCGAGTACGGGTAAACTGTATGGAAGGTCTACGTACTTCCACTGTATATACCTAGACGAGTATACATTTCCTGATACGGATTAAACCTAACCTACACCCAGAAAGATTTATAAAACTTCGTCATTGTCGATCACCCTTGAAACGTGTACAATCCGTCCGGGCAATTTCCCCGGTCTACAATGAAACGAAGTGGTGATGTAAACATTATATTCGATTATAACGTTCTTGATTTCTACGCCCGATAGAGCATTTTACCGTAGTGACCGAAAATAGTTCGAGAGTTTGCCTTGATACGTTTAAATAGGCCTAATCTACACCTCCGCGACCTTTCCACTGGAAATCGGCAAAGCTGAAAACTAATTAAAACCGACTAATATTTAATTAACCTCACTTCGCGCGTATAGTAAAGCGTATAAACTCCGTATAATAACAATTTTTATTGCTTCGTATTAAGACGAAACACTCTAAGCATACGCACGTATTACGCGCGATCATATAAGATAGGTAATCCTATTTACAAATTTAATATTTCATAATTCAAATTACAATTTGACAGTAGTAATTCAATATATGATTATAGGTCGCTTCCAGACGTACGTGATGCATAGTCGTTATGGCCTACAAAGATCTGAATCAATTTTTTGAGGATTGTATTAAACGTGGACGCTGAGCTTATAGGAAGAAGCAAGAGCCATTTATAACCGCGTGTACGGACACAAGTAGCAGGTTTAGCTCAAAGGTAGAACGTATCAAATTCAACTAATTATCAGTAAATTAGAATCTACGGTAGAAAAGAATTAGCATAGCAGGAAATTTTCCAACGAATTTCTAATGCGTTTTATTGATTCAGTGGTTTACAGATTAACGAGTTGAATGTTTCACGCGATGGATGGGCGATAAAAGGCATCGTCAATCAATCAGCCGAAATTAGACCAAGTACTCCCATAGCAGGTATGCGGCTGGTTCTTCTATCAATTCGGACGAACGAACCTCGGAGAAACATTTCCTTCCTTGACCATAGATCAAGTCTATCGTGTTGTCTGAGATAATGAGGGGTTTGAACCAGCACTCGTGCTTCTAATAGGGATATCAAGGACTCCTTCACACGGCTTAGATATCTTAAGTCCATGTTCATTCATTGATATTGATACTGCACACTGTTACCAGGTTATCACTATAGAAGCTTAACGGGAAGACTCTAAGATGAACATCTTCTTCTCCAGCGGGACAGCACGACCATGCTGGTCTGTAAATATATAAAAACCCACAATAACGATTGCAAGACTGCAACTGTCACTCAACACGCTGTCATGATATTCAAAAGAAAATACTAGTTAGAGGGTGATCGGTTGGAGTGTTGACATAGGCTGAAGGAGTTGTCAATCTTCGGGTTCTTATTGTCAAAATGAGTATGGCGTAGCTGCGACAGTGGATTCACTGTCTCACTCGGCATGTTAGGTATCTTTTCGTTGGCGATGATTAAGAGTGGTTGGATCAAGTGGTCAACACTTCCAAGTCGCTTAAGACACACTTTTTGTCCCGTTATACTTTGGAATTTGGATTTTGAGAAATCTCCTCAGAGAATGAAATGATGAAATTTTTTTCGACTACGAAGATGAAAAGGTGCCATCAAAGTTGATAACTCTCCAAAATTGGACACTCAAAATCAAAAAATAATTTTGACCTTTCCTTCAGAAGCCAACAAAATCCCGATAGAAATGCGTGCACATGATCAGCGCCGATACGTTGTAACAAACGAAGTTTTCTCATCGTGATTGATAACTCGTCCGTCTCTCGAGATGTATTCGTTTTACTTTGCAGGAACGCTTCAAGCAATTTACAACTCGAGGTTACAGGAAGTATCAGCGCCTTTGAACGAAGCTATAAACTTAAATACCGGTACTTGAAATTAATTTAAAATGCATGTCCCAGTTTTGCATTCGCATTCTGCGCTCCGACTCTGTTCTATAATTACGGATGATCCTCTCTATCAATGCAGTTTGTTTCAATCTAGCTCTT
The DNA here is from genome assembly GCA_035079395.1 of Aspidiotus destructor. NCBI lineage: Eukaryota > Metazoa > Arthropoda > Insecta > Hemiptera > Diaspididae > Aspidiotus > Aspidiotus destructor. The sequence goes on along the minus strand of JAVHKZ010000004.1, from coordinate 3,512,938 downwards.
GAAAATGTCAACAAACGACCGCAAAATGACGTCAATGTATAGGTGGAAGTCTTTAGCGACTCTTAAAGACCGTATTATAAAGCATCAGCAAACAATAAGAACGGCGACGACAAAAAAGTCTATCAAGAAAAATGTATGCAAATTAAATACGACAGATGCGTGAAGACGCGTTTACCAAGAAATTTTTCCAACCCTTTTTTTTTTCTCTCCTCTTCTCTTTCTTTTTTCCTTTTATTTTATTTTTTATTTTTTTCTAACGCGTATAAAAGGAAGAAAAAGTATCCTCGACAAACTTGAAAAAAGAAATCCTCAAATAACGTATCAACTCTGCGAGCTGTCTCCAGAACGAGCAACAATAATGGATTTTTCTCTCGATGGTTTCTCCTTCTAAAGTGGGTACCGTGGACGACTAAATGGGACTTTTTTTTCTTTCGTCCCTTTTTTTTCACACAACTTCCACCTTAGTCAGATCGTCCTTTTAGAACAAGTAATTCTTGTTGTCCTGTAGTACCATTATAGAGGACTGGTTCAATGCCTTATAGGTTTACAATTGACTCGAATCGTAGTATACTGGCATTATTTTCTTCTGTTGCCTGTTTGTATGGTCGAAGTTCGGTCGATGTTTGAGTTTCGATATGAAAGTGAATAATATAGTTTTTTTTTTTTTTTTTTTTCAATTTATTAACAAGCAGTTAGCTGCTCTGAGGGCTATATGCTCGACGGAATATTACAATTTGTTATTAATTAAATTTGGTGAACATCTTATAATTAGAAACAGAATACAGGATACGGTTTAAAGAGAGTAGATAAATGTCGGTAGAAATGAGTTTGTCGTAAATATTGAAGAGATGAGGATGTGGTTTCATGTTTGTTCTTTAGGGCCTGGTTACAGGAAGAGGGTACGTTGAGGGAAGAACGGAGAGATGAAAACTGGGGGCATGAAAAAATATGTTGAACTGTTAGGGGATCGTCGCTGGAAGGCAGGATGGAGGTAGTAGAATGTTTGGGTTAATAAGGTGGGAGTGGGTGATTCGCGTGTGACCAATTCTTGGACGGGACGGGTGAGAATGACTTCTTCCTGTCTAAGGGGACTGTTGGAGGTGGACCAGGGTAGTGCGGGGATTGTTTTACGGAGAAAAGTATATTTAGAGTTTGGAGTTTCCAGTGAGATTTTCATCTGTCAAGAATCAGGGAGCGAAAGTGAATTTTGTAATCTAGAGCAGGTATAAGGAAATTATCGGTAATTCGAAGAAGGGAACAGGCTTGTTTTGCAGCTAGGTCAACTGTACCGCGATCAGGATAATTGATGTGTCCGGGAATCCAGATGAAAGTGATTTGAGAGTTAATGGAGTGCAGGGTGAGAAGCGTGAGTTGTGAAGGTCAGAGATGGAGTGGAGTGAAGCAAGAGCGTCAATCAGGAGAAGAAAGTTTTTGTTTGGGGGAAGTTGTGAGAGGTGGGATAGACTAGAAAATATACCCATGAGTTCAGCACTGAATATCGATGCGATGTCGTGAATACGGTGGGAAGTCACAGAACCATTCATGAAGAATGCCAAAGATGCTCGGTTGTTAGATTTAGACCCGTCCGAAAAGCAAGTAGAAGAATTAATGTATTCCCTGATTAAGAGTTTGATATTTTGGATGATGATAGAGTTTTCGGTTTTGGGCAATTCAGTGAGATCGAGTCGTATGTTTGGTGGTGGCAAGATCCAAAAAGGAGTGGTGATGTTCATGGGGGGTAGAGGGTTAGCAGTGAAAGGCATTGATGGGAGATAAAGTCAAAAATTGGTAGGTCAGGGTTTTGGGATACGGATGATAGAAAATTAGAGGTTAGGAAAGGGGAGGTTCACCGGATTCTGCGCACAAACTAAATTTTGGAATTGTGCGGAAGGCACCCAGGGTCATCCTGAGAGCGGAAGTTTGTATCGTGTCAAGTGAAGAGAGGACGAAATTTCATTATGTTTAGGGCTCGCGTGCATTTTGCTTTAAAATGTTGGTATGGGGAGTCCATGTAAGTTTCTGATCGAAGTGGAGACCGAGAAGTTTACCGGAATTGCGAGAGGGAGTTTCGAAATTTCGGAGATATGGGGGTTGGAGTCATGGTATGGGGTTTCTTTTCTTGAAAACGACCGAGTAGGTTTTGGAGGGAGAAAATTTGAAGCCGCTTTTCGAGGTCCAAGTGGTAGGTACACATTATTAAAGAAATTGCCAGCATTTATTGCCATAACTTTTTTAGTAGAATACTATCACATAATCATAGACGGACTGGCCCGGGTTGCTGACTTGCGATCGCCAGGAGCTCGTGCGAGAGTAGGGGCCCAAATATACCAGATATTGAGACGGGAGGGGGAAAAATTAGAGGCCATTGAAGGTTTGCAAGGGCAGCGGGAAACCCGAAACCTCTCGCGCTCGCGATGGCGTTGGCGCGAAAATGCTCCCTCAGAAAATGAGTTGGCTGGGCTCTTCTCAGTATGCTGCATGAACTGATATAATGAAGGCTGGAAGTTGAAATTTTTCCAAGTCTCTAAAGTAGGTCAAGGTTATTGATGACATCATAAAGTGCCAAACTTGACGTCACGTGACGTCACGCAGTTCACAGAAACTCCCGGACGCGGACGTTTTCTGAGGATGTAATCCCCCCAACAAAATGGATAGCGGATTCTCCGCTAAAAAATCATCCGGGGCCTCGGAGCCGCTTTCACCAGGAGCCCTAAAGTGAGTCAGCCCGACCATTCACATAATAATTAAAATGGAAACTCGTATTTGATGGACTGTTCAAGACAAATCCACTACCAGGGAGTGTATATTTATGCCACTATGATGTGGTTCAATGCGTCATCGAGATAGCTGAGTGAGTCAACTATCTGAATGGATTAAGTGGATCATCCGTTTTAGGCTTGGCAGTAGAACCCCCACGTGTCGAATGTTTTATTCTTTGCTTGCCATTTGAAATTATCGAAGCAGGGAAGACAGCGAAGTTACGGACTCAGGCTCCAATTCACCAGTATTATTGTAAGAGAGTAAAGAAACAGCTCATGTTCAATATTAGAGAAGACCAGATGAGGTAAGAAGAATAGTTGATAAAGCACATGTGTAGCACCCATGGAACAGTAGTTCGAGTCTAGTGAGTAATTAATCCAAAAAAGTCTAATAGAAAATATTTTAGAGTGGACCACTCTCATTCACTTCGTCACTAGATTTGCTACATGCGTGTTTGACTAGCAAGCAAAAGTGACGGAATTTCGGGTTTGAAGCAGAAGACAAACAGGGAAATATAATGCTTTGGATGGAAAGCAGCTGGCCAGAGGCTTAAAGTGAAAAGACTCGCTTTTTCAAATACATATTAGTAGATCTGCTTGCCTATAATGATTGACGGTTGTGAGCACTTAAAAAAATACAGAAAGTTGAATGCAAGTTGCGCACTACCGGGTACCAACTTGTAGTGTAAGGTGTGAAATGGAGTTTTCCACAAGATCAGCAAACTGTAGGAACGAAGAGGAGAAGACAGGAGCTACAAGTATCTGGATAGCACTATAAACTCTTCAAGTAAGCTCAGTAAGATAGAAACTCTGACCCCATTTCCATCATTTCAAATACCGTAACTTGTGTCACGAATCTCTTTCATTTATCCCGCGAGTCATGTAAAATCGGTATTATATCCCTCTATATTTCACCTTTTGAACTCATTCTGCATCCGTCTTCCTTATATTAGGTCAGGAAAAAAGAGGGCAAGACAAAGAGCTTCGCTCCCCATTTTCAGAATGAATAAGAAACATAATTTTCAAGAGTCGCGAAGTACTTTTCCACCACAGCTTATAAACAGAGCGAGCTTCGCATCTTCAGAAAACTGTCCCCTCTCTCAAGTCAATATCCGAGTACGGGAGGATGAAAAGCTTACAAAAAAAAGTTCAGCCATAATTATACAGAATACCGAGTATAGGCAATCAAGATCGTACAAAAAATCAGACGCAAATTCTTCGTATTTCGAAGAAAGTTGTAATTTCAATTTTTAAACGAGTGGGCGAATTAAACGTATAGTCTATAATTCTATTTAATTAGATGTGCCCTCTCAACTTCCCGTTTCGGTTTTGTAAAAATTTTTATCGCGGAATATATCTACGAATATATCACGATGACACAACAGGCTTGATGAGCTCGAATTTAACGTTGTACGCATCTACATATTTGAAATGTTGTGGATTAGGAACTATCATCATTGTATTTAAAGCGAGATTTGTTATCATCGATCAACATAATTTTTCATCAAACATATCGTGATGCGAGTGAATTTCAAACGAGAAATCTATTTCACGGACATCGATTAGGGCAAGAGGTATCAGACAAATGGATTGTAGCGCTAACGCTCGCGAGTATAGGTGAAGATGTGGTCCCTCTCGTAGGATGTCGAAAAATATGGAAATCCGGAACGGTTAATTAATTTTACATACAATAGATGGTAACGCGTGACTTTCGAAATTCGTCGTAATTTTGTATAATTATTTCACGCGTGTATTTTCTTACCGCTATTCCGAACGAGTATATGGGATGGTTCGGGCCCTTCATTGAATAAATATCTTATTGGAAAATAATATTGGACTCAGGTGATGTAACTATCGCCACTTGAAAGGAAAAATGTTATTCCAAGGAAACACAGGCTCTTATGTAAGTGTCTTACAAGCCGTTAAGAAGGAGTGATCGATTTTGTGCCTTCAGAAGTGGGACAAGGAGCTAATTTAGCAAGCAAACCAAGTATATAAACGGCGGTACTCTTGGGAGGATGAAGAGCAAAATAGATCCTCTACCAAACAGGCTCTTACATTTTTATCTTGGCTTTCCAATGAACATGGACATGGTATCATTCAATCATACCCACTCGAAAAATGCAATTAATGTTTATAAGGGAAAATAATTTTTTCAATACTTCGACAACGGTTTAGTTGCTACATAAAACTGGAGGAGGAGGAAAAGTAAACAAGGAAATGTCATTGATGGATAAAGGGGAACTCAGTGGATAAGGAAATTTTCAATTGAGACGAATGAACGCTTGTAAAATGGAGAAGTTTCACATATTTTCTTACGACTATAATTTTTTCCTTCGGGAAAATAAAAAGAAAAAACTGAATCTAATTCTTGTCCTCCTTTTTTGTCGCTGCTTCTCGTTCTCACCCATGTATTAATTTTACAACTTATTTGTGTACCTACAATAAGACAAGAACGAATGGTTCGCTCGGGGAGCACGTTCTAAAAGTATAACGATGCGTTGGAAAAATTTATGATAATCGTAGTAACGAAGAGGTTGAATGCAATCATACATTTTTATCTCGCTCGGAGCGTAACCATTGTATGTATGATACAACACAAGTCGAACCGGTTATCTTTTCTTCGTAGTTTAATTTTAGAGTTGAAACGAGGAATAGACCTATACCATTAGTTCATCAGTTGAAGATAATATTTGTAGTAAGATCCTTAAAATTGTTTAGTTACGGTAGTACAGACTCGATAAATACCCCCTTTTTCTATCCTTATGCGAAGTATACGAGTGTTTTTATAGGAGAATTCGACAGTGTTGAGGACATAACCATCATCTCGGATTCAATAAATTTTTCTCGCGAGTTGATGCTAATGTCGATTTTAGAGTCGAGACCTTTCCGAACTTACAAAACTGAACGGCGTTTCAAAACAGATTTTTTCCACATCTTGATTTCAGAGTTTTTATGTACTCGTCATATTATGCTATTCACTCGAATAAAACTCTTACTGTGGTCGAGAAGAAGGTTTAAGCCGAAAGAAAGAGGAAGGAAAAATTTCGGAAATTAGGATCTAAAGACGTTCGGAAAGAAGAATGACGACGAACTAACGATTTTATCCGATGATATGAACAATTTGGAACTTTCGACCTACGACCTGTAAGTTCTCATTGTAGGTAGTCATCCAGCCATCAAATTTTACAAGATCATTTGCCTCCTATTGCATCTCTTCCGAACTTTATGCTAAAAATGTAATTTTGATATTTTCTTCACCGACTTGTCTCACGTAAATAAAACAATACTCACATAAAATTTCAAAAATCGTCAATTCAGTTTTCTTGGGTGGTCGGTAACGTTTAGATCAAATCGCTGTCGACTTAGTAATACAATTTAAAAAAAAAAAAAAAAAAATAGATTCTTCTCTATAATTATTTCTTCATCATGTTGGTAGACCAAAATTTTCTCATAAATTTACTCTGAATCCTAATTTTGAATCTGAATTTTGTTGCCTGTAGTCTGTTCACGTTAAGAAAGGGCTCAACGTAGTACGACAGGAAAGGATAACAGAAAGTAAGTTTCTTATCACCACATTCGAAACCTCGTTCATTTTCACATATTGAAATAGGGGTAATTAATTAGCAAAACACAATAAAGTTGTTTCAATTTCACGATTTCAATAAAGTACTCCCCACTCCCTGCCTGTTGCTGTTTCTTCGTTAGGGTTTACATTTTTTCCACGTTTAAAACATCGTGATAAAAGCACCTCTTAACTGTAATTTTTCCATCAACAATGAGACTTTAGCACTATCTGGTGGAGGAAAGGAAAGACACATCGATTGCTACAATGACCAGGGTAAAAAATTTACAAAAAATTAGAGGCCATTGCAGGTTTGCAATGGCAGCCGGGAACCTGCAACCTTCAGCGCTCGCGATCACGTTGGTGCAAAAATACTCCCTCAGAAAATGAGTTGGCTGGGCTCTTCTCAAAGTACTGCATGCTAGGCCTGATATAATGATGGCTGCAGGTTGAAATTTTCAAAGCCCCTGAAGTAGGTCAAGGTCATTGATGACGCCATAAGGCGCCACACGTCACGTCACGTCACGCAGTTCACAGAAACTCCCAGACGCGGACGTTTTCTGAGGATATAATCCCCCTAACAAAATAGTTAGCGGGTTTCCCGCTAAAAGAAAACGCACAAATTACAAACTTTTGATATTCATTATGGAAAATGAAGAAAATACTGTATTAATATTTATTGAGATTTGAATTGACTGATTGATTACCGCTTGACGACGTTCAAGGCCGGGTGGCTCGGCGCTCCAGCCTGCAGTCGTTCAATCAAGGAGAAGGAAATCTAGAAAAATGATATAGGTATTTGAGAAGTGTAAATAACGGAGACCTCATTCTCCTGATCGACTATATTTCTGCATAACATTCAAAGTCTTATTATATAAATCAAGTTGAGCGACTCCTGTGTAAAAGAGGTGCGAAAAAAATGGCTTCATAGAAACTAGTGCCACTAGGTTCGCTAGCGTTCCGTTGTGATTTTTCACATAATAAACCAATTTAGTTTTCAATCACAATGGAACAATGCGCTATCTGACGACAAAATGGTTTTTGTTCGCACATCACATGACAAAGTTGCTCAGCTTGACGTATTTATGACTTTGGTAACATTGATCAGCCAGAAGCTAGCTGAATAGAGCTGATAGTTGAAAATTTTTTTTCAAAAACCAAAAACTGAAGCCGTAAGTCGTTAGCCAAGAGTCAAAGCTAAAATTTTTGGCTGCAACATTTTGAATTCACTAGCTTATGAAGATTTAGTAGAATCTTACTAGTTCATTATTTTCTTGAATCAAATTCTTCTATCAGGGTATTTCCAATCAATTTTTTCAAACTAAAATCATGTGAATACAAGTAATGGACAAAGTTTATTGAGTCTTCCAGGGTGCAAGCCATGTTTATGAGAAAAAAGATGGCGAATCAAAATTGTTAGGTTTGTGATTTTTCCTCTCTTCCAGTATAATGTCTTGTAAATACGAGGAGACTTATTCACTTATTCCCATCTTATTTCTCACAAGGGAGGAAATTGGCCGCCATATTTGGTCGTTACATCATCATTCATCTTCAGACTTTTCAACTTTAATTTCAGTGCCAGAGGTATTCTCGCTTATGGTAAATAACGGATTTCCATACCAAGAAAACAAGTGGTGGTGGGTACGTTCTTTATGGACCCACACCACCACCACCACCACTTGTTTTTTTCGCCATGGAAATACTTTAGACATTTGTTCACATTGGGCGAGAATACCTCTATTGCTACTTCAATAACTGATAACAGATTATCACAAGTTGAAGATAATAGGGGAACAACAAGAAAGAATCGTACATTGTTTTTTACAGGCAAGCACAAGATCACCAAAAGTGCTGCAGTAAAATACAAATCTTGGAGCTCTTGAGGGATGCAAAACATCCTCTCTTTGTCTTGGATTAGTGACTCATCTGGAATTTAAACTAACGGGGGGAGGGGGTGGCATATAAGCATAAATGTTGCTCTTAAGTAAAAAAAAGTTCAATTTCCTTATCATTATTAAAAAATTGCTGAAGCTTGGGAGGGAGGGCAAACTATCTTTCCAATCCTTCATGGATACACCGCTGTACCGGACTGCAAAGAAAGTTTCTAAACAATTACTCTTTTGTATTATATTTTACACAACTATGGTCATTTGGCGCAACATGATAAAGAATGTTCCAACAAAATTCACAGACAGAGTTTGAGATTTGCGAGTTATGTATTTTTGTTTTTTCTAGCGGGCAATCCGCTATCCATTTTGTTAAGGGGATTACATCCTCAGAAGACGTCCACGTACGGGAGTTTCTGTGAACTGCTTACAGTGACGTGTGGCGCTTTATGACGTCATCAATGACCTTGACCTACTTTAGGGGCTTGGAAAAATTTCAATTTCCAGCCTTCATTATATCAGGCCTAGCATGCAGTATACTGAGAAGAGCCCAGCCAACTGAGAGGGCATTTTGACGACAACGTGATCGCGAGCGCGGGAGGTTGCGGGTTCCCGCTGCCATGGCTTCTAATTTTGTTTTCTCTGTTCTATTAAAATGGGTCGCACCACGCGGTAACAGATCGAAACTAAATATGATGAGTCGCAATGAGGCACGGTCACTATTACAGAAGAGTAGTCACAAATGTATTATTCAATTACTCAGACCATGGTCACGGGTCATGTCACGTACAACCGTCTCTTTCCCGTCCCTCATGATGTCAAATATCATTATTGAGATTGAAAAGAACAATGGAGTGCTAGCATCGAGCATCTTTATCTTGTCAATTTCAACAATTCGCCGATTACTGGTGTTAATAAAACCAACAATAATGAGCCTTCCCGAGCTTTCGAATGAAAAAATCTTCACGTTCAGTATATTGCATCAATGGTGTCAGAAACTTACAGGAGGTACTACAAAAATAGATTGTCAAAGCCTAGCTCCGTAAAATCAAGTTTTTGCTTTTTGTAGTTCGTCGGTTCAAAATAAGCTGCATCTGTTCGTCGTTTTCAAAATGTAATGGGAATATTTTGTAATTTTTACAAACATTGTCAGCTCACTTTTCATAAGTTTCTATCATATTTGCGTGAGGTTAGTTTGGTGAGTACGTTACTATTCACGGCATCTGTGAGCAATACACTCGGGATATTAAAAGCGCCACCTTTAACCTCTTTCTTCAAACTTTGTGACGAATTTGTGCTTATGGATACAATTCGAGCTCGTTATAATTTATTTTACGTCCTCTTTTGAAAACTTTTTTAGAAGAATCGTAGAACTTTTTTTTTCATCTCTATACTCTTGATTTTTAATTGTCTCATAATTTAGGGCTCTTCTTGCATATGATTATAACATTTAAAGCTTACGGTAAAGTTTATTGTGATTCTGAGAATATTCCTTGTTAGTGGCTCGTAGTCTCTCGGCTAACACTCTCTCCCGGTGAAACTCATTAGTAGTATACAGCGCTCATAATTTAAAACAAGATGACGTTTAAACAATAATAAAGTAAGAAGAAAAATAAATTAGGGTACGTTTTTCGTGCGAACGACAGTCAAAGCTCAATCAACGGACGTTTTACGATGATGCAATATTGTGTGTCGCGTGTCTATTACGAGTTTCGTTTATTTTTTATTTTGCCTTCGAAACGGTGATCTCGTTCCGTTAAGTCAGGCCCACGCAGCTGTACGCGCTTTTCGGTTGCAACATCTTGCAGGTATCATCGTAGGTTAAATTTTTTAAATTTATTTACCTTTCGAATTTCGAAATTTATTCGCTTTTTATGCAAAAGGCTTAAGTTCTTGCGTACATAGTCGCGTCAATGTAGCCGCTTTTTCACTTGCTCATTCTCGCGAGCGTGAGAAGGGGCGAACAGTAATGCGTACTACGTGCTGAATGCAAATTTACGCGAAATCCAAAAATCAACCATTAAGTAGTCTGAGTCTACGCGGCTGAGCAGTTAATGAGTTTGATAGCATGCATCATCAGGCATTACTCGTGAAAGTATTATACACCGAGCCTTTTGCTTAGCGCCTTAAAGAAGTTCGTGATTTCAGCCGCCGACTCTACTCCGCTACTACGTTATTTTAATTATCTTTAGAAAAAAAGAAAGAAAAAATGAAAGTGTTTTCAAACTTGCATAAAACTTGACGCAAAGCGCGAGAAATGAAGAAAAAAATTTTTCGTAATATTAAAATTAATTATAAAAGTTATAAAGCAGGCAGAGAAAAGTTGACCTTATACGGTATAGGCTATAACATGTTCACAAGCTGGTGTCATAAACTTGAATCGAAGTCGACGAATTCGCCTCAAAATTCGAAATTAAATTTCGAAAAAGGAAAAGGAAAGAAGCGAAAAAAAAACGCACTATACGTATACAGTACTTACTTGTTTTCGAATGCGTAAAGAGGGAAAAAAGTTCACGTAAGTAGAATTTTTTTTTCCTCTTCTCAAGACGAACAATATAGCAATTTATCGTTCGACATAGTGACATTAAGATACAATAGCGGATATATCGACGAAAGCTGCGCACACCAACAGTTATTTAGTTCTAACAAATATTTGACAAGTATAGTACTTTTCCTTCCATTAGGTTAATATCTACCGTGTACAATCTACATAATATATAACTAAATGTCAAAGTTTTGTGTTTTTGTAGCAGTGCCATTGAACTGGTGTTTTTTACTCCGTCGCATTATTTTTATCTGCATATTATAGTTAGTATATTTCTGTAAATAACTCCTACTCGAATATGAAATATTACTATTTAAATATATATAACGGTGTTGCCAATATTTAATACCACGCTCAGGTACGAATAACTTATTTCCATTTCTACGTACTTTTTTTTTTTCTTTCCTCTTCTTCTTTTCTATCCCTTTTTTTTTTACGCTCTTCTCTTCTTCGCGATGTCTTTAAAACGACGATTAAAATCCGTTCCGCTTAATAATATTCAAGATATTATAATACCACTATATACAGTACTGTATCGGCGAGTACTTGACATGCGTAAAGAAGTTCGTGCTCGTTCATTCTTCGTGTGTGCACAATTACCAAACCATGCTCAACCGACCAAGTTCGTTACGAGCGAATTTGAATACACTTTTGGAAAACGCCAGCGCACACGGGTATAACGTCCAACATGTCATTTTGACAATATTTTTTAATGAGTTAAATTGCGCAGCGAGTACAGAAAACGCTTATACTTTATTGGAAAAGCGATAGCGTGCGAAAAAATTTTCTATTATTTGCTAAAGAGCCGAAGACTCCGGGCAAAGGTCGAACAGTGGATTGGCACGGTACCCATTTTTAGAATCACAATCAACTCGCAATTGATTATGGCGTCGCTATGATTAGCATTTTCTGCTAAACGGAAGTATAATCGAACCAAAGGGAATTTCTAGGTGAATTGGTCCATCAACGACTACCTTTAGTCTGAGTTGAGAAAGTTTGGTCGATTTATTTTAGCAGCAGTCCGTACTCCGTATCAAGAGTGCGACTCCGTATTAAAGCCATGCGCTAATACACAGACTGGCTCTTAATACGGAAACCTCAGTTTCCTCAACCGTATCAAGAGTGCGACTCCGTATTAAAGCCATTTGCTAATATGGACAGGGGTGCCTAATACGGAAATTTCAACTTCCTCAGTTCTCGAGTCTGTTCTCCGTAGAAAGAGTGCGACTCCGTATTAAAGCCATTCGCTAATACGGACAGGGGCGCTTAATACGGAAATCTCAACTTCCTCAGTTCTCGAGTCTGTACTCCGTATTAAGAGTGCGACTCCGTATTAAAGCCATGCGCTAACGTCTCTTGAGTAGCAGCAGGGAACGGGTAACGGAAGAAATTGAGCATTGCATTTATGAAAATCCAAAAAATATTACGATGTTAACTCAGTAAGGTGCTATGTCAGAAGAATTTGTGTCAGGATGACCATGACCTCACAAGCTGAGATTTGAAACATTTTTTGGCCTTAATTCTTATATAACCGAGAGACTGAGGAGAATCACATTTCCCAATCGGAATGTCATCATGGGGCTTAATAGCATTTTATTTGCTCAAATCTCATACAGGAAAGACGTGGAGGAAATTTGAGCTCCAATCGTGACGTCATGAAAGAACTTGGATGATTTTAGAGAGCTCTTGAATTTCTACAAAAAATACAAGAAAAATGTCGAGCTGCGAACTATTTATGGAGAGGAGTGGACTTTAAAACTCTAGACTCGATTCATTATAATTTGGAAAAATTTTCTAGTGCCGAGCTATTTTTTCTTGTTGAGGGTGCATTTTCAAAAAATATGACGTCACAAATGCGTGACAGCGTGAGGGTTTAGCTGAAACATTTTTTACCGAAATCCTCACCGAGAAGAAATTATAAAAAATCATGTTTCCAGAGAAGAGATAAGAGTTCGTTAACCCGATTTTCAAGTTGTGAGCTGTGTAAAAGAAAGATGAAGAAATAGTGAAGACGTCTATTTTGTTATTGGAAATGGATGACGACATTAGAGCTGACATTCAAGTTAAGGAATTCAAGTTCAGATATTGCGTCCATACCTCTGACCTTGGGACTAGGGAGATTTTTTGACTTTTGACGCATATACCGAAAGAAGAGGAGCGGAGTGTTAGACTTGGACCTAGTTCTGAAAGATCCTAATGTCATACCCTTCATCTTAAATGATGTCTATTTCGGAACAGGACTTGTATATGATGAGAGGAAAGAGAGGCTCATGACCTTGAACAAAACGTTCCGACCACTTTATATGCTTTGAAAACTCGTCACGAAAAACCTTCACGATTTTTGTCACGATTGGTGACGTCATCAGTGACCTTGACCCACTTCAAGGACACAAAAATTTCGACCTTCATTGGTACTTTCTTGTGCAAGCAAAAGAACCCTTAGCTTGTTAGCCTAAGATACAGAATACTTGGCTTATACTAAGCTAGGAAACACTGATGGAGGGGCACGTAACTCATCATGAATCAATATAATCATATAATAAATCGAAGCAAGCGTATGAATTGCTACACTACTTGTCTCTAGAGACCATATGTCAGCTCCCGCCCGCTTCTGATGAAGAAGCGGGGTGCACCTGAGAGAGGTCTTTTTTTCCTTTGCTACTTTTTTATCTTTAGTCTTTATTAATGCCAAGCCTAATCTATAGTTTACTAGGCTAAAATAGTCTGACCTACAGTATATTAGGCCCAACTATTATAGGTTTAAACATACTTGGACTGCTGACGTCTTGAGTGACCTTGACCCACTTTAAGGACATGAGAAAATTTTGACTCTTGTTACTTTGAGATCTGTATGGTCAATTTCGAGCAGGACGCATGGTACGACGACATCAGTGACTTTGACCTAATTTAGGGATATGTGTATGTATATTCAAGTTTATACTCATATGAGAACTAACAGGAGAGTATGACGTCATCAGGGGATTATTTTTGGTTTTAATCCACGTAGAAGAAGGACTTTAAAGAAGGAAGTTACGATAGTAACATAGAGGAAGGAAACATTTGAAACTTTCAACAATTTCAACCGACCAACTCAGAAAGGAAAAGGAAGTAATTCATGACAGATTGAGAACAGCAGAGATTGGGGGTTCCTACTACAATTGCAGAAAGTGTAATGCCGCTAAATTTTTCAAAACTTTCTTCAAGGATAAAGAGAAATAACTGAATTTCGTTCCTACCACTCTTCGAAGCTATCGAAGAGATAAAGGTACAACTTTGGAGGTTTAAAGGTCCTGCTTCTAAATCCGGAATGTTCCTTAGGAAAAGGTATTGTTTTGATACAATTAAAGTGTTGCTTGGGTTTGCTTCGGACCTTTCAATTTTTTAGTCAAAATTAGGTTTCATTCTGAATCATTTTTAGTTCATGATTTGTGTAAGAGTTATTTGGGAAAAATGGCCACTGTCTTTCCGGAAAATTGTGTTTTCGAGCCGGGGGGGGGGGGATTTTTGGGAAAATGTTCGGCAACCTTCCGACCTAGTTTCAAATTCATAAATGCAAGAAGAGAGACTTGCCAAAATTCGGACTCCGAGTATTGAACAGGAGGAGGGTTTGGAGAAATTCTGACTATCAAGCTGTTTGTGTCAGCGAAAGGATTCGGAAAGTTTTCGATGATCCCAGGTAAGTCCCCATTCTTATTCGCAGTCTAGTCTAAACTCAATAGAACCCCAGTGAAAGACGAATACTGGAATCCAAAATTTCAATCTCCAAGGTCACGTGTGCTCGTGCACGCGAACTTGAACGCAAAATTTTAGAGTCAGCCTAAGGGTCGAGCTGGAATTTTACTTTCTCCAAGTCCCAGGGTCACATGCGCACGCGAAAGTGCACGTGAACGCGCACGCAAATTCCAGAATTGGGGGAAAGTTCCAAGCAAACAAAAAAATAAAAACCATGAGTGAATGAATGTGTTGCGAGTTGTTTTTGACTATGTCTGCCAAAATGTAAGTTTTCCAAAGATTAGTCTCAAATTAAGTGTAGAAAGATAGGAAATCAGTCCATCGGAATGATTTTCCAATGTGATGGTTTTCACTCTTTCAAAAAACAGACAGACCTGAAAATAGCTGAAGCCACCTAGAAGTTCTATTTCCCCCAATGAGTGAAGCCTGATATTACCTGAATGTAATTCGATAGTAGACGGAAATCAAGTAAGTTATAGGAGCTCTACTGAAATAGCTTCACTTGTTTTATACCTACACGTTGTGCTCAGAATTTTAACGCAACTTTCGGCCATAAATAAGGTTAAACTTGTTTTTCCTTTTTATTTTATCATTACAATCTGTAAGCCTATCGGCTTCATAATTAAGAACTTTTTCCTTCATTTCCTCCAATATTTTAGACATTAAAACAAAGTATTGAACGGACGAGAAGCATACAATTGTAAGGAAACCGATTACCCCTTGAGTTGAAGGTGTGTTTAATTTCTATGTCGAACGTTTCTAAATAGTTTATCGCGCTAATTACCAGCATTACATTTTGTACTTTTATGTTTTTTCAGAAGTGCTCGCGAAGGCCACTCATCTCCTCTACAAGGGAAATTTTTAATAGCGCCAACGACGATGTCTATTATTTACTACAGTCTGTTCAGACCCACTTTGACAGGAACATGTTTCTTTTCGAGCACGTATATTCGTAATCAAATCAAGTACAGAAGAACATAAATAATGCAACGCACCCCTCCCTTAACAATTGCCAGCGTTATCGAAGTGAACTGAAAAATATAAAATGCACTGCATCATTAGAACTATTTTTCTATGCGAGTGGACTTGTAAAAACGTTTTCAAAAGACCTCTTATGTTGTTAAAGCGTGAAAATGCACGCCTCCAAACGGGGTCAATATTTCCTAGCGCTATATACTGTTCGCAATTTAACTTACGGTAATATATTTTTAGAAAAATTGATTTTAAACACGAAACACCACCTGTTTTTTTTTTTTCATTATTATTCGTCATTCGCTCAAGAATTAAAATTGCGGTTACGTCCCCGCTTGTCCGAATTTCTATTTTTCTCTTTTCTATAATGCTCGTTTATTTTCTGAAAGTTGTCTCCAACAATGCCAGTCATATTTCACGAAGTCGAGAAAAAAGTCAAGATTCGCGGCAAACTACGTCGTCTGCATCGTATAGATAGATGATGCTGAGCTGAAAACTACTACCCGAAATCTTCTATACCATACGGTTACAATAAGGATGTAAGTAATCAATCTTTCTTCAAGAAGAAGCTTCTTTCTAAAACGAGTTACCCTGCAATATTAGACGTTTTTGAACGGGTCGGTCGAGAACATGTGATTTGTATTATTGCTGTAAAATATCTCGTAAACTGTCGAGAGATGAATGTCGCGAAAGAATTTTGTAATGATTTCCTTTTTTGAAGGCTAAATCTCTAATGCTATAACCTAAGAAGATTGTAATACTCTATTCGTTTAGCAATAGATACACAAGAGGCTACCGGTTTCCTACTCTTTTTTTCGGGAATGCGAAATCTCACGAAATTTATTCTAAAAACGTAGAATATAAAACGATAATTTCGGTATTAGATTGAACTTGAGAATTGAAATTCATCATCGGATCACCGAGATTCTCATTTGTTATCTTTCGTAATAGCGTATAATTAATGCTAATTTCGGTATTCGAAGTCTCAGCTCAGTATACCGTACCTACATACGTAAATACGAATAAAAAGAAAGAAAGGCAAAACTAATTAATTAATGCCACGTTCGCTCGCTACAGCTTTGAATTATTCGCCGTAGATACTGTGCATAAATACGTACAAGGCGTATTGTTCTTTTTCTTATCGAAGGAAAAATCTGTTGACCAGGTTTCTGAGAGCAGCAAAAAAAAACTACGTATATATCGATTGAGGTTATCAATGATTCAGAAGAGAGTCGAAGGTACTTTTGAGTTCCGCTAACCTCATCCTATCCTACAAAAATAAAATCGTCGGAAGAGCACAGTCACAGCTGTGGCTTCTGGGATGAAACGTGACGGGTAGTCGATTTAGACTGAAATTTCGTTCACGACTTCTTCTTATGTCTCGTATTCTTATCGAATCTCACGTAGTCTAGTAACTTTTTGGTTCGAGACGAAAGAAACGCGAGAAGTTGAAGAAAAAAAACAGACCGGTTAATCTATACGAATTAATCTGATTCAGTGTTTACTCATGGAAAGTAAACGCGTACGCACATTAATTTATTGTTTATATCGATGATTTCACTTGAGCCGGCGACCTGCACGTTTTATTATGCAAATGCATTGTTACGATGTTAGGTCGTTACAAAAAGTACGAATTCAGCAGAAATTAGCTATTATGTATTTGATGACAGCATTGAAAAACAATGATGACATTTGACATGTAATCAGTTCTTCGCAATTTACTCGTGCTATACTTTCACTCAAGTACAAACATTTTTTTTTTTACAATAGAGAGTGTTAAATACAGGAACGAGAAAGAGGCGCAGAATGATTCTTAAAAATGCGTCAGAAATGCGAGAATAGGCACCGACTTCGTGTCGTGATGCAACAGACCAAAGAGAAATACTGCAATCCGAACTCCTGACTCGCCAAAAATTTAAAACTCCACTTTATCTGGGTTCGAGTGGAGATTATGGTTGGAATGTGCTGACGTGTAAGACATCGATTGTACTCGGAGGAAAGTAGTTTAAAAAGGTCTGAGCGCGGGTCAGTAGAGGTCACTGTTGTTCGATAGGCGGATCGAAGTAATTACGTGATAAAATTGATAGGCTGAAGACACAGGTGAGGGAAATGAAGCATCGAAATGCTGGATGAAGAATTTTTAGAATGCAAAAAGGTGACGGCGAGGACACTCTACTCTCTAACATCACAAGATCATCCGAAGAAAGAAGAAACCACGGGAACAGAATACGCGGCGAGTCAAAATTTAGAGTATTTGGGAAATCAATGGAGGGCTTGAATATGGGGAGTAACACTTCGAGCTCCACCACAAATGTTCTTGAATCATTTTTTTTTTCGCTCGAAAGACAGGAGAAATGGATATCATTACCGGTTTAATGAAATGTAACCTATTTTATAAGTTACACATTTTGGCTTCGTCAGTCCTCACTAATAGGCCTCAATGCGGACCTATTGATCGGAATCGATGTGAACTAGCTGATATCTTGCAAGCATTCTGGCCAATCTTATCAGAATAACAATACCGAAAACTTCATAGGGATGGAACCAACTCTAAGATAAGAAAAGACCATGTTTCATGTCTACTGTAAGTATGGACGTAGATAGGGGAAAGGCTAGCTTTAGACTATAGGGTTTCAGAATTGGGGGATGGAGTTGACCTCGTTTCATAGCCCAGTAAAGGTCTTTTATCCTATATGTTGAGCAAACTAGTTCGCTTTCCTTCTTAACCCACTTCTACGTAGTCTAGTGAAACCTAGGGCACGAGAAGAGGGGCCCAAATCCTGGAAATAACGGGTAAGGTTGGTTTCAAAGTCATGATCGTATGGCATGACTTCCGGACGCAAATTTTGAAAATAGGATAGAGAGGTCAGAGCAAAGACACGAAATATGTCAAAATAAAATTATCTGGCACCAGGTCAATAGAGTAGACTATAAAGTCAAAATATGAAAAAATCCACCTGGATCGAAAGAAGAGTAGTCCAGATTTATTTGCAAAGGAAAAAAATTGACTCAAAGTTTGAAGATGGTATAATTATTAAGGACTGCTTTTTAATGAACATACCAAAGCCTCTCTCCCTGCAGTTGAAAGTAGAAGATACAATTTTTTCAGAGGATCTTATGCTGTAGTTCAATTTCGGCAAGAAATTGAATAGGTTCAAACAGTATACGGTGAGGATGGTACGTTCTAGCTCTGAAAATCGATTTATAGTACATATTTATTTCCATGCCCATCTAAATCTCTTGGTTGATACCAACCTCACAACTGGAAATCCGCCAGGCCGATCAATCGATGGACTTGGAATCTCAAATTCTCGACCCAATCCAGAAATCAATGAGGCCAAGTTTCCCAGTCCTATATCATTCAGTATGATAGGCTACTAGGCCTCAATTGGATTAGGACTATGACCCCTGGACTAGGCCCAATATTGCTAAGCATATAGTTAGGTGGATTAAGCCTAGCATACAGTATACTAAGCCTATTCTACGCTATACTAATACTAGACTATACGAAGAGGGAACTCGCTATCTTCCGCGCTCTCAATTAGGTTGGTGCGAAAATGCCCCCTCGGAAGCTCTTCTCAGTATACTAGGTCTGATATAATGAAGGCTGGAAGTTAAAATTTTCTCAAGTCCCTAAAGTAGGTCAAGGTCAATGTCATTTATGACGTCATATAGTATCCTGGCTGGGAATTGAAATTTTCCCAAGTCCCTAAAGTAGGTCAAGGTCAATGTCATCGATGATGTCATAAAGCATCCCGGCTGGAAGTTGAAATTTTCCAAGTCCCTAAAGTAGGTCAAGGTCATTGATGACGTCATAAAGCGTCACACGTCACGTCACATTATATCCTCTCCCATCCCATGCCGGCACGTCACGTCACGCAGTTCACAGAAACTCTCGCACGTTTTCTGAGGATATAATTCCTTATCAAAGTGGACACTTGGTTCCCCGCTAATACGTTTTGTGCAGAGGGGAAAGGTGCGACGTTTGTATTTTGAATACGTGTGGTTTTTCCATCTGTGCCCTGTACACCTCATCCCATCTGTAGACGTTTTTTCCGGTCATTTCATACACGCTAGCGCAGTCCACAAGTCAAAGGTTTATACTAAGTTTCTGTTAAAATATGAAAGTTAATGACGTCACAAAAAAATTTAAACTGATAACGTCAGGAACTAATGACATCACGGATGGTGATGACGTCACGAGCAGATTAGACAAATGTTGACGACGTCACACGGAGGTTCAAAGTGGTTGGTGTCTTCACTGCGCCTTCATCCGCTATGCTCAGAGTCCCGAGTTCAAAAATTTGTTTAATCACATTAGGCCAGAGAAGAGATGGCTAACTCCCATACTGAAGTTTGCTTCAAGTTACGCGTTCGTCGCCCACGAACAGCGCCACATTCTCCATTGAAATTGTACAGGCGAAGAGCTGTGATGCGCAACGGAAGGGGGAAGCAACACATTTCTTACGGTGATGAAGCGCTACTAGTGAGCGGCGAACGCGTAACTTGAAACAAGCTGCCCTATTCGAGTTAGCCATCTCTTCTCTGCATTGGCTACAAAGATTTTAAATACACACATTTTCTCTTTGCGGTGACGATTTAATATTTTCTTCCAACGAAGATTTCCTCTCTCTAATTCAATAAACACCGTTTGGAGGATCCCCTGCTCTCCCCTTTCTTTCCCCAATGAGAAGCTAAAATGGGAGATGGGCGAAAATTGCATCAACTGCCAAGTCTGAACAGTTTTAGAGCAAAGTTTCTAAACAGCCTGCGGCGGATATGCAGGATGGGGAACTCAGAGCCCGAAAACCTAAGAAATAAGGGGATGAAAAGTGAATTCAGGAAAGAGAGATAGAAAGTTCCCCCCCCCCACTCCAAATGTTCTTCCAAATCCCCGTCAATGCACAGGCAGTGACAAATTTACAAAATTTCCGTCCAACGCAGATAAATTTGCCTTTACTAACCTGAAACGAATATTGAAGTAACTTTTTGGCAAGTTGGCTAATTCTCATTTTTCTTTTCAAAAAACAAAACTTTCCTCCTTATGTGAACTATTGAGGCGTTAAGTTACCCGCCTTTGGTCCGCAAACTTATTTCGATTCTTCTGTTATCGATAACATCTACCAAAAACCGGTTGCGCGAATAATTTTTGCAAATTGGCAGGCTTGCTATAGTTTTTACATTCTTTCATCGTTATGGTCTTCCATCCTTAGCGGAAGAAATCGTTTCCTTCTTTCTTTCGGCACAACTACTCGTAAACTATGTAACATGTACGTACAAACGTAATTTGTGGAAGTTTATGCCCTCTTAAATTACAAAATATCGGGTTCGGAGTTCCGATTCAATTCCATTTCAGAAAGTGGGGTAGAATTGGTTCAATTTGGAAAATTAGTAATTCATTAATGAATTATTCATAATAGGCAATTTTCTTTTCCGATTTGAAAACTGCAATCGAGGTTATTGTGCGAAGAGACCAGCGTCGAGTAGGGCGAGACTTCGTTCATCTGTGAGAATCGTTATGACCCTCGATAACACTTCTCCCTAGATCAGTTAGAAGAACTGATAATTCCGGAAAATATGAAAGAAAAAAAACAAGATACTCATAAAAATGAGAGACCTGTTCCACCGACAATCATATCATCAGTAAGAAAAATGTGGCATCGTTTCAGTCGGAGTTGGCAGTTTTCCGAAGTAGTCCTGGCTCCTTCATCGGGAAAACACTCTAATCGTCTGCACTTCTCGCTGGTACATAAAAATGGGTATATACGAAGACGAAAACATTTTAATTTTGACCATAGATGGTAAAAGTTTACGATTCACGTCTAAATGCTACCATAATGTCGCGCCAAGACGAATCAACGTAATACGGTTGGGGGAATCAAAAATTGAAACACCCCGTTCGCCTGTACGCATCAGCGCAAATTTTACTCAACGAGTCGCAAAAACGCGAACCGAAAGACGATGATGACGGTATAAAGCGCGGTGAGCGTTCGGATGGAGATGAAAATTCGACTCGTAAGAAAAGTTCGAAGTTGGCGGTTGCCGAGCACATTTACACACTTAAACAAGAGCTGAGCTGCATATAAATGTTTTGAGCTCGTTAACGTCAATAACAGTTGCGCTATAACGGTTGCGGTTTTTATCGGTTTATAATAGAGCGCAATGTGGTATTTGGCTTTTTCTTAGCGCACCACTCGGCAGCTTGTTAATAACCCGAAAGTCGAAATGTCGCGTATCGGGATCGGGGATACACGCGCACTTTGCTAATCTAAGATATATAAATTGAGAGTAATGTATGCGAAGTGCCGAAAATATTCGTACCTACAGAAACTGGAAAGTGTGAAGTTCTATTCTCAATAAGAAATAATATTTTATTCAGACGTCGACGTTTCGCCGTACGCATCCTGAAATCATGAGGACTGATGAACGAAAATTAGAAAATCCGGTGGTGGACTCGCAACGATTAGTCATCATTCTTCAACGAGCGAAATGATTGTTACGCATTGTGAATACAGCACGACCACTTTTGGTAAGCGAATTATCAACAAGTATGCTATGAATACAAACTGAAATCACGATTGAAGAAACTATTACCAGTAAATTTCCAGGAATCGGCGGAATCCGAGTCGAAGGGAAAGCAGGGGCAAAGCACCATTATGACGGTGTATTGCAGTCAGGTTTAGTTTTTACATCGAGACCTAAACCACTCATTCTTGAGTCTCTTGCGATTTCTACAGAAGATACATCTCACCGCTTCACCAAAACTTGACTTTTTTCATCCTTACCTGGGACCTTAGTCGCCTTGAGCTTTTTTCTTAGTATCATCATTCGATCAACTTTTTCAATAATACATTCTTACGACGATTTTCTCCAACCTGCAATACCTCTTCCCGGCCGCGAAAGATGCAATGAAGTAGCACTGATTGCTTTTAGAGAAAAGTTTGACAATTGTCTTGTCCTACAAATTCGGAAATTTTTTAAATTTGACGCTCGGAGGGCATCATCATCAATGTAGGGAGTAGCTCGCTGATTTTCAAGACATACACTAGCTCCAAAACGTGAAGTGACGCCACGTGATATTAAACTCACGCGATATCAAATGCAAATTCTACACTCAAACCGGACACAAAGACATGTGACTATTACGAGCTTAGATTACTGCATGTGGAGATGTTCTGTATGTTTAATTGTCAAAAAGGCCCGGCGGAAATTTTTCAAGTTCGGAGGGCATTATCATCGATGTAGGAGAAGAGGGAGTAGCTCGCTGATTTCCAAGACATACACGAGGTCCAAAATGTGACGTGACGCCACGTGATATTGAACTCACGCGATATCAAATGCAAATTCTACACTCAAACCGGGCACAAAGACATGGACCTGTTCAAAAATTTAAATTTATGTGTATTGTTTAAAAAATTCCGAATTTCCAGCCCAAAATTTTCTCTGGATCTGCCGCGTCTGTCTGGGACATTTATTTCCCAGCACGCCAGGGGTGCACTCAGTCACTTCTAAAAGGGAAAACTTGCTGTTTCAGTTCAATAAACTTGAATTAGGTTGGGTCAAAACATTTTGGAGCTGGCAAGTGTAGAGAATCATCAACTGCGAAACTCATCGTTGCTTATATTAAATACTGTTGGACAGAGTTGTCATGGTCGGAATATTTTAGACGCAGTCAGACAAATCCAACCTTAAGTTGGAAAATTTTTATTTTTTTATGCAATAACATTAGACCTCCGAGAGTCTGTTCGACATATTTTTAGAAATAGTTTTCCGCTTCGAGAGTAAGCTCATTGGAAAGCTTGTTGAAAATACTACTTTTAGAATCGTTGAAAAAAGGTTTTAATTTTGTCAAACAGGTCTTCGAAAGTTGAAGTTTGCGGAACAAAATTTTCCGACTTTGGATTTGCCTGACTGCGTCTCATTTGTTGATATACCGTGGTTGATTGATCGTCTATAGCCTTTATGAAAGGAGGGAAGAATCTAGCACCAAATGACAGTCTTCAGCCTACTATGAGGAAAAATGTGGCAAGGGCCGTTCAGAGAAAGGGTACCTATCTCAAAGAATAATGGAATGACAAACGAAAATTTATTGGTGTCCATGTTCGGTAAATGCCGTTGTCTTCATCGAATATCCCAATTTCTTCTTCTACTGTTAATCAGTAGTTTAGGTATAGCTTTGTCACTTTTGCACTATGAAAAACGGTTTCAAAGTGCCAGCATTTCATTGGTGCGAATCAAAGTAGCAAATTCGTGCGCGAAGAGTTCACGCTCGAGACTTTTTAACTTCTGCAACGAAACGCACGCTAAAATATAAACGACTCAAGTGTCATGACGAAAACGTTTCTTAGTCACACTTTATCGTGCTGTTAATTAATTAGTAAGACATCGCGTGGCGTTGTTCTTTATATGCAAATTTGCATTTGGCCATCTGTGTTGGAAAAAAATTATTGTGTTCGTCATTGTTTGCGTCCGTTACGAGGACAAACCTCTAACGCTATTTTCAGTTATTCGCATTCCATTAAACTGGGAATATTCGGTCTATTCGACCAATATATATGTTCTCACAATTCTTACATTTCTCGTGCTATGAGATACACGTGAACGCTGCAGTACCACGTGTTATTGAATTCGTTATTTATATCTGCGAGATTTTAATATCGACGCATTTCTTCGTTATAATTTAAATAAAACAATTACGTCGTGTCCTTTATGAACGTAGGTTCTTCTTAAAAGCCATATCTAAGTTATATTTCGTCACAGGATGCTACACTGTGACTTTTGGGATTTACTTAAAAGTATATGATTTTCCCTTTAACTAAATTTTCCGCGCGTGTTCTCAGTTTTGTGGCAAAGTAATGGAACTTAAGCGTAGAAATATTAACGGAATATTCGAAGTTGTGAGGAATAAGAGTGGGATGTTTGTTAATAACGTATACGGAATTCTACTCGTGTGAATATATCCTTTGCCTGAAATGAACGTCAATGCATAGAATGCAGTAGGGTGTATTTGAAAGCTTTACCAGTTCAAACCGCAAATATGTACGTGTAGAGTCGAAGAGAGAAATAATCTTTCAAACCGTTTTACAAAAATAGACCACATTCAGCGAATGGTTGATGAATATAGGGGTAAAATTTCTTCTTCAGCTCGTCTAGAACTAACACTTTGGAAATTACAACTAAAATAGTTCATCAATACTCGCGCAGTGACTAAAATTTACAAATGGGTGAGTTCGTGAACATAGGCCGCGGGGAAGGGCTCAACTCTTCGCTGTATTACGACCTCTAAATTTTCTCTCAGCTATACCTATCATAATCGAAAAAGTAATTTTTACGTCATTAATCTCATTATGTAAAATGGTAAATTATCGGAACGATAAAATAATACATTAAGATTATAGAATAGATATTATTTGAACATTACCCAAGATTTGTAACAAATTTCAACAATAATTTTCGTAATTAATAAAACGAGAAATTTTAATTTCGAAAGTCAAGGTAGTTCAACATCGAAAACTTGGCAATCTATGAATCTTCGTCACGTTAATTCCGTATACCGAATATCTAATTTTCATTTCTTCTTACTGATTGATACGTTACGTTCAGGAGTCATACGAAATCTTATTAAAACTCAGCTCTTGAGCGTGAACTTTTATTAGAATTTCATTGATAATTTCTTCAGTATCGATCGCTCCTATACTAGTTTATCTTTCCAAGACACTTCGCATAGAATCACAGTATTCCCCTACAAACATCGAACTCGCAAAGAAACCACGAGGTTCCTTTAACAAAATATGGACTAATTTTGACAGTGCCACCGACTCAGATGAAAAACCACCGGAGAAATAGTGTTTCGGCAGGTTGATCGAAGTTTTTACTCCCCGACTTGTAGTTTGTGAGACTAAAGAAGGCTTTGTACGAGAAGAGGCAGGTGGAGTTTAGTCTAATAGAATTAATACGGTCCGAAACATTACGGTTACACATATTGTAGGATACTCAAAAAGTCTCTTACGATTACTTAATTTACTTGCCCAAGGACTATTTTCTGTAGGAAGCAATACAAGTACTAATTTCTCTGCCAAAATCCATATTTTTCCAAGCCACGAGTACATATGGTTTCTGCGCAAGCTCCGAAGAGAATACGGGGAAGTAAAGGTTAAAGTGCTACCGGTAACGAGGTCCAAAATGCTCCGGAGGTACAAAAATACGCAGTTACGCACGATAGTGAAGTCTTCTTCCGGGCGGTCAGAGCCCTTTATGGCCCCGCCTACAATTGAAAATGTCCAGTTAAGGATGAAAACGGGAAACTACTAAAGCATACTACCTTGGACATACAAAACCTGTTGAAAATAGTATCACAAGAACCTGTTAGACACCGCTTTAGCGGCTGCCATACAGATGAGTTATAGCCATCGCTATCCCAATTCTCGGAATTTCCGCTACTGGACGCACCTTGAACACTCAAGGAGATAAAACAATATAATCAAGCTGCTTGAAAATGGTAAAGCGCTGGGACATGATGTGCTCGCAACTGAAATATTCAAGCATGGAGCATAGCAGTTTCAGAAAAAGCACACGCCATCTTTCGGAAAATATAGGACGCAGAAATGGTGTAAAAGGAATCAGAGACGACTCCATTGTCCACGTATTCAAGAGAAAGGGAGATAAGGTTGACTGCACAAACTACCAGGGTATATCACTGTTGATGCTACTGAGAAGATAATATGGCAAATTACCAACAGATTGTAGAAGAAGCGCTACCTCCAGAGTTACAGGCTGGCTTCCATTCTAGCCAAGGGACAGTAAACATGATGTTCGAAATCCAACAGATCCAGAAAGAAGTGAAGGACAAAATTTGCAAGCGTATGCCAAGTACATCGATCTCAAAAAGGCATTCAATGTGGAGGAAGGCCCTCTGCACCCTTTCTGTCAGTTTGCCGTTTTGCTAGATTTGTCAAGGTGGTTGCAGCTCTGCATGAACAAAATGAAACATGCGTAAAGGTTAATGGCGAACTAACAAATGCTTTCAAGGGGGCCAGCAGTGTGCAGCAGGGCTGTGTTGCGGCTCTCTTGCTTCTCAATGCGTTTGTGATACTTACACAAAATGGACAAAAGGCTGCTCGACAGAGGCACCAGTGTTAACTGAGAATATCTCAACTCACGTAGATTGAAGAACAAAAAATTAGACGCCAGCAGTGGGAACCCGCAACCTCCCGCGCTTGCAATGACGTTGGCGCAAAAATGCCTCCTCAGAAAATGAGTTGGATGGGCTCTTCTCAGTACACTGCTTGCTAACCCTGATATAATGAAGTCTGATGGAAATTGAAATTTTTTCAAGTCCCTAAAGTCGCTCAAGGTCATTGATGACGTCATAAAGCGTCACACGTCACATCACGTCACATCTCGTCACAAAAACTCCCGGTGGAAATTGAAATTTTTCCCGAAAGTAGGTCAAGGTCAAGGTCATTGATGACGTCATAAAGCGTCACACGTCACATCACGTCACATCTCGTCACGTCACGTCACAAAAACTCCCGGTGGAAATTGAAATTTTTCCCGAAAGTAGGTCAAGGTCATTGATGACGTCATAAAGCGTCACACGTCACGTCACGTCACGTCGTTCACAGAAACTCCTGGACGCGGACGTCTTCTGAGGATGCGTATTCCCCCTAACAAAATGGATAGCGGGATCCCCGCTAGAAAGTCGTCCCTTGCTTCATCACGGAACTCCAGTATGCTGAAGACCACCTGGAGAAAGCAGTGTGAACTTTGTCAAGGTTCATGAGCTGATCAGAAAATAAAACATCCGACAGTAAGTGCCTCCAGAGGTAGCAACGTTGACCTTCAATGAGCAGAAATTGAAAACGTCAAAGAATTTTGCTGTTTAGAGTGAATAGTCAAGAAACGCAGAAATCAGCTTACGCATACGGAAAGCTACTGCTGTATGTAGACTGAGAGAGACCTGAAGAGACGGACACAGATCATAGTATATTGAGCTGTTGTAACATCCTAACTCCTGTACAAAAGCAAAAGCTGGACGCCGCACAGATTCCAAGTCAAGTCTCTAGAGAAATTCCACCTACACCAACTATGAAGAATTCCAGGTATGTGCTGTACATCAAACCAATGAATACCCAAACAGCTGTCCTACAGAAAACTGACCTGATGTTTGTTATGTATCGCTCAAGAGGCTGAACATTCAGAACTCTTGAGAGGCAAATTTTGAGGACAGAGGCCAATTGGGATCGAGGGTATCTTGAAGAGTCGATTACTGAAATCCGGGTCAGTTGGTATATCCTGGGACAACTCCACCTACGATGAGTGCAGAAAGATCGTTCTACCGAACCGCATTAGTCATCTGCAAGCCATTGTGAGAATACGAGACTCGGTCCGTTGTATCCTCAGATATTGAGGCCAGACAATTTACTGCATCTTGGAATTTAAAGATTAAATGCACTTCGTGACTCTTATAAGGCCATGAGAACTAAAGTCTCCTATTCCTTTCATGGTGCTTGAAGTTGGTATATTCTTTCCTTTGTGTGCAGAATATATTCGTTTCAACCAACCAATAAATTTCATACTCACTTATTTTGCGTATCGTTATGATTTAATAACCCTTGTCGGAGGCTTAAGGCTGGAACACTTTTGCCCAATCCCTCCAAATGTGCCCTCGGTTATTCTTCGACAGAAGAAAGAAACAACAAAGTGTCTCATTCCCATTCTCGAAAATCAACGTTACCAACCTCGTAAAACCAATCATCTCCGCACTTACAAGCATTCAAACAGGCTCGAAATACTCCACGTGGCTCTATGTAACTTCAATCTTTACTCCGAAAGAAAATTATAGCTCGCAATTTTGATAAAATTGTAAGAAATGAGATGTTCGAGAGGAGAGGCTTTCCGTGAAACGCGTTATTGTTAGTCGGCGTGTTTTATGGTCGCAACTCTAAGAAATGAAATTTTTTTCGGTTATCTGTACTGATCGGAGTTATTGTCATAGGCTGTTCGAGTACATAACCCTTCGCAAATTGGACAGAAATAAAATTCTTTAATTTTTCGCGTTTCTTTTCCACGTATATAGTTATATTATAGCTTTTCTCTTATCAAAATGATTCGGGAAAAATTCAAAATTAAAATTCATGAATTTTTATCTCTCGCCGAATGCCGAAGGAATTATATATATTCTTTTCTTTTCCGCTTCGAGGAAAAGAAAAACCAATGTTGAATTTCATAACAAAAGTGGTCGGTGCTTCAAATGGCAAAACGTTAATATATTATGCTAATGTTGAATTTTATTTTCCTACAATAATTTTCAGAAATGAGATCGTTATACTGCTCGTGTATTCTACTCCGATGTGGCCGAAGAAATTTTTCTTATTTTCTATTCCTCGAGCCAATAACCCTTTGCTCAATTATAGTGGGTTTACGGAACATTTTTGAATAGCGAAAGGTGCGTACACGTAAGTCCTCTCTCAGAATATGCATGCTCTAATTAAGGTTCGTGAAAAAACTCATAATATTTAGTACTTCGATACTCAAAAAATGATGCAAGAAAAGCCCAACGGCATACTCGAGAACTTGACGTTTTTATTCCCTTTCTATATCAGGCCAAAACGGCATGAGTGACAGTTTCGTAGATGATCAAAAAATGTCTGTCATGAAAATTCCATCATTTTACGTGCGTTCAGTGAGGTGATATCGATTATTGAGAGAAGTAGACCTCGAACGTAGTATATAAAAGTGACCAGTTCGTATGTAGAGCTGCATAATACGAAGAAGAAAAATTTAAATAAAAAAAAACGAAGAGCGAGAACCGCCCTTCATTAAAATTTTACACCTACGCCATAATTTGACGCCCAATTTTCGTTTTAATTTGCTATTGTCCCGATTAGGATTTCTTCGTACGTACTCTCTCGACAGGCCTCTGCTACAGGCTATAGCTTAAAGTAGCTTACATTATGGATTATGATTTTACAATAGTGAACTATAGGAAAAGAGACGAGAAAGATATATGAAATTAGTGACACGATGAAAAATCTTCCGTATACCTAGAAGTGCTGTTTGATAAATAACCATCAGAGTTGAAGAGATTATTCGAGATATCCAATATACAAGTGTCAGCATGTTAGAACTAACTTGAAAACTGTCGATCAGATGTTAGGTAGCCTCGTAGTCCCATAATAGGCGCAGCGTGATTCGTCGAATAAAAATAAGACCCTGCGGGTTACCGGCACTGACTTAAACAAGAATATTTCATCGATTTGATTAGAATTTTTTTGTTTTCCTTTTTTTTTTTTTGCCTGCGTATTCTACGACGCTCAATTTTAATTATTAATTTTACAAAATTCATTAGGGATTTGTATTTAAGAGGTTTTTTTTCTTCTTCTTCTTTAGATGGGTATCGAACTACCTACTAAAAAAGAATTTTTAATGAACTTCACTAACGATGCATTTAC
The DNA here is from genome assembly GCA_035079395.1 of Aspidiotus destructor. Taxonomy (NCBI): domain Eukaryota; kingdom Metazoa; phylum Arthropoda; class Insecta; order Hemiptera; family Diaspididae; genus Aspidiotus; species Aspidiotus destructor. The sequence goes on along the minus strand of JAVHKZ010000004.1, from coordinate 3,483,026 downwards.
GTAAGATTTTTCTCTCCTTTTTTTTTAATGAACGCCTGGAAAAATTACGAGCGACCAATTAATTTTTTTCCTCTCCTAATCAATGAATTTTACGTATTATTGTGTGTACGATCATCTAGTTACTTTTTATAAGCTTAGATTGTACTACGGTACCAGAGTGCCTGAGTTTCTAGTTCATTTTTAGTCTTCTCACTTTTTCCGGTCAATTTTTCTCGTTAAATGCACATTACCTTGAAATTATGTATTTTTTTTAATGAAGACGCGATCAAATGGTTGAAAACGTATCAGGTAGATGACTTGGAACAGATGAAGAAATCAATCATGAAATTACATTCGTGCCTTGTCTATTTGTATAAACTGCATGAACTCTATACAACTTACTGCTGGTAATATTCAACACGCTGCATGCATTTACTCAGTAAACGGACTGGGCTAGTGCGAGTTTATGACCTAACTCCTACAGAGTTAACGAACGCTGTCTCAAGGACAACGTATTATTTCGGTCTTCTTCCGTGCATCTCGGTGCATCCTGCATTTTAACTTGTTAATATACATTCGAATAGTAACACACGCAAACGTAGCAAAGAGAATTTATTCTCAGATTGCGTTAATTTCTTAATAAAACCAGACAGAGAAACGATTTTATTACGATATTATCCAAACCTCCCGAAATATAACCACCTAACCCGTCTTATCTGGCTATCTGGAAAGTAAAGGTGCCCAGACATTCAAAAAATGTGAACGGTAAACATAAAACGATGTAGAAGATTTTTTCTTCTTCTTCTTATGGGTGGCGAGATTGCTTCTCTTCGAGGGAAGATTCAAATTATTTTATTGAGCTCTATTTTTATTTATTATTATTATATTTTTCCCTTCCCTTTCGATTTTATATTTATTAGCGTTTACATCATTAAAAACTATAGCTCAAAGTCGATACATACCTTCGTCAAGTCCTACTCGAAAATTCCGACACTCAGTTTTTTGATGTCAACTCGTTATTTTTCTTATTTTATATTGAGGTTACACGTGATAACGCCACAGAAATAAATTCGGAATAAATATCGGAAAAATTTCTCTTCTCGTTGATGTTACAAAACGTGCTCGATAAAAAATAAGATGACAGCTTTCATTTGGTTTTGAAATAGATTGAATTAAATTCAGATGACAATATATTTTCTTTTTTTTTCTTTTGGTTTCTCTTGAAACGTATCCTACCCTATATAAGTCTACAGCAGAGAAAAGTTGAATTGAAATTTTCCAAATTTACATTTTCTTTCATTCTTCGTTCCCAGGACCGCTTCGTGAAGTAGAGATAATAAGTTATCGCGATGAGAGTTTTAAATATCTAATATACGCAGATATTTAGGAGGAGATGAGTGGTCCGCGTCAGAATTATTTTCCTTCTTTAAATTTGTTTCTACACGAGCTTGCGAACCGGCGATGTAAACTGATACACTTTCATTCAATTTTCTGCCTTCGATGCAAAAAAGAAAAAGCAATGGCGCCCACGTTTTCCGACTTTCGAGCCGATTGTTTGAGTACGAGTGCAGTTCAACGAAATGCCCATAGGTCGATGAAGCTATAACACAGGCTGGTAAATCACCTAGAATCCATTTATAAGACTCTTCAAATTTTTCGGTTCGGTAAATTGTGACATGTATTCTTCACGTGCTTACATCAGATACTTCTGCCGTTCGATTATTCTTGAAAATTGGTGAGATATATAGAGATTTGTTAGAAAACGAACAAAATCTATAGATAGTTATGGTTCTAATATAATTATTATATTGTATGCATACGAAACAAAAGTCAAACAGTTTATATCCTATCGCAGGGAAGTTTCCAGGAACGTCGAAGATGGTTTTTCAAGAATATCACGTGTAGTTTTTCTGGAAGATTAAAGGGCGTTTTCTAGGACGTCAAATGTAGTTTTTTAGAACACCACGGATGACTTCTCTGGAATATTGAAGAAAATTTTGCTGGAAAGTCGAAGGTAGTTTTTTGGAACATCAGAGGTGGTTTCTCTCATAGTTGGTTTTTCTGGAACGTCAAAGGTCGGTTTCCCGGTACATCGCAGATGGCTTTTCTAAACTAGAACGTCATCAGGTGTTTCTCCGAGAACATCGAAGGTGGTTCTTCTAGAACGCCATCAGTGGCTTCTCTGGACCGTCAGAGAAGTTTTTGACATGTTTCATGTCTTTTCTGACACCCCATACACTATTAGAAAATCGCGAGTACATTCCCCCTCCTCCTCCTCCCTCCCCCAAATAATGGACTTGGAAAACTTTTTGAAAAAAATTTCTTTCTGGCAGGTGATTTAGAAATTTGTGAGTACCACCCCCTTCATCCACTCGTTCGCCCCCTAAAGCAATTAGCCTAAAATTTTCTGAAGTAGACTTATACTACACCAAGAAGCGGGTCTAACGAGTGGAGCGAGTGAGACCTCCTAAGTCATTAGCCTAAAATATTCTGGAGCAGACTTATAGTAGACCAAGCGAGTGTGCCGCCCCAAAGCCTTAGCCTAAAATATTCTAAAGTAGACTTATACTGGACCATGAAGGGGGGGGGGTGAACGAGCGGAGCATGCCATAGAAGACATAAAACATGATCTCTATATTTTTGGCTATGCCAGAAAATGCATTTCTTTTTTGGAATATCGAGGAGGTTTTCTCGTAGTTGCTTTTCCTAGAACGTCAAAGGTCAATTTTCTTAGATGGTTCATCTAGAACATCTTTACACCCATTTGGAAGAGTACAGGACGGCGTTCTGAAACCATCATCCTCGTTTCTCGATGTTATCCGACAAGATTTTGATGTATTCCAAAACTCGACCGGGTAACCACGAGCCGTTATACCAAGTTTTCACCTTCCGCTCCAAAATATTCCTAGCGTGATCTGACGATGAAAACGTTCCCGTATTTTCCAGGTTCTGAATGTTTTCCGTCTCCAGACAATTTTGAGTCGGATAAATGGAGGTCAGATAGTTGGGCGGCTACTGTATTCAATAATAATTTATCTAGTTTTAGATTTAAAATTAAAAATCGCAATGTCTTCAGTAATTTATATGAATTTTTCTTTATTAATATTAATAACAAATAAAATTTTAAGAAAAAATATAAATTTATTTTTATAAATTTTTCTCAAACATTTTAAAAATACTTCAAATTTTTCAAAATTTTTTATTTAAATAATAATTATTAATAAAAAAAATTTTAATTAATTCAAAAACTATAAAATTCATAATGAATTTAACAAAATTTTTTATCTATTAATTTATTATTGTTTATAACCATAATTTTATTAATTATGATTTTAATTATTTATTATAATTATATTTATTTAAATAATATTAATTATTCTTATTTGATTATAATGTTTGTTTGTAAGTACAATAATTATATTTATATTGCTTTTATTTTTTTAAATTAAATTTTAATTTATAAAGTTATTATAATATTGAAAAAATAAAGATCTTAATTAAATTTTATATTGAAAATATTATAATGTTTTTTTTTTTTAAACTAAAAGATTCATGTATTAATAAGTTAGAAATTTATTTTATTCAAATCTTGAGAAATAATTAAATAATTTATTGCAAATATATGTTTTATCTTTATACAATTTCATCATGCTCCTTCTCTGCAAGGAATTAGATATCAAGTTTCAAAAGTGTTCGCAATCACGAAGACTTCAACGTGGATCAGGGTCAGAGTTCATTGACCTCCTAAATTACGATTTATACCGATTATATTTTCCTTAGCATTTAACTTTTAATGTATGTTTCTATTGTACGAAAAATAAATGTTTAGTTCATCTCAACCCGTTATCCGTGACAAAAAGGTACACCTACTGCAGCATCTCGACTCATGCCTAGTATAATGAAGGCTTCAGCCTTGTAGAGGTCTAGGAGATAAGGTCATTTGGCCGCTTGGACCTAGTATACTGTCTTGTTTTGAAATGTGTTAGTATATGCCATAGTCAGGTGTGGGGAGGGGTTAGAGGGGGGTTGAATAAAGAAGACTTAGCCTAGTATAGATTATGCTGTACGTTAGGAAACTGAGCTATGTTAGTATAGGCCTAGCCAGTCTCCCTTCTTACTCTAGTATTAGTCTGGTCATATCATGAAGGCTCTACCTACTGCAACAGCCTGAAGGCTTCAGTCGAATATAGGTCTAGGATTTCATTTGCACGGACGCACGCACGCGAATTTCAAAATCAGGGTAGGGAGGATTTAAAAATTTCTCCGTTCCAAGGTCATTCGCACGGAATCAGGAGTATAGGCTGAGGTTGAACGTCAAAAATTTTACAAGTCCCAAGGTCATCCATACGGACGCCCGGACGCATTTCTGAGATTTAGGGGGTAGAGAAGAGACATGAAACATGTCAATATACGGGGGGGGGGTGAATTTCGCAGAATCAGGAATGGAAAGAGATTTCCAAGTCCCAAGGTCATTTGCACGGACGCACGCAAATTTCAAAATCAGGGGTCAGAGCAAAGACATGAAACAGGTCGAACAATTTTCTGGCACAGCCAAGTGAATAAAGATCCTGTTTCATGTCTTTCTCAGTAGCTAGTGGCTTTTAGGAGGCTCACTTACTCCGCTCATTCGCCTTTTTTCGTGATATAGTATAGGTCCAGTTGAGAATATTTTAAGACTTGTATAATCCTAGCCTGAAGCTCGAATACGTAAAACTAGTGTAGGTTTGGTACATGAGATCATTGGGCCGAACGGACGGACACAAATTTCGAAATCAGGGTAGAGATCAGGATTTCGAGATTTTTCCAATACCCAAGGTCATCCATACCGACGGACGCACGCACGCAAATTTCCTCAGCAGGGTAGAGGTAAGAGCAAATACATGAAACGTGTCAAAACGCGTAATGAAGAGCGAAATCAATTTCTCCGTAGAAGGAGGTGAACAAACCGTCTCCTTTTTCAGTATCTCGTAGGCAAAAATAAGATTCGCAACTGGTGTTCGGCGGTGATTTTCTTTCTCACAGTCGTGTCTCGCAAGTCTCAACCTGTTCGTCATTCTTCTTCGTTATCTATTTTTCATCTCATCGTCATCTCGTCAACGCAACCTCCTACCTTCTTCGAGACGTGAATACAGTTCACAATTGTTGCCTTTAAGAGGAATAAAGCATCCACACGTGCTAAAAAGAAACATGACGACCAGTGGAGACTTGCCTGACGCTAATACGTATGTGAGAGAGTCACCGTAGGAAACTTCAGTTCTAGACTTTCTATCAATGGGAGACACTAATCAAGCATCGTAGGAAGCCAAGTGCTGATTTTTTGTCTTCATTATTTTGTTCATCTAAGGCGAAGACTATCTTGTCTATCGGTATGACCAAGTTTTCGCAGCATTTACGTCCTCTCCTACTCCAAAGGAGTAAATTTCAACGAAAAGAAAAAAAAAACAGTCAAATAGAAAGAGAGGCAGTGTAAGTGTTTTTATTTAAAGATTCCAGTCCCTTTCTAAAATATTTCTCCCCCCCATATGAAAAAAAAGTTATTCAAAATCTCAAAACCCCCTTAATAGCTTATATAGCAGTGTCTGCATTTAGTATAATGTATATCTACACGTGCTCTGTTGCAATTTTGCAAATACAAGAAGAAATCTACTTTCGTCCAGCCTTACGACTTTGCGTAATATATACGTCTTATTCCAAAAGAAAATTAGCATGGAAATGGGATGATCATAAAACTACTTGTAAATTGATGACTTCATCGTCTTTCCGGTAATCGACAAGGAAGAGGAATCCAAAATCAACATTCACATTGGAAACTATGTCCCATGATAGGAGGCCGATGACACGACTTTATATGTCTTCCTGAATCAGCATGGTTTTCCTACCAACGAAAACAATATTGGATACAGAAGAACAAAAATTTTACTGAGAAGGTTAGACGAGTGAGTATTTCATAGTCATGGTTCGAGGTCGTTTGGTAGAGTGCAACGACTTATTTCCGAATCTCGTCGAGTTATTTCCTCCCTTTCTTTATAGAGTCAAAGGAAAATTTCAACAAAGAATACAAAAGAGAGAAAAATTTTTGACGTCTATCGATCCGCACTTCATTCTAGTTCGAAGTCTTTCATCTAAATAACGCTTCGAGCTGACATAAGGTATAACGTATTTTATTTTTAGTCTACGCAAACGAATATAAAATGGGTTAATTCTCTTTCTTGTTTTCAGCACGATCGTAATTATTGTAATTATGCCATATCTTCATAATAATAGAAACACCACCTGTGCGACTCCCGAATTACTCGGTTACACATAAAGGACACCGACGAGAGTGAGAAAGAGAAAGTAAGCAAATGTTGAGTCATTAATAAACGAACACAAAAAAAAAATCCGGATGACAAACGATTTTATGGGATAATGACGAAGACGTATGGTACAAATAGCGACGAATGACAACTGTCCTTATATTGGAAACCGTCGTACGTATCTTGTCATTGTCGTCTGTCGTCTATCATAATATGATCCAGATCTTTTAAATCGTTCATTTCTCACCTGAGCGTGCCTAATTCTTACGTACTGCGCATTTAAATTATACGCTAAACAAAGGGAGTACGATGTTATTCATTTTCGACAATCATCGAAATCATAATTATTCCATCTCGAATCCGTTTTACCGATGACCATCATCCTTCTCGGATCCGCGTTCATTCCGCAATAACTTCCAAGTTACGCAACCGTCATCGACGTCTTCTTCATCTCCCGGCCTGTATACGTCTCACGAATTTGATGTCGGCTTTCGTTTCGTTTTTAATCCGACAATGAGCGTCGAGTAAGTTAACTGTATAAAGTTTGCTAAACTCGTTCGCCTTTGTGCGATTTCGGCAAGTTGTTTATAGAAGAAAATCACGATGGACTGCGCGCAACTTCGTAAAAGTTTTATTCGAGGGGTTAATACATCAAAGTATTTTCATTTGATTTGCTCGACTTCGGTCGGCGTCGTCGAAAACTTTCAAACAAATTTGGTTCAGTTCGATTTCGATTTAGAAAATGAGCGTACACATGAAAGCCGTTGATATGCCGGGCTGCCGTGTCGTCGACATTGAAAAGAGTGAAAGAGAGCGAGAGAGGAGAGAGAAAAAAAAGGAGAAATCTTGATACCGCCAAGTTTTGCGGACGCTGCGCTGTTTTATTCGTCTGGGGTGCGGTAATTTTCGCAAATTGATGACAAACATAGACTTTTGAATACGGTAAGTACTCCGCGCCACTTCCATATAACACGGGGTATTGAAACTGTAATTACGAACACTGTTAATGATGTAGCAGTTTTGTTTGAAATTTCAGATATCGACATTAAAATTAGCTTATCGGCTCCGTATTGTTACGTTAATGGGTAATGGCCCCTACCTGGCAATTATTCGCACCATTCATAAAACAATAATACCCGCTAATTTATTATCTGTGAAAAGAAGGTTAAAAAAAACTAATTACAGGCAATAATTATAATTGATATTTACAAACTGGTTTCGCGATTTAGGAATTTTCGCTGGGGGTTCAGGCTCGTACACCTTAGTGTACACGTTCACTGAAATATTGAATATGACGCCATATCCGGGCTTTTTGGACTTGAGCTCAGACAATCGCGACAGCCTCATGTGGTTCTTGTACCCCTTTTCACGGCGATCGAGAAATGAAATTAGAATTGGATCGTGAAAGAAACGAAAAACGCTCTCAAATTGTCGCACATTCCGGTGGTAGAGAGGTTTGATGTCTTGTTCCGTACAGAATTTTGAAACTTTTGGAAAAAAATTTTTTGTCATTTTTCTTATTGATGATCGGAATTATTCCAAGTCCTCCTCTTCCACAGACGTACAAAATTACGCAAAATTACTGTACAGCTCGAAGATTGAAATTTCTTCGAGTTACTCTGCCTCATACATTCATAGACGGATGCTCGAAAGTTTCCCCATTCCCTCCCCCTTCCTATAAAGCTCATGGTTTGAAATTTTTCGAAAGCCCTACCCAATATCTGTACGTAGCTCGAAGATTGATCCTTTTCAAGGTCCATGTAAGCTTGAACTTCCAACCCTTCAAGCTTGATTCAACCTCTTCAACCTTCATATTCTGATCTCTCCAAGTTCCCTTCGAGGTATACATAATAATATTACTCGAAGGTCATAAGTTTTTTCCTGAAAGATGGCTCGTTGAGGAACACGTTCTTTCAAATAACGCCTCATGAAGCTGGTTCCCTGTTGAAAGTGATTGACAACTCAAATGTGAGTATGATGCTGAAAAAAATCTGAATAGTAAAGAGATATAGAAGAGTAAATAAAACAAAGAAGGATAATTTATTTGTGTCAAAGCTTTCGGTTGAAGAATCGTCTACAACAAATTTATGTTTCATCATTCTGTTCATCTCAAAACAAAAGACTTTGGCATATTTCAGGAACTTGGGAAATTACGGGGCTGGACAACCTCCACCTCTGTTGATGAACCTTGAAAACTTTCGAAACAATGGTTAGTTTTTGTAAACTCGCAGCAATCATTTAACGTCTTGGCATTCTTCTCGACTACATCTGCATTAAGATAGCGACATCAGCGTTCATAAGGATGAGAACAAGTTACTAATAAAATAGTCCTGATTAGAGAGGGGGAAGATCGCGAGATACTCAACACGTACCGTGAAGGAGAGAAATAGCCGATAACTTGGTTCTTGCTTACACGTCGACAGGACTAAAATTGGAAATACGAAAGAAAAATTGGATCAATCGATCGACGACGGAAATTGAGGACGTACCTGGCAAAAGGGCAAATCTGCCAGAACCCTCCTCAATTGTGGATTAAGAATTGGAGACGATGGCTCGGTAGCTCATTTATTGAACTGTTCCGGCCCGCTATGTCATGGAAAATATTGCAAGATTGCCGATCTTCGTGCTGGAGAGGGTGGATAGAAGAAGACAATTCTACAGCGAACCTGTTCTGCGTGGGGATGGGGTTTAGTTATGGGAGTTCTTTAAAACATTTTGAGCATCGAATTACTGACATGACGGAAAAATGCGCAGGAATTATTGGAGCTACTTTGCAGAGTTGTAAAATATTCAAGCTGCAAGCCTTATGCACGTATGTATGTATGAGACTTGGGAGAGCAAGAGCGACCCTCGAGCTCTTCATGAGGGAAGGGGGCGTGGAAAAACTTGAACAAGGGTATCGATCATCATCATTATTATCGAAATTGAAATTGAGGGATTTCTTCGAATTGATCTAATTGATGGAAAAAATTAGAGGCCATCGGGGAACTCGCAACCTTTCGCGCTTACGATGACGTTGGCGCGAAAATGCCCCCACAGAAAATGAGTTGGCTGGGCTCTTCTCAGTATACTGCATGCTAGACCTGATGTAATGAAGGCTGGAAATTGACATTTTCCCAAGTCCCTAAAGTAGGTCAAGGTCAAGGTCATTGATGACGTCTTAAAGCATCCCGGCTGGAAGTTGAAAATTTTCCAAGTCCCTAAAGTAGGTTAAGGTCATTGCCGTAAAACGTCACGTGACGTTACGCAGTTCACGGAAACTCCCGTACGCGGACGTGGACGCTTTCTGAGGATGTGATCCCCCTAAAAAAATGGATAGCGGGTTCCCCGCTAAAAACAGCAAGCAAGGCGGACAGCAATTTTTTCCCCAATTTTCCAAAAATTGTTGCCTAAGAAAAGTGGAATCTTTTCTTTTTCTTTTATTTTTGAGCTATTCGACTGCTCTGTGGGTCATCAGCTCACGAAAAAGTATTTTAGGTTGGAGAGGAGTGGAAAGTAGTAGGTAGCGCGTAAGTAGTGGAGCGAGTTAGTAACTGTTTCTGAGTTGAGAGGAGGAAGTTGCTAGGAGAAAGGATAGATATATAGATCAGTAGGTCAGGAATTTGAGAAGACAAAGCAAGGAAGTTCGCAGTCAGTATGAGAGTACGAAAATGTAGTGGCAGTTCTGCTACTTCTACACAAAGGCTTAGATGGGGGAAGTTCGAAAAGCTCCGACAGCCACACGTAGGATGGATGCTTGAATATTATGGAGGAGTTTGATTTTGGACTTACTGCATTGGCTGTAGATTGTAGCACCGTAATTGAGTTGGGAGCGAATAAGACTTTAGTATAATTGAAGCAGGAGTTTGCGGTTACAACCTGTCCAGGCGTGGGAGAGGTGGAAGTGGAAATGGAAGAACCGATGACTACCTTCAAAGCAAAGATTTTTAAACATTAGCAAACGTCCGAAATCATACATTGCCATTTTCTGCTTCCTAAGAGCTCTCCCCATGAGATTCACGGTTAAGGGCCACGATGTTATTTGGCGTAGGTGGCCCTGTCCTTCAAAAGATCTGTCTTATTAGACTCACATAGCGATTATAGATGGCATTTACCCCTGCCTCCTCGCACCGAAAAAGAAAACAGTACAAATGGAAGTATAGCAGTCTAATGCAGCAAATGCGTATCACAGTTGATTACCATACTTCCGAAGAAAAACGTAGTACAATAAAAAGTTGACAACAGATACTTCAGGAAAATTATGCGAATATTCTATGACCTCTTTCGACGGGAATTTGAAGAAATATCGTCGACGAAGAAGACTGACGAGTCGTATTACTCACGCTTTCTTTCGAAAAAGAGAATAAAGAAAAAAAATATCGGATATCTGTTAGTTTCTGAAATTTATTGCCGAAATTTCCTTAACACATGCACCCATTCAGCTCTGTTTATCATCGTGCCCTCTCTTTCTCGCATCGAGACGATTTTAAAACAAAATAGTTTAGTATAATAGGTTACAGAACCTGTGCATGTGCATGGCTGATTCCTTTTCGTTGTCAATATAGTACACGTGTTACAATTTGTTTTTTTTTTTTTCATCTCTCTCGAAGAAACTTCTACACGCCACCGCCATACACTCGGTAGGACGTCAAAGTTATAGCATCACAGTCATCCTTCTTGACAGCGATAAACACAAATGAAACGCATTTACTGCACATTGCGTCCTCATAATACGTCTTCGGTATACGCGTATTTTAAATTTGGCAAGTATTTATCAGTTTTTTGTGCCTCGCGGACGAATCATTTACGCGGAAACGAGCGAAATTTCCATCGAACGAGCGCACGAGCCGGAAGAAAAGAAGATCGCGGATGACATTCTTTCCTACGATCGTCAATATTTCTTATACGTATAATTACGTTTCTAACCCCCTTTTTTTATTATTATATCGCACCTTTATTACCGATGCACGCGTCACCATATCAGCTCTCTATCCGAACTTATGGAACGTATCTATAGTCGAAGTGCATGTACCAAGAGTTCGAGAGGTATTTGGCAGTTCGTACCCGAAATTGTTTTCGCTTTTGTGATGTCGCAGAATCTCTGGCAGCGATCCTAACTACCATATATCGGAGAGCTATACATACGGTAGAGTATTTACCCCGAAAGCGCGTATAATACTTCACTATACCACCAATTTCTGATTATTATCTACTAGACATGTATCATTTAAGCGTAAAATAAAATGGAATGTAATGTTAGCACGCATTATTTATTATCCGAGTAAAAATAGCGTTTACGCTCCTTTTCGTATGGAACTGTTCTGTACATAATGCTCGATGCTGTCGTATTTACACCATATAGCGGCGAGCTGATGTTTACACCCTTTCGGAAACATGTGTGGCACGTTCTAAACGCTGATTAATTGTTTACACATATATAAAAAGAAGAATAAGAAAATAAAACACCTTATCGTGCATTACGAGAGTTTTTAAATGGTCGAAGCATTAACGTCGATTTCCTTGTGCTAGGATCTTACGCGACTCTAGCCGCGGAAAGGAGTTTATATAGCGAGCTATATCCAGTAACCGAGAAACAAAAAAGAAGTTACATTTTTCTCCAAATAAGCTAACCTAATTTAATACTGTGCAAGAATTAGAACACACCGAACTGCATTTAGTGGGTGATGCAAACCCAAGTTGGTATACCTTCCTAAAATAATCGTGACCTCCGCTGCATGCCAGGAAATGCATGAAGTGCTGTCTCGGTCAACGAACTATTCGATTTTTAATTCTACCAGTCGGGAAGGTAGATAATTTGATAATAAAAACTTTCACGTCGTCGGGTGTATTTTAGGTATGAATATTGTAATATTGCTGGTTTTATTATTGTACACGAGTTGGGCCGAATTTGCGTAATTGCAAAACACGCTCGACAGGAAAAATGACGAGTAATTGGTGAAATCAACAACCCCTACTTAATGAGCGATCCATCTGCTGCATACGTGAAAGGTGCTATTTGACGAGTTCAACAAGTTCTTTCTGTTAATTCACTCGGGACATGAATGTACAAAATATACAAGTGATTGACAATTCTGATACGTAAGCGAGACTGCCCTCTCGTCAACCGTGTAGTCCAAACCCACTAGGGAGAAAATGAGGAAGTTATTCGGTTGGTCTCTAGGCTCATACCTTAGTCAAATGTGCGTGGATGTTCTGAAGAAAAGATACAGTTTTTGTATTGACGGGTGGTATCGAGGATGTGTCATTGAACGATAAATGGAACTCGGCTCTAAATTGGTATACGTCATGAGCTTGTGTCAAGAGTGTATAAGTTATCAAGTTGTGACCGCTACCTCTACTTGCTGAGCTGCCCCTGACTCACGGGTGCTCGTCGTACTCACATCATTCGTATGACTCACACCTGTGACCTCTTAAAACGTACAACCTCGTCTCGGGAACGCTAAGCCTCTGAAATGCCAGGGGTGTCCTACCAAGAACCACTTCTCACCCTCTAACAACTAAACAGATTCGACGTGATCAATACATGACTATTTTCGCCATCCGTTGTCTGAAATCTTTGGACTTTGAGCGAGAAGAAACTTGAAGAAAATTGGATGGCCAGCTATTCTCGACCTTGTGAGACTTAGAAAGTTGAGAAATCCTAGGGATTGTTTCCACAAGTATCAGATTTCATTTCCAATTTTCATTCCTAATCTCACTGTCACGATCGTAAATACTCGAAAACCTTTGGACCTGTAAAGACAAAGTGTATTATAAGTGAATTTTATTTCAGGTTTCCAATTCACGGAATTACGAAAAAAATGATGAATTATTCACTAAGAGTGTGAGGCTAACGTCCAGCGTCTAAAGCTTTGAGCGACCGCGTTTGATACATTTTCTCATTCCCGAGAACATAAATCAGACCAAAAAAAAAAAAACGTTACATCACGTTTACCCAAGTTGTATCTCTTGTACTCCATAATGAGATGACTTTAATAACTTTTTATCATTCGGAAATTTGTTCTACAAAGACCTTTTGATAATCACGGATAGTGGGTGTACAAGTAGTGCCATCAGTACGAAGATCTATAAAAATAGTTAATAGCCAACACTTATTACTGGTACGCGTTCGTAATCGAGAACGTCATTTAGACCGAAAGGAGATAGACAGACCGCTAAATAAGGTACGCATCAGCTACCAGACTGCCGAAAAGTGCTAAACGTACTCTCGGTGACGCAGTCGATCATTATCTTGGAAAAGTCATTAAAGCGATTATGATCGAAGCACGGCCATCTTTTCTGCTTCAGTAGTCATCGAAACAACATTTGAATACAATTTTAAGGATAATACTATACTACAATAAGTATATATCAATACCCGCCAACCTCAAGCCCTCTTTACTCGACGAAGATACAACTTTCGCTACGGTAGACTAGGCACGCTAAATGCCCATACCCAACCTAACGAAATGCGAGCGCGTTCAACGGACTACACGGGCTGCAAATTATAGCTGGCCGCAAATTAAAAACAAATGAAATAGCCATCGGATTTTCCCGATAATTTCCGTAATTGTATCGAAGATTTATCATCGCTCGTAAATTATAAAAATACGTTACAGTCGACAGATTTTCGGTGTATCCGATATTGTTTTTATACCAACGGAGAATGAAAATACGGCGTACGAAGGCCGCCGAAAGAAGAGGGACCGAGGTAACTTTCTCGAAAACTTTGGAATGCTATAAATTGTGCGTATTTTACTCATACGATAGTCGAGAGTGTTCGTAGAATGATGGTGAACTTTAACGCGAATCTCTAATCTTATAATCATAACGCGAAAAGAAACGACCGCGTAAAGTTGAGCGCACAGGTTTCAGAAAAAAGTTTTAAAATTCTTGGAGCGGAATACAGAAGGAACAATTCTTCTTTAATAACGAGCTGTGTAGCCGCTCTTGAGGGTCATCAGCTCGAATAATTGCATCACAAAATCGTATATGAACGTCGTTATTAAAGTTATGTGAAGAAGTAGCGGGAAGCAGGTTCCTTTTACGTAGGGTGATGAATACAAGTGAGGGCACAATACAAAAAGAATGCTGGGTTTGGAGGGAAGGGCATGAGTGAAAGGCTGTCAAATTATCTCTAGGGACGTAGATACATGATGGAGACGCTGGGGCATAGAAACCAAAGAGGAGAAGAGAGTGGATGAGTCGGGGGTGGTCAGTGCCGAGACAGAGAGTTTCTGTTCGAGGAGAACCAAGACCGTCTCACTTTTTATTGTTCCAAGTTTGTATTGGAATTGGTTTCTCCAGAGGTGATACTTGATCTGCTTATAAGGTTGAGACTATTCTTGGAAAAAGTGGTTTGATGACGTCATCAGTAACCTTGACCTACTTTAGAGGCCCAGAGAGATTTCTACCTCCCATAATTTTACAGCTTACCAGGCTACAATAGGTGTCTGATTTGGTAGCTAGTTCTATGCTACGCCTATAGTAGAGCTACCAGAGCCTTACAGCAGACTGAAAGCAGTGAGTGAGACCATTGGCGGCTATTCAGCTAGTTAGCTTGAGGAACAGTACGAGAAGACTCCGATGTTTTTGACTAAGACTATTTTCGGGGAAACAGTCACTAAATACCGTCACGGTTTTCTTCATGCTTGATGATGTCATCATTGATCTCAACATACTTTACAGCTGCTGTGCTATGTCACGTTTTTTTTAGCGGGAACCCGTTATCCATTTTGTTAGGAGGATTTCATCCTCAGAAAACGTCCGCGTCCGGGAGTTTCTATGAAGTGCGTGACGTGACGTGACATAACATGACCATGACGTGACGTGCAGCGCTTTATGACGTCATCAATGACCTTGACCTATCTAGGGACTTGAAAATTTCAACTTCTAGCCTTCATAATATCAGACCTAGTATACTGAGAAGAGCCCAGCCAACTCATTTTCCGAGGGCGCCTTTTGGCGCCAACGTGATTGCAAGCGCGGGAGGTTGCGAGTTCCCCGCTGTCATTGCAAACCTGCAGTGGCCTCTCAATCTTTTCTTCTGTTTTAGGTCCTATTTTCAGATAAAGATGTGGGATTGACGATTTAGGTTGAAAGAGGGGAATTTCAAACTGCGTGATCAATTTTTCCATTTTGAAGACGGCCGATATGACCCGAGATCCAAATAAAGGTGATCGATGATCGCATAGATGATAGGGTATGGAGAATGATGTGGATGAGTTGTGTGATGGGCTTGTTTGAGTAGGGATCTTTTGAAGATGAGAAAGAATCAAGTTGGTTAGATGACTTCAAAAAGCCTTTTAGTAAGTTGTGAGAGACAGGAGTGAACAGTAATCGGTTTAGCAACGAATACAGAGATGAGTTGAGTTTCTTCAACAGCGAATTCAATACAAATAACCAGTTTTATTTTTGATTTTGAAGCCGACTGTGTATCATATTATTCGGAAATTCCGATATAATCTCATAAGTTAGCTTTTGGTACAGGATGTTATCCTCTCTAAGTACGAGGTCAAATCTGTTGAAAAATAGAATCAATAGGCACGGAGGAATGGTTGACTCAATAGTATGGAGAGAGTTGAGTTTCAGGATTTGATTCAATACCTCCTTATTCCATGGATTCAACCTTACAAGTATATAAGACCGATGCTTTCTCATAAACTTCTCCGTCATTTTCTTATTTTCAAAAGTAGAATCAGCTGCCGATGATCCTGAACGAAAATCATATTGCTTAGCTCTTTCTTGAAGTGGTGCTTCAGCCTCTTCATAGTGATGCACTTAAAGAGCTTACTAGTACAGTTTCGTAGACACGAGGATTACTATACGTTAGACCGATAGCTTATCTTTTCCTCTCCAGACTCGCTTTGCGTATACAAGCACAAGCCTAAACTATCGGTCAATAAAACAGAAAATCGTCATCCAATATCCTGCTCCGGTGAAGAGTATTTTTCTCACTCTCATCTCTGATATCATTATTGTCGCTCGCAGCCTTCCCCTTCTATTGTCCATTTCGCTGCCAAAATATTAATCAAAAGGAGTACCGATGCGCACGTATATTCATTCCTAATTCCTCCCAGCTTCTACGCGCTCTCGAAATATTGTGAAATTAGAGAGATATACACAGCTACTTTGGGAGCGTAAAGCGGCTCTAGCGAGTGTGTCGAGATAATGATCGACTGCATCACCTCGTTTATTTAGAACTTTTCGGTAGGCTCTCACAATGTACCTTATTCAGTCGTTATTTTTTTATATCTCTTTCCCTCGTCTCTCGCGATGAAACTCCCTTTTTCGAAGAGTGTATAAGCACAAGTTATTAAGTATGTTTTTTATGGACCTTCGCACCGGTACTGAACATTTTGCACGATTATTGAAGGGTTTCTGTTGAACTAATTTTTAAACGAAACGAAGAGTTATTAAGCTCTCGTTATCCTCTTATATACAGTGCAGTGGATATCAATATAACGTCACACACTATGTATAGGACGTGGAAGCGGAATAATATTTCGTGTGGAGTTGGCGTTCTGCATCGTATATATGTATGCGAAGCTGGCGAATTTATTCCAGTTGATAATTTTTACGTGGCAGGAAAATATGATTTGTTGCGTAAACACTCGCGTGTTCCTGTCATTTACGAGATTTATTCGAAAGAATCCTTTTATTTTTCATTCTGTTGCGGAAAACTTCGCTGAACCCGTGCGGAGGCTGAGTGCGGCGGCTTTTGTAACAAAAAAATAACAGAGCTATTTTCGCCAGAATAAATCTACGTTACTGTGAAGTATATAAATGATCACGCCGTGTGTACATTAATGGACACACCATATACCGCTTATACAGCATCATTGGAAAGAATACGCAAATTCTCTGGCCGAAAAAAAAAAAAAAAAACGAAAAAACAACCAACAACATCCCAATAATGAAGTATCCTATCGCGTAAACAAGAAGTGGTTGGAAATAGGGAGGACATCGAACCGCACTATAGATATCGATGTTGAACAGGTGTAATGAAGATAGAGGATGATGATCTGATTCGTCGTAATTATGTTAATTTATATATAAAATAATCGAATTAAAAACAACTCGCGTGACATTAGCGTCCGACTATGACGACTTTTCGAAAGGGAACGTGCTTTGATTTATGATATTACGCGTTCTATGTGCGCGTATGAACTTTGAACGGCTCAATCATTACAGCCTCTTCATGTGAAGGTATAGGCATACTACGGTGAAGGGGATATTGTACAGCTAAACCAGTTCAACGTGTAAAAAAAAAGTTGCAAGAAAAAGAAGTTGACTCGTTAACCAGTATGCCCGCATAAATATTATATTATCCCTATACACAATTTTATAACGAAAAATGTCGATATTATCGTAATTTTTCCGCTTCTCTTTTCGAAGGAGGTGATATTTTTAGCAAAATTTACGTTACGATTTAACGTAGATAAGAGGAAGAGAATACATAACCTTATGATGGAGATAATGGTGGATTTTCTCGCCATAAATTACATAAACTGCGGTTCTATCGAAGTTAATAAATTTACAGCTAACGTGAACACTATTTACCTAAATCGACGAAAAGAAATTATTTCGAGTGTGGAAATCTGTTGAAAAATACTATTTCATTTTCGTGCAGATAACGTTACCGTCGTGACGCAACTAAAAGGATTTATGGAGCGGCGCTAGCGTCGGTTACGCTTTTTCATATCATTATGTAGTTTAAAGGAGCGGTATTGATTGAACTAGTTTTTCCAAAGTTAAGAAGTATTGTTCAGGAGAAAAATTTGTTACATGAATTCTCACAGAATCAGAAATCTTCATAGTTAGAGTCAAGGGCTAATTACCCTACTTCTGCTACAGCTAACTGAAGCTCCCAAGGTGAAATCTCATGCGCCTCCATCATTGTTAACAGCTCTCCACCCACTGCAGCATCTCTCTTCAATCATCAAAGGCTTATTATCTCATTCTTATTCATCAAAACCAAAAATATTTCCGTATTCTAGAAAACTTGTCAGTTTCTTTTATTAGAGACGTTAGGGAGGGTCGGGAGATTCTGACAAGCGGTCAAGATTGATTATATTTTGGTCGAAAATTTTCCAAGTTTCTCTCTTGATATTTTTCTTAACGGTCTATTATAATCTGTTCGCAAATAGAATGGTACGATGGGAACAAACCCCCGAACCGGTTTCTTCTATTCTGATCAAGAAAATGGTCCGGGGAGGTAACAGACTATAGGTCGAAGTTTCTCCAAGCTGGTTACGGTCTTTCCATCTTATATATAGCCCAAACGTCGATCATTTTTTGAATCTCGCCAACCGGAATATACGTAGCCTGATGGAATCAATCCTGCTCTCTACATCACAGTTCATGTCATATCAATGAATGTTGTACATAATTGTATCCGAATTTATAAAGTCCCCCCCCCCTCTCTTCTCCTCGCATACAGCCCAACAATCGAAATTGTAACAGAGAATTTATTTTATGGTAGGGTCTTTCTGGAAATGTTGGTGCTCCGACGTTCGGTAAAAACTTACCAATCCTAATAAAGGAGTTGAACTTGAAGAAAAATTAGAGGCCATTGCAGGTTTGCAATGGCAGCGGGGAACCCGCAACCTCCCGCACTCGCGATCACGTTGGCGCGAAAATGCCCCCTCAGAAAATGAGTTGGCTGGGCTCTTCTCAGTATACTGCATGCTAGGCCTTTTGACATTTTTCCAATCCTCTGAAGTGGGTCAAGGTCATTGATGACGTCATAAATCATTCCGGCTGGAAGTTGAAAATTTTTCTAGTCCCTAAAGTAGGTCAAGGTCATTGATGACGTCATAAGACGCCACGCGTCACGTCACGCAGTTCACAGAAACTCTCGGACGCGGACGTTTTCTGAGGATGTAATCTCCCTAACGAAGTGGATAGTGGGTTCCCCGCCAAAAAATGAATATCGAGTCGTGTTATTGTGATAGGGGAGAGAATAACAGGTTCCCTGATAAGCGAGGAGTGATGACGTCACAAACTTATACGTCACGGATCGTGATGAAGCCACAAAAGTTCGAGATTGGATTTTGTCTTTTTAATATCTTTACCGGTATCAGCAGCCCAGCCGTCTATCGGCAATACGCGGGCTCAATCCTATTGGAAATGAGCGAGTCGAAGTCTTGAACTGCCCCCCTCCCCCCAGAAAATTTGCGAGGAATCCTCGTTTTATCCAGAGTAGTTATATCAGACCAAAAATGAGTCCCCAATAACTAGTTAGCTTAAAACATGCATACTAAACCTCAAGGTTGTCGATGACGTCAGAAAGAGGTTTAAGCTACCATAAGTAACCAAAAGAAGAAGCGTTCTTGGTGTCCAGTCGATACGTCTCTATGCCCTGAACCCAAATCTGTTGTTAGATTTGCCGTATCTCTAACGTTTAGCGTTTTATGGCCAAGAAAACAATTTTTATGAAAAATTTTCTGGTGTAGCCAATTGAGTAAAGATCATGTTTTATGCATTTTATGGGTAGCATGCTCCACTAATTTACCTCACTTCTTGGTCTAGTATAAGTCTCCTTCAGAATATTTTAGGCTAATAGCTTTTGGAGGCTCACTCGCTCCGCTTGTTTCCCCTCTCCTTGGTCTGGTCTACTTTAGGCTGATACCTTTTTTTAGACTAATGGTTTCAAGGGGGCCTCTTTTACCTCCTTCTTGGTCTAGTATAAGTCTACTTTTAAAATAGATTATTTCAGGTGTAGTATAGCCACTTCAGGTTTAGTATCAAGATAGTATACAAGGAGCTCCTTTCCAGAGCCACTTTGGGTCTAGTATAATGAAGACTAAACTCACTATTTGCTTACTATCTGATTACTGTGTAAGTCAAACTCAGATCAAGCTGCTTCAGGTCTAGTATATTGTATATTAGCCCTAAAATAATGAATGCCAAAAGTCAGAAAGTCATTTCCACAAACGGACGGACGCACCACCGCTCGTTCACCCCCTTCTTAGTCTCCGGCCTGGTATAATAAAGGCTTAGCTTGGTATGAAGTTTACTGTATATTAGGAAACAGATTTGTTAGTGTAGGCATTGACAGCCCCTAGTATAAGTCTGGTATATGTATATTAGGCCTATACACTGAAGGCTATACCAACTACAGGAGCCTGACTCAGGCCCAGTATAATGAAGGTTTCAGCTTACTATAGGTCTAGTATATAATATCCTTTGGCCGGACACACGCACGCAAAATTTCAAATGAGGGTATGGTCAAAGCTAAGACATGAGAAGGAGCCTAGTATAGCCTGTATACCTACAGGATAGCTGGACCAATAGTCTACTCAGTATAATGGTAAAGAGGAGGGGTACAGTACACTGTACACAGGATTCCTAGACCTAGTATAAAGCTAGTATAAACCTAGTACACCAGTAATTTACTGCACTGATCAAAGAGAGATCTAGCACGCACACACGCACTCACGCTCATTTTCAACAAAATTAAGGTAAGGCTCTGAGAAAAAAATCATAAGTCTCAAGGTCATCTGCTCGCACGCACGCAATTCTCAAATGACGGTAGGGTCAAAACAAAGATATGAAACATGTCAAAATTCAACCATCAAGGGAGCTGGAATAGGAAATTCGAATATCAAGCTATGTATAGCAGGGAGGGGGGGGGGGGACTCACTTCGGGACTTCAACTTCGAATTTCATTCTCAATATCAAAACCAATAAGTCCTAAAGAACAAGTCCCTCTGCGTTCCTTTTTACACTTCGTTCAGGAAGCAGCCGATTCTTTCCAAGCCCCTTCCACATGTATAGCTCTAATTGGGTTTGAAATCTTTGGCTTGAGAGGGCTTAAAGCGTTTTCTCCTCTGGATATAACTCCTCCTCTCCGAGTCACAGTTCGCTGAAAACACGGCAGAAGTGGTTTCCAGATAACCATCTATGGAACTCGCAAGAGGAGAAGTTCGCCACTGATTCTTTTCCCTTTTCTATCTGCAATGATTCAACATGAGACATCAAAACTCCCCAGCATACTAAAAAATGACATTGTATCCCTTTACCCAAACATCAATATTTTCAACACCTGATTGATTTAGCTCACTCATGCTCTGGTCGCAATAACGACTTTTACTTTAACTTTACGAAAGTCTGGATCGCTCCGAACTTGATATAACAAAACTTCAGTATGTGGCTAAACTAGAAAATCCCAGTTTCCTTCGAATTTTCAAAACTCATTCTGTGCCCTCACTTTTAAGCCATTACTTTAGGCACTTTGCTGAAGTCAAAAACTTAGCTCCTGTTCCAAAATAGTGAATCATCTCGCGGGAGGGAGGGGGGGGGGTTATTTGTCAACCTACAGTAAGCGCACCTCTGTCGACCCAAAAGCTGCCTGCCAAATCTATGAAAGAAACGAGGAAAACATCCTTCTTATCACACAAACACTTGCGATGGTTTTATTAGCGGTAACCTAAAATATTCCTGAGTATGACAGCTGGATAGAGTCTCAACACCAGAGACATCCCAAAAATCGACGAGGAAGCGTGAGAATCTAAAATAGCTGTACACAAACTTCATCTGACCACTCAAAGATGATAAAAACTTTCCATTAATTCATTTCGACTTTCAATTTGTTTCTTTCTCCGAGTACTGCACTTAAGTTTTTTGTTTTGTTATTCATGAAACGCGGTCTCGAATTATGTCTCCGAATGATGGTGCAGTAAATTAAGGAATAAGCGCGTAAAAGAAATCGTAATAAATGCAGCCCTTCAAATACGTTACGTAATAGACTATATTTCGTACGTACACATCGAGAAGTAAAAACACAGTTAAATGAAATGACACTAAACTTGTACAAATACGTCACATGTTGAAGGTTTTTGGCGCTTGAGCGATTGACCTCATAAATTCGATATCAACTTGTCATTAACCTTTTTCGAAATAGAATTTTTATTATCTGGCAACGAGTAAATGAAAAATCGATTAGAGCCGGACAGTTGTCGTGTAATTTTCTACCGCGTGATGTTCGAGCGAAAACCATTAGATTAATTTAAAGTTTAGGAAGAGTAAGAAAGGGACACACCAGAAACGTTCTAACTTTTTTTTTTTTTCATCATCACAAAAACTATCAATCGTTCAAGGACGAAACAAATTCGTTTTCGTGAAATACCTACACGCGTACATCAGCAACAAGTCCTTAATTTTACCTGTACAACAGAATGATAATACGCTTAACTCGATATTCGCTCGCTTTTTTTGAGACCGCCGAGTGTAGTTCGAAAACCTTCTCTCGATGGTTTTACGTCAATTTAAACGTCGTCGTCTTCGTCGTAGTATGTAATCTGATAAAACGTCTGTCTTTCGCCCTATATTCTAGCTTACAGCGATGCGAAACTAACGTCCATTTCTCTTACCATCGATAAATATCAGACGAGGAGGACGGGTCGCATTAACAATCGTATACTAACGTTAAAAAATGCGATCTCCTTGATGAGGGTGGGGTAGAAATAAATGATGTTTGCCACGAGGAGTGAAAATGGTACGAGAATAGACATCTCTTTAGAGTTGAAAAATATTATTTCACTGCTTACCGGTACGACCTTTGATCTGACAAAACAGTGCTCCTTCACTCTTTCGACCGTACTGGGTGGATTGTAAGTGCTCTGATCCTTGCTCTGTTGTTGAGGTTGAGAATTAGGAATATAATTTAGCAGACGAACCAAGTCATCCTAAGTTGACACTGCATTTAATCCTTTTTCAAACCTTTCTCTTGCTATTCGGAAGACTTCTAACCAGAAAACGATTGAAGTATGCAAAATGAGTGTCTACTTACACGCTAGTGACCTCGATCTCGAACTTGTCCTCTGTACAAGTCACATGATCGAAGAAAGAACTAATGAGTGGTAGACTTTTTAGCTCTTCATTAGAAAAATTTCTGAAATAATTTTTTACCCCTCCCGCACTCCACAGCCATTCAACTCCTGTTGTAAGCTTCAAACGCCAAGACCAGTCACAAATTACAGCTCTCATTAAAAAATGTTATAATGAATCTAAAAAGAAAAAAATGTAGAAAAAAAAATCGTAATTTCTAATTTCAAAATTGGAACTACCGAGTCTTTCTCAGGTATTCATAATACGAAAAATTTTATATTTCCGAAAATTTTGTTCATCTACATTCTTTTTAATGAGCTTACGGGATGAACTAATCATACTACCTAATTAAAATATTTCTTTGTGTTCGAATATTGTATAGACTACTTTTGAACGTATAGCACCGATCATTTAATTCGTGGAAAGAAATTCTTATAACGAAGGAAAAACTATTCAGTAATTTTTTCCTTTCCAAGAAATGACGCACCTTCGTGATCAAGAATGGCTTCGCTTCATTTCATAGTTTCTCCCGTAGGAGTAGAAATTCAAGAACGATTCATTAATATCCCCTTTGATACGCTTAATATCATGCTTTAAGCGGTAAAGAAAGAATACCTCATACGAATTCAAGGCCAAGTATTTTGGGCTAGGTTGTATTTGTATTTAGAGAAAATGAATAATTTATAGCAATTAACCCTTAGAAAGTAAAACCACCTACATTTATCACATCAGGAGTCTTCAGATGGACAACTAAGAACCTCGAAGCAGACACCCTGCTGTCTAAGAAAATTCCATAGCGAATTTCATCTCATCTAATCGTACACGTAAACTAGTCGACTCGATTTACACCACAAAACTCCTGCTCATCACACATGACCTACTTGACTACAATCGCAATTATCTGTAACTTACAAACCCAATCCCTCAATCCTTTTCAGACTGTCTTATGACAAATTTCCAGCTTTTCTTTCACTCTTCCTCATCAATTCCAATCTTCTTTTCATCTATTAACCCACAACAACTCTAAGCAGCCGAATACCATTACCAATAGGCCTCTCTCAGCCTCATATTACAAAAATTATTTGTCGCCTCGTTTCTCGTTTGTGAACCTCAGAAAAAATAAACGTCCCCAAAACAATTGGTACGCTGGGCTTCTTTCACTAAAAACCCAGACGAGCAGTCGGTTCAGAACATGGTATACTCCACCTCCCTCATACCGAACGATTCGATGACCGCGATCTTTTTTCTCCTTTCGTACTCAACTCTCATCTATCTTCTCATTGTCAAAGTCACTAATTCCAAAAATTCATCGGAAGTGATTATCCGAAGGTGCAGTACCTACGGCTGAAGAGCTACTCGTAGGTACAGTGTAGAAATGTGAGCTTGTTAGCGTGAACCAGAAGACCCCAGGTGGAGGTCAGCTCACAACGTCTTCCATCGACAAAATTTAAGAGCTCTGTTTTGTCATATCATAATTCATCCACGTGGACGACTGAAACGTGTTGAACGACAGCTATGCTCCTTCGACAAATCAAAGGCAGATCGAAGTAAGCTAGTGAAACGGAAGGACACAGAGTCTCTCAGACGCGCTGGACAAAATGCAAAATGGAAGAGAGTTGGAATTGTTAGACCTACTTCGAGCCCCATTTGCGCTACCAGTATCAATTCCGACGAAGAATTTGTAATTTCCATGCCAAGTTGCTCGACCTTTGTTCATGCCAATTGCTATGATGAATTTGACGCGGGCCCAGAATGCTTGTGATGAGCATTTGTCAGCTGACCTCCACGTGGAGTCTTCTGGTTCACGCTAACAAGCTTACATTTTTACACTGGATCTACGGATAGCGCCAACCAAAATTCATTAGTAGCGTACACGCTGTTCTGTGCTCTACCACGAACTAAGTCACAAGCTCGTTCGTCTTCATTTTAATTTGCTAGCAGTTGAGATCGAGATGGCTTTGGATGGTGCGCAGTAAAACTCCTCTCTTCTCCTTCAGAATGGACATTTGGGCATCTAACCAAGACCGTTCAATCGCTTGTGTATAAGCTCCAGGGATCGAATAAACGTAGTTTTGTGCATGAATAACCGCCTCCTGTCGATACTCTGCTGCAAGCTTCTGTACGCTGGCCACTCGTAGGAATCGATAGCAAACCCTAACCGGGAACCACTGGTCCAGAGTAATAGATTATACTTTATTAGGTGTAGAGCACACATTTTTGGTATAACACGTGCGTTACCGGCACACAAGGATATTTGGGTAGTTCTTTGATAAAATTTTTGAAACTTTAAGAATCGAAAGATCGTTGACGATATTAAATATTCTGTTTTGCCGATCTTAACTCGTATGACGGCAAAATCAACCGACGACCGATTGTTCTTGGTTCGTTATAAGTACGTAAACTTACCCTACTCAAGACAATCTAAGCGGTCGGTGTATATTTTTTCTTAAATCGCTTTCACCAGTAATCAGCCCAATTTGAGAGAACCTTTCAAGCTCATGCGGGCGGGAATATACTCGTATGTGGCGCCAGACGCCTACGAAGTCAACCTTTTTTACCTGACAGAACTCGCGAATTCGCCAACCGATGACAATATCACAACCAGTGATCATATCATCAGTCACGCTAGCCTACATTAGGATTTCAATTGCCCTAATACAATATTTTTTCTCTACCAAAGTTTTAGAATTGGTTTTCTATTCAAACTGTGTTCTTGTGTTCTCGTTGTTGAAAGGTATCTACAACAAATCTTCACTTTGTACAGAGGGTACTCTTTTTTTTTGTATCTATTAGTAGACGTTGGAAAATGCCCACTCGGGGTCAAGTTTGGAGCCTACATGAAAAGGTGAATTAGTAGGTACCTAAGTTCTCCTTCTATTACTAAAAAATATCGTATTATATTTTTAAAAATCAGATCTATTTGAATTAGGTCTACATAAAAAGTGACAACTTTTATATTTGTCTTTGTCGCATCAAAAGCGCCAGGTAAAATATTCTTCGACAGCGTTACAAGTAGGAATCACAATTTTAAATCACTTAGTACACTAAAAACAAAAATACGTAAACTATGTACATAAGACAGAATTAAAAAACGTAATGGTGAGGTTCTACAAAGGGATCACGAAATTTTTCTTGTTGGAGGACTAGAAGATTTTGTTCAGGATTGATCTGCCTTGTTGCGATGATGCGAAGAATCTTGCTGCTGAATATGATTGTTGGCAGACGACAACTTATGCGAAAGCGTTAGAAAGCCCATTTCCGCTTCAAACAAGGTTTCGTTAATAATTTTCTCAGCCAACAACTGTTGTTGCTTCGGTAAGGAACGTAATTTGCAGGCGACAAGTTTACCAAATATATCGAATCTGTCTTTTTCTTCATCCGGCGGTGGGTGGTAGAAACGATCTTCATACGATGTCATCATTACTTCATTCGAGTAGTTCGCAAGTTCGTAGTGTGACTTTCTTTTCTGAGGAAGTGAACGACTCAGAGTAGAATTTTGAGGGTTGGAAGCAACAGATGGCGTTGATGAGACTTCGTGCTTCTCCTCTGCGATGTCATCATTATATTCTAGTACTGTATCCACCAAGTGTTCTTCCTGCAAAAATCATAGAAAATAGGGTCAAATATTTTGCTCATTCAAAAATTTGAGTTCCTTTCAAAATTAGCTGCCCGAAAAAAAACGAGATTGAAACGGAAAAATGTCATTATTAGATCCGCATTTGCTTTTAGTTCGCATAGATAGTGCCCTACAACTGTACTCCTTTACAAAAATTATCCCATTATCACCATGAAATATTTTGCAAGTTCATAATGAAGGTCCAAACTGAACCCAGCCGACGGTTTCAAACTTGTTTCTAACCAAGCAAATCCCTCATTCTGGGATGAAAATCCAATTTTGCCGAAAAAAGAGAGGACTACAAGGGTTGAATAGCTCCAGCGAATTCTAACAACAATGACGCTAAACACTTAGGACAAATTATTGATGAAGCGCGGCCTTTTGGTCTCAGACCATCACCAAGATAGATCGGGCCTAGTGATGGGAAATGATGTTGGAAGAAGTCAGTAGTGTCCCGGTAGGACGCCGTTCTTACTATGGCGGGAGGAAGGGGGGGGGGGGAATTGGTGCACATTAAGAACTATCGGAAGTATGAGGAGACATTGGCGTATACTCTCAAAAATTTCCTTCGGGACACCACTGGAAGAAGTTGCAGTGACTCTCGTCATGTTGATAAAATAATTTAAAAAATTGCGTGCGGTCTTTACAATTTTTTTGATTATTCATTCTCCCGAGCCGCTCTGCTTCCGAAGTTCTAGCAGCCCTTCTTTTGGAGACGCTCCACTCTCTTTTTCCGACTCCGGCTCTAAATTACGGACTCCCTACATTTTAGGAGCCGTCTCTGAGCTTCGAAGCCGAAAATGACAAACTCCCCACTACAAGCGACACAAAGAGGATAGGTTTTCTACTCTTGTGGCTCCTCGAACACTTTAAAGAGCTATAAAATCATTCATTAACATGATTTATGTGAACAAGCAATGGTACGGAGTGAAAATAAAATTCTACAGCATCCAAGTGAGCCGCCAACATGTCTTCAAAAAAAAGCTTTGCTCTCATCTCTCGGCTGTGACAGCACGTATCTTCTTAGAAGGCATACGTTATAAAACAGGTTCCTCATTAACACTATCACGATATGATTAAGTAACATGAAGATCTCAGAAAAAGATGTCCCCCAAGAATGAACACTCTTCCCACATGTACCGGTATAGATTTTCAATTTTGTCTTAAACAATTCAATACCAAAGTAGATCGAGTAAATGTGATAAAACTTACATAAATTTCCTGGTATTCGTCGTCATTATCTCCCTCGAGATCATCCAGAAAACGCAACAAATGGTAATACCATAATTTCGGCTGGTAAACTTCTCCACCTTCGGCACCGCTTCTCAAAGACTGTTCGACCTTCTTCTTTTCTTTTCGGTAGGAACTTCGAATATTATTAATTTTTTTCACCACGTGGTCTCGGCTGGCAGCCGGTTCGATTGCTTTCAAGATCATGATTAGTTTCGCGTAGCCTTTCTCCTTCCTTTGTCGATCGCGATAATCTTTCGCTTTTATATTCCACAGGCACGGCTCGTTTCGGTACGTGATGATGAAGTCTTCGAGCACATCTTTTTGACTTCGAATTGTCTGATTGTTGAGTGAGACTAAACTCGCATCCATGATTAAAAATCACGCGCGAACTAAAAAGATTTGGATTCTATAAATTTGAGCTGTATACTGACCACACGCGACATAATACTATCATCAACGACGTCTCGTCGAACTGAACTGATGGTAAATTCGAGTGTACAGTGCAGCCTGTATGTGTCGAGCACAGTTTTGCCTGCGAAGGTACCCACCGGAAACGCAAATCGATTATACGTTCATTCGGGTATTACAGGCGTGAAGGTGTGGTGCGGGGCGGTGTAGGGCTATAGGTCGAACAGTTCAAGATAACTGCGTAGTTTTGTAACACCGTGCAGAGTCGTAC
The DNA here is from genome assembly GCA_035079395.1 of Aspidiotus destructor. NCBI lineage: Eukaryota > Metazoa > Arthropoda > Insecta > Hemiptera > Diaspididae > Aspidiotus > Aspidiotus destructor. Next base: position 3,454,411 of record JAVHKZ010000004.1, on the reverse strand, counting down.
CAGTGCACACTGTACAGTGTTACATTCCGGCGAGCTGAATGTGTTCACGTTCCGGTGAAACGAAGGGTGAATCAGTAGGTACCTGCTGTGCGGTCGTGTTCGAGCGCCTGCGCAGTAAGTCCGAGCCATCGTAGAGAACGAAACCATGTATCGGACCGAAGCTACGGCAGTATGTTTTTCTACGAGTTCGGTTTAGTCAGGCGAAACTGGTCGTTCGAACGCTCTACCATCGACTACATAATAATATGCATTACTTCGTAAACCGATCTACTCTTCAATTCCATTTCAGTCATGCACAGCATCTCTGCATCTTGTACTAGAGTACTGCCTCGTCCCTCTCATTTAAATTCGACTAAGAGATAATTTTATAGTGAAGACGAGTATTCTTACTCGCACTTTCAAAATTTAATCGATCATAATCTTAGGGCCAGATTAATCGTAGTGCTAATCATCTATTTAGTGCTAATCCGAGTTTAATCGTCCGAATTCGGGCGCTTTAATTGATTGAGTCAAAGCTTAACCTGTCATTGAACTGGCCGTTAGGTTCTCAGTATGTTTCATAACTTACGTTTGAGGTACGATGGAAAGGTTCTAATTATGTATGAGAGTAATACTCATGTATATGATGTATAATTTGTGGTCTACTCTAAGGATTGAAGGCGTGAAGTGTGCACGACAAAAAATTTCGCTCACTCCTTGTCACCATCGGAACGCCGTTCAGTATTGTACCTTTGGACGTTCTCGTTTTAGAAGGTATAATTTTAATTTGCATTCCATGCGATAAAATTCTCGTACTATCGGTTTGCAACTTCGATACCTCCTCTAATAACCAAAGATGAGAAAAGTTAATGTAGTGTAGTATCTTGTACGCTTGCTTCATCTCAGAGCCTAACTGATTAATAGGCTCGCCTGTTCTGAGCTCGTTCGCCTCTCCCTTCTGCAAAACCACTAGGCTACTTTTCGATATAATCCATGTATCGATTATATTGCATCGATTCTACCGGTCACATCGACCTTTGATATGTCTATCCAGGTCAGTGGTTCCCAATCTGAGGTCCGCAGGAGGGCTGAAATTGATTTTTATAATGTTTGTTTGAGAACAATGTTCTGGAAGGCATTTTGAACAAGATTTTATGATATTTTTGGACAATTTTTTCAGCCGGGGGGGGGTTGGTCCCGAAATCACCCTCCATAAATTCGCCCCACATTAGTGTTACTTCATTCCTGTAACTTTTTTTCGTAGAGTGTCCGCAAAAGAAGGCCAGAGCATTGAAGTGGTTCGCCATCTCCTAAAGGTAGGGAACCACTGATCTAGGTTATGATGACGTCATAGTGGAGTCCTCCTTCTCCAGCTTCTTGTAGTTTGGGATTTGCATGTCAAGTCAACTGGGTGACGGGAACATTCGTTCTTTCGATCGCGTGGGCAGCGAAGGCATTTAAAAGCTTGATATAGGCATATGACGTCATTCTATCTCCACCTTCTCTCTCTCTCTCTCGCTCCCTCTGTGTGTGTGGCCCTGGTTTACTACATAATAGGAGTATGTTGGGCTAAGAAACTGACCCTGATTCAGCCAAGTATTTCATAGGCCAATTTATAAAGTGGCAAAGGTCAAATTTTTTCAAGTCCCTAAATGGAGCCAAGTATAACACTACTGAACAATAAAAATTTTTTTCTCTGTATCAAAAATGAGGATAGATGATTCTTGAAGTTCTTTTCGCGCTGAATTCAACGCCGTTTTCCGTTTTCCGAACCGAGCTCAAGTTTTCTCGTAATCTTCTTCTTTAATTGCCGCGGATCATCGCGGAGCGCATCAACGGTAGCAGTATCCGAACACGTAGACGCGCGTCTCGTTCCGCGACGATATGCTGCCAATTTCTCACGTTTAAAGAAGAAGATTACGAGAAAACTTGAGCTCGGTTCGAAAAACGGAAAACGGCGTTGAATTCAGCGTGAAAAGAACTTCAAGAATCATCTATTCTCATTTTTGATACAGAGAAAAAATTTTCAATTGTTCAGTAGTGAATGAAAGTGTAAGCAACTAGTTAGCCTAATATGGTAGGTCGAGGTCTTCAATGACGTTTTTGATGACGTAAGTCAAGGTCATTTGTGAAGGTCACCAGGCCTGAAGAGAAACTGTAACCTGACAGTTTTATGTGGTGGGTCTTCCATGAGTAGTTCCAGTCTTATGAGCATGATTGTATTTTCGTATATTAGGTCAAGGTCGCTCATGACAAAACGGTAACTGTGACGGCTTTTTGTGACAGATTTTCTGAGTCTTGTAAGCATGTACTCTTCCTACATGTACAAAATACCAGAAGTTTCTGGAACTACTCTCGAAAAAACCGTGACAATTGCAGTTTTAGCGGATAACCCGATATCCGTTTTGTTAGGGGGATTACATCCTCAGAAAACGTCCGCGTCCGTGTCCGTGTCCGCGTCCGGGAGTTTCTGTGAACTGCGTGACGTGACGTGTGGTGATTTATGACGTCATCAATGACCTTGACCTACTTTAGGGACTTGAAAAAATTTCAACTTCCAGCCGAGATGCTTTATGACGTCATCAATGACCTTGACCTACTTTAGGGACTTGAAAAAATTTCAACTTCCAGCCGAGATGCTTTATGACGTCATCAATGACCTTGACCTTGACCTACTTTGGGGACTTGAGAAAATTTCAATTTCCACCGGGAGTTTCTGTGAACTGTATGACGTGACGTGTAACGCTTTATGACGTCATCAATGACCTTGATCTACTTTAGGGACTTTGAAAAATTTCAACTTCCAGCCGGGATGCTTTATGACGTCATCAATGACCTTGACCTTGACCTACTTTAAGGACATAGAAAAATTTCATCATCCAACCGGGAAGCTTTATGATGTCATGAACGATATTGACCTTGACCTACTTTAGGGGCTTGGGAAAATTTCAATTTCCAGCCTTCATTATATCAGGTCTAGCATGCAGGATATTGAGAAGAGCCCGGCCAACTCATCTTCTGAGGGGGCATTTTCGCGCCAACTTCATCGCGAGTGTGGGAGGTCGCGGGTTCCCCGCTGCCATTGCAAACTTGCAATGGCCGCTAATTTTTTTCATCAGGTCTGATAACGTCATGAGTGACCTTGACCTAATTTACCTGTAGAAAGAATAAATTTTCATTCTAATTCACTGTATGGGCAACTTGAAACAGAGAATTGACTTAGGGTTCAATTTTCAGTCAATCCAGAGTTAGTATTGTCGCATAAAATTTCATTTTCTGATAGTACAAATACTTTGTTTTTCAGGGGGGGGGGGGATTCCGCCGCACCCCACGCCGGTATTCTGAGGAGTAGTCTCAACAGGTTTTTATCATTTTTTTCCTCGAAGGGGAGAGCGAAGTGGTTTTTTTGGACGTTTGTGTATTCTTTCCTAAGGGGAGGACGGAGGAGGGAGACTTACTCAATTAATTAAGGGAAATTCCCCAAAACTTGTCAATTTGTTCCTCGTTCTATTATTGCCATCAGATACAAATCGAGGAGGTTCTTCATTGGGCTATCGATTCTGAACTTTTATGTTGCATGCTCCCCCCCCCCCCGCTCGGTAATGACACTTGAAATTTATTTTATATGAATACTACAGGCACAACCGTTGATATGGACATTTCTATTAGTGGAAAAAAGGGTGAAGTAAAGATTAGGGTGGCTAAAATTCCCCCCCCCCCCAATCGACGTCATATGTTGAACGTAGCCTTAGCCTTGACCTATTTCAAGGACTTGAAAAAGTTCCGAGCTGTCAGAGTATACCTTCCTAGTGTATCGAGCATAATAGCCCACTATTGATGGATACTAAACTATAAGTCCATAATGCTGGGCTATATTTATGGAGGCTAGAGCCTCACAAAAGCACATGCTACGCAAAGGTTCTGCAGACTTGGCATATTCCTAAATTAGTAAAAAATCCATTTGCAGACGTCGTCGAGTGAGCATTCATGCGGTGCTGTCTGGGGAGGGAGAGGGACATAAGTGATGTACGATGATTTTCGGAAAAATTTATCAATCCACCTATGTACATGAGGAAGGGAGAGGTATTGAAAAGTTTCGAGCTACAAATATAAGATGAGAAAAACATTGAAAAGTTCGGATCGAGCAGTATAGCGAAAGGGTGGAAAACAAAATTTTACCTGCGAGTCAAAGCTATGTGAGACGCAGTCAGACAAATCCAACCTTAAGTTGGAAAATTTTCAATTTTTTTATGCAATATTAAACTTCCAAAATTCTATTCGATATTTCAGAAACCGTTTTCCACTTTGAGCGTAAGCTCATTGGAAAGCTCGTTGAAAGTTCTACTTTTACAATCGTTTAAAAAAGCTCCTAACGTGTCAAACGAGCCTTCGAAAGTTGAAGTTTGCATAAAAAAAATTTCCGACTCAAAGTTGGATTTGTCTGACTGCGTCTCATATGCTGTATACATCTCACGAATTTTGGGTATACGCTTCTAAAAATTGAATCAACAAAGTTGCGGAAACTGGTCGCGCGTCCTGTTCCGATAAATTGTATAAGATCGTAATAGTCTTCCATCTTGATTTATAATATCTTTGTAGCCTAAAAAACCCATCTCAACTTAAATGTGCCTATCCATCAAGGTGAGGCTTAGAAAAATTTCTACCTAATTGAACCCCACAGAAAACAGATCTGATACTCACTTGAGCGATCTCATAAGCTTCAAGTTTCATTTCACCATAAACCATTCTCCTTGTAACTCGCTTTTAATTATACGTAAATCTTCATAGTAAGCTAGCTACTCTTTCGAATTCTATATTTTCAGCTTACAGAAACGGATTCCTCATCGTGAAATGGTTTCGCAGCCTCGCGGTACGCAGGAGGTCACGGGTTCAAATTCTACGAGTTTAAGAGCGGAAATTTGTATTTTTCATCCTTACTCGACTATGTCGACTGCCCACCTTCTTGACTTCGGAATGAACCATCAAAATTTATCAACTCCTGAAAATCATCCGGTCATAATTTTATTTTTCCACTTAATATGCCGCGCTATCTCAAACTTTAACATAACAGATGTGTACATATTTGAACATTTTCCAAATTTTTCGGTGATTTGACCATTCTTCGTTCCAAAGGGCACATCGCGTCATTCCAGCGAATAGTTTTGCAGAATCATACAACAATCTATCTTTAAACACGTGGTATTCACGGCAGAGTCGAGTTTATTTGTCTCACTGACGACAGTCGCTAATTTCTAAATTTTTTTTTCTTCATTTTGGCGGAATAACTTCAACCGCACAAATTGTTTTCGAATGTGTATCAAACTCGCAGAACGAAGGCGAAATCGTTAGAGGCGAAGAGCGCGTTTCAATTTGGCATAGTATAGTTTCTTTTCGACATTTTTCCACCGATCAAATTTGTACTCGTCGGAAATTATAGAGATACGCGGTGAACTAGTACGAAGTACAATCTAGACATCGAAAAGGCGTATTCTCTTCCAAGTTCTCTCCCCCGCAGCAAATCTACCTTGATGAGCGTATACACGATAGGTATTGTACAAATAAATCCTTCGTATATGGGAATTTCAACTATTCCGTTCCGCGTTCGGATTCGAGGTAAAGTCGAAATGGTTTCGGATTTGTATATCATACACAAAGACGAAGCCACCCCATTAATTAAAGTGCCTTAATTTGCAGCTCTGGCGATACAAATCGGTCGAGTTTCATTACGGTCGACGCGTAGTTATTGTTTTCGATTTCTTATAGAAGGTAAACGTACGTATCTATAATATCGGAGTATCATTTTTACCTTCTACGCGTTTTGCGGTAAACGGTAATGACTATGTTACAGCGAAAAAGCATTATAATACCTAATATTTATTACTGAACACCAGCAGTTCGTGGCTTTGAAATTTACTGTAATTGAAAACGAGATATAGGAGCGCTACGCAGTAGCCCTACCCTGTGGTCGTCGTCCCCATCCTCTTCGTATGCACACACGTAGGAACTTTCGTATACAGATCTATTTTTTTCCTCCTAGAGCGATAGAATTTTTATTCTAATAGTGAAATTTTTTTCTTCCTCAATAAATTCTCGTATCACGCGATCATGCCAAATGCTATTATACGTTAGTTGTGGTATAACGTGTATACATACAGAGGAAAATCCACACTAATTCCTCGACAAATAAGCACAGATAACGAATTAGAGCGATTTGGCAATCGAGTGGAAATTATTGCGGCTTTAGAACGGGATTTTCACCAACGTGGGCGCGATTCGAACGATCGTTTTCAAATTGATTAAACAACAAAATGCGGTAAAAGAAGAGAACGAAAACGCGTCGCCTAAAGGCGGACGAGAGACGAGGGAGAGGAGGCGCGCAAGATACGCGAAATTTTCAATTACCCCTTAAACCATTTGTGACAGTTCCACTTCGAAGCCGACGAAGGAACGAATGATTATTTTTCTAGCGAACGCCGTTTGATTCGACATTATGAAGAGATCTCTCTACACGTACAACGATATACGGAATATTCAATTTTGTTGCGTGAGGGAGGTGTATGGAAAACGAATCATTTTCGTTTAATTAACTTTTGAAAGGCTTCGTGTCCTCTTTTTTGCGTACAGCTATTACCCGCGAGAAAGAACGAGGACGATAAAACTATAGAAGGAGTTGAAGAGGACGGAAAAATACGACGACAAAATGATGGTAGACTCGTCATCATTGTTACGATTATCTGTTTTGTGGTAAATTATTTATTTACAGATACTTCCAAGAACGAGAGACGATATTGTAAACATGTCAGTTTTCCACTGGACTCATTTCCATGATAGTAACGGGGAGTTTATATGTCATAAAACTCGGGTACGTATAGGGGGGCTTACGGAAATTTTCATTAGTGTGCAATTGAGGAAGACGAAAGTTCAAAAAGAACTCCAAAGCTGATCGGAATGTGAATAGAATGAAACGATTATCGTTTATGGTATTGAAACTTCAAAAGCAAATAGAGTGCGAATAAGAGAAGGGAAATTTCGAACATCCCATTTATCGCACTGAAACTCTAAGCAAGATCCACACTTGAAAATAGATTTTTCATCTTCAGAAATGCTACCCTGTTGGAAAAGGAGACTACACTTTTTTCATAAAGTCTTGAGAGAAAACAATCCGTGTTGGCTATTCTCTACAAATTGGGTGCTTCTTCGCCAATAGTAGCTCACGTAAAATAATTTCCTCCAATACCCAAATCTTCTCATCTTTTAAAATGTTCTCAACCCCCGTAAATCATCACTCCCTTCTGTCGTTGCAATCCCATCTAGGCACTCATCTCAAACTTGGCTTTTACTTCCTATTTTTTCATCCGCTCCTCTTGATTAACCCCTATCCCTCACCATCATCTCGATCGTTGAAATTATCACAACGGCTGACATTATGAACGATCAACAAAAACATCTCTTCAGAATTTTCTTCCAATTTCTACGCAAAAGAGAAGTGCCCAATCCAAGACCCGGATCTGGGTATGCAGTTTCAATTCAGGGTGACATCTCATCCTTTCGCACAAGAAACTCCGTTTTCATATTCATCACCGAATTTATTACTACATCACCTGCTTCTTCCCTCGCATCCCCTACTCTCCTCCTCTCAAATTCTTCATGCTGCCTCATTTTTGCTTGAAATCTAAGACTTTTATCCTACCAACCCTGTCGTCTAACGACTCTCCCTTCTAATATTCTCTTCGAGTTCTTCCTTATCCTCGTTTCTTCTCTGTATATACTAAGAAGGAATATGACGCAGTGGACCTTGCCAAAGAGTATTCACTGCGTTCACCTCCAATAACTGATTCCTCTTCTTCTCCTCGTATGATATCTAATTCTTTGACTGCTTCCTCGTACTCTTCTTCTGGTTCTGATGTATGCTTCTTCTCATCTTCCAATAAGCCTAGAAGCTTCAGTTCCTTGGTCTACTTCAAACCACCCTTCCCGACGAGAAGAAGTCATCCTCATCCATTTCAGAGGTACAGAATCCTCAAACGCACGAACCATAGTAATGAAAAGGGTACTTCGTTACGTAAATTGTGCCCTCAACCCTTTTAACTAACTTATCTCACAACTCTTTTTCTATTTTTACGCCTCTAAACCCTGTCATACCTATACTGCAACTTTTACGGTCTATCCGTCCAACACTTCTTCCCTTGGCTATCTTTTGGAAGCATGCGACTTCACAATTCGGTCTCCGCCTGCATCAAAACTCCTCAAAAAATCAGCACGATGAACCACCTCCCACCCAACTCATATCTATTCCTACTTTCCCCATCTTCTCACTCAGTCTCATACAAAATTGATCTGGTTTTTTCAACAAGTGAACTTTGGTTTTCCACCTACAGTTTCTCAATTTGATGCGGCGACGAAATTGGAAAAAAATATGTAATTTCCAAACACGATAATCCAAAGTCAACCAGGTATTCCACGATATTAAAAAAAGTACACAAAGCATTGACACTAATTTCACACCCTCTCTTCTGTACTCCAATATGTCCCCCAAAATTTGGACTAAGCTACACCCACCTCTCTCCAGCTTAGGACACGGTAGGTACTTTTTAAATTTCAGATCAAATTTTTTATAAATGAGATACCTGGTGCTTCGAGGCGCTGTATGCGATCGCGTAAAAAATTACAAATTTTTGTCTTCATTAGTCTTTGCAGAGCGTTAAATGCACCTACTTGTCACTATTCTGCGAGCTATAGGTACTCCCATTAGCCTCCTATGTACTTACATGACAGCCTCAACCTCCATATAAGGGTATTTCGATTTTGTTAATCATCTATAAATGCAAAATAATATTCACTCCTGACCATGGTCGACATTATGGCTAGGGTATACAAATACGCAAGTTTTGTCCGAAAAAAATATAATTGAAGGCAATTAATTCATATAGTTTTTCTCTTCCCAAAACGTGTACGTGTACCACTGCATAAACTTTTTAATATTGTACGAATAAAATATTGTTGTGTCAAATAAATTGTATGCAAGATAACGTTAAAAAACGAGTTTAGCCAGAAATGGAAGGCAGCTTGCGTTATTGAATAGTATGCTATACTTACCGCATTCACGTAGGCAATGTGTATTACTCTTTCCAGAACTGCGTGCAGCTAAGGCACGTGCTTTCAAAAACAGGATATGACAGGTGTGATAAGAGCGTATATGTACGCGCAGCGATCATCCTTCGTAAAAATGGAAAAAGAACTCGTGTTCAATGTGTACCATTATACAAATTTAATGCATAATTTTGAATGCGGACAATTTGAATTTTCGGCAGGTGATACGTTCAGCTGATGGCGAATAGAAATTTTTACACACTCCGGCCGCGGACGCGAGGAGATTAAGATATGCAAAATAGTTTTTAGTTGTGTAATGCTTTTTAATCACATAGTAACTATTTTGTCGTTTGATTGGCACCTCACTTTTAAGAGAGGACGAGTATCGCGTAGAGTTGTCAGAGTAACATCAATTGTAAACATAAGGTTTGAGGAAAAATAAAAAGGAAAGAACTTGATTTTAAGTTTCCTCGTGAAAAATTGATTTTATTTGATATTAGCTTACTTCCTACTTTATCAGACCGTCGTCAGTACACATATTTTGGTGAAAAACTAGGAGAAAATATTACCGTGTACGATACAAAATCCGTAGGTATTACCAGAGAAGAGCAGTCTTTTTGAACACTCATTAAGATTTTTATGAAAACTGTAGCATGATTTTGATTATAAAATGGTTACCTAAGAAATCTACAGGATAGTATGAAGAATCATCAAAGATTAAATCATAGGAGATGAAAATATTTTGAAGGTTTGCTTCTCATTTAGATAGGTACGTAACTCTCTTTAAAACTTCAGGATGAATTAAATCTAAGCAATAACCAAATTTTCCTACCTATTTTACACGTTTTCTTAGATGCCGTTTCATAGTTGGCTGTAATTGAATGCACGTTAGGAACAGTTTGAACGAATTACGAAAATATTTTCTAGTTCTATCTAAATAATTCTAGGTATCATTTTTCGTGGGGTACTGAAATAAAAAAAAAAATAAAAGGAAAATAATAAAGTTCAATTGAATTAGCCTATCTTATTTTGCTGCCAGTATACTCGACAATTTTCCAGAGCTTTCAACATGTTGAAGACAAAGTATAATGATGAAAAAAAGATTGACTTAAGTAGTTTTGTGTATTCATGTGAAGACTGTATGATGAGAAGATTAAATGAATACTTCCTTACAGAAATCAAATAGTTCTTGAGGATTACCCACAAATTTGGATGCTGCAAATTCACGCTACTGTAGATAGATATTGTTGTGGAAACATTTTACAAAATATTTTCTTTTAATTATTCCAACAAGTTTTGGAAACATTTGCCAAATTTCAGAGAAAGAGAGAGAGAGAAAAAAAAAATGAAAATTCATCTGTCAAGAAAAGGTACCATAATTTTTTGTCCTTCGAGATTATCAATAAATAGATAATTTAGATAGGTAACTAGGCTCTTGGAGATAACGCGCTAAGGTTGTTTGTGAAATCCTACATGATGAAGCGCATTTATAAATTATTTTGTAATTAGGATATAAATTATAAGAAATCAAAACTTTGATTGTTTTATGAGTAATCAAACAAAAATTCCCATATCTTGTAGCCTAGTAATGTGATAAAATAATGTTTTATTGAAATATTTATTAGTTTCAAGAACCAGAACTAAAGCTATATTTATTCATGGGAAATTATGTAGGTACCCTAAGCACTTATATGAAAAAAAAAAAAAAAAACACTCACTTTTCCTTTGACGAATCAAATTTCATTAAGAGAATCACTCCTCCTAATAACTTCTAAATCGGCAAATGTTCAGAAATCCTGATCGTCTCAAAACAAACTGCCATGAATTATCGCAGCAAAAAAAATTTCCCGCCCTCACTGTGTAAAATCATTCTTCTAAACTAATTTAATGAACCCTTTGTCAAGAATGAACCTGTCGAATGAAAGGTTCTTCATAACAATAGACGCACTGATAACAAAAGGATAGGGGTTTGCTTCAGGTAATGTGAGCGACTATACTCCTAATGAGTGAGAAATTAATTAAAAAATTGCAAATTTCTCAAGAACTACTCGTCCGATTCTCAAAAAAATTGCGGGTGCACATCTTCAGATATACTACTACAATATGGCCAAGTTTCAAGAAAATCCGTCGGGTAGTTTTGGAGGAGTTTGACGGACAAAAAAATCTTATGCATAATAAAAAATAAATAACTAATAAATAAATATAGAAGGAAACCTGAACGGGCGGGTGTAATACCTCACTTTTCCACTAGGAAAAGTTGGTAAAAGAGTAATACTTACACAAAGTACAGACTGCAGCTAGCAAGATTAGAAAGAAATTGAGAAATTCTACAACTTTTGTTTTCCGCATTTTTCAAACAAAACAAGATTTGAAATGCCACAATCATATGATTTTTACCTAGGTATAGGTAATACTTTCATTATGACAAAAATACTATGATTTCTTCTTTCAAACACTTCTAACGCTCCTACAATATATTTTTATTTGCAAATACGCAGGTAACAGCAGCTGATGTGAGAAAATAACAATCATTCTTATCGAGTAATTGATCAATTGATTCAAACCACTTCATCAAGGTGGCGTTCAAACGGTGAAAACAATAGTTGTGTTCTACGGTACAAAGTTGAATTGACGGATATCCAAATAATGAATGTAAGGAAAAGAGGTTATGGGTATACTTGATCATAGTCTCTTTTTTTTGTATTCATCATTTGGATAGGTACCTGTCAATTCAAAGTTGTACAGCAGTGTTCTTGTCCTTGCTGAGGATGACTATTTAGTCAAAAGCGCTTTGATGTATTCTTTTTGCTTCCTGCGGTCTTGTAATTTTATTACTTACCTACTTGTCTGATGATCAACTTTTCATTCATGATGTAAACAGTTGGAGTGTTTGCACTCGTAAAAGAAACCCATTTCTCTGGATTGTTCAGAACATGCTCGACTGCTTGGAGCTTGGATTCCGCGCATCAAGTGCTCACGCATTGAACAGAATATCTAGAGAAATGGTTTTCTTGTATCAAGTGCAAAAGTTCTTTTTATCCGAATTGTTTCCTTTCCGCTTGAACACTTATTCTTGAAGCAGTCAAAAAATATCAATTTTCATCCAGTATCAAAAGAATATCAATGAACAATCCCTTATAATAAAATAACGCAGCTTTGTTTACATCTTTGTTTTGAACGGACCGTTCGACCGTACGACCGTCGATCGTCAACCGTCGACTGATCGAAGTCAGCGCTCATTGGTTCCTATCATAAACGGCCAAGCCACCTGATTGGTGAAAGCGAGCGAAGCGAGCACTATGCAAAACTGCTGATGATAGTGCATTTTTTTGAAAGAAACCGTGTTGATAAATTCGGATATTGTTGTAGATTTAGGTAGACTAATTGCACTCCATTATTCTTTTAATATATTTATTACGGTGCAAAAATAGTGTGTTTCATTTCAATAGGAAGTGTACAAAATTTCACAAAGCTAAAGGTAAGCACTACAGTCCAAGTTTTGGAGAAGGTGATATGCTATGATTACTTATTGATTACCAGAAAGCACAAAACAGAAGTTTGTCGCATTTGCCTCTAACACTCAAAGATAAAGTAAGATATCTTTCAACTTCTGTAAATGATTTGATTCCTAAGTACTAAAAGCAAAATTGATCATATGTTTGCGCAGCTGTTAGTCCAAGCTTTGGAGGTGACACGCTAGGATTACTTATTGAGTTACCAGAGTTCAAGTTTTGGAGCTGAAGCTGATACGCTAGAATTCTTTATTGAATTACTAGAAAGCAGAAGTACATCGCATTCACCACTAACACGCAAAGATAGAGTAAGAGTCCAAGTTTTGAAGCTGAAGGTGATACGCTAGCATTCTTTATTGAGTTACCAGAAAGCAGAACTACGTCGCATTTGCGACTAACACTCAAAGATGGAGTAAGATACAATCGTTCAACTTCTGTAAATGATTTGTGTTCTATTTACTGAAACCAAAATTCAACATGTGTTTGCGCAGCCGTTTGTCAAGTTTAAAAGTCATTTCAAGTTTTGGAGCTGATGAAGGTGATACGCTAGAATTCTTTATTGAGTTACCAGTAAGCAAAACTACGTCGCATTTACCACTAACACTCAAAGATAGAGTAAGATACAATTGTTCAAGTTCTGTAAATGATTTGCGTTCTATTTATCTTCAGATAAATGAATTTGTTTGTTTGTTCTTTTGTTTCAGATAGAAAAGAGATTCAACATCTATTGTTTATCGCGGAAGAAATTTTTTTTTTTTTTTTTTTTTTTCATGTTATTTGTTTTGATTGAATTTTTGTTCTTACGTGTACTCTGTACTTCAGTGTTACATTGAAGAGAGAAAGAACTTTTTGTAAATTTTTAGCGTTATACATTATTTTTCAGAAGAAAGTTTGACTTCTGCTTTCAAAAAAAAGCTTAGCATTTTTTGAAGAGTTTTTACATTGAATTTTGGAAGAAAGTTTTCAACATCTTCTGTCTTGTGAAAAAAAGCTTGGCATTTTTCAAAAAGAATATCCCATTGAAAAGGAAGAAAGTGTAACATCCTCCAAATCAATGGAAAATAAAATTAAGAATGAATATTGATTTTGAACAGTCATACTTAGTAAAAAATGAAAAACAGGAATGGTTCAAAGCCTTGCCTGTACCTGGAGATGGAAATTGTTTTTTTCACTCCATTTCATATTTTACAAAGGAGAATCATACAACAATAAGACGCAAATGTGTTGATTTAATAAAAAAAGATAGAAATTTTTTTGCAAATTTTGTAGCAAACAAGAACATTGATGAATATGTTAAAAAAATGTCTAAATTGAGTACTTTTGCCGAGCATATAGAAATGCTTTGTGTAAGTCGACTCTACAATTTGAATATTCGTTTGCACGTTGTTGACAAGGCTTTAGCAAATGTGAGTATAATGGAGAACTATCATAGCGACAAAGGTATTCAAACAATTGATTTAATGTATTATCAAAGACTTCACTTTTGGCCTTTAATCAGAATAAACACCAATGATTCATTAGAGTCATCATTACTCGATTTAGAAAATACCCATAATGATGAAGATTTTATTCTTTGTGAAAAAAGTGGGTCTGTACTTTCCGCAGAAGAATATAACGCCAAATCAGCGCAAGATATTCGACTGGAAAAGCAAAGAATAGCATACAGAAAGAAAAAAATGGAAGAAACTCCGGAAGCACGAGAAATACGACTTAAAAAAAGACAAGAATATGATCGAAAATGTAGAGTACCTAGATAATATGAAACGTAAACATGAAGATAATGTTTTGTCAAGATTAATAGCAATAAAATGCGATGAGCATGGAATAAATCAATCTGAAAAGAAATTTCATGGTATAAGAAATATTACTAATTACGATGAAATAATTGAGAACATTAGTGAAGAAATTGACAACTTCAGAGAGTGTTACGATGAAAGTATTAAGAGCACCGATGATTTAATAGAGTCATTATTACTTGATTTAGAAAATACCAACAATGATGAAGATTTTTCTTGCGAAAGAAGGAAGTCTGTAGTTTCCACAGATTAATAAAACGCCAAATCAGCGCGAGATATTCGACTGGAAAAGCAAAGAATAGCATACAGAAAGAAAAAAATGGAAGAAACTCCGGAAGCACGAGAAATACGACTTAAAAAAAGACGAGAATATGATCAAAAACGTAGAGATAGTATGAAACGTAGATATGAAAACAGCGTGTTGTTAGGATTATCAGAAAAAGAATGCGGTATGCATGAAGAATTAATAAGAAATATTAATAATAATGATGAAATATAGTTGACAACATTGTTGAAGAAGTTGGCAATTTCATTCACTGTCATGATGAAGACATTAATCATGACAAATATGTTTGTGAGAGAAACAGTTCACTAAGTTTTTTAGAAACATTGTTCAAGTTTAGCAATATGTTTTTTTTAGAAATGCTACCAAAGTAAACTTATTTTATAGTCGGGTTTGGTTAAAGTTTAGCAATATGTTTTTTTTTTTTAGAAATGCCACCAAAGTAGAACTTATTTTATAGTAGGGTTTGGTTAAAGTTTAGCAATATGTTTTTTTTTAGAAATGCCACCAAAGTAGAACTTATTTTATAGGTAGTAGGGTTTGGTTAAAGTTTAGCAATATGTTTTTTTTTAGAAATGCCACCAAAGTAGACCTTATTTTATAGTAGGGTTTGGTTGAAGTTTAGCAATATGTTTTTTTTAGAAATGCTACCAAAGTAGAACTTATTATTTATAGTAGGGCTTGGTTAAAGTTTAGCAATATGTTTTTTTTAGAAATGCTACCAAAGTAGAACTTATTTTATAGTAGGGTTTGGTTAAAGTTTAGCAATATGTTTTTTTTTTAGAAATGCCACCAAAGTAGAACTTATTTTATAGTAGGGTTTGGTCATGGCCGTGGTTTGGTTCAAGTTTGGCAATATGTTTTTTTTTTA
The DNA here is from genome assembly GCA_035079395.1 of Aspidiotus destructor. Taxonomy (NCBI): domain Eukaryota; kingdom Metazoa; phylum Arthropoda; class Insecta; order Hemiptera; family Diaspididae; genus Aspidiotus; species Aspidiotus destructor. The sequence continues at coordinate 3,438,880 of JAVHKZ010000004.1, read as the reverse complement.
GAAATGCCACCAAAGTAGAACTTATTTTATAGTAGGGTTTGGTTAAAGTTTAGCAATATGTTTTTTTTAGAAATGCTACCAAAGTAGAACTTATTATTTATAGTAGGGTTTGGTTAAAGTTTAGCAAAATGTTTTTTTTTAGAAATGCTACCAAAGTAGAACTTATTTTATAGTAGGGTTTGGTTAAAGTTTAGCAATATGTTTTTTTTTTAGAAATGCTACCAAAGTAGAACTTATTTTATAGTAGGGTTTGGTTAGAGTTTAGCAATGTTTCCTTAACTAAATTTCTTCCTAGGAGCAGTACTTTTCCTCTTTTACCAATAAATAGAACATAGTCTGTTTTTTTTTTTTTTGTGTTAGTTAATTGTCATTGTTTTGAGTCGGTTTTTCTGAAAAAATTTTTCAAAGTAAAAAAATCAGTTTCTAATCCCAAAATTGGTACTCACCTGCAGCTAGCGGCTGTCGTCGACGCGGAGCGACGACGCAACAGACGCTAGTGATTATTATTTTTCACCTACCTCAACCGCGATCCTCTGTTTTCCTAGTCGGTGTGAGCGGAGATTATTCCAACTTAATGAGTCACTGTCAGCGGTAGTATTTCTATAACAAACTAGAGGTGAATCTTTATCAAGTCTATAGAATGGATGCTTTTTCTTTTGAACCAGGAATGCTGCATTCTAAGAGTCCTTGGTGGTTCAAGTCCGAATATTTATTATTGCAGTCAATAAATTGGAGTATTGGAGATATTTACGTTGGTACAATTCAAGTTATTGGTGTTCAGAATGTTGGCAGCGAAATTAGTTAATGAAAAACGTTTCAAGGAAGCAATGGACGTTCTGTGAGTATCTCATGAAAATGATTGTGTGGATTTCAAAGGTTCAGCTTACTTGAAGAAATTTTCAAAATAGGTTCATGTGAGCCATGCCTGCCTCCAATAAATACACGTACCGGTATCTAAGTGCCTGCTTATTTATGAAATAAATCTAATCGTGACCTCTTCGCAGGGCCTTACTTCAGCGTAATAACAAAACGCTGAAATATTTTCTGGAGAAAGATTCGCAACCTCATCAGAAAGCAAACAAGAAACCTACTTGAAGATGGTAAGATGATGTTGAGCTACGACTGTGAATCAACCCAACGAATAATATGATTTCAACTAATCGAGAGAACAAGATTCAAGGGGTAAGTGTAACAGAATTTGTTTCATCCTGTTCTACTGTATGTTCTGCTTTACTTGCCCAATATTTGCGTTCGCGATGACTAAAACATAATAACGCAGTTTGAGCAAAGAAAAACTCAAACGATCGACGATACTGAGTATAGTTATGAGTGGTAAATTGTTACCCTCATTCCACACCCCACAGTACTTATAACGTGAGTAGTTTACCGACCAATTTTTTGATTCGAATTTGTCGATAATGCAATACCTCGATAAAGCAAATTTTTTGAGTTGATTCATTGATTATCGAAATATTCACGGTACTATTTCTTTTATCACAGAAAATTCTGAAGAACTTGAGGAACGCTGATGGTCGAGCGATTCTCGTACAGTTATCTTTCATCGAGGAAGAACGCAGAGTATCAGTTCCTGATAAGCTTTTAACGATTTCAGCTTGCACAGGGAGGTAATAAGAGTAAACTTTCTCATTCATTTTATTCGGAGAACATACGGTATATATCCACTCTATTTTTTCTCGTCTTTCAATCTATCTTTTTATTTTTCTTCATCGAGCGTGCATCAATCATTATTCTGCGGTGTCGTCTCCGGGTATATGGTGCTCGTATAACAAAATTGAGCGAATATACGTTACCAAACAACGACTATACTATTAAGCAGAAGAAGAAAAAAAACCTTGTATGTGTATGATTTATAGTTAATCGATTATGTCATTTCTTCTTGCACGAAAACTTTTAATCCGACTATACATCGCGAACAGATTCAGTAACTTTTAGCTGCGACGAAATGTGTTGACCCAAATTCTGAACCCGTATGCAGTAAATTTTCTATCTTGGGAACAGGTGACGAAAATTAGTTCGCTATAAAACGCATACGTGCAACCTGCACACACTCACGTCAGCTTAGACGTCGAGAACAGAAGAAGCCCCTATATGAGAGCATTTTCGGCATACCAATGAAAAATCGCATTCAATTTTCTTTACGTAAGGTTATGTATGAAGTCAAACGGGTAGAAAGAACTTCTTTCATCTCAGGGCCATGAACTGAAGTAGTGAGGGTGGGGGTTAGAAGTGACTGGCTTATTTGCCGCGTTGTCCTTGTGTATACCACTCCTTTACGAGCCTTTTTCTCTCAATCTTTCTAGATTCTATTAAAATTAACTTCGTACAGTATTTCCATATTGCTGCGGCTTTAATCTGCAGCATGCATAAGGTAACATCGTTTCAGTCATAGCGATAAAGTGAACGAAGATAAAGCTACGCCGTAGGCCAACAACATCAACGACAATCTAGAAATGTAATGAATGAATTAAAACGACGACGCGATTTCCTTTTTAATTAAAGTCGAACAAAAAGCGTAATTATTTAAATTGCACGCGGATAAACACGCGTCGTCGAAGATACAAAATATTTTTCAATGTTGACTGTATATATTTTTCGGCTAAATTGTATCAACGAAGAAGACCAAGTTCAGAGCGTCTCGCAGCTTGAGTTTGCAAGATACTGTTGTAGATGCGAGTACACGTAGGTAGTATGCAAAATGGGACTTTTTTTTTTTTGTTCCTCTTACATCTCCACTTTAACGAGTTTTGAAAGTTGTTTCTTTCTACATAAATCCGCGTAATAATGGAAAATATAATTAAATTTCCTTTTTTTTTATCGGCGCGCACGTGTACGAGTGTATGAATTCTCTATAAATTATTGAAACACACGGTTGAATAGGGCATTCATATACGAGGATAAACGCGCACGAAGATTCAGTCACAATAATTATCGTACCGTCCGAGAATAGGAATTACGGAGAGAGCAGCTTGTCGACGACTCAGATTTTTCCCGAAATCTATTTCAATAATGTTGTAATTTAGCGCCGCCACGATGATGTTAGGTAGGTACGTAAACATTGTGAGGTTATTGTGACGCGCGCCTTTATCACTCCCGAGGGACGAAATTTTTTTCGTTCTGAAATTTCTACCCCGTATTTACGAGCGAAAGGCCGTCGACGCGAGCTGAACACAATTGAAAATTTATCACCTTCGTCCGAGCGCGCGTATAAACTCGAAGCTTTTAAATTATTCGTTCGTAATTCTACGTTATACCTATAGGGACCTCGGTGGACGCTGTTATCGAACTTCCTCAACATTTCCTGGTCAGTTCTCTTTCGTTCTCTCTTTGAAAATAATGCAAACTTTCAGAAAATTTTAAGGTCGTATGAATAAAATAACGAGAAGGTAAATTTTCTATCGCGTATAGAGTGAGTGTGTACGCGTGTGAGAGAGGTGGACAGATGCGTCGAGTTTTACATAGCTTTGTCGTCGATTGTTGTCTGTTTGGTTTACATTAGGGTAGAGAAAGAGAAAGAAAACAAGAGTAGATTCTACTTGCGAGAAACGTGTTCATTGAAAATTAATGCAAATAAGAAGTCAGCCGACACGTAATTCACTTGCGCATTAAATTTCAGAGAGTCGATATCTTTCAGCGCGGTAAACATCCACTTTTTAAAACAATTGTTTCGTAATAGAATATAGCCTATAGAGCGAGATAACGCAGTCTGTACCTGATCGAGAATATGTTTTTGTACTCGGAACAATCAAAAATGAAACAATAACAGACCTTGTAGCTTTTTTTCTCTCTCTCGCTTTTCGCGATTGGTATTTTAAAATATTCTTCAATTCTTTTGCTTATTTTTTTCCCCGTAATAATGCTGCAGCGTTAATAACGACAAATGTAAACGTAGATGTGTATATTAATATACATACGCACCATTCGTCGTACTAGTGCCATGATCGATTACGTAAATAATAATGAAAGAGGGCAGTTGTATTGATATTGCAAAAAAATTTTAAGTTTACAATTCATTATCTTCTCACTTTACGCAACTCATTTGCAGTAATTCCTAAATTTGCGTACGTGCATCTATTTGTATAGGTTTTTGAGAACGTCGGTTCCATATTGTTGTAGGCGTCGATTCTTTCGTTCGCTCAGTTCGAGGTACGATAATTATATTAACGCGTTGACGAAAATCGAGAACACACCGGGATGCTGGTCAACCTGTCTGGAGGATTTTTCTTTATTCAAACACCGCAAAGAACTGCTACCTAAATCTACGCATTTAAAGACGAAGTATCATGGGACCATATCGTGAACATTGCAGGTTCGAAAGATATAATAACGTCACGGAACGCATCCCTGGTGATTCTTATCCGACTTCGCAGCAGGATTGCACATCCATTTCCAAGATTCTGTGTAACGCGTACCCATCTATGGGGGGTGATCCTTTATGTGAATACGACGAGTATGACGTGTACGTATATTAGCGATCAGTAAGTCTTTACTCTCATGACAAGAAGCTGTGGCGTGTAGTCAGGTAAACAATCCCAGCGAGGAGTCGCGTCGAAGGGTCTACAATTGACGTTACGGAGAGCACTTCTTCTTCTAAAGAGTGACGAAGATCTCCGAGCATATTGAGGACAGAATTTTGGCTTCCAAGTTTTTCCTTTAATGAGGAAGAAATTTCGTTTCAATTGTACATGTACCATGATGCTAATTAACGAGGGCTGAAGCAAAGGTTGATTTTTGTTCTTGTGAATATCTTACTCTTATCTCACTGAAATTGCCTTGTGTTTCAGTCCAAATCTGATGGTAATTGAGCGCTGTTGGCCATGCTCAATATCACTGGCTGCTGACATTCCTCAACATCAGGTCTAAGAACTACAACCGCCTTCGTCCTTGACTGATGGCCTACATTCTGTTGAACTGGAAATGATGAAAGTGGAATTGGAAAAATGGAGACTTGGTTTACGATTTGTAAGAGAAAGAGAAGAGCAAACAACTTACTCTTTACGACTTCAGTAGAGGTTATCTGTGGTTAACCTATCTGTTCAACCAATAGTGGGCGCCATCTCTTTGATACGTTTTAATTAGAATACACAGAAGCTATACTAAATCTGTTGAAACAATTTCAGTCACTCAGTTATAGGAACCATTACGATTGTTCCATTATACAGCGGTTAACAAAAATATTTCTGTAGCAAACGGCCGATGAGATTGTGGTTGCGAGAGAGAGCTCGACATCAAAGGTACCTCAAGAGTCGATGAGGAAATCCGAGAATCTGGGGCAGAGATCTCGTTTGCACATGAATGAAAATTTCATCCGACCTCTTCAAAGACGCGCATAATTCTAGTAGGACGTTTTCGGAGTTCCATTCTACATTAATTTCACCTTATTTCTTAATGTGTTTGAATGTAGAAAACTTTTCTTTTACGGACAATGAGAGTAGATCGTTTTATGGTTCTAGTCCCGTGGAGTAAACTTGTAACTGGCACTCTCCTATCGCACTGTTTCAAAAATTGTATCCGAACATGAAGGACCAATTTTTATGTACACTTTCTGCTTGGAATTCACTTTATCTTCAGCTTCCCTCTTCACCACAGTTTAAATTTTGAGGTAAGTTGAATCATTTGTCGTACGTTTGTGCTGGAATTTCTGTCTTTTTCTCACATCGTTTGGTCTAGTTGCCACACCTCTTGAACTTCTTGGCGGGTAGGGATAGGGACTGTGGACATACTAGCCTTCCATATTGATTTTTAGCCTGAAAACGGGTTTGATCGTTTGTGTTTGATTATTCCTGAGAACGTAATTTCAAGACTATTATACATTCATTTTCTACGTCCAAAAATTTCTTATTGTTTTGATCGAATCAAGATCGCAACGATATGGACAAGAAAATTTTTACTATTGGATTATTCCGCCTTTCGTACGTGTCTTCTTTTCCTTCATCCGTTGGGGTGGAAATGTGGGTCCCCAATTCGAGTTTTGGATGAATCGTTGATAATACGTTTGAGTTGGATTGTGCCGCTATCTTTTCCGTTTGCGTGAGTCTCATTTTCCCTCAACCTAGAGGGAGGGTTTTCCGAATAGACGTACGAGTTACCCGGAGCGAGAAGTTCGCTTGGCCCGTTGAAACTTCTCCTCCAGGAATGATTCCCTTAACAACATTTATTATCTTCGTGTATCAAGGATAGAATATTCTGTACAATTCGAGTTTATATGTGAGTTACTACCTGGGGTTTGGTCCGCGAGTTCGACCGTTACTATTTTTCAATCTTCCACTCACTTTTATATTCTCCCTCTTCGTACCAGTGTAATCTTAGTTGCCGAGGGAGGCGCTTGAAGGAGACTAGGTTTTCGATTTCGCAACAGAGAAGGCTGTAGAAATGGAGAAGATCAGGAGATTCTTAAGACAAGAATGAATCATGCTCATGTTTATGCCAGATTATTCCGTTGCTTTTTTCGCTTTTGCTGCTCTCCTTTCTTGCTTGTGGTTGGTAGAGAGGAAAGGAGGAGCGAGCAAGTGAGCTCTCCTTTTTCACTTTGACCAGAAGTGGGCTGATCCGTTGGGCTGAATTGTGCTGCTACGTTTTTCACAAGTCTTTTTCGATTGCGTTGGCACTCTTTGACCGTTCATCGTCAAAAGCGGAAGACCGTGATCCTTTCTCTTGAATAAGTAAAATCACCCCGTGCTACATTTCTGTATGGTTATGCCGTTGTTTTTTCCAAGCGTTTGCAGAACTGTCAGACTGTGGACCCTTTTTTTGGATTTTAGAGAAAATGAGCTGGATCGTTTGTGCCATGTTTTACAAACATTTCTGAATGAGATTTATATTTTATGATATGTACCACTAGTACGTATATATTTTTGTGACTGGGTTATATCCCTCAAGAACTGCCCACTGCAGATGTCTTGTTTTTCTCATCGTTTTTTTCAGACAACTTAGCATCCTGTTTGTACTTTGTCCCTGAATGGAGGATACATCTTCCCTTGAGCTGTTGGCCTAAACGCTTGTGGAAGGCATCCGTATTTTTTTCAGTAATCTTTTTTGCTCTGCTTGTTGTAGAGCCTCTACTGTGCTGTACATATACTGCGTCTCTCTCTGCTCTGAAGTCAGTGGATTTGGTTTGCCATTCCCAAACTAACAACAGTGACTGGTGTTTAAATTGGGTATACACATTGGCACTTGGCACTTTGTCTTCATTTTGCACTGATAGCTCCCAAGTACGCCGTCTCCACTCAGTGTTATATTAGTCCATTGTCCATATTCACTCTCGTAATATCTCTGTTTCCAATTCTTCATTGCCTCAGGTAGCAGTACAGTCCAAACATCTGCCTTTCGGACTAATTGGCTTCCTCAACAATGTTTGGCCATGTGTTCTTTTTAGCAGGGAACCCGATTGCTATCCTTTTTGTTAGGGGGATGACATCCTCAGAAAACGTCCGCATCCGGGAGATTCTGTAAACTGCGTGACGTCACGTGATGTGACGTGTGACGCTTTATGACGTCATCAATGACCTTTACCTATTTGAGAGACTTGGGGGAATACTTCAACTTCCAGCCGGGATGCTTCATGACGTCATCAATGACCTTGACCTTGACTTACTCTAGAGACTGGAAAAATTTCAATTTCCACCGGGAGTTTCTGTGAACTGCGTGACGTGACGTGTGACGCTTTATGACGTCATCAATGACCTTGACCTTGACCTACGTTAGGGACTTGAAAGAATTTCAATTTCCACCTGGAGTTTCTGTGAACTGCGTGACGTGACGTCTGCCACTTTATGACGTCACGTCATCAATGACCTTGACCTACTTTAGGGATTTGGGGAAATTTCAACTTCCATCTGGGATGCTTAATGACGTCATCAATGACCTTGACCTTGACCTACTTTAGGGACTTGGAGGGATTTCAATTTCCGCCGAGAGTTTCTGTGAACTGCGTGACGTGACGTGTGACGCTTCATGACGTCATCAATGACCTTGACCTTGACCTACTTTCAAACGTGACGAACTAAAGAACGAGGCAAAAACGCCGTTGGTTTTTATGCAGGATTGAACGGATAGTCGTTCAGTTCTCCCATAAGACCTGTGTTAAAAGCCGTTCTTAGTTCGTCATCTATGCCTACTTTAAGGACTTGGAAGGATTTCAATTTCCACCGGGAGTTTCTGTGAACTGCGTGACGTGACGTGTGACGCTTTATGACGTCATCAATGGCCTTGACCTTGACCTACTTTAGAGACTTGAAGGAATTTCAATTTCCACCAGGAGTTTCTGTGAACTGCGTGATGTGACATGTGACGCTTTATGACGTCATCAATGACCCTGACCTTGACTTACTTTAGAGACTTGAAGGAATTTCAATTTCCACCAGGAGTTTCTGTGAACTGCGTGACGTGACGTGACGTGTGACGCTTCATGACACTATCAATGACCTTGACCTACTTTAGGAATTTGGGATTATTTTAACTTTCATCCGGGATGCTTGATGACGTCATCAATAACCTTGACCTACTTTGGGGGCTTGGAAGAATTTCAATTTCCACTGGGAGTTTCTGTGAACTGCGTGACGGGATGTGTGACGCTTTATGACGTCATCAATGACCTTGACCTTGACCTACTTTAGGGACTTGAGAAAATTTCAATTTCCAGCCGGAAAGCTTTATGAAGTTATCAATGACATCGAACTTGACCTACTTTAGGGACTTGAGAAAATTTCATGCGGGTTCTATGCTGCCATTGCAAACCAGCAATGGCCTCTAATTTTTTGTTCCTTGCATGTATACAATGCTCCTAGTAGCCGGCTCAAGTCACTTATTACGGCGCCTGGTTCGTATAGGGCTGCCTTGCACAATCGGTCATAGCAGAGGAGCATGTTGCAGTACCACCAGTCGACGCACTGTTGTATCACTCTTTTGTTGTTGTGTCTGTGAGCAAAGACCGTCTGCCTTATTTTGTAAAGGCATCCAACGCACCTTCTAGCATTGTTTGTCTCGCCTTGGTGCGATACCCGTGGTTGTTGTGCTACTGCTGAAATCTGTGAGATGAGCTCCATGCCTTTCTCACACTTCGGTGGCTCCGAGCTAGGGTGTTTGTCGAGCTATACACATGGTATTTTATTACAATCGTGGGGCAAAACCTTTGACTTTCAAGGGTGTGGATATAACATTTATCTTCTTTGTCATCACCATGAACTCTGTTCTTCATATGTTGAGTTGGAGGCCGCCAGCGCCATGTGCCATATCTCGCTCCATCAATTCTATTTTGTGTTTCTTTTCAGCGTACAGCTCCTTCAAGTTTTCCGCAGAAAACATCAGTCATGTATCGTCTTCATATGCATAGCTCAGAATCCTCCCTTCATCAGTATCCATCAGCACATAATTGAGGTCTATATTCCTGAGGAGAAGGCCGAGAACCCTCTCCAAGCTCACCTCTCAAAGTATTGTATTCCGCTTCAGTATTTCAATGAGGTAATCTGGGATATTGCATTCTTCCAACTGTTTTATCATTAAGGCCATTGTAGATGATCAAAAGCACCTTTACTGCAACAAAGACGCTCGAGTGTTTGGCCATGTAGTTCTGTCTTCTTCCTTTGCACATATACGATGCTCCTGGCAGCCAATTTCTAATGCATAGGCAACCAGTCACATATTACAGAGGCTGAAATGTATGAGACTGTCCGGTACAATCGTTCATATCAGAGGAGCATGCTGCGGTGCAAAAGTATACTGGACTATATTATTTCTAGCCTAGGAGTAGTGGGTTTCCTCTTAATTTCTTTACCAGCATCTTGGGGTTGATATTCTTCCCTTCTTCCTGCTCGACAAAATTTCGTGAGGAATCCTGATCTTGATCCAGAATAGTCAGCTCATAACTTGGAAATGGCCGTCTGTACCTGAATAGAGATGTGTCTCAGGGTTAGGGGCAATGCTGGCTTCACACTAAGGCCAAGCAGGGCAACTGCTTGGGAGTGCGAGCGTCTTTGAGGGGCGCGGTGCGCAGAAGAAAAATTGAATTTTTTCTGCGTGAATTGGAGGAGTGTTTGTGACTCGCAAGGGGGGTAATTTCTGTTGGTCATGTGGGGGGGGGGTAAACGTGTCCATAGGCGAATTACACGTAAGACGGCGCTGGTCAAGGGTAATGACGTTACAGAAGTGTATAGATCAAAAATAAAGAAAATGTTTAAAAAATAACTTTTTCTATGGGTTGGCCTTTTGAAAATTATGGCGTCCCGCCTGCCTTACGGGGAAAACTTACTCTACCCTAATGAAAACATTCTTCAATTCTTTCTTCTAGGTTACGAAACATTCAAGAGTGAGAAATTATAGGATTCAGTTTGTATTGGTATTGTGTTTCAAGATGACTCTGCTGCTCACCAACAAAAAAGTGAGTGTAAATGATTCAATTTGTTATCTAGTTAAATGTTCAGGGCGTCTAATGTTAGATCCTCGAATGAATGAGAACTGTAAACGATTGTTGAAAATCAGAACAGGAGACATCTACATAGGTAGTCCCTTGTCATAGTTCTTTGTTTCATCTATTCCTCATTATTTTGCTCATTAATTCTTCCCAAAAATTCCAATTTCACTTTCACATTTCATCGTTGAGCGAACGGGAAAGGATGCCGAGATGATTTTCTTTTTCGAGCACTTCATTCCTTGAAATCCTGAATGCGCTGCTGTCTAGATTGAAAAAAAAATCAAAACAGAGGTTCATCGCTGGATGACGGCGTGAATGACGATGTTCGATCAAGGCTGCTGTGTAGAGAGGATGATGAATGTTTTCTCCGCACGTATAGTAGACCCACTATTCTGTGGTCGACCAAGGTCATGCTGCCGGAGACCAATTACTCCGTGTTCATCTTGCTCGGATGATAGCGCAAAGAGCGTTAATGTTCGCCGGCGAAGGGGTTCAACCGAATATATAGAACGTAAAATCGACGGATAAAGCTGAAAAAAACAAGTAACAAAATAGCAGCGAACTACTCATAACTTATAATTACTATACCATTCATCAAATGCTAATTAGTTATTCGAGTCCGGTGTCCAAATAAACGAAACGTACCTACGGTAATTAATTCAATTATTATCCATTTTCTGACACGTAGGTATTCATTTTCGATTTCCTCTTCCTTTTCCAAAACAGCAAACTATATACACGTTTGAAAAAAGCTGGTAAAGAGAGCACGCTCCGCTATATCTTAATTTTTTACGCTTGTATTTCGGTAATTTTGTTCCTTCTCGAATAAGTCGTTGATGCCGTTACCGGTACCGGACGATTCTTCGAAATAATGTTTCTTTTCGGTCCATCTACGTATAATCATTATAATGTACGTATTTTTAAAGTCAGATAGGTACGCAGGAAAAAGAAAAAAAAAAACGTGAACTTCTCGACGTCTGTTTTTAATTGAACGTTTCGCATTTCGCGAAATTTGAGTATTCGAATTCCGCTACGCGGATGGCGTTTATACTTATCAAGAGTATTAGAAAACGACGGCGGAGGACGACGACGTGCACGTCTGTAAGGAAGGCAGGTCGCGACGCGAACGTGTATAACCCGTGCGTCGTCGTCTTCGTCGAAAAAGTAAATAATTTGGAAAATTCCGTGATTACAAGCTTCGTTAATTTGAAAAGCTTTTGCGCCTGGTTGATACTGCTGCTGCTGCAGGAACGCGCGCGCGGACTAAAATTTCGTTCTAATTACGGGGTTGACAATTTGGTTGACAGGTCTCGGTTGGATTGCGCGTCTACCTACGGGCGAGTACGCTGCGTGCTCGGAAACATCACGCTGTATCATTATACGTGTCCATGTGTACGTTGTAGACCCGCGATGATGATTTTGTAGACAACGAATACGTGGAGAAGGCGTAATAATATAAGAATGTGTACGCTATTATGGTCGTATACAGACTAACCCGAAGCACGTCTAATGAGTACTCGCTTAATGTGTCATCTTGCCTGATTTCTGGGGGAGACTTTTGCCTTCTCGCGTTGAATTGCCGAAATCCTTCCACGCCGCAACATTTCGTATACATTTAAAGCGGCTGTAGATAAGATTAAACTTCAGCAACTTTCGGCAGGAAGCAAATCTTCTTTCGCTGTAACCTTATCCTCTCGCCGTTATGTTACGCGGATGATCATTTAGTGCGAAATTTCAAATTTTCTCGCAACGGAAATTGATCATTGTATACGCACGCAGGTTTCGTGTGTAATGTATATTTCGCTACGTCGCGAAATTATATTCATTTATCTGGTTTTGCGCTTGAACAACGCTCTCCCGAGTTGACAGTCATAAACTCTCGTTCAGCGGCGTAAAATAATTCGATTTTATTTGAGCCCTCTGAAACTTAAATTATCTGTTATGCATCGGTAATTAAAATGCTGTACGTGAGGTGACTTCCTGTTTTAGAAATAGAACTATGTGATACGAGTAGGTAGTAACGTTACACTTCTCGGAGACGAATCCCTGTTGTAAGAGCTATTAGATTTTCATCAGATATCCAATCGTGAATCAGAAGTTTCACGTAGTGCTCAATGTTAAGTCGTAGTAACCAAGCTCGGAGAGAAGTTAGGTCGGACGACAGAAGAGTGCACGGGTGGTTTAGCTGGGCCAAGTATACTTGATTCAATCGGGGAAATGATTCGGCTAATTCGGATAGGGACGAGAAAAGGCTCATTATCCTTTTTTTTTTTCATGTCCTCCGGCATTCCATCAGATACACGTCCTCTTTGGAGGAGGAAGACATATTTTTCGAGCCTTTCACAATTGCGTTTTAAAGTCCTAATATTGTGTATCATGTAAGTGTCTTACATTACGATATCTTTTGCTGCTGCTGCTGCTGCTGCTGCTACTGCCGATGTTATGACGGCTTCTGCTGGCTGCGGTTGTTGCTGCTGCGTTAGCGCGTGTTCTTAATCTTCTTCCGAAGCTGAACCATTTCCTTTTTCAGGAGATTGATCTGCCGCTGCTGCTTAAAATTTTGAGGCCTATTCTTGGGCAGGTTTGTAACTTGCGTCTTCAGCTCAAGAATCGTCTTCTACTAGGGCTCAACTTTGGTGCCTCGTTGCTTCAGTTGTACATGAAATCTTGAAGCTAGCTCTTCTGCCTAGGCGATCTTCACGTCCCTTTCGATGATTTACTTCTCCATTTGCTCAACCCTTACCTCTAGATCAGTATCCAAGGTTGAAAGGAACAACCCCGGCCAGCATCAGAAGACTCGGCGTCAATTCTAGCTCTCTTGTTGACTCGTTCTTTGTGTTTGATCTCTGGCGATGACTCGTGGCCGCGTTTGTAAAAGACTTCCTACCGCTTGAGTTTAGCAGGAGACGTATGTACTCGCCACTTTTTAACATTGTCCCAATACATCATCGTATGTATCATCTTGACCAGTTGCATTGGCCATTGCCTTATATTGAATTTGGGGACAAACACCCTCTGCTGTTCAGAGGTATTCAGCTCATGTCGACTCCTGTCGACGTCGATTAGGGAGGCTTATGTGACCAGAGAGCTATGATCTACTGTTAATCGACGCAAAAGAGCAGTCGACTTGAAATTGATGAATAATTTTGAGAAGTCGACTTCAGACGACATCAATGTGGGGTCGATCGGTAGTCAGCCTGCATTGTCAGAGAACTGCAAATCGACTTGAATTCGGCTCACCATGCAGTCGATCTTAGGTCGATGAAAAAATTCAGAGAAATCGACTCGAAGTTGACTCCAGATTGACTTTGGTTCAAAACGGCCAACAGCGTACGTAACCATAAAACTAAAAATCGACTGCCAATCGATCACGCCCGTCGAGAGCTCCAGTCGGGTCTGGGGCAAGGAACCCAGCGGCCCCCCCCCAAAAAAAAATTAGAGGACATTGCAATTGCAGGTTTGCAATGGCAGCGGAGAACCCGCAACCTCCCGCGCTCGCGATGACGTTGGCGTGAAAATGCCCCCTATAAAAATGAGTTGACTAGGCTCTTCTCAGTGCTGGACCTGATATAATGGAGGCTGGAAATTGAAATACCGTATTTCTTATAAGTCCCTAAAATAGGTCAAGGTCAAGGTCATTGATGACGTCATAAAGGGTCACACGTCACGTCACGCTGTTCACAGAAACTCCCAGTCCAAATTGAAATTCTTCCAAGTCCCTAAAGTAGGTCAAGGTCATTGATGACGTCATAAAGCGTCACACGTCACGTCACGCTGTTCACAGAAACTCCCAGTCCAAATTGAAATTCTTCCAAGTCCCTAAAGTAGGTCAAGGTCATTGATGACGTCATAAAGCGTCACACGTCACGTCACACAGTTCGCAGAAACTCCTGGTGGAAATTGAAATTCCTTCAAGTCCCCAAAGTAGGTCAAGGTCAAGGTCATCGATGACGTCATAAAGCGTCACACGTCAAGCCACGCCACACGACGTCACAGAAACTCCCGGACGCGGACGTTTCCTGAAGATGTAATCCTCCTAACAAGATGGATAACGGGTTCCCCGCTAAAAAAAAATTCGCCCCTGCGTGCCATTAACAGAGCCGAGCCCGGGGACAAAATCCCCAGTTGCCCCCCCGTCCCTCTCGTTAGGCCTGCAATCGACACAAGACAGTCGATGCCAACTCGACAAAAAATTTCAGAAAATTAGATTCGAGATTAACTCGAGATCGATTTGAGGTTGATTTGAGGCTAGCTAGGGTACCTAACCAAAGAACTGCTTATCGAATTGAAATTGACCTAACCTCGCAGTCGACTCAAGGTCTATACAAGAATTTGAAGAAGTTGACTCGAGATCCACGTCCATTCCAGGTCGATTTGAAGTCGACCATCAGCTCATGTCACCCGTGAACTACAAATCGACCTAACGGAGCAGTCGATAGAAAAATTTGGAGACTTGAAATCGAGTCTAGATCGACGTCCATTTCAGGACGACTTGAAGTCGACCACCTGCGTAACTAAACAGAGAACTATAAATCGACTTGAAATCAAAAATGGACTCAATAGATCTGACGATTGGCTGATGACGTCATAGGATGATTAATTTACGGTTTGATGACGTCATCAAGGTAGACTTTGAGAACTTCGCGAGTCGATAACGCCTCAAAAATGTAATTATGTTGAAAGGTGTTGGGAAGTTGACTGGAGATTGACGTAAAATCGACGGTTCAATGATATATGTATTGACGCAATTTCGACAAAGACTTGAAAAAAACAAATTCTCGCTCGATTTTACGTCGATCCTCATGTCACTGATCGACGTCATCGTTCATCGAGTGATGTATGGGTAACGCGACACCTACTCAAAGATCAAAATTTTTCCAAATTCTACTCTTGATCTATGCAGATCAATGGTCGCCGGTATCCACAGTTTAGAGCTTTGCATCGGGAATCCGGAGGGCTCGGATCGAGAGTGGCCTGGCTTCATTTTCTCCTCGAGGTCCGAGTGCTACACTATGTCCGTCAATGAGGCAATTACAGGGGTCCACCTCACTGAACGAAGAAGCGCTTGGCACTCAGCTTGGAATTCAGGTGGTCCTGTGTCATGGACATGCGCGCAACTACTCCTCAACCAGAGTTTTCACCCACCTTCGGTAGTTCACTAGGAGCTCACGAGCGGGGCTTCGTGACTCTGGTCTCTCGTGGGGGGGGGTGGTTCTAATTCATTTTTTGTTGACATTTGTTTTGTTCTGAACGCCCTGTTGGTATCCGCCATTTCTTCAAAGACCCTCAAAAAGATTTCTGCGGACTTCCGCTGATCTAACAATAACGATCAGGAGAATAGTATCTCTCATACTCGTCACTGAGGTACTTTTTTCTTGATCGACTCTATGTAACGGAAGACTACGATATCAGCTTAGAACGACCAAGAGAAAAGTATGGTTCATAGAGGTGACTAAGATACTTCTCCCTTGAGCACAAGAATTCTCCCTAAGCGAGTCGCTCTTCCCACTTGGCGAGCAAGGAGCGCCTGGCGTCCTGCTTGCGCCGCAGGGCTTGTCGGATGGTCATTGTCTTCTTCTTTGCCTCGATTCTGCTTGCTCTTCTGCCAGCAGATCAATTGGTGGTGTCCATGATAATACGCAGAGAGCTTTCGTCGACACAGCGCGGTAGGCACCAACATATCTAAGCGCAGGTCTTCTCTTCTGTACTCAATCCTCATGAAGTTGACTCACACTGAAGCTCCATAAAAGAGGACTGACATTGCTACGCTCATGTATAGTCTTCTTATAGCTTTTCTTGATCCTCCTTGATTCGAAAACAGACGGGACAAACGTGCCTTCACCTTGGCAGCTTTCTCCGCCACTTTTTCTCCAAAATGGAGTCGGACCAGAGCTCCAGGTACTTCAGTATTTTCTGGGTCGCGATTTCCACACCTTGCATACCCTGTTACATATAGGAGGTCCGCGCCCCCTCTCCGTTTCCTTAGCATCAGTGAATAAACTGATCAGAACTAACCAGAGAAGAGTAACGATCTAATACACTTTGGTTCAACAGCCATCATCGGCCAAGTATGTCCTTGAAGAAAAGTTGATTGAAGTAAATTTTCATTTACATGGTGGTGACTCGCTAGTTCAGTCCTGAATTCTCTGCGGACGTTCTTGGGTTTAGCCGTCCTTGAGTTAGTTGCTTTCATGTCTCGTCTGATGATGGTTGTTGAAACAAAAGCGCTCGCCGATTTGTAACTCAGATTCACTCCTCGGAGTATTCCACCCTTAAAGAATTCGACTAAATTGTTATGGGCGTATATTGCACTAGAGACTTGAGAAAGTTCGATAGAGAGAAGGGCACATAGTAAGCGAGCTTTGAAGAGCCACAAATCTAAAATCAGACCCGTATCACTAATACGGATTCCAATATATAACTCTCGCCGAACTAGTTATTCCCCGTGCGGCATAAAGGTCATTCGATGAGTCGTCCAAACAGCCCGTATAGTTTCAAATGTCATAACAGCCATTCACCTTTTCACGCGGTGACGAGTGTGACGTGACGTATCTCTTCTCCGCTCTTTTCTTAAACTCTTGTTTACTTTAATGTACGCCAACAGACTTTTCTTCATTACAAATGCATTGGAATATGTTCACGTTTCCACAGTCACGGTCGGTATTTCTGATAATATTCTTCGTTAATTACGCTCGTAATAAAATGAGTCCGTATAGTAACTGTGCTTGCTACACAATAACTAGTTAATTCTTGATTCAACCTCATTTTTGATGGTTTAACGATAATACTGTTCAAACATAGATATTCGAACAGCACGTTTCGAATGATAGTTGGAATAGGGGCGTAACCTATATCGTCTAATTGATGAAATTTGCTCGTTGAGGTAGTTTTCTCGGAAGAAATTCATATTATACAAAGGCCTTGAAAATGTTCATCCATAAACGTACGTTACGTGTACCGTACAGTCATTCAGAACCGGAAAAACGTCGTCCAGTCGATCGTTTCTGTATGTACGCGATGCTTAACGCTATTTTTTTTTTCTCGCACGCTGTAAAATTTATAAAACGTCGGTAACGCCTTCCTAGGTGACGCCTTCGGTATGCTCTCCTCTTGATAAATTATATTTTCTGACAACTATCGCCGTTGAATATCTCACGTTCCGCAGCTCGAGAGAGCAAGCGAATAGAGATACTGTTGTAATCGATGTGCATCGTGAATCGTGCCATTAAAACTGTGCGAAACGGTCACCAGATAATAAGGAATCGATCAACAGGAAATATTCTACACACATATATGTAGGGGGGTGGAAGTATATCTAGCGCGTAATGGGGACAAGAATCAAAATTTGTCGCGCTGATGGCAGTTAGGGAGTGCAAAGGACGTACAGCGGCATCGTAAAATGGCACGAGCGACGCTACACCTTGCTCGGCGAAAATCGTAAAAATTTTGCAAAATTCGTCTTGCTGGGTAGTTAAAATTCATAGTCGACTGTATTAACAACGCTTTTAATTCGCGGATTTAATGTTTTCGAATTAAACGCGCAGAAAAATAATACGAAATGAAGACGTCGTGTAGAAGCTGACAATCTACTTTGCTTTGAGATTACCTCGTTTTAAAGTCGTAACTGCATTCGTATAACCGCGTAGGTTAACATCGTATAAATGTAAATTGTTCGAAATCATTATTGACGTCGACTGTACGTATCTAGCTTGAGTGCCGACTCGACTGGTTTTCTCACGCGAATGAGTGCGAGAAAATATTAGAAAAATATACGTACGTACGTATCTCGGATACCCAACAACGTATACACATAATATTCTTCACGATATCACTCTCTTTGTCTAGCAAAGTATATAGAGAGCCACAGAGCCTTATAATTCTACGTGTGCCATGCAAATGCTAACGGCGACATTTTAACGATTTCCTCGTCGCTTTTTTTTGTAAGTACGCGAGATACAGTTTTCTGCAGGAAAAAAAGGTACTGTAGTTCTCACTTTCATTACGTTACAGTTTTTAGTCTTCACCTAAACAGGGTACAACGTATACACCGTCGTCGTACAATATCAATATAGGTTTTACGAAGCTAATTTTTGAAACGAACTGCTGTACGACGGTCCTCAATGATACAGTTATGTAGATAACAAATTGGAAGTAAGTACAATTTTATCGTCTCTGGCAATGAGTATAAAAGAAAATTGTAGCGATTCAAACCGCGCCACATTTAACGGTAATTTAAGAAACTGAATTAAATCTGTTTCGCTACAAAGTACGATATAAATTTTCTTCAAATTACTAATAGCTATCACGTTGTTTGTCGCTATCGTTTCAGCGTGTGACGCGGACGTGGAAGGACGGCGGAGGGAGAAAAAATGAAGTTACATTAAATCGAAAAATATCACTCTTGATTACGAACAGAAGAATAACTACAAAAATTAACAACGACTGTTATCGTACACCACTTTTCAAATTTTTTTCTCGTTCACTTGTGATGCGAGATAATGAAGGTCTCGCCAAAATTTTGCGAAGGGAAAAAGTACCGCTCGTTATGTTGCCAGATTTTCCGCGAGTTCCCGAAGTTACAGTATTAGAATTTTGTCGGACTCTTTGTGAATAGAAGGATGGCGCTATGGGGTTTTCTGATCGAAAGATCCCGTTGAACCATGTCGACTCTTAATCGACGTCGATTGATAAGTAATCGAAACAAATTCGACGTCGATTTCCAGTCGAAATAGTTCCGGGGTATGTCGACCGTACATCGACCGCAAATCGACCGTAATCGACTGCAAATCGACTCGTTGGTTTCCAATGTATGACTCGAAGTCGACGTCGTTATCAAGTCGATTTAAGGTAAGCGGTTCTCTAGCAAGGTGTTCGAAAAGATGTGTGCTCAGTTCGACTGTAAACAAAACGCAACCCGCATGCACATATGAAAATACATGGGACACCGAATTGACGTCACCCGGTTCCGTTTTACATTGTTTTAAATGGAGATCAGCTGATGTAGCGCCTTGTTGCTTACATTGAACTGAGCACACCTCTTTTCAAACACTTTGGTTCTCTAGGACTCAAGATCGACGTCGTTATCAAGTTGCTATACTGCTAAAAATCGACGTCGTTATTGAGTCGATTTGAGGTGGACAGTGGCCTTCGACCCAAAATCGACTCACTATCGACGTCGTTACGAAGTCGATTCTGGGTGAATGGTCTACTATACTGCTGAAAATCGACGTCGTTATTGAGTCAATTTGAGGTGGACGGTGGCCTTCGACCCGAAATCTACTCACTATCGACGTCATCATCAAGTCAATTTGAGGTGAGCCTTTTTCTACGACTAGAAATCGACCCGCAATCGACGTCGATATGAAGTCGATTTCGTTGCTCGACCTTTTTAACAGGTAGCTTGCTTCTCAAAAATATAGTAGTTTGATTCCTCCTTAAGTAACTATGAATGCATAACTGATCTACGAGTGGTGAAGTTTCAGAAAAAAACAGGTCGATATGGAGTCGAAATCAAGTCGACATCATTAAACGGAGCTCAAATTTTTTCTGGATTAGGAATTTACGTCGATTTTAAGTCATTTCCGAGTAAACTTCCTCAGTTCCGGTCGACCGAGAATAGACTCCTTATTAATTGTCAAGTCTACGTTATTTGACAAAGTTCACATTTTTTGTTGACCAAAAATCGACGTCGATTTCGAGTCGACCTTTTCAAATTTTTTATCGACCAGGAGTCGACTCAATTTCGACACCGACAGTGAGTCTACCTCCAGTCAATTTTTGGTCAACATTAGGGCCAAACTAAATTGACTCGAAATCGACTTCGATTCTAAGTCGATTTCGAGTCAACAATAAAAATATTGTAGTCGACCGAAAGTCGACCATTTGCTGCCGTCGACAATAGGTGTACAAATTGTTCACATTTTTCTCATATCAATCACATTTTTGGTAGCCTAGGAGTCGACGTCGAAATGCAGTCGACATGATATTGAACAAAATGTTATCCAAGTCGACGACATTTCCACTCCAAATCGACGTCGTCATGCAGTCGATGTACTTTAAAATCGACTGCATTTTTAAAGATTATATAATCTTAAACTGGTATAACTTTCACTCAATGTTGACGTCGATTTTCAGTCGATTTCTAGTCAACAATGAGAATATTGTAGTTGACCGAAAATCGACTAATTGTTGCCGTCGACATCGGGTGCACAAATTGTTCACATTTTTGGCAGCCTGAGAGTCGACGTCGAAATACAGTCGATATGATATTGAACAAATTGTTATCTAAGTCGACGATTCACTGTAATGGCCTTCAGTAAAGATGTCGATTTGACGTCGAATTACAGTCGATTTGAAGTCGACATTGCCTATGACTCGAAATCGACCCTAAATCGACGGTCGACATGGTTCAACGGGATGACAGTGGTAGTTCACATTCATCTCTTTCACCCTACCCTGCCAGCTCTGCTAGAGTGGTGCTACTCACAGTTCAACTTACTTGATATTTGGAAAATAATTTGTAAGACGGCAGATCTTAATTACCGTTCACTCTTTGATAACGGAATTTTGATTGGTACGACGTGGACACAGAGTTTCATGTAATAGCTAACAATCGCCTAGAACCAAATGTTGTATATTTTGGCCGCTGGTCGCCTTAGAAAAGAAACGGGGGCGTATGAGCGTGCCCGCATGTCCAAAGTGGTCCCCGAAAAACCGCACCTCCGACTCCGGTATCCACCCTTTAGGGCATTGCGTCGGTAGTCCAGTCCAGAGGGGTCGAATTGAGAGTGGCGTGGCTCCATTTTCTCCACGAGTTCCGCGCGCTATGCAATGTCCATCAATGAGGCCGCGACAGGGTTCTACCCTACTGACCGAGGGAGTGTTCGACACTCGACCTGGAATTCAGGCAGTCCTGTACCGTGGATACACGCGTATCTACTCCTCCACCAGAGTGTTCAGCCGCCACTGGGAGCCCATTAGGGGCTCACCAGCACCGCATCGCAACCCTGTCTTTTCTTCTTCTTCTTCCTCTTCTTTGCCTCTTTTGTTGGTTGTCTTGTGCTTGCTCCCATTTCTCTTCTTCTATTGGCGCTCCCTCCTGAGTGCTTTGTATGTCGTGGTGCTAGTACCGACGAGAAGAGATGTGACAGCTGCAGCTGCAGCAGCAGCAGCAGCAGCAGCATGGGGGATGGTACACGTGGATGTGAGAGGCCACAACGTGACTACATCTGCAGCTCCCATTCCGCGTTCATTTTCTTCTTCATTACCTTAGTAGATATGTGGTTTCATGCCTCCGTTGAGCGTAGCATGCATGGAACCAAGTTGCTAGGGGCGAGTTCTTCATCTTCCCCGATCTCCTTTAGGGAAAGTTTTAGCTCACCCTGCTCACGTCTCCACGCCTCGCACTCAAAGATAGTGTGTTGTGGTCCATCAACCCGCTCCTGACAGTGTGAACACGACGGTTGCTCTACTTTCCCCATTTTGTATTGGTACTTGTTGAAGCACCCATGGCCACTCATCATTTGTGTGAGATGAAAATTCAACTGCCATAGTCTCGGTCCATCCACTGGTCAAGTGGGTCCACTCGCCCTTCCTTGTCTGGGTGAGTCGCTCTTTCCACTTGGCAAGTGAGGAGGGCCTGGCCTACTGCTTGACCCGCAAGGCTTTTTGGATGGTCCTTGTCTTCTTCTTTGCCTCGAACGCTCGTGCTTCCTCCTCTGCCAGCAAGTCAATTGGCAGTGTCCGTACTAATACGTAAAGAGCGTCCGTCGACACAGTGCAGTAGGCACTACGTAACACACCTAAGCGCAGCTCTTCGTTGGATTTTTAGCGGGAAACCCGCTATCCATTTTGTTAAGGGGATTACATCCTCAGAAAACGTCCGCGTCCGGGAGTTTCTGTGAACTGCGTGACGTGACGTGTGGCGCTTTATGACGTCATCAATGACCTTGACCTACTTTAGAGACTTTGAAAAATTTCAACTTCCAGCCGGGATGCTTTGTGACGTCATCAATGAACTTGACCTACTTTAAGGACATGGAAAAATTTCAATTTCCAGCCTTCATTATATCAGGCCTAGCATGCAGTATACTGAGAAGAGCCCTGCTTACTCATTTTCTGAGGGGATATTTTTGCGCCAACGTGATCGCGAGTGCGAAAGGTTGCGGGTTCCCCACTGCCACTGCAAACCTGCAATGACCTCTTATTTTTCTATTTCTCTTCTTCTGTACTCAATCCTTGTGGAGTCGGCCCACACAGAGGCTCCATAAAGGAGGATTGACATCGCTACGCTCATGTAGAGTCTTCTTATGGCCTCTCCTGGTTCTCCTTGGTTCGACATGAGGTGGGACAAACGTGTCACCACCCTGGAATCTTTCTCCGCCACCATCCTAAAGTGGTGGCGGAAGCTGAGCTTGCTGTCTAACCAAAGCCCTTTGGCCGCTGATAACAACCCTGGCAAGGATCTTCATCTGCGATTGACTTCGAAACTGAGGAGGACTAAGATTCTTACGAACATGCGTACACGGACATAAGAATTGGAGTTCTACTTCAACAGCTTCTCCCTTTCAGAAATACGTTACTAACGTAGAAGATTGATATAAATAACGACTCACAACTTCAAAAAGGACCTTATGTCCAGTTGGCCTATATTCTACAACAAGCAATCGCTCAGTTTGTGACACCTACACGTACCCTTTTGTGTGTGATGAATTTTTTTCAACGTCAGTTGCCTGAAATTTTACCGCCGACGCTGACGTATGAAATTGAGAAGGATGCAATCAGATGTAAGAATATGACACTCGCCTGTAACTAAGGCGCTTTCCTAACACGCCACGTCACCTAGCAACTGGCTTATCATGAGATCTCCCGTCAACACAGTTCTTGAACTCGTCACTGTGTAAATGAAATCTGAATTCATCTCAAATTATTTTTTCGCTGTTCTCTACTCTTCATCTGTGGATCAGTCTCTTAAAAGATACAGAATTTGAAAAAGTCTTCTGAAATGCAATTAAATTAGACACTTTCAGAACTCGCGCAATTAATTGGCAACGTTGTAAGAGTGTTCATATACAAGTTGTGAACATCTTGTTTCGGGGTCTGGTGATGTGTCTCATTTCTTCAGAAATACGTTACTAACGTAGAAGATTAATGTACGGATTGACTGCTCTACTTCGAAAAGGACCGTATGGCCAGTTGGCCTCTATTCTACAACGAGCAATCGCTCAGTTTGAGACACCTCACACTTACCCTTTTGTGTATGATGAAATTTTTTTTCATCGCCAGTTGCTTGACGTTTTTCCGTCGACGCTGTCGTATGAGGTTGAAATAACGTCTTTATGGATACAGGATTTTCTCATGGTTTGAAAGCGAGAGCACGATCAATCAGATGTAAGAATTTAACTCGCCTGTAACTAAAGCGCTTTCTTGACACGCAACGTCACCTAGCAACTGGCTTATCATGAGATCCGCGGTCATCACAGCTTTTGAACTTCTCACGTAGGAAATGAAATCAAAATCCATCTCAAATTATGTTTTTGCAGTTCTCTGTTCATCATCTGAGGATCAGTCGCTTAAAAGATACAGAATTTTGGAAAGTCTTTTGAAATGCAATCAAATTAGACACTTTCAGAACTCGCGCAGTCAATTGGAAACGTCGGGAGAGTTTATATACAAATTGTGAACAATTTGAGTCGGGGTCTGGTGATGTGTCTCATTTCTTCAGAAATACGTTACTAACGTAGAAGATTGATACAAAGCATTAAATTCCAACTCAACAAGGACCGTATGGCCAGTTGGCCTACATTCTACGACGAGCAATCGCTCAGTTTGAGACACTCACATGTACCTTTTTGAGTATGATGAATTTTAACAGACAACTTTTTTATAATGGGGGGGGGGTATTTCCGAAAAAAACGTCCGCTGTCCCGGAGGCAACCTAACCTAACTTGACCATGACCATGGGATTTGGAAAAAATGTTGTCTTTGTAGTACTATCGCTTATAGCTTGCTTGGAGGATGAAATTTGTCTAATGGGCTTGGAGGTTGAAATTTTTCCCAGTCCTTCTTCTATCACCTATAGCTTGGACTACCACCTATAGTTTGAAGGTCAAATTTCCTTCAAGTCGCCCATCTATTACCTAATTAGCTCAATCGAAATCTTATCATATAATTATACTTGTATTAAGCGAGTTTACTACAAGGGGAGTCCTGGCCTAGTTCAAGTCCAATATATTTTTTTCAGATATTGATAATCCGTAGATCTGGCAGCACTAAAATATCTCCTTCAAGTAACTAGATATGCAATACTCCGTACTTCCCTTCAATGAGTCAGATATACAACGTTTCAAACACCATAAGATTCATAAAACAGGTTCCCTGCCTCCTCTCATTTAACTCCGTTAAAGGACCCGTGAGTTTTTTTTTTCCATCGCCACTTGCTTGAAATTTTCCTGCCGACGCTGTCGTATGAGGCTGAAATGAAGCCTCTATGGATGCAAGATTTTCTCATATTTTGAAAGCGAGAGTACGATCAATCAGATGTAAGAATTTATGAATGATGGACGTAAGATTGTTAACTCATACCCTCCTCTTTTGTCCCTCCAACTACGGTCCATACCTTTGTCAGAAAATTTTCAGGATCATTTCCCTCTCAAAAGAAGACAAGTGATCCTCCCTTCTGGAGGGAACATTAAATCTTGGATGTGTCTGTATTTTTATTGTATCGATTTATCAATATCGATTTTATTGATTTTATGTATTATCGTCTGAGCTCACTCAATTAGTATTCTCTAGCCTAGTGTAATGGAGTTTATGTCAGTAAGTCCCAGTATACTGAATGCTATAGGCCTAATGTAATGAAAGTAGGAAAGGTCAAAATTCTTTTGTCCCTGAAGTAGGTCGAGGTCACATGACGTCATTTGCGTGACGAGAATTTTAGACTGACTCCAATCCGTCCTCAGGAATATACCTGTTCAACTCGGTGGCGTCGATATCGAATAATTTCAATTACCTCCAGAGCCAATCGTTTGAAGTACGAAATTTTGCTGTGGGGGAGAACTCCCGACCCCTCTCTGAAGGTATGATAGTGATCAGTTAAAGCCGACTCATCCACTTTACTCGTGTTACGTGCGCTGATGGTCGGTTCCAAATCGACATTGATCTGGAATCAATTTTGAGTGGACTTCTCCGAATTGTTTCATCGACCTGAGATCGAGTACTCGGTTGGGTGGATTTCAAGTCCGGTCAGTTACGCTGATGATCGACTTCGAATCGAGGTCGATCTGGGGTCAATTTTGAGTGGATTTCTGTGAATTTTTTTACAGGTATGAAGTCCGACAGCTCTGTTATATCAATTTGAACTTGATTTGTGCTTCTCTTGATACGTACATTGATGGTCGAGTTCAAATCGACGTCCGTTCCAAATCTATTTCGAGTCGACTTCTCTAAAATTTTCATTTACCTAGTGGCGATGACAGGGGAGAGGACGAGGGGGATGAATCCCTTCCTATTCAGGATCAGAACAGTGCTGCCGCAGATCTACAGATTTTTGGTCCATGAAAAAAAAAAAACGGATTTTTCCGTAAAATACGGATCTCTTGTGCTCAAGGGAAAAGTACCCTAGTCATTCTAGTGAGAGAAACTTTTCTCTTGATCGTTATATGCCGATATATGGCAGTCTGTTCTCACGAGTCGATGAAGGAAAAAGTACCTCAGTCACAGGTGTGAGACATACTTTTCTCTTGATCGTTGTGTGCCGATATCGTAGTCCGTCTCCATTATGAGTCGGTCGAGGGAAAAGTACCTCAATCTCGGGTGTGAGAGATATCTTTCTCTAGATCGTTATTGTTGAATCGGTCAAACTCCGTAGAAATCTGTTTTAGGCTTAGACAAAATGGCAAATACGGATTTTTGAAAATATCAACTGGCAGCCCTGGATCAGAATTCACGTTCGATACTGATGAACAGAAAAATTCACGGGTTCCTTAACGCAGTTGAATGAGGAGAGTTAGGGAACCTTATGGAGTCTCATAGCGTTGCATATCTGGCTCATTGAAGGGGCGGTGTTTAAAGCATTGCAAATCTGGTTCATCAAAGCGTGGAGTGAAAGAAAAGTGAGCCAGTCAGCTTTTACTGATGACTTAGAGTGGTCATGCCCTCAGAGAGAAGTTGAGAGTTATCTTCCGGAAAAAATTGAAATTATTCGACATTGGACTTCAGTTTCTAATAATAACGACGTCACCGTGTTGAATAGGTGTATCTCTGTGGAGGGATTGATTGAATTAGTCTACGAGAATGATTAACATTTTGATCTTTCACCGGTTCAGTCAAGATCTCGTTCAATGTTACTTGTTCTTGCATGTGTTGTGTTTAGTCGCTTTCTATATTTTGCTTGGTGTCGTCTTGTTTCTCGAGGTCTTTGCAATTTTGCTTTTCACTCCTTATCATGGATAACCGCCAATTGGAAGAATGTATCGATTCTAGCTTCTCCCACCCTGGAATTTACGATGAAAAACGAGGGACAGGATTTGATCATGTAAGTTGTACTGAAGTTTATCTCTACTGTCTCTACGGAAGTTTCTAACCTAAGAGATCACATTTCACTTACAAACTAGCGCACACCACCCGAAATTTTTGTTTCGAAAAGGCGTTATTTTTCTTGCAAATTATGAGCAATAGAGCGTTTAGTCGCGAAGCATAGAAGAGCTGAAATGTGAAGAGACGTATCTACTTTTAGAAATTCAAACCTTCGTTTCACCAGACCTTGAAGAATGCGAGAAAAGCTCCACGATTGGACGAATTGTACACCCGACGAAGTTGATTTTCGCTCTCGTGTCGAATAAGTCAACGATTCGTTCCGGAAATGAGGGCAGCGCTCACGAAGAAGAAGCGAAGAAGAGGCGAATTTACTTTTGTACGGGGAACCATTCATTCATGAGGCGGCATTTGTACCAGAGCTCACTAATTTCCTTTACACTTTCGTGAACGACAACATTGGATACTCGTTTTTAAGGTCCTGCAGACGACAACAATTTTCATGCATCGGGTCGTAAACGCTAATTCATATTAGGTTCCATAAAAGGGTACTCTTCGAAAGATTTACGTTTGCGTATACGCTTTCATTTCTAAGCCACTGATTTCATTACCTCAAAACTTCTATATCGAGCTCAGATGAACGACCAAGCGGATGGAAATTCCCACAATTTGTTAGTTCTACGATGGTGAGCGAACAATGTGATCTGACCTGCTCCTTATAAACTAAATTATGTTTACGCTTCTTTTTTCTTCATCTGCTTTAAATACTTTAGAGGTCTACTGCATACGATATTGAAGAATTTAGCTAATCCGGATGACGAATGTCAAAAAAGAATATTAATTTAGCTACCTCACATCGGTGTACGCGTAAAATCTATACAGTTCGACTCCGCATTACGGTATTTCGTATGCGTCCGATTATTTACGGTGTCTGGCTGCGTTTAGTTTTTCAAACAAAACGAAACCACGAAGATCGCCTTGGACAGTCTGATGAATCACCATATATGTGTAACAACCTAAATTCGTATGTAGACCGGTATAATACATGAAAAGTACTCGGTACGTAGTGTAAAAAATGTTGAGTGAAGTTACAGTAAATCGTGTGACTAGAAAAATATTTGTAACTGACGTGCCTCGGCCTTGATGGTGTACAACCTCTTGTACAATTATCAAGTTGATCACAAAGGTCAGCGACCTTCTGAGCGTGAATACATTGAACTTGTTCCTTCTCATAGACTCCGAAGTGGATGATGTATTTCATTATCAGTCTTACAACATACACCAACACCCAGTTATGGCTTCGTATATTGCTCAATAACGTGTAACTTTATAGGATTTCGCCGACTAATTTCGGGTACCGCACTGGACACGAATTTTCCTAAAGATGATGCATGAGAGTTGGGTGGCAAATTTTTACGCTCGGTCAGGCAGCTCGCGAAAACGCGATTGCCGACGGTCGTTGAACTTTTTTAATGTTTCGCAACTTGAAAACTCGCGCGCGAAAACTGACGGAAAAACTTTCTCTTCGGCGAACCGACAAACGATTTCTGTTCGAGTACAGACTTCGCGAAAGGTTTTAATAAATTTCGTCAGCTCGTTGATTGACCCTCTTCCACTACCATTTCCTCAATTCTCGCGGTAACATATTTTCGAGTTTGAAAAATCGCAGTTATTGCGAAAAAAATTGAAATAAAAATGAATTATTACAATTTTTCTTTCTAGTAAAGCCAAGTGAACACTTCGTGTCATGCAGCTAAAATGCAGCTAATTACTTATTAAATATTAAGACAGCATCCGCAGACGTCTTAATCGTGAATATGAAACTGAAATGAGAAGACCGGTATCACGAAAGAATGGTAACAAAATTTAAATTAGAACAGAAGAAATTGTCAGTTCAGTTTGTTCGCTGCTCGCGGAGTCTCGTTCGTCGAGTACGTTAATGGAGGCGGGCAGAGAATCTGTCTAATCGATCAAGATCGATTATTAGGTCAACATGTGAAATTCAGTAGCAAAATTTCTTGGAGCCTCCCACATGAGTGGTCGAAATATTTCAAAAATTCCCTCTCTCTTCGAATGCAAGAGAAAGATTGAAACTGTGTGCATATGGCTCAAAAGTTGATATTTTTACAAGTCTTCTTTTTGACTTGATGAATCAGGTGGACGGAGATCTTCTCGCTGTGTCAACCGAAATTCGACAGTCGCTTTAGTTCTTCCCCGTATTTCGACCGTGAATCGTTTCAAAATGACTGGATTTTGATTTTAAATCAACCACTCCTATTTACCATCCACTGGTCGTCCACGTCGAGCGTTGGTTCAATTTTCTAGGTTACGATAAGACGTATTGAGGAAGGGATATACCAATGAGTGAGCTAAACTTGAAGTCATCCTTCCTCAAACAATACTTGCACTTAACGTAGACAGTGCGTCGACTGGAAGTGCATAATCTGACAGAGTTTCAGAATGAAGGTCGAAAATTAGTCGACTACCGCTATCAGAAATTAAAATCGATACCGAAATTGTTTCGATTTGTTCATTGCTGCACTGGTCAAGCATGATTGAAATTCTCAATGGCCATCGTTATACAATTATGATTGCACAATCTGTACGCGGGACAGAGTGCTACAGGGAGGTGGCTGTACACCAACTCCAGGTCGACCTGCGCACATTCTCAGGAAACGAGCAGCCGTAACTTGGAATCTCGTGTTAATTCAATTGAACATGGACCCTTACTCAACGAGAATGATTTTTATTGTGGTTTGGCCTGAAATCTTTCTACGTGTAGAGACGGAGAGGGGGAAAGAGGGGGGGGGCAATTACGGTCTTTGGGCAGAAACTAAAAATTTTAACAGGGAATCTGTTTTATTGGGGGTCTTTCCGAGAAAACGTCCGCCGCGTCGTCCGGCCGGCAAACTTCTGAAGTCAAAAATTTCCAAGCACTCTCCTATCATGTATAGCTCGGATGTAATGCTTTACATACCAATTGGCTTAGTCTCTTCAAAAAACCAGATATGCAATGCTCTAAACATTGCCCCTTCAATGAACCAGATATGCAGTGCTATGAGACTCCATGCAACGCTCTTCCCAAATACCCCTTAAAACTGGTTTCTTGCCTCTCCTAAGGAACGCGTGAATTCTTTTGTTCATCAGCACCGAAAGTGAATTCTGATCCAGTGCTTCCGATATTTTCAAAAATCTGTATTTATCACCTATAACTAGAGACCGGATTCCTCGGCTTTTCTGCTTTCATTTTGCTTAACGATAGAGAAGTGCTGATGATGTATGAGTATGTTTCATAGCGAAGGGAGCTCAGGAAAAAAATTTTATTTTGCCGAAAAATGCCGAAAATGAAATAAATGCCGAAAACAGTTATAAATGCCGAAAAAAGCCGAAAAATCTCAATTAGGCCTAAACACAGAAAAGCTCCAAAAAAATGACCAAATAATTGCAAAAATACTAAGAAAATTTAATTTCAACTGGCTGAAAATTTGCAAAAATTAATACATAGAGCGAAAAATTAGTTTTCATAAATATCATTATTCATTAAGTAATTATCAGTAGGACTTATTGTAAAAATGGAGTATTATGCTGAACTATAATATGAGCTTCAATATTACTTTGTTTAAAGTTCTGTCGTCGATCACTTAACAGAAGCTTATATTGTGAGAACGATCTTTCCACGTCTACCGACGTTATTGGGGCGTACAGGTACGAACTTAACATAATCGGCTTACTACTAGAAATACACTTAGGTACACGCGTACCATGGACCAATGCTCCATGTATTTCCCGGAGAATGGTGTAACCGGTATTTTTGTTGAAGACATTTGCAGTCTTGAGTTTCAAAGTCTGTCCTCGCGCACCAGGAATTGAATCTATTTTTGACCGAGCGTTTTCCACAAGTTCGAGCTGTTGTCCCAGTGTCAGCCCGCGAGTCTCTAATTTTTCAATTACATCTGGGAGGAATGCTAGGTATGAATGGATGAATGCGATGTCGAGTGGTAGGTTAGGAGTATTCTGAATTAACGTCTTCAATTTTTGTGTGTGCTTCGAATCCGACGATTTCAATGACGCAACAAGTGCAGCAAATTTTTCGTAATGCTCCCCGTAAAATAACGCAGCCAACAACCATGAGCCCCATCTGGTAACGACGACATCTGGTGGTAAAGGACATTGCATGTGTTCTTTGTATAAAGCTACTCTTCGTGGGCATTTCAAGAAAACCTTACGCGCTGCACTAATGAGTTGATTAACCGGTGGGAAGCATTCTCTCACCTTCTCACAAATGCGATGTAAAGCGTGAGCCATGCAGGTGACATGGATCATGCTACTGTATAATGCACGCAAATTTTTCCCGGCAAGACGCATATATGGAGCAGCATCAGAGACTAGCAGAAGGATTCTGTTGGAGAACACTTGCCCGCCGTAAAAGGAGATCAAAGTATCGTTCACAAAGGATGACACCGTGGCTCCATTCGTGGCTTCTAATTCTTTAGATGCAATGAGGAAAGGGTCACCAGCTTGCTGGGTTGTCAAAGTTCCTATCAATAAATGTACAATATAGTTGCCACGTACGTCCGTGGTCTCGTCTACAATTAAATAAACGTAGTTGTCGCCGATACGCTTCGCTATTTCCGTCATTGTTTCGCTGTGTAGCATTGGAACGTAAGTCTTTCGAAGAGTGCTCTCTTCGGGCACATGATTCGTGGTATGCTCACCTATAACGATCAGGAGAAAGGTATCTCTCACACCTGTGGCTGAGATACTTTTCCCTTGATCGACTCATCATGATGATGGACTGCAATATCGGCATATAACGATCAAGAGGAAAGTATCTCTCACCACAGTGACTTGGGGAATTTTCCCTTGAGCACAAGAAATCCGTATTTCACGCAAAATCAGTAGAAAAAGATGAAGGATTTCTTGGCATTGCCAAAAATATAAAGATCATGTTTCATGTCTTTTCGCCAGTCGTCTTAAGCTCTTCATAGGTAATTCAAAAATTTCGGAAATTTCCAGCTTCTTCTTCTAGTATAAGTCTACTTTAGAGTATTTTAGGCTGACTGTTTTCTGGGACTCACTCGCCGCACTCCGCTTGATGTAGTGTAAGTCCACTTTGGAATATTTCCGGCTAGAAAATACTCGCTCGATGTAGTATAAGTCTACTTGAATATTTCAGGCTAATGAGCCTTCTTGGTCCAGTACAAGTCTACTTTAGTATATTTCAGGCTGATGGGTTTTTTCAGAATTATTTTTGATTTTATTTATGTTTTATTTTATTTTATTTTTTGATTCATTTTTTTTTTTTTTTTTTTTGAGAGAGAGGATGATACTTGCAAATTTCTCAATGACCACCCAGACGTTTATTTTTATTTTCAATTTAATTTAATTTAATTTAATTTAATTCAATTTTATTATATTTTTAATTTTTTTCATTCCATTTTATTTTATTTTATTTTATTCATTTTTCATTTAGTTTTTATTTATTTTTCATTTATTTTTCTCAATTTTCTCATTTTTATTTTTTTTTATTTCATTTATTTTTTATTTATTTTTCATTTATTTTTCTTAATTTTCTTTTTTTTCTTTTTTTTCTTTTATTCATTTTTATTTATTTTTCATTTATTTTTTATTCATTTTTTCATTTTTTTATTTCTTTTTTATTTTTTTTATTTTTTTATTTTATTTATTCTTCATTTATTTTTCATTTTTTTTTTCACTTTTTATTTTTTATTTTTATTTGATTTATTTTATTTTATTTTACTATTTCTTTTTTTTTTTACCAAAATTCTTCCTAGTCCCAAGGTCACCGGACAATTTTCGAGAATTAGGGGGTAGGGCTGAATTCGACGTTGAAAATTTTCCAAGTCCCAAGGTCACTGCCGGACGCCCGGATGCCCGGACAATTTTCAAGAATTAGGGGGGTAGAGAAAAGACATGAAATATGTCAAAATCCGTATTTTCTTCAAGGACCGAAAATCTGTAGATCTGGCAGCACTGTTCTGATGCTGAATAGGAAAGAAATTCGTCCCCCCTCCCCTGCCTTCGGCACTGGATGAATGAAAACATTTGGAGGAGTCAACTCGAAATCGATTCTACATCGACGTCGATTTGAACTCGATCATCAACGTACGTATCAAGAGAAGCACAAATCGTCTCCCAATTGATACAACAGAGCGGTCGACTTCAAATCTGTAAAAGAATTTAGAGAAGTCTACCCAAAATTGACCCCAGATCGACCTCGATTGGAAGTCGATCATCAGCGTAACTGACCAGAGAACTACAAATCGACTTGAAATCCATCCAACAGAGTAGTAGATTTCAGGTCGATAAAAAAATGTGGAGAAGTCTCTTCGAAATCGATTCCAGATCGATCCTCGTTCTTGGATTAATATAGGGGTGGTGATCAGTAAATTAAGCTACCTAGCTCCCACAAGGATATCAACAATAATAACGTCATTAGCTCGTGACGTAATAAGCATCCATGATACCTGCCTGGCACATCATCAGCACCTCTCTCCTGCACTTCCTTCTATTATTACCTCCAAGAGTTGGCTCTTACTGGGGCACCATGTTGAAAGATCGACAATACGGTGCTTATTGTAATCCTTCTTCTTGCTTCCATTGCATCGGCCCTCTTAACCCTATCTGCAGTTCCGCCCTACGTTGTTAAAATGCATGAGGTCCGTAACTCTGATCAATGCATAAAGTGAGAAAAGCACTAGCAATTAGTGAGTACTTCCTCTAGATTTACTATGGCGGCCATTTGAGGAAGTTCGCAAAAAAAAGTGATGACGCGAAGAAAGTCATCCAAAAAATCTAAGAAAATTGAGCATTTGCCATGAAAAACAATTTGAAACGGTGAAATTACAATTCTATTAATATCTTGTGTTTTGGTATAGGAAACACCGTGATCACTTTCTTCGCAGAACAAGTAGCGCTCCTAGCGGGACCTTTATCCGTGAATATGAAAGTCACATCAAACTAAGACACTAGAGACAGGAGATATGCTGGGACTCCATATTGTATAGAATTAAGTCTGTAGCTGATGGCTGCACTCCATTTGATTTCTGCGTCTTCTGCGTCTTGTGTTGGTGTGAGTGTGTGCAGCCTATGTGGTAGTGTGTTGTAATTCTATACAATATGGAGTCCCAGCATATCTCCCGTCTTTAGTGTCTTAATCAAACTGGGGGCTCCGATATAAGCCTACCGAGCTACAAAATGCGTGTGCTCCGGCCGTGGCTCCGACTTGAATCACGGAATTTCGAAGTGACCCGTTGAACGTTGTAGAGCTATCAGGGTATTTTGATCACTACTGTTGTCCTCTCCAATGGACAAACAATGCTCCGAGTCATTTCCTTTCCTGTTCAATCGTAAAATTCTTTACCAAGTTTGGAGAGAAGAGGTGAACAACAGGTAGACGGACAAAGATATGTAATGTTTGTGCAAGTGAGTGTTGAATACCCAAAACCCAGATTCGGAGCCAAAAGGTCTCGCTCGCCATTTTATTTGCAGTGTACGAGAAGTAAACAGAAATTAGTAGCCTTATTCTGGCTTATCGAATGCGACAAATTGAAATTTATATTGCGACAATATTCGTCCGAATCAGAAGGTTACTTTATTTTTCCAAAAATTTAAGTCGTTCTCGCGGAAAACATGGTGTTTACTTGGCTGTAGTTTTGCTGGAAATGACATCGGTATACTTTCCTTTTTTTTCTCTCTCTCTTTCTTCGTCTGAAATCTAACTTACCGTCATCGTTGTCGTCGTCGGTATTGCTGTAAAAGCTTTCTGTTTCTCGGAAAAGTATTTCTAATTTGTTCGACGGAATATTTACTCGTCGCGTGAAAGATATAACAGTCGGGAACAGAGTACAAATTAAGAGTTTCATTATACTATTGCATGTCTCTCAAAGAAGATTTTCATTACACTCTTAGTGTTTATCTAAGTGTCGGTGCTCAAATTGATATACCGTTGCCTGGCGGAGAAGGTAACCCGAGACTGACTGTATTCCACGAGGTAGCAATAATAATTGTTGCTGGGGAAAGAGAGAATATAAGTGTAAATCATTCTCAACCGGTAGAGTTAATCCTTCGCCGGTGTAAGTGCTCGTATATAGGAATAATATTCACTCGTAAACGGGCTTCCATAAAGTGTATATCGGCGGAATATACGTACTGTACGACGAACCGATGCTGAGGGGGTGGCCGGGAGGGTGAAAGAGCGACAGAGATAGGCGGGCGTAAATTCTAATGTAATTTCACGATCTTATTACGCGAGCTGATTAAATACTCTCGGGGAACTGAGCCATCTGTCGGAGATTATTTTAACGACCTTCGAATCGTGTAATTACATTTTCGAAATCATTTACGATATGGGAATAAACTCTTCAGAATTGTCGTTAAGATCAGACACGATAATTAATTATGTTAAATTCGGCATAATTCATTCGCTCGAAATGTTTTTCCATCTTGTCTGATGTCTTTCTCTCGCACCCCCTCGCGCGGTCCGCATACAGAATAGGATTTATGTACGCCGTATAAAATGCGTGAGCGACGGTCATTAAAGTATACAATATTCCGTGTACGTGTAGATGTATGCGCACGTGATGACGAGCCGCTACAATGTAAAGGCAGAAACCGATATACAGAAGATTTAAAATAAGATTTAATACTCGCGAAATGGGTGTTTTTTCTCTCTCTCACACTTCTCGAAATAGACGCGTATTTTTATTACTTAGTAGGTAGTACCGGATTTTCAGCTGCTGTAGCACCATTGTGACACTAAACGATCGAAAACCTCGGCTCATTTTACGACCTCTCTGTCTAGAGGCATATATTGGCTTATATTACTCGAAATAAAAATTTCAACTTTACGATTAAGCGCGCGCTAGAAAAATTCCTCCACCCCGTGCCATCATCGGTTGGGTGGAAGAGTCTGGGGCAGCTTTCCTCCTCTTTTTTTTTTTTTTGTAAAAAGTTTTAAAATTATTCGCGAATAAAAAGTATATAAACGTAAAAGACGGTAGTAATTTTAATGACACCGCTTGGCAGAGAGAATCGTGCGAAAGAGCTTGCTCGGATAATCAAAAATTTTGCAGTCATTTGTCTTTATTGTTACGATGCAAGACAGCAGCTTAAATGGATGTAGGTCAGTTTTTCTTTCTTTTTCCTCGTTTTTTTTTTTTCTTCTCCGTCATTGATACAATTCTATCTCGTACATAATTCCGTTTTTAGTTGCCGATTTTATAACTTCGTTTAGCCGAATACGCGGTAACGGCATAAATTAATTTAAGGGTGCCGCAGAAAGAGTTCTCATTGGTTGCCGGATCATCATTTAGATTATCTGCTTATCAGCGGAGTCCTGAAAATAAAGTAATATTTTCGAATTTCTCTTACTCGTGACTTTTGGCTCGAGAAAAGTTCGGCGTAATAATCGTAGGCGCGGGAATACGCGGAAAGTCAAATCGTGTGACTTCGAAGTCACGTAATGCCAGCGAATAACCTCTTCAAATGAGAAAAATCATTCTTCCAATATGATCGGATTGCGCTCTACTCTTGGAATTGAAATTTGGCACACGAAATTCCAATAACTTGATGACTTTTTACATATT
Source organism: Aspidiotus destructor (assembly GCA_035079395.1). Classification (NCBI taxonomy): domain Eukaryota; kingdom Metazoa; phylum Arthropoda; class Insecta; order Hemiptera; family Diaspididae; genus Aspidiotus; species Aspidiotus destructor. Next base: position 3,402,313 of record JAVHKZ010000004.1, on the reverse strand, counting down.
TTTACGACTTTTTCGAAATTATACGAGCTTCCATTTCCCTCTCTCTCTCTCTGATCCACGGAAATAGGTTTTCTCTTCAAAATATTCTCGTGAGACGAGCTAAAAATTTTTTAACGCACTTATCAAAACTTCAGTACTTTTATTGCCGAATCTGTTATAGGAGAATTATTTGCCTCGGGCAGCTGTCAAAAGATTTTCACTCTGAACCAAGGCTGAATCGATATTTATTCACGATATTCAGGATTTCATTGCCTTTTTCACCGCATTAAAATATGTATTTCGAAACGTAGTATCTGGATTGTGCGCAAAATTTGGTCGGAAGGTTTCGCGATACTCGCCTCCTATGACTTCAAGAATTGGAGTAAATGAGGTAGAAGATTTAAGAAAGAGCGAGAGGAGTTTCGAACCGACACAATACGTATTTCCTCAGTATTCGTGAAGTACTTAGAGTTCGATCTAGAAGGTACCCTAGAGTCTGAAAGAAACACAAGAAATATCTAATCTCGCTTCCACCAGGAAGAATTCCCGAACAAATCAAGTGAGTTTCAACACGAAACCTCTTTTACGGGTGGGTTTCCGGTGAAAATTGCCGAGCTACCGTCCGCGAACCTGCCTTAGCCATACTGTAACATACAAATTTTTAATTTTAAAGTCTCATGGAGATGGCACTAAAGAGAATGTCGATATCCGAGCCTTACTGTAGGGAGGGGGGGGGGGGGCTATCTTGTAAATTTTTCTCACAGAGGCCTACGTCCTGTACTGATGTTACAGTAAGATGAGCTATCTAGCTCAAGGGGGGCGAACGAGCAGAACCTTATCAGCTCATGACGTCATAATCGTCTCTGATAGTTGCCTGTGACGTCATCACCAGTATCCGTGACGACTGCCGGTGACGTCATCAGAATTCATAACGTCATTAGATTTGCCACCCTCTCTTCCTCACTCTCGTTTATTCTAAAGCTAGGATGCCAGATCTACAGATTTTTGGTCCTTAAAAAAGATACGGGTTTTCTTTTTTCTATAGATTTCACGTGCAATATGGATTTCTTGTGATCAAGGGAAAGGTACCTTAAACACTAGAACAAGAGATACTTTTCTCCTGCTCGTTATGGGCTATTACTGCAGTGTTCTGTAATATTGAGCCAATCAAGGGAACAGTTCCTCAGCTACATTAATGAGAGATACCTTTCTCCTGATTGTTATTAATAGATCAATTGAAATCCGTAGAAATCTGGTTTTAGGTCTTACAAAAAATGGCGGATACGGATTTTTGATACTATCACCTGACAGGACTGTTCTAAAGGTCACACATCCCACTCGTAAATCTCCCTATAGTCTCCTTTATACTAGGCCAATTTGGAGGGGTCAGGATTCAAGAAACTTTAGGAAGGAAAGCGGTTTAAAAGAATTTCGAGGTTTTATCTCTACAGTTATGGGATTTAGCAAAATTTCTACCTCTTATGCGGAGGAGGTTTCGAGCTAAGGTCGGCGCTCAAAAGAATTTCTCATTTCAAATCAAGCATATAATATATAAAAGAGGGAAAAGGACTTCGGACGGATAAATGTTGATGACGTCAAAGCCAAATTCAATGATGATGACGTCACAAGTAAATTCATCCAATGACGATGAAGTCACAAAGAGGTTTGAACTGGTCCATATCTTCAACTTTATCCGCTATCAAAAATTTTCGGAGAGTCTTTACCAACGTTGGTACCCCAGCCGTTCATTGGAATCCTGCGGGTCCATGTCTGAGTTGATCTCCCCCCCCCACCCGCCTGCTCAGAAGATTTGTAAACAATCTTCGAATTGGTTCAGATTAATTAGCTTAATCTATTCCAGACGAAGAATGAGGGCGAATGAGGTACGAGCGGAGCAAGCGAGTCCCCGAAAGCTAGTTAGCGTAAAATATGTTTAGGTCAAGTATGTCTATGAAGTTACAAAAAGGTTGACGAATCTTGAAGAAGAGCACTCCTTCATTCATTCAGCTATTTACAATCCTCTGAGTACTTCGAAGCGCAGGAGAGGATGGTGAAGGAGTGTCACTCCCTTGCATCTAAGCTCTCATAACTTCAAATCAGGTAGCGCAATGCGAATAAGTGTTGATGACCCTGAGGAGAGCAGTTGACGAATACAGAATCTACAATTGTACACCAGGTTTTGTGATGTATGATCAAGAATTGGGTATAATCAAATCCGTGCAGAAAGTGTTCCCAGGTGTGCCAGTGAACTGTTGCTTATTCCACTTTGGCTAGTGTATCTACTGAAAGATACAAGAGGATGGTCTGCAGACGGAGTCCAACAACAAAGAAGACCGAATCATCAGAAATTTCGCGGTTATGATCTTGGCCCTGGCATGGCATGTGTGCCATTTGAAGATGTACCGGCAGCTTTCGCCGTACTGAACGATGAAGTTTCCAATGAATTGCTCAATATTATGGACTACTTGTCAAGTACATATGTTCATGACAGGTAGGCTAAAGGGCGCCGGCGTGTGGTCGTGCCGAGGTTTGCTGTTCCCTTCTGAAACCACTATCAATCAGCCATTGTGGGCGCTTACAAGACGAACGATGTGAGCGAAGGTTGGCATAATCGCTTTGCCTTATTTGTTGGGAAACGCCATCCTGACATGTATACATTTTTTGAGCGAGATTCAGAAGGAACAGGGAGATAACCGAACTTTCGCTGGGCAGGAAAGTTAAAGCTAGTCCCAAGAATATATGCCTGGAGGTGCCATCGAGGAATGTGCAGAATATAGTAGGATCGACCTGATAACTCGTGGCTACAACCTACATTTAGCTTAAAGTTGAAAAAAATTTTCTGGAATGAAAAATTTTAACAGCTCATCCTTATGGGAATTTTCACTGTGGCAGTGATTCTCAAATCTGCAAGTCCGAGTCCGAACCCCCCCCCCCCTCTATAGTTTCTAGCTTATCCTAATACAGTATAATGAAAAGGCGTACTCCGAGAGCCATTATGAAGCTATTAGCTTGTGACGTCATAAGTCGTCAATCCCGGTCCGCTTACAACATCTGACATATACTAAAGTAGACTTACACTAGGACAAGGAGCAGGACGAACGAGCGGAGCGAGTAAGGCCCCCTAATCTCATCAGCCTGAAGTATACTAAAGTAGACATGTACTAGACCAAGAAGGCTCATTAGCCTGAAATATTCCAACGTAGACTTATACTAGACCAAGCGAGTGTGCTGCTCTTAAGCCTTAGCCTGAAATATTCTAAAGTAGGCTTATGTCATAAAAAACACTTTAATGATCTCCTAAACGGGAACTCTCAAATATTTTTGTCTTGCATTATCCACAACATATCTGACTGAGCAAAATTTTGAAAAGACATGAAAAAAATTAGATGCCATTGCATTCTCCGCTGCCCCCGAGCCCATTTGTTTCGAGTCTCGAGTTCTCTTTTATCGTATAGTATGGCTAAAGAGTTGAAATTTTCTAAATCCCCCTCCGTCACGTCATCAACCTCGCGAGCACCAGATCGGGGGGGGGGGAGAGAACTCGAGATTTGAAATTCTTTTAAGTCCCCCTTCTATATTGTATAGCTCGGAGGTAGGAATTTTTCCAAGTCCACTTCATATCATAACATATTATCATAATATGGCTAGAGTGTCGAAATTTTTCCAATTTCCTCTCCGTGACGTCATCAACTTCTCTGTCACGTCATCAACCTTCGCAGACACGCTCGCGTAAGTCCACTTCATATCATGTATGGTTAGAGTGTCAAAATTTTTCTAAGCCTCTCTTCGTGACATCATCAACCTTTCCGTGACGTGATAACATCGGTACTATCAAGCTTTACATTTTCTAATCCGCTCTTGGATCCAGAAGTGGACCCCAATCGTCATAATTGGGAAATATAACTAGGAGGTTTCTACCTCCCATAGCAAATTATCCGCCAAGTGTGGTGATAAAATGATTGAAGGGGTCATTGTTATGCTTGCAAATGCAATTTTTTACATGTTCAATAATACTGTTGAATACAGTTTTGTGCTCAAGGTTGCGAGTCTCTTGCCAGCAGTGTAACGCTTGTCTGCGTTTTATGCCAAGTTCCACAATTTCTTTGGGGTAACTTGCACAATTGTGAGGCCTTGAAATCACTCGGGAGCGCAGATTGCCCCGAAGAAGAATAGTTTGCGGTGTCGTGCAAATATCCGAATTCCGCTTCTCATTATTTGATAAAATTGATACAATCTTTCATTGGTAAAGGCCTCCGTAAAATGTGCTTGGAAGATCTTGGCGAGTGTTCGATGTCCTTACCCTCGTAACTTTGGTGACCATTTCCAACTCGTTGAATTCTACTTCTGTTGCTCCATAAAATTCATATAATATTTCCTTCATAAATTGGAGATGAAAGACCTCGGCAAACGATTGCTGTCAGCCGTAATTACTGCAGCCGAGCACAGAGGATCATATCCAACTAGGCGACCAACTCTTTGCGAAAACCAATGATATCCGTTGCATTATCAGCAGCATTGTCCAAATTTAGCTCTCGTTGAAATAAAATATTAAATAAAAAGAAGTCTTCCGCTGTAGAGCCTATTTATTCACCCCAATCGTAAAGGGAACGCAGCTTAGAACGAGTCAGCCTGTCTGACAAAAAGTATATGATGACAAGTATAGAATGGACTGGTGCGATATATCCGCCACTAAAATTGGTATTTTCGAAATTCTCACATCTCTAAACGTCTTGAAAAAAAGATATTTGTACTTTTTCCCCTTCTTTCTGTCATCGAGACCCCATAAGCGACGTACCACCTCTTCTCTCAAAAAGTCGGTTAAAGACCTGACGTCGTTCGAGTGGATAGTTCACATTTTGCTGTATACTTTTGATAAGGAAAATATACCACCATAAAGAAGAGAAAAGAAAGTAAAAACGAAAGGACAAAAGTGAACGGGATATTAGCGATTTCATGAAAGAAATAAATATAACGAAATTTTTTGGAAATAAGGGAAGAAAAAACGGAATGAAGCAATAATTTAGGTGACATTTACTGCACTGTATTCTTTTTTTTTTTCTTCTTCCTTCGATGCATAGAACCCTTCATTTACGCTAATGCTGAAACGTATTGTGACAAAATAAGCAACCCGATTGCCGCTTATTTTCTTCGTATTTTCTTTCTCTATCGCTCCGCGGCCAATGAATTTTCTCTCTCTCGCTCGCGCTTTTCGCGTTTGAAAAAACAAGCATAAATCGATTGCCAAAGTATAAAAAGCGTTCCTTTCGCAGTTACAATAAAATACACGATAATTATTACAGTTTTTCAATGGAAATTTCAGTATAGAAGTCTCGAAGTTTTAAAAGCACTTTTTGGTATTCGCGCAGGCAGGACTCTTGGGGAAAATTTTAGATTTCCTGTCGAACAAAGTTATTGAAAATACAGTATTTCGCATTATCTAGATTATTTAATCTTATGAATACCGTAAAGTTTTTTCAGTGTTGGCGTCGTATTGTGCGAGATCATACAGTAGCTCACGCAATTTGTCTTTTAAAAAACATCAAAAAATTGCTATCAGTGTTACAACATTTTTCTGTTTCCTTTATATATTATCATCCCGATAAAAATGGACCAAGGATGGAGAAGAAAAAAAAAAAGTAGACGAGAATCTTTAGAACTTTAAATATTACGCTATATCCGGGTATAATGTAAAAACTGCTGATTTTTAAGTAGCGTGCAGAGAGGAAAAACGTAACAGCCAGCGTATACTGGTTGTATTGTTAAATTTTATATTCGTTGAAAGCCATACCGCAGGGCCGAGATGTTTTTCAAACGACGGGGTTTCGTTTTAAATGTCGTAAAGTTTCTATAAGGTTTACACGCGGACCTTGGCAGTTCATTTGAAATCGGTATACGGAAAATGTAGAACGAGCAAGGGCAGCAATACATTACATTTCGTACACGGTGTTTGTGATCCAAATCGCTTCGCCTCCGATTCCAAATATACCCTCATTGAGTTCGATTGCGAACTCACTTCTTGAGAGCCTATATTATGTGAACCATTTCATTCTTAAGAGCACTCTTCAACGCAGCTCACCTCTCTAACGGGTGTATTTGTGCAGAATTGTTCGTTTATTTCTCGCGGCCATCTAATGATATAGTTCGACCATCTTATCATTCTCACAAGTGGGTATTCTGGAATTGTAAGACATTCAAATTCATGTACTTCAGCTTTCGTTCGTCTTACCACTGTACAGAAAGCTGTTCAGGGCCACCATTTTCACTCGGTATCATCACTTCTCTTGTCGCCTTACCTTGTTTCTGTCTCTCAGATTCAGAGTCATCTAAAGAATGGATTTTCTGGGCAATATTAGAAGACATGGCAACAGAAATGTATATTTTCTGCTGAGTTCACAAACTATAATTGACATGGGGAGGAAGGAAGGGAATGACAGGTGCAGTGTGATCTAGGAAGCGAGTTGAGTATGACTTTCTAGTGAGTCACCATTACGAGTCGTTATACCCGAAGATTCTACGTGTTCCCATCGTTGTTAATATGGTGATAATCCAACTACCTCAAAGGGTGTATGCCAAGAGTCGAAGAGTACACAACCAATTCGAGGTTGGAGGGTTTTGGTAGCAAGGTTATAAGGTCGTATTCTGAAAGACTGCAGGATCCAGAAAAAGACAAAATGTGGGCAGAGCCTATTTCTTTAAATCAATAATGTTACTTGTGAAATGTCAATGTGAAGTAATTATGATTACTCTTTCGAAGAGAACGGTGAACTTTCATGTACGATTAACTTTACTTAGGTGGTGGAGTAGGCTGATATTCATCCTTTGTGTACGTCCTGACATTTTGTTCTCACTTATATACAGCGATGGCAATAAATAATGAGATACCAGCGCCAAATATAGCCAGACACACGTCGTTGATTGCTGCAGTCCGGCTCAATTCTTTACTGTCTTTTCTTACTTCCTCTATCAATTTTTTTAGAATGTACGTTACGTTCAAGTTGGGGCTGTCTTCCGCCTTTTTGATTGATTCGTCCTGGTTTGCAGGTTCGCTATAAGTTCGTCATCCCCGCGCGGCCAAGTGGCGAAAGGAGATGAAAAGGAATCCGTTGGCAAGGACAGGCAGCGCCAAATTTCGAATGGAGATGAGAGCTTCGCGGTATCTGAAAATGCCTACCCCGTTCTTACTGGTCAGTGTTACATAAGGTGGTGGCAGTGCTGCCAGATGATAGTTTCAAAAATCCGTATCCGCCATTTTTTGTAAGACCTAAGAACAGACTTCTACGGACTTCGATTGATCTATGAATAAAAATTAGGAGAAAAGTAACATTCATAGGAGTGGGTGGGGTACTTTTTCCTTGATTGACTCGAATATTACGGAACACTGCAGTATCCGTCCAAAACGAGCAGGAAAAAAGTATCTCTCGTACAGGTGTCTGAGGTACCTTTCCCTTGATCGCAAGAAATCCGTATTGTTCGTAAAATCTGTAGAAAAAGAAAACCCCGTATCTTTTTCGAAGACGAAAAATCCGTAGATTCGGCATCCTAGGGTGGTGGGATGTCTGGCGGGAAAAATGCCTTATATTAATGAGATCAAGACGTATATATAAGAAGGTACGTATAGTCAGAGGGGAAATAGTTTCGTAGGAAGTTTTTGCGAGATTCTGACCAGAGGCGAGATGTACAGGAAAGGTATTTTTGAAAGATTCAGAAGAGGTATAATGAAGTCAACTAGAAACCACAAATACTCTGTCAATTATTTCAGGAAGTTCGGATAAATTTGAACTCACAAAGGAAGATCGGTCGCTTCGGCGCAAGACTGAGTCGAGGCACGAATGAATCGCACCGAGGGTTATCCAGTGACAAAGAATTTGATCGGGTTCAAAAGTTTAGAAAGCTTGTTCATGTGATAAAGCTCAGTAAACTCAATTTTCTAAGGTATGTGAAGCTAGAAAGTCAAAACTTTCCCGCCCTCCTTAGTATGAGTACAGCCTAATGGTCAGTTTCTTCAAGGCTCTCCTCCTCTTTAATGTACAGCTCAATAGTCGAAATTTCTTGACGTTTTTCTTATTTTTTTCGGAGTTTCTTGAATTCTCGCCCCCGAGTCCGATATTTACGAGTTCTTAACTCCCCGCCATTTGAATTCCTCCCCCCCTGAACACCCTTGAAAGGAATCCTAGACATGAGTTTGAAAATCTGCCTTCCACGAGTCCTGAATCCTAGCTCCTAATTCCAGAATTTATCCATTGAATTCACCCAAACTTCTTTACTGTATTCCTTCCCTTCCTTTATAAAAAATATATCGTCATCTGCTGGTGACGTCATCAACCGTAATCCCAAGCCTGATTTTGAAATCTGCGAGCTCAATCCACTTTCCCTTCGTCCTTGTAACCTATAAGTGGTTTTGTATAAGCTTTTAGCGAGGAATCCGCTACCCATTTTGTTAGAAGCATTACAACCTCAGAAAACATCCGCGTGCGGGAGTTTTTGTGAATTCGTAACGTCACGTGTGACGCTTTATGACGTCATCAATGACCTTGACCCACTTCAGGGACTTGGAAAAATTCTAACTTCCAGCCGGGATGCTTTATGACGTCATCAATGACCTTGACCTGCTTTAGGGACGGAAAAATTTCGATTTCCAGCCGCGATGCTTTATGACGTCATCAATGCCCTTGACCTGCTCTGGAGACGAAAAATTTCAATTTCCAGCCTTCATTATATCAGGCCTATTACGTATACTGAGAAGAGCCCCACCAACTCATTTACTGAGGTGGTATTTTTGCGCCAAAGTGATCACAAGTGCGTTCAACTTATTACGTCATCATTTTCAGGACTCGGAAACTTGGCTATATATCATAAGAGGAGGGACAGTGAGGTTGCGGGTTCCCCGCTGCCATTGTTTCAGCGGGGAACCTGCTATCCATTTTGTTAAGGGGATTACATCCTCAGAAAACGTCCGCGTCCGCATCCGGGAGTTTCTGTGAACTGCGTGACGTGACGTGACGTAATGTGACGTGATAAGTGGCGCCTTATGACGTCATCAATGACCTTGACCTACTTTAGGGACACAAAAATTTCAAGTTCCAGCCGGAATGCTTTATGACGTCATCAATGACCTTGACCTACTTTAGGGGCTTGGAAAAATTTCAATTTCCAGCCTTCATTATATCATGCCTAACATGCAGCAGTATACTGAGAAGAGCCCAGTCAACTCATTTTCTGAGGGGACATTTTCGCACCAACGTCATCGCGAGCGCGGGAGGTTGCGCGTCCTCCGCGCCTCTAATTTCCATTTTGTTAGGGGGAATACATCCTTCGAAAACGTCCGCGTCCGTATCCGGGAGCTTCTGTAAACTGCGTGACGTGACGTGATGTGACGTGTGGCGCCTCATGACGTCATCAATGACCTTGACCTTGACCTACTTTGGGGGCTTGGAGAAATTTCAATTTCCAGCCTTCATTATGTCAGGCCCAACAGCCCAATCAACTCATTTTCTGAGGAGGCAATTTCGCGCCAACGTGATCGTTAGCGCGGGAGGTTGCGGGTTCCCCACTGCCATTGCAAACCTGCAATGACCTCTAATTTTTATGCTGCTGTATGTGAGGCCCCATGAAAAAGTAGTAGTTCAATTCTAAAATCTGGAAGTATGGCGTCATCAGCAGTGACCCGGAGGCCGGGTATGAAAGAGAGTGGAGCAGTGTCACTTGTGCAGCGCCGCCCGTCCTCCATTGTGGAGTAGGAGCGGGTTGCCTTTACATTAATTTCATTTCCCCATCACTGGAATCAACCCTTTCAGATTTCACTTCAGGGTTGGCAGAGTCTCATCGGCAAACCACCTCTTCTTCGTGGCAATTGCCAAGCTGCGATGCCTCCGGGCGCGTAAAACTTTGAAACACAAAACAACACCACCACCACTTTAGATACAGTACATTGCTGTTGGCTCTTCTTCTTCTTCTTGTTTCAAGAATAGTTTTCCTCTCCTTCCTGCACATCTGGTCGTTGAGAGTACACAAATGTCGAGTAGACCATAGCGTGGTTCTGCATTTGCGTATTCCTTTTCAGGCCCATATTCTTCTTCATTGCTGTGGCTGCAAATAAGTAAATCACTCAGCTTTACAGAACCAAAACTTTGCTCGCATCAGTTTTTTCCTATATTGGGCCTAAAATTTCCCTTACTTAATATTGTACTCTTTAGAATCATTATTTTATCATAAATATTATGTACAAAGATTTTTTTCTCATATCGATCTGACGTAATAATGATTACCATTATCGAAGAAAGTCACGCACGAATAAATCTGCGTGTAATGGAAAATCCGAAATTTTCATAATTTTGTCCGCGTTCATCGGTACGCAGAAGGTTACCATCGGTCTTTCGTAATTCCCTTCCTCGAGAAAATTACTAGCCACGCTGTCCCATCATCGCCCATCATCGTTGAGTATACGTCTGCGTTTCGGATTGCGACTTACAAATGTCGCTTCCGAAGTTCAAACAAAACTATACTCGTACACTGAGATACGCGACGAAAGCTTTCAGAATCCATTTTCGTCGTTAATTTATGCAACGCTGTTAGATTAAAGTCAGCAGAAGTTAATTAACAATTTAAACATTAACAGATGTTCCGGAGCGTTTTTTTTTTCCTCCTTCAGCTTCTGCGGACATATAGAGAGGCAAGTTGCTACGAGTATGATCAATGGTACTGCCACTTAACTCAGCCTAGCGCGAAGACCCTATCATTCTTTTCAATACCTTCATAAAAAGATGAAAATTGCTTTAAAAAAAGTCAACAGACTTCAACATTTTAAAATTAGCCTCCGTCGTAGGAAATGAATAATATATGTCGTAAAAGAAGACTAAAAACCTGTAACATGGCTTTACGTATGCAGTACACATTATTCGAATAATTCTGTACTCGACGCGATAACGTAAACTATATCGTATACAAATTTACAGGGTAGAATATTTTGAAAAGTATTCGGATTTGTTATTAATCCGCGGATTTTCAATTCGCGTACACCGCATTAATTAACTTCCTCAAAATTCTGTATTCCGAAAATTTCGGCACCGTCCGTGCTGTGTGGTATGCACGCTGAAGCTATAATTATATATATTATTCCAGAGTAATATAATACTTTCGAAATTCTCTGTACATCCAAGTTTGGAATTTCATTCACGCTATTAAACGAATGTCTGCGAGGAGTTGCGGGTTATCTAATAATTGTAAATTTCAAACATCGTATTCGAACAACACTAAAAACCTCGTCGACTTGTACAGTATTGAGCTGCGAAGTTTCTTCTTTTTGTTTTACCGAAGGTCAATGAATCGCATTCTTCTTATTTTGTTTGTGTAAAGTAAACAACAGAGTATCTTATAGAGATTTCTGCACCCATAGTCGTGAGCCGACCTTGAATACTAAACGAGCTGATTCGGATGTGTACAGCATTGAATTGGTTATAAGTAGGATCGAGCTAGAAAAGAATGGATTGGGGGCCGACTGTAGGAAGAAGACTTTGATGCGAGAATCATAATGATGAGTCTCCAGAGTCTCTCAGAAGACCCAGAGTCTCTCGAAGGACCATTACTTTGGAGCAATCAACATGTGGGGGCTCCGCGGCTCTCCCCACCCGTTGTCTACGATAGGCACGAGTAGGACGTGTAATTCTGGTTTTTGTGGTAGTTTTTGGTTGTGACGACTGAAGATTCTGCAGCTTTCCATGCGTTTTGCCGCTAGCTGGAAGCTTGCGCGGCATATCCGATGTGATTGTACCTGGTCCAGGTGATTTCTTTGACACTAGACGATCCAACTGCTCAGCAACCTCTCGGGGTAAGGCAAGTTTGATACCGTTAACTCAGCTGTAGACGGAATGGTTCATGTCGTTTGGTCTGAAGACGTCTTGTAGAAAATTGGCAAATATACCTGCTCTGCTCTGATCATCCTTGACTCTTTCACCAAAGTCTAAAACCAGGGGTGTGTTGACCACCGGGCCGCTTTTTAGAGCGAGTGGTTTGTCTCCTCAGTTGAAGAAAGTGAACTGAGGTACTGCTAGAGAGAGTTGTCATAGTGCTGTTCAAGGACAGCCATAGCATGCTCAGCTAATCTATTAAATTTAGTGTTTCTGGCCTTGATCCTGGGACCCTATCGAAGTGTACCCTTAAAATCGCTCACTTCGATTGGATGTGTACTCCCTGGAATGGTTTTCACCAATCAAATACATTGCGCTTATGTCGCATATGCAGCGCCGCCCCGTTCTCCATGGTGGAGTGGGTGCGAGTAGCTTATGCATTTGATTTTATTTCTTCCAAAACCGGAATCGACCCTTTCGGATGTAACTTCAGTGATGGAAGAATCTCCTCGGTGAAGCCCTTCTCCTGCTTGGCAACCGCCAAGCCGACGATGTGTTGTGTACATAAACTGGGCCCCGAGAACTTCTTTTGGAGTTTCTCAAGTATCTAAACAAACCGTCATCATCAAGGCTTTCTCCTTCATGCCTGAGGGTTTGGCGGTCCATTCGGCGATCCTTAAAGGTCATGCTCAGGCTTTGGCCTGTCTTCCGTTCCACTGTGTCAAGTTAACGACTTAGAGACCTCCCTCGTTTCTGCTTCCTGAACGTCCAATTTCTCAAAGTTCTCTTTCTGCCTCCGTACAAGATGGCAAAAGAACTGCATCTTCCCCTGGAGTGCCCCCCCCCCCCGCATGCAGAAAAACACAAGAATACGCGACAAAAACATCACCTTAAGATATAGTAAATTGCTGTTGGACTTTCTTCATCTTCTTCTACCTTCAGGGATGATCGTCGCCGTCCTCTTCTTCCTGCAAATCTGGTTGTTGATGGTACACAAGTGTCGAGTAGGCCATACCGTGGTTCTGCATTTGCCTATTCCATTCCCAGTCCATCTTCTTCTTCATGACGGTAGTTGCAAATGCAGACACCTGGTTCCATGCTTCTTTGGAGCCGAGCATGGTGGGTACCAGGCTACTCGGAACGAGCGCTTTTTCTACCCCGATCTCTTGAAGAGACCGACTAAGCTTGACTCGCTCACGCTTCCACGCCTCGCACTCAAATAAGGTGTGCTGTGGGTCAACATCCCGCCCTTGGTCGCAGTGCGAACACGTTACCTGCTCAACTCTCCTTAACTTCTCGCGAAGGTACTTGGTGAAGCAGCCATGGCTCTCAACACCTGCGTCAGGTGAAAGTTTAGTTGACCATGGTGTCGGTTCATCCACTCATCAAGGTCGCGTATCAATACACGGGTTGTCCACTTGCCCAGCACACTCTGGGCAATTTTTACTTTACATTTTTCAAGCAAGGAGCGCCTGGCCTCTTGCTTAACCCGTAGAGTCTCACGGTTGGTCGTTGTCGTATTTTTTGCTCTGAACACCACCGCTCTCTCTCCTCAGCAAGGAGCTGCCTCCGTCGAGACAGTGCGGTAGGCACTAACACACCCCAGCGCAGCTCTGCGTTGGATCTTTACCATCTCTTGTCTTCTGTGGGGTATCTTGATGGAGTCGGCCTATACTGGTGCACCCTATTGGAGGATCGTCGAGGCGGAGCTCATCATGATCGTTTTGACATGTTTCATTTCTTTGCTCTGGTCTCATTCTTATTGGAATTTTCACCGTGGCAATGATTTTCAAATCTGCGAGTTCGAGCCCAGCCTCCCCCCCCCCTCGAAAGGAACTTGGAAAAATTTCGAGATTTTCTCAGGAGTGATTCTGAAATCTTCGAGTCCGAAGCAGTTTTTAGCTTATCCTAATATAATGAATAGATTTATACTAGGCTAAGAAGACGCTGAGAGCCATTTTGAAGCTATCAGCTTGTGACGTCGTAGGTTCGGTGACGTCATAAGTCGTTAATCCTGGTCCGCTTAAAACATCTGAAACATACTGAAGCGGGACGAACGAGCGGAGCGAGTGAGGCCCAGTAATCTCATCAGCCTGAAATATACTGAAGTAGACTTACACTAGACCAAGAAGGCTCATTAGCCTGAAATATTCCAAAATAGACTTATACTAGATCAAGCGAGTGTGCCGCTCTAAAGCCTTAGCCTAGAACTCTCAAATATTTATGTCTCGCATTATCCACAACATATCTGATTGGGCAAAATTTTGAAAAGACATGAAACATGATGTCAATCTTTTTGGCTGCGTCAAGAAATCCTGTTTTTTTTTTCTTGCTTCTCTTGGTCCTCCTAGGTTCCTCATCAGGTGGCTTAGATATCCAACTACCTTATCCACCTTTTCCGCTGCCATCAGGAAATGGTGCCTGAAGCTCAGCGTCGAGTCAAAACCAGATGCCCAGGTACTTCATCATCTTCTTAGTCTCGATGTTCACACCTTGCAGGCGATAGGTGGGTGGACTGAACTTCCGACGGGTCGTGAATAAAATTGCCTGCGTCTTCCTAGCTGCAAGTTCAAGTCCACCCGACTAGATCCAACCCGTCGCTACCTCTAGAGCCCGGGTTACCCTGTTTTCCACCGCTACAATCGTCTCTGCAGTGCATACCACGAGTGTGTCATCCGCATAGCAGATAAGTTTAACACCCTGCGGCATCTTCACCTCATATATCCTGTTGAATGTGACCCACCACGACAGCAGCTCAAGGATTGGCCCCTGTGGCACTCCACAAGTAAGTGGGTGCTTCATTATACCAGCAGGAGTCTCTGCTTGGATTTGACGACAGCTAAGATAGCTGCTGATCTTCCTGAGCAGGTATGCGGGCACTTCTGCGTCCTTGAGGGGCTTCCAAGATCCTCTCTCAAGGAATCGAATTGAACGCATTTCGTATGTCGAGGCTGACGGCTGCGCAAAACTGACGCGTAGCTATCGCTGACTCGGCTTTACTCTTCAGCCGGATCTCAGCATCTGATGTGCAGCGTCCAGTTTGAAAACCGTACTAGCTACTAGAGATTATATCTCTTTCCTTCAGATAGCTTTCCAGTCGATTGGCTATCACTCTTCCCAGGAGTTTCCCAAGATTGACCAGCAGACAAAGTGGACGATAAGAGGATGGCAGGCCAGGTGGTTTATCCTTCTTATCGATCAGCGCTAGCCTAGCTTTCTTCCATCGTACAGGGAACCGCGTTGAATGTATCAACAAGCAGTGCCGCGTCTGTCTTCAGCTCATATTTTTTCGACAATGATGAACCTAGTTCATTGTAAGGTAGAGCGTTCTAGCTCGAAGATTCTTACTCTAAAATCCTCATGTAGACGTAGCTTATGTCAGTTATTGACTAGTTTATCTGGCTGGAGGAGGAATTTAGCTTAAGAAAGTATAATTACAGTCTAGCTTGAACACTCGGCGCCCAAACTTCCTCTGCGAGCTCATGTCTACAGAGGCTTATAACTCCAAATTTCAACAGGGAACATGTCATATTGGGGGATCTTCAAATTCTGTCTTTTATATCTGCACCGGTGCCTTCTTATTCAGGCTCACCGTAAGCCTACGTGCGAGGTCAAGACATCCGCCATTAAATTATCTTTAGTCCTTTTGCTCATTCTCCAATTTTCAATCTTCTAGCTCCCAAACCCGAACTTTCAGTCGCTATTAAAATCTGATGCCAAAATGCGACTCATTCATTTACATTAGTATTTCCCATTATCATTCATACCAATAGAGAGTAATACCTTATTGCCATTGCTTAGACGACTACAAATTGTTCCAGAATGCACAAATTACCGGGCTCAGCGGTCAGATCATTCGACCGAGTTGGAAATCAGGGTCATTAAAGACCATCGATGATCGGGTGCGAACAATAAATAATTGTACTTATGGTAAGTGGCGTAAGTACTTGAAAAAATTACCTTTCATATATTTATTTTTTAATACTTCTAAAATACATTTTTCATTGTGCTGTGCAAAAGCCAGTATACAACTTAACTCACGGTCGTTAAAGTAACTCGATGAAAATCAGGTTCAAATTGGCTAATTCGAGACTTTCAACTTCACTTCTAGAACGTCAAGTTTAATGGTACCAAAAATTTATGCCTATTCGCACGTCCGGACACCTTTTTTTTTTTGCACTCTCTCCTTATCTCGCATGCGTTCTGAAAAAGGTGACGGTGACCTCAGCTTTCATTGTTGACTTTCCAACAATGCGTTACATAGATGTCAGACCACTGTGCTTTGACAAAATATCGCTTCAAAATTAACGCGAATTTATCGTTAATATGGGATAAATTTTACTGTTCTGTATTCCGTTCACTTATAATTACGTCTCGTTGGCTCGAAAACGTATACGAAGTGTAATTTCCGAAGTCGGAGTTGAATGTATTCGCCCTTGACATTTTGAACATTATGACATCCTAAATGTACACTGAGCGACTGACTTACGAGCTGGTTCATTAAGAACGCGAACATAAATTAGAGCAACAAAGTATACGCACCGTATACATAGTATCGTATATACGAAAAAGATTATTTATTTCGCTTTCAACGTGTCTTGAGGATTGCAACGACGACGGTGAGGTCAAAAAGTTATAGGAAAATCGGCGAAATCGAGCAAATCTCAATTCCCAATTCTGCCTAAAACTTTCACTAGCTATAGAGACACGGGTATATGTATAACGCTTGTTTTCGATGGGGAAAAAAATCCATTACAGAAGAGGAAGTCCCGGGCGATTTGTGTAGGAATTCTTCTTAAATAAACTATCGATCACATATAGACCTGCTATATCAGCTTTTCCCGAAGTACTGACCGAGTGTTTAATTAGTTGCGGATAAAGTATCGTTCCACTGGTGGGCATACTCGTCTCTAGAAGTTGAAATTTTCGCTATCAAAGCGAATTGCACGCAAGGCGACGCTGACCCGAGAATTATTCCACTCGTTTCATTAGACGTTATAAATTTTACGATGAGTTCTCTGTAGATCATCGATTTCACACGTCGTCGAGATAGGGTGACGTAAATACTTCGAATTGATTTTCACATTCGTAGAATTTAACAATGTTCGTAATCTTTACGAATGACCATTAATAAATTCGCTATCAGTTTGGTTTTTGCAAGCTCAATAAGTCAACCGAGATTATAAACGTGGTCGAAAACTCACGTCTTTTTCGTAGATATCTATCTCGTATAATGTTTTAATTTGAAATTTTCGCAAGTTCCTGGCAGAATGCCACTTTCTTCAAGTTTTAATATCAATTCCAGCTCTCATACGAGAAAAAAGTATATACTTTATCCTTGAATCAAGTTGAAACACGATCTCATACTTCAGAGTACGTCTACGTAAAGTAGTCTCAATATTTGTAACTTTGTCTCGTGTCACGTCCTCGAAAGTTCCCTTAAAGACGCCTTGAGATTATGATCATTCGATGGTTCACCTGTCCATTAGTGCGTGAGCATACAGTTGGGATATCATTGACCTATCTAGCTCAGTTCGAGTCTCTGAACTTTCTGCCTTTCTATATCTTGTTTTCCATTTCATTCATGAATATCTCCGCTACTACTGGTGACAGCGGGCATGCCATCGCTAGTCCTCTCTCCTTTTCCTTGATTTATTGAACACAGACTAGATATCCACACAAAATATTGCCAAGCTCATGTGAGCGCATACAGATACAATGCATTAATTCTAAGCTGCTTATACGAGTATAAAACATGGAGGAGTTCGTACGCGTCTCTCTTCAACATATTGAATTGTTGCTTGTTGGTTTTGCTTTACGTTACGCTGGCCTATGGTCACGCGTTGTATGATTGTAGGCTAGTGACGAGGTATGCCAAATTCTTGTCACCATAAAGTAGGTCAAGGTCATTGGTGACGTCATAAAGCCCCAAGTCACGTCCTGTCACACAGCTCACAGAAACTCCCAGACGCGGTCGCAGACATTTTCTGAGGATGTAATCCCCCTAACAAAGTCAAAATGGATTGCAGGTTTTCCGCTAAAACAATGGCAGCGGGGTACCCGCAACCTCCCTGGTCCTCCTCCTATATCAGCAGTGTTCCGCAATCTTTTATAGTCCGCAGCGCCTTTTACAGCCGGCGAATTTTTCGTGACGCACCTAACCTAACATTTTTCCAAATTTTTTCATTGCTGCGACAAAATTAATACGCCATACAACTCAATTTAAGTAATAATAAATACAAGTATAGATATAATTTGGGTATGAGTGCAAAGTGGAAAGATAGAAATAAAATTGCTCATGTTTAGTACCAAGAGGAGTGTCAAATCGTGGCTCTATTTGTGATATTGCACCTCTTCAGTAATTTGGTGAAAAGCTCGCGGCGCCCAGTTTGCGGACCTCTGATATATAGCCTAGTTTCCGAGTCTTGAAAATGATGACGTAATAAGTTGAACGCGCTTGCAATCACGTTGGCGCAAAAATGCTCCTTCAGCAAATGAGTTGGCGGGGCTCTTCTCAGTATTGTATACCAGACCTGATATTATGAAGGCTGGAATTTGAAATTTTGTAAAGTCCCTAAAGTAGGTCAAGGTCATTGATAATTTCATGAAGCGTGAAACGTCACGGCACATCCCACCACGTTACGGCACATCCCGCCACGTCACGTCACGTCACGCAGTTCACAGAAACTCCCGGACACGGACGTTTTGTGAGGATGCAATCTCAAGGTGAGTTAGGAATTCACAGGCACGAGGCACGTAACCAAAAGCTCCGCCAGATCAATCAAAGGAGGAAGACTGGACAGTAACAAGTAGATGTAGACATTTAATAAACATACAATTTTGGTCAAAACATAAAAAATTTTTGGTAGAAACATAAAAAATTTTGGTCGAACGAGAAAAGACTGAAACAGGAGGAGCTTGTACTGGTAAAAGCTGACAAAGGTGAAACCACAGTCATCATATCACGGGAGGAATACAATTCCGGCGCGGTAATCAACAACTTTTCCTTTGAAGAATACAACGACTCGATTAGATCCGCGATCAACTAGTCCTGCCCTCTTATTCCCGGCAGCCGAAACCGTGATTCGTTACTTCAAATGAGTCCGAGCTTACCTCGATTGCATGGGCAGCTGAAAATACACAAACAAGGCAACCTAATCCGCCCGGTCGTCGTTCACTATACGGATCCCGCATATCTTGCCAGCAAATTTCTCGCAAAATGGTACACAGCATTTACACACCAAATGCCTTCTCACTCCATCCGCAATTCCTACGAACTAGCCAATACACTCAAAAACCTAACTCTTCCTCACGGTTCCAGAATTCTCTCGTTCGACGCGATTGCCCTATATACCCGAACAGCGGTTCACGACAGCATCAACAGCATGACGTCGAACCTCCGGGCACAACTCATCCCTGAACCCATCATAACTGAATTTCGAAATCTGATCACACTGTGCTTACAGGACAACGTGTGCTCCTTCCAAGGCGAGACGTACCGGTTTCCCGATGGGCTACCAATGGGGGATCCTCTCTCCTCTGTTGTTGCAGATACTTATCTCAACAAACTGGAGACAGATATCCTCTCGACCGCCCTCGCTAATCGAGTAATACTATGGAAACGATACGTGGATGACATCCTATGCATACCGACGAAGAACTCCGACAATTCCACCAGGCCTTAAATTCGTACCATCAATCCATCAAGTTCACGGTTGGAGGTGGCAGCACGTCAATAAATTATCTCGATATGACGATTACTCTACGCAACACGCAAGCAGGCCTAATCCCTGAAATTGACATCTTCCGGAAGGACACGTTTACAGGTGTGTCAATACATGAGGCATCTCTCCACTCACGTTCGCAGAAACAGGCCAGCGTTATGTCCGCCATCCACCGCTTGGTATCGTTTCCCCTCAATTCCGCAGCCAGAGAACGTGAATTGACCCAGATCGAGATGATAGCCAACCTGAATGGGCTCAACATCAATGTTAGATTAATAGCCAACAGGAAAATTGTACGGTCCCTGTTAGCCCACTCCCGGAGTCTATCTCAACTCCCCCCCCTCGATAACCGCTCCAATCGTGAAAGATGGCTACGCCTCCCATACCTTGGCCGACCTTCCGAAAAGTTGGCTAGGGAACTACGCCGGTACAACTACCGAGTCGGATTCTACCCGGTCACTACCTTAGCCTCTCTCAGTGCCTTAAAGGACCCTATAGACAAAGAGGACAAACCGGGTGTCTAAGGAATAGAATGCCGTAAATGCCCGGCATTCTACGTTGGCCAAACCGGCAGATCATTAAAAACCAGGCTAAAAGAACACGTCTCCTCCTTCTACTCAAAGCGTCCTACTTCTGCTGTTGGTCTGCATTGTGCTGCATTCGGACACGACCCACACAAACTTTCCACCTCTCTCCTTCATGTCTGTAACAAGGGCCAACAACTCAACAGGTTGGAAGAAATTGAAACGCTACGAGCCTACAGCAGAGATAAACACCACTCTCTTAATGATATGGAAGCTACATATGTAAATCCTATAGTAAGATTCATCGTCGACTCCACCTGACTTGCCGAGCAACAACGTGAATCATCGATAGCAAAATCTAATTATCTAGACTTCTGGTTCTTCTTCACGTCTTTCAGTATTATACCTGATGATGGTAGGCCCGGTCCTTCCGAAACCGGTTGTAATATACTGTTCCCGCGACCAATAACCAAACTGTGCCAAGTATCGACAAAAAATTTTTCCTTCTTTTTTACCGCTGTTTCGTTCAAAATTTGATTTTTATAATACATGCAGCGAAAGTGCCGCGTATTGTGTTCGTTTTTTGAAGCGAAACTCGCCGTTATCAGAACCGTGGCGAAAATGTTTTTCCCGTGGCGAAAGTGTTTCACCCGTAGCGAAAATCGCGTCAGTGGTGCCATTTAAACAATAATTGAACATTAAAACTACAGACTTTTGAGAGTCTAGTTTTGTTTCATGTATCATAAAATAGTACATTTTGTATCAAGTGGCGAAAACAAGCAATATTGGAACGAGCGAAGTGTAGCCGCACGAGCGAAGCGAGTGCGGATAGTGAGCGAGTTACAATATTGTTTTTCGACACGAATTACAAACAGTACTTTTTATAATACATGAAGCAAAATTAGACTCTCAAAAGTAGAATTTGTTATAGTTTTCATGTTCAATTATTGTTTAAATGGCACCACTGACGCGATTTTCGCTACGGGTAAAACACTTTCGCCACGGGAAAAACATTTTCGCCACGGTTCTGATAACGGCGAGTTTCGCTTCAAAAAACGAACACAATACGCGGCACTTTCGCTGCATGTATTATAAAAAGTACTGTTTGTAATTCGTGTCGAAAAACAATATTGTAACTCGCTCACTATACGCACTCGCTTCGCTCGTGCGGCTACTTTTTGCTCATTCCAATGTTATTTCAAGTTATTCTATCTAAATCTTTTCTCGTTCGACCAAATTTTTCATGTTCCTACCAAAAATTTTTTATGTTTTGACCAAAATTGTGTGTTTATTAAATGTCTACATCTACTTGTTACTGTCCAGTCTTCCTCCTTTGATTGATCTGGCAGCTTTCAATTCGGCACAGCTCTATTGGTAACGGAGCTTTTGTTTACTTGCCTGTGAATTCCTAACTCACCTTGATACGATGGCTCGTACATACGAAGAAAATGTTCTACTAGGATGCAATCTCCCCAACAAAATGGATAGCCGGTTCCTCGCTAAAAAGAATCACGGGTTCTTCAACGGAATTAAGAAAGGGAGGTAGGAAACCTGTTTTATGGGGTACCGCAGAAAAGCGCGCATAGTCCTGGTGTTTGAAGCATTGCTCAAGGGACCAAGCCAATTGGTGTATATGAAGCACTGCCTACTTAGTTGACTGGATGATTTAAGAAAAACTTGGAAAATTTTTGATCTTCGAGCTTTGCCGGGATCGGCGGACGGTTTTTTCAACCCCCCCTCCCCGATAAGACAGGTTCCCTTTTCAAAAAAACTGTGGCGGAACCAAATGAGTAAAAATCATATTTTATGCCCACTAGTAAACAAACTCATTTACGTTTTGAAGGCACGCCTGTTTTGTGGTGTAATCATGGCCTAACTTTTTCATTTTTTCCCTTAAAGCCCATTCTTGGTGATGTTTACTGGAACATAAGTTATCTTGCTCAGTGGCGACAGTTCGCCCACAGTTCTTGGTGTATTGCATTTCAAGCTGTCTCACTCACGAGGGGCGAATAAGCGGTTAATATAGACATGGTAAACTGAGTTAGTCTATCTAGCTCATGGGGAGCGAACAGGTGTAGTGTGCTGTAAGATGAACCATCTAGCCTAGAGGGAAAACGATCGGAGCGAATGGGCCTCCGCTCCTCGATAAACATACCTATTGAACATTTGATGTCCCCATGGCAAAAACACCCGTATTATGTCCCCATTATGTACATAAAATATCCCCGAAATACCCAAAACGTCCCCAAAACGTCCCCATGGAGTAATTTTTGGGGACATGATGGGAGAGTTTTTGCCATCACATTTTCAACGGGATAGGCGTATTGAACTGAAAAATTATGCTATTTAGCCTCCATATACCTAGATACCAGCATTAGTGACGTCACTAGCTTGTGACGTCATGACCATCCATGATGGCTGCCTCTGACGTCATCATCAATACTCTTAATGGCTGTCTGTTCATAACGTCATGAGCTTGAGCTCTCTCTCGTCCTTAGTTTTATCTATTTTTGAGATCACTCATCACCCCGCTCGTGAGCGATGTTAGGAATGCTGATCTCGTCACGAGCAAATGACGTCATAAGCTTGCGCTTCATCTCTTTCGTACACTCTCCTATTTTCGAGATCATTACACTTTCATTTTTCGAAGCGGAAGAAAATTCAAGCACCTATACTCGAAAGAGGCGAAGGAGCCTAATTTCACTCTTCCCTTGCTTTTGCGAGCTCACTAAGATACGGTGTCCCACTCAAAAAAGCTGAGTGATTGGCAGATTTTTTGTTGAACCATTAGTACAAATTACACCTGTTTTGCTGTCAACTAAACGTATACAAACGATGGCAATACGTAGCACATTGAACTAGTCTGTAGAAAAGTAGAGCTTATAAAGAAGTGCAGAGGAATTCGGTCGTCATCATTTTACAAAAAAAACTAACGAAGGTTCATTTCCTTTGATTTCTTCGCTATCTTTCAAGACGTTCACAGAAAAATCCTCATCGTACGACCGAAAAAAAGTTTCATGTCAATAAGTACTAGTAGATGCTTTTCGTTTTGATAATAACAATAATTAGTGGTTTTTAATGAGAGAAAAAAAAAAAAACAATTGACAATTTCCAGCATTGAAACAACTTCGGATCTCGTCGTCTTGAACATTCTTTAGAATAAGCAGCGTCCATTCTCGTGGAAGTTAATGAAATCGGATTTTTTTTTTTTTTTCATTTCATCAGTGCAAATAATCGGAAAGTATTCGAGTAATAAACATGGAATAAAATGTCAAAGGACGACAATGACGATGCTTCACTGCGCAAATACCGGGTAGTCAGCGGATAGGTGACAAAAATGAACTTTGCAAATCGCATTTCTTTCCCATCATACGATATTTTCCGAGCTTTAATTTTCTCGCCAAAGTATACGAACTAACGCGATTTTCGAAAAGTTTTAACCGTGTACACTTAATTCCATTATAACTAAATTCGGGTAGAAGTTGCATGTAAAATATTATACACTCTATACATAAAGCATTAAGAATATAACTTAATGCTGTATATTGTATTTTGCTGTACGTTATACTCGGAAGTATATTATTTACTTTTTAATAACGCGATGTTAATAGTATTAACTATCACTTATATGAGGACGATCGTTGCGCATACACATAGCGCTAATTTTGTAATATTTTAATATCGTTGCTATAGTTTTCGCGACATCAGTATAGGTCGGCGAAATCATTTTCGGATTACGCAAAAACCTTATCGACTTCGAATACTCTGCAAACAGAAGATAATACGATAAATCGTATACGTACAGAATTAGAAATTAGTTTCGTAACTCGAATGAGGCCTCTGGGTATAGTGGACAAGGTTATCAATGAAAAAAAATTATACGCACTCCATACTTCGAGACATATTCTGTAATCGTGAAGCGTTATCAAAATTTTCAAAACGCCGATGAAAAAATCATTCCCGGTTAAATGTTTTACAAAAGACGAAAGAAAAAAAGGAAACATAAATACAATAAATAAACTTTTGTATAATATTATCTTGACTACAATTTTGCTTCGTGCAAGGACAGTATTGTAAAATATATATAAACTTTCGTCAGCGCGAGAGAAATTCCCAAGTTTTAGAAATGGAGCACGAGCGTTAAATAGAGCAGTCGAGCGTGTGAATAGTAATGAAGAAGAAGAAAATTCTGAAACTAGTAGCAAGGTCATTTAAAGCGAAAATTATTGATAAAGAAAGTTAGGCGTCTCCACCCAAGAAATATGAATCGAAGAAAGAAAAGTATTGGGTAAGAAAGCTAGATAGGAAAATTCCAGTTTGTGGACTGCAACACCCAGTTGATTCCGACTCCCCAAATTTCTGTCAATTTCAATATCTTATCTACGAGTTTTTCGAGAATGTCGGTTTCCCTAGCGGCTCCCTCCTCAGATCTCAGAGGTTTTATCTATTTTCTCGATATTTTTATTTCCATTGTTGGTAGCATGCATAGTTTGGGATTTTTCGTGGAAATCTCTGCACGGATATTCGCTTCTGTCACGTGTGTAGAGCCGCCCTTCCTTCATGGTGGAGTGCGAGCGGGTTGCGTAAGCATTTGATCTTGTTTCCACCAACACCGGAATCGAGCCTTTCAGAGTTTCAGGTTCAACTTCAGTGTTGGAAAAAACTCCTCGGTAAACCCCGTTCCCTACTCCGAGCTACTTTGGCAACCGCCAAGTTGCAGTGCCCGCAGAAAGCACCAGAACGCACAAAAAAATTCCAAAGCTGGGTCTTCCTCTGAATATGATTCTTTTCAGGAGGAAGGTTTGTTTACCATATGTTGGTGAGAATTCTTCCGGAATCAATCGCCTCTTCAAACCTCTCGGTGCTCATAACCTATTTTGTACGCACGCTGGAAGATCTAATGCCTATTCTTGAAAGAAATGTGGTTTACAAGCTCCAGTGTTCCGGCTGCGCGGCCATCTACATTTGGAAAGGGAAACGGTAGCTCTGTATTAGGATTCAAGGAAATCTCGACGAAATCTCTTTCGCTCTCTTTGCAGAGCGACGCTTCAATTGTGAGAATTTCTTCGGTCAACGGTTGGCCTTTGAATAAACTGAGATTGTTCGCCCTTCTTACAATAATAATGTCGTACTCTTGAATCGTTTCCTTCCTGAGCAAGACTTTATCGAGAAATTTTACTGTAATCCTTTTTTCTCCTAACGACTCCAAATCATAATGATTATTTTGTCTTCTCTTTTCTATTTTTCATGCAGGCCTGTCGAGAGCTCCAGTCGGGTCCGGGGCAAGAGAACAGTGCCCTGCACCCCAAAAAAGAAATGATAAAATAAAAAATTAGAGACCATTGCAGGTTTGCAATAGCAGCGGGGAACCCGCAACCTCCCGCGCTCGCGATTACGTTGGCGCGGAAATGCCTCCTCAGAAAATCAGTTGGCTGTGCTTTTCTCAGTTTACTGCATGCCTAGACCTGATATAATGACGGCTGTAAATCGGAATTTTCCCGTCCCTAAAGTAGGTCAAGGTCATTGATGACGTAATAAAGCGTCACACGTCACGTCACGCAGTTCACAGAAACTCCCAGTGGAATTTGAAATTTTTCTAAGTCATTAAACTAGGTCAAGGTCAATATCAATGATGACGTCAGAAGGCATCCCGGCTGGAATTTGAAATTTTTTCAAGTCCCTAAAGCAGTTCAAGGTCATTGATGACGAAATAAAGCGTCACACGTCACGTCACGCAGTTCACAGAAACTCCCGGTGGAAATTGAATTTTTTCAAGTCCCTGAAGTAGGTCAAGGTCATTGATGACGTAATAAAGCGTCACACGTCACGTCACGCAGGTCACAGAAACTCCCAGTGGAATTTGAAATTTTTCCAAGTCATTAAACTAGGTCGAGGTCAAGGTCATTCATGACGTCATGAAACGTCACCCGTCACGTCACGTCACGCAATTCACAGAAACTCCCGGTGGAAATTGAAATTTTTTTATGTCCCAACAGTAGGTCAAGGTCTTTGATGACGTAATGAAGCGTCACACGTCACGTCACGCAGTTCACAGAAACTCCCAGTGGAATTTGAAATTTTTCCAAGTCATTAAACTAGGTCAAGGTCAATGTCAATGATGACGTCATATAGCATCCCGGCTGGAATTTGAAATTTTTCCAAGTCATTAAACTAGGTCAAGGTCAATGTCAATGATGACGTCAGAAGGCATCCCGGCTGGAATTTGAAATTTTTTCAAGTCCCTAAAGTAGTTCAAGGTCATTGATGACGAAATAAAGCGTCACACGTCACGTCACGCAGTTCACAGGAACTCCCGGTGGAAATTGAAATTTTTTCAAGTCCCTAAAGTAGGTCAAGGTCATTGATGACGTAATAAAGCGTCACACGTGACGTCAGGCAGTCTACAGAAACTCCCAGTGGAAATTGAAAGTTTTCCAAGTCATTAAACTAGGTCGAGGTCAAGGTATTCATGACGTCATAAAACGTCACCCTTCACGTCACATCACGCAATTCACAGAAACTCCCGGTGGAAATTGAAATTTTTTGCAAGTCCCTACAGTAGGTCAAGGTCTTTGATGACGTCATAAAGCGTCACACGTCACGTCACGTCACGCAGTTCACAGAAACTCCCAGACGTGGATGTGGACGTTTTCTGAGGATGTAATCCCCTTAACAAAATGGATGGCGGTTTCCCCGCTAAAAAAAAATTTGGCTCCCTCCCCTTGGAAATAGGAGCCCTGTGGGTTCCTAACAAATCCGGGCACGAGGAAAAAAACTTTTGAACTATTTCCAGCAATTTTGGTAGACCAGGGAATAATTGTATTTTTTTGACCCAATCACGAATTCGTCTTTGGGGCTCGAGCTATCGATACTGGGGAACCTGAGAATTAAATTGTTCTGAGTCTCAAGTTCAGGAACCTGAGAATAATTTGTGCGAGTGTCTAATCTTTCGAATTCTCTTTTTAATATTGTCTGAAATGGAAAATAGAGTCTCTCTCAGTTCTCCAGGGAGAGATTTGAATACTTTAAACCCTTTTCAGGTTTGAAAATTTAGTTTACTGAAGCCCACCAAGTCTCGTCTAACATGATCATGTTCTCTAGATTAGAATTTTACTTTCATTAGTGGGTTTCAAGTTGTGTATGATGCAGAATATTGCTCAAGGAATTTGGTCTGAGGGAATGTAATTGATTCTTTGCTGAGTGGCGACCTTTGGATCTGGAAGAACTTATCGAGCTATAAATTCTCGAGAATCTGAAAATAGACTTGTTTCTGAGTTCCAACTTCAAACCCCAGGGGTAAAGCCTGTCTCCATCTAGACTTTTGAACTATTT
Organism: Aspidiotus destructor; assembly: GCA_035079395.1. NCBI lineage: Eukaryota > Metazoa > Arthropoda > Insecta > Hemiptera > Diaspididae > Aspidiotus > Aspidiotus destructor. Next base: position 3,374,911 of record JAVHKZ010000004.1, on the reverse strand, counting down.
CCAGCAATTTTGGCAGACCAGGGAATCATTGTTTTTTTTGACCCAATCACGAATTCGGTTTTGGGTCTCGAGCTATAAATACTTGGGAACCTGAGAATTGACATATTCCTGATTCTAAAGTTTGAGTACCCGAGGGTAGATCGTGTCTGCATCTCTGCTTTCCCATTTTCTGTTGCAATCTGGTATGACAAGGGGATGCTTGTATTTTCTTGACCCAATCACGAATTTGTCTTTGGGTCTCGAGCTATCGATATTTGGGAACCGGAGAATTGAATTGTTTTCAGTCTCAAGTTTAGGAACCCGGGATTATTTCGATATTGGGTAGTCACTTTCTCTTCTGTTCTTTCAATACCCGTATTTTGGCCCGCCACCCTCGTGAGTTTGTTGAATTACTCATACTTATGAAACTCGTTTGATAAGCAGACGATATTTTGGTCTCATCTTCATAACCTGACAATTTTTCGTTCTGTTGATAATCATTGAAGCGTTATAACTTGCCTATACTTTGCATATGTATGAGATTAAAAACCAGTCTTGAAAACTTTCATTTATCACCATTTTGAGTGCGTAAATTGAAATTTTGCTTTGCGTAGGGAAGGAACGGAGACAAATTAAAATTTTCGAAGTCTTGGAGGACGCTATAAATTTTGGACCAGTTCATAGGGCTGGGTTTGAAAGTATGAATAATTTGACCCACCGACTAGAAAGAGTTGTTTCAAAAGCTCGATCGTCTTTCCTACATTAATCAGTTTTTCGCTGTCTGACGATGATGCGATAGCGTCGAAACGTTGGACCTCGCCGAAGTGGAAATTAAAATCGCGTCTCTCTCAAAAGTATATACAGGCGCCGACCCGTCTGATTTTGACCTCTCTCGTCACCAACTCGCTAATAAATGGATTATTAATTCGCGTAGAACCGAACGAAGGTTAATCAGTCGCCGACGTAGGAACGTGTCAGAAATTTTATTTCCCTCATAACCGATTCTACGAGCTCCAGCCGCCGACTAAATCAAATATTTTGATCTGAATATATATACGCGCATCTCGTATTATAATACACCTGGCAACCAGAACAATTTATTCAGTTCATTATACTCGACACAGGCCTATCCTTATCCGGCTTCCTCTGCGTGTAAAACTTCTCCATATAATACGAACTGAATTATACGCATACTACATTCTTTTTTTTTTTCCGTCTCTCTCTCCGCAGCCTATGAATCATGGCTGGATATATGCGCTAACAGCGGGTTTACGACAGCGAGAACGACAAAACTCATCGGAAAATAAAATATAAATTCTGACGGTCGGAAGCTTATCTTCAGTGTTAGTGACTCAATCAGCGTGCTTATTGAAATAAATTAGTAAAATGGAATAGTCTGTAATTAGAAAAATCATTCACCTGTGTAGGAATGACAGGTCGACCCCAACGAGATACGAATACGGTTTCTGTAGTATACGCGCAACGTAATCAGCGATTAGAATTCTAAAATTTTGATGAAATTTATCCGACGTCGATCCCGGGAAACCAACTGCCGAAGATTAATCGTGAATTATTAGGCGTGTATTATTATTTCTCTTCCATCACGTAGCGAAATTAGTAAGGTCGCTAACATCGTCCGGAGGTTTATTGTCCCGTATATTGTGTCGTATCTCTGGAATAATCTAACATCTTCGTAGAGAGGACGTGTAATATAAGATTGAGGGGAGACTTAAAATTTCAACGAGGATACCAATCGTTGTTCGAGGAAGATAGCAGGTAATCAAAATTCATGGAGATTGTTCTTTTTCTTCTTACTGAGAAAATAATTGCAAAAATCTTCGGCAACAGAGAACTTGCGATGTTTTGTCGTTACCGATTCAAGTAGAATCATTCATATGTCATTGCTTGTCCTTTGAAACTATGACAGATAAGATCCTCTATCCTGTCTAGAGTGGTAAGAAGGTCTTATCGGTGGGTGTGTATATTTTGTACAAATCAACATTCTGTTCCATTCCTCAACCTCTAGAATGAGTTTCTTGTGCACGGACGAAAGATTACGACGTTTGACTGGTTCGGGAATGACAGATTTTGACTCTTTATTGACTTGATGGCTCCGGGAGGACTCCGCGACAATTTCGTGGAGTTCCCTGGTCGACTGTTCACATCATTTTGCCGGACCCTGTATACAGCGGGTACCGACAGTAATTTTATCGACACAATTTGTAAGTTTGAGTCGATTTCCGGTCGACATGGAAAATCGACGTCAAATCTGGTCGACATAGTTCATTGAGCTATGTTTAATTCAGTCAAAAAACGCAGATCGAGTTGAAATGCCCTTACTGGACATCTTACAATCTGAACTTCTTGCGCCATGCAACATGTATAAAACGTGCATTATTCTTGCTTAAGATGATGACAGTGTAATTTTCCATCTTCGTTACGTAGACCTATTACAATCATTTATTAACTCACCGGTCACTCGCTCTTTCCAAGTAACCACATTGTATAGGACGCCGCGTCAATCAAATTGTGTATTACCATACCGGTGTTCAAATTTGATTCTTATCTAAATTGATAGCCTCATTCTCAAGCTAGCCATTATAACTGAAAGTTTAAACTATAATATAGATAAGGTATAATTTGACTAAGCACCGTGGTGCACTTCACATTGTCATCAATCTAATTAGCGAAAACACTGTATCAGTGGTGAGAAAAGTTTTCTTTAAGGTTTCCTCTTTCACAAATTCGAAGTTTAAAAGTTACGCCGAAAGTAAGAATCTGTTTTTCTCACCGCGCGGCGGTATAGTAGGTATACGAATATAATATATATCCGACGTATACGTTCGAGTACTCTCCGTATCTACTGAGCGAGCTTACACTTTCGCACGAATGAGGGTAACTTTAAAGTTGAAACTTGTTTCGCAACTTCTTACAAATCTAGAATTAACTCTCTCTAGCGAGGTTGCACAAGTCCATACAAATGCTTTTAATAAATCAAACTTCGAACTAGAATCTGACTTTTTGCGCGTTATCGGCGCGAGAAGCCAAAAGGAGGGGGAAAAAAGTAAGTAATACCGACGATTAATGCTTTCCGCAAAAGTTTAATCATTTTGTAAGAAAAAGTATTTACTATGTTACACTGTACGTACGTGAAGGTACACATGCATGCGTGTATGAACGTATATCTATCCAGGCGTTACAGGGGCGTAGGTTAGAAAACCCAAAAACTCAAAAGCTTTAAAATGCTTGGTATTCGCGCCGGCAGACCTTACCGACATTTTCTTCGTTCCGGTGGCCTCATTGTGCGTAGAATATTAATACAAGCGACTCTCTTTTCAACAGTATGTACCGGATAAATGAATTCGATTTATGAGTTAATATCGAGATCGTTAATAGAAGAACCTAGTGATTTTTGATAATATCCGCCTATAACGCGGAAAATAATGACTGCGAGATTTTTAGTTTTTCAATAATGCCTCGAAAAATGATTTGTTGAAAAAAGTTTTCGTTTCCAAAACGGACGAAAAACTCCCCCATTATTTCGCCGTGACTTCGGTTTCCGTTTGAAGGCTTCGACTATAGTTTTTATACGACGAACCTGATCTGAACCTACCCTTTTATCGAGTCGGTGAAAAGGAGAGGGTGGAAAAGCGGCCGAAGACATTAACGAGAGAGAGAAAAAAAGTTAAATAAATCATGTTTTATAAAACGAGTGTAAAAATTCTATACTTTATCAACTTTTTAGGAAAGCGTTCTTTGTAAAATAACGTGTCCAAAATTCGCAAGTTCGGCCAATGCTGGACACACGTTCGATAATAGTATCGATGAACGGATATCTTTCTTCTTTTCTTTCTCTGTATCAAGTCATAAGACTAGAAATGCTTCTCGATCGCATATTCACCTGTATTCTACGTAATGTCTTTAAGGAAGAAATCTATAGAAATTAGTTCTTTCATAAATTGACTTGACAGATGGTCACTCTAAATTATTACACCTCGATCCCTGATGTTTTACGTGTTTAGATGGCTTGAAACTAAGGAACCTCTTCGTTTGAAATTGGAGTTTTCTAAATCCTCTCCTGTCATATGTGGCTCGATATTCGAAATTTTTTCCAATCCAACTCTTTCGATGGTTCGAATTTCTCCAAATTTCCCTCCTGTCATCTCGACGTTCGAAGTTTTTCCTATTCCATCTCCTTCGATGGTTGTAAGAAGTCCTACTCCTCTGATGGTGGAAATTTTTAGCAGGGAACCCGCTATCCATCTTGTTGGGGGGATTACATCCTCAGAAAACGTCCGCGTCCGGGAGTTTCTGTGAAGTGCGTGACGTGACGTGACATGAAGTGACGTGTGACGCTTCATTACGCCATCAATGACCTTGACCTCCTTTAGGGACTCAGGAAATTTTTGATTTCCACCGAGAGTTTCTGTGAACTGCGTGACGTGACGTGACATGATGTGATGTGATTTGTGACGCTTTATTACGTCATCAATGACCTTGACCTTGACCTACGTTTCTGTGAATTGCGTGACGTGACGTGACGTGTAACGCTTTATTACGTCATCAATGACCTTGACCTTCACCAACTTTGGAGACTTGGAAAATTTAAATTTCCAACGGGAGTTCCTGTGAACTGCGTGACGTGACGTGACATGACGTGAGGTGTGACGCTTTTTTACGTCAACAACGACCTTGACATTGACCTACTTTAGGGACTTGGAATATTTTCAACTTCCAGCCAGGATGCTTTATGATGTCATCAATGACATTGACCTGCATTGTTGTTTGCTACCGACACCCATCCAGGGGTGCTATGTGGGGTCGGAGGTTCTGTAATGCAGATCACATCACAGTTTTGTTGAATGGCAATGACTATTGCAATGTCCAGAGAAGCCCTGGATCTGTCATTGATAATCTGCAGAATCTTGACCGTTGGTGGTTGACTGGTACCAAGATTTTCTTTAGTTTTTTCCCTCCTATTGTGAGCTTCAATGTACTTTTTCCTCAGGTTCTGTTTGGTAGGGCTTTTCTTTTATCCCTTTGCATGTTCTGTTGGACGGCATCTACAATTCTAGTCGCTTTTTCATGTTATTTCCAAGTTTTTCCGCATACTTATTTCCAACTACGAATAAAAAAGTAAACCACATCTAGAAACCAAGATAGAAAAGAAGATTTTATAAAATTCGGACATACTTAATTCTTTTGCTTGAAGTTTTACTGTCGCAGCCTTTGACGCTTCTAATGCAGACATAAGCATCTCTAACGATTCCCAGGTACTACAAAATAATTCTAATAAATGGTCTTTAGATTAAGACAAAAGTTCACAGCACTTTTGTTCTCATTGAATCTTTCAAGCATAGCATGAGTAGAGTTCCACCTAAATAGTTTAAAAGCTGTCACAATTACTATTACCAAAGTATGTACAATACCTAGAACGAATATGAACAATGAACTTTACCTTGTACAACAGTCAAGGAACAATTTCCCTCCTTTCACAGAGCGACTAGTAAAGAGATCAACGTATTTCTTTCGTCGTAATTTTTTTACTAAAAGTTTTCTGACATCATTGTTTTGTACTAAGACATCATACTTTGCTAATTGCAACGTATGCACAGCACATCGCGTACCTAGATAAGTAATTGGATATTCATCATTCATATGACTATGTAGGTCTAGATATCATTACAATAAAGCAAAAAGTTGATTTTCAAAAAGGGATCAGAGATACCGGTTTCAAAAAAGAAGTAGGTAAGTTATCATTTATCAATAGGTACTAACAAGTAATCTCTGGTAGAGAGAATTCGAACGAGCCCAAGATCTGATTCACGAATGCTTCTGTTTCTTCTCTTTCCTTGTTGTATCTATCTTCTCCTTCTTCTTCTACAGATACATTCAGGTCTAGCTCCTCTTCATCGACTGTGAAGTGAAAGTCATCCCAATCCTCCTCCACACAATCATAAGAAGGAGTATCATCAGTTATTGACATAGATTCCAGATGACGTCTCGGTATGGATCGATGTTTTCTCCGAGGATCTCCCTTCTCTCGGAGGCAAAGCCTGCTGATATCATTGCACAAATGAAGTTATCAAAATCGTACAAGAACCAAAGATGTCAACATGCGTAGATGAAGGTAGGAAAAGAAACTAGAGGAACATGTGATATATCGTTCAGTAACTGCTTAAGCGCGTTGCCGGAGAGCGCTGTAGGTTTCCACGTCTTCCAGTTGGTGCAAGAGTCGTCCTCTAGTGGAGTGCAGGATGAAGAGTTCAAATTCTGGATAGCGGGAAATGGGCTCATCGGTTTTGTGCTCGCAGAAGCTTTCTTCGACAATTGGACTTACTGTTTGGCCACAATTGCATTAGTGTTGCCAGATCCAAATTTTATACAGAGCCACTTTTTGTGCTACCAACTCCTGGAACCAGTACCAGAGACTTCTGCAGCCGTTTTGGAGTTGTCTTGGAGTTGAGATATGGCTCCGGAGCCGTAATTGTTCCAATTTCAAAAATTAGTGTGCCACCGAGGCGCAATTGCGCCACACCTGGCAACACTGTAGCTATCAATTGACTTATACCTTTTTCCGTTGGTCATCGAGCATTCTTCTTTACGTGATATTTGCAATGGGTTACAGGTCATTGGGACCACAATCTAGTCAACGTAGCCTACCTCAGCTTCTTCATCTATCAACACTGCTCTTACAGAGAGCTGTCACTCCGTATATTATGGTCAAAGATCTCCCGTCATTGCTTTTTAAAAGACAAACAGACATCCTCAAAGATCCCGAAACTCTTTGTTCCTCATTTCATTACAATTGGTAAGTGATTTTTCTAATTTTTCTTTCCCTTACAATGGACAATCATAATTTGATGATAAGCCTCGATGAATGAGTAAAATAACAAGATGGAAAAATTGCGCGTTCAAAAACCACCATTGACTTTTCTTTAGTAACTCGATATTCTTCCGTCATGAAACGTCGTCCGATGGAAACGCTCGTAAATCCTCGATATTGTTTTTCATATTCTCTCTCTTCACTTTCCACTCGACAAAATCGATTTCTCAAACTCGCTTATATATTTGAGTATACATTTAGGTTTAATGAAGGCAAAGTAAATAATCATTTTCGTTTCTCAATTCATGTGCATCGCGTAAGTACACTCTCGTTCGCTTTCTTTCCTCGTCAATGGCTGTCTATATACCTTTAGGTCAACGACATCTTTATGTGACGAGCATTCAGTATAGTATTCGAGTTACCTTCTTGGTGGTCACATTATGTGCTTAAACTTGACTATAAGTTCACTTAGATTGATTGAGAATTACATTATTCGAATATTTTGTAATACCGCGCGCTGTACATAATAAACGTAGGAGAAAATAATACCATGCGATATTCGGGTCATCTCGTCTGGGAAAGTAATTCGCGAAATATACATACTTAACCCCGCATTATACCACTGCAAAAAGGAGACGTAAAAGAGATGAAATGTTTCAGAATCCATTTGTAAACGACAATTGTTATAGTTTATACTTCGGGTTATACGAGCACTCAAAGCTATATAGTTATAGCTTTTATATAAACGAACAAATTTTCAAGAACTCCTAATAAGTTCATCGAGCATTTATTTTCATCTTTTAGCGTGAATTAAAATTACGAATCAGTACAGCGAGATAAATGACCCGGGTATATATACGAAGGATGATGAGCGACGAGGCGAATAGAGAATGTAAAGTATAATATTTCCCGGTGCAGTTGTCGGTGTGGTAGTGAAGACGGCTTGACGCGCACCGAGTGCTTTTTCCATATTTCAGCAATTTTGAAGACGTTGTTGCCTCGGCCAAGTGTATTTTGACGTACAACAAGTGCCGGGTAAAAGAAGGAGCGCATAATCTCATTCGCGTAATATGGAATCATGTGAAGTACCTCCGGTACACTCGAAATGCTGATGATCCAAAATTAAGACGACGACGACAGAATACCAGTTTTTCATTTCTCTTGAATAGTACTTTATTCCGCCGTATCACTTACACCTTCATTCTAAAGACAGAAAGTGTGAATTAACGTGATTTTTTTTCTTCTCTCGCGTATATTCTCTGTTCTCTTATCTCGATTATTTTATACGCATTTGAACGACTCTCGTCCGATTTAATTTGTTTTACTTCCCTTCTAAACGAGAGTACTACGGGTACCGATATAGTCGAGATACGCTTCCTTCGATATTTCACAGTTTGAAGGTTCTACCACCAACCTTCGTTCCTTAGTTTTCGTTAATAGGTGTGCCATCTCGCAGACGATTATATCTCTCCGGGGTTGTCTCGTTAACATGGACCATATCGTACTCGTGTACGGGCGCAGTGTATCATCTTCGTCCGGCACGAAATTGTGGACATTAAACAAATGACCGGCAGATAGTCATCGTATCGGAGAAAAGAAGAATTATTGTTTTTGTCACGTCACGGCTTAGATCCGTTATAATTATACGTTTGCTCCGTCAGTTGGCAGTTGCAGCGCAATTTCGACTATAACGAATTCGCTCGAATCGATTTTCATCTTCTTGAAACGAACGTGGATAGTAATTTTCATATTTTTGCCAGCGTAAGTCGATTCGAGAGAGTGGTTCGAAAGATCGAATTACTTTAGGGTGGTTGTGTTCTCGGTCGCGGCGTCGTACTATTAAATCGAAACCCCTATATGTTTTTAAATGGAGTAATTTGATACAGATCTCGGAAATGTTGCCAGAGTAAACCTGAAGCTCGCTCAAAATAAGCTTACCAGCATTAGAGAGACGTTGATTTGGAAAACCTTCGCGTGGAGTTTTAAGCAATATTCGGTTAAAGTAAACGTACGATACGCTTCTCCTCTGTTACGATATGATAGGGAGTCGGTGTCGCATCGCGCTATTCCTTGGATGCGGAATGTAAATTTCATCTAATTCCATGTACGAAAGTTAACGGGTGGCGCAATCGTCACATCGTGTTATACCCTAACATATTTTAATTTCGAAGACTAATAACGGACACGCGATTCTTTCAGAAATTTCGATTTTCTACCGTGTGCATACCTATACGTGCCGTATCGTGCTCTCGAATTTTTCGGTGAAGGGGGAAATATTTCCTAGGGTCAGTCTTTAAAGAAACTGTTTCTTTGTCTGAATTCTCGTTGATTGTCACAATCCCTTTCTTAAAATTGGATAGAAAGTTCGAGAAGTAGTCCTAGCCCAGACGTGTACAGCACGAGAAAAAGAATACATAGTGCTAGAATTGAAGCTTGGTTACGAAAGTCTCTTCATTCTCATCCACCAGAAAGAGGAAACTACGACTAAATCTCAAAAAATATCAGGTCCATATCCACATTCCGATTTCGGTGCGGAACCGAAAAGAATCGTTTGAATTGTTCCGTCCGAATTTCTGTTTGCGGTGGTCTCCTTCCCCTTCGAGCCTTGGGCGCGCTGTCGATATGCGAGCTCTCCTATCTCGATGTATGATCTAAAATTGTTCTGTTGGACCCAAATAAATAAAGTTCATGTTTTATATCTTCCTCTTTTTCAATATACAGCAAATATTTTACTGTCCGTAACACACCTTGGTACCAACCGCGGTAGTTGCACTTATAAGTCCAGTGTAGAATATTTCAAGCTAATAGCTATTAAGGGGCATGGTCTAGCACGAGTCACTGCTGCGAGATAATATTTTCAAAAATCCATGTCCGCCATTTTTTTTCTTACGAAAATGGATTTCTACGAACTTTCACCGATCTAACCACGACGATCAGGAGAAAAGTATCTCTCAGACTCGAGACTGAGATACTTTTTCCTTGATTGACTCGATGTCATGAAAGAGTGGGATATCAGCCTATAACGACCAAAAGAAGAGTATTTTTTTAGAGAGGGGGGGGGAGGAGGCACAAGGCACGTAACGATTTCGTATCTTGTGCCTCCTCCTCCCTCAAATCAATAGAGGTCGTACTTTTGAGGATTCAATTATTCTTACTAAAAGAAAAGTATGTTTTATAGTAGTCACTAAGATACTTTTTCCTTGAGCAAAAGAAATCCGTATTCTATGCAAAATCCGTATTTTTTTTCAAAGACCAAAAATCCGTAGATCTGGCAGCACTGATCTATTTTAAAATAGTTCAAGCTAATAGCTTTTGGGTAGCTCACTCGCCAAATGATAATATTTTCAAAAATCTGTATCCGTCATTTTTCCCAAGACCTGAAAACTGATTTCTTCAGACTTTCAATGATTCAACAATAACGACCAGGAGAAACGTACCTCTCATATCCCTGACTGAGGTACTCTTCCCAAGATCGACTAAATGTTACAAAACACCGCGATGTCAGCCTATAACGACCAAGAGAAAAGTATCTCCCATAAGACTGACTGAGGTACTTTTCCAAGGCCATGACCTTTCTCTTACAAGTAATCCTTGATTTACGAAAAATCCAAAGAAGATTTCAGCGGGGAACCCACTATCCATTTTGTTAGTTAGGGGCATTACATCCTCAGAAAACGTTCGCATCCGGGAGTTTCTGTGAACTGCGTGACGTGACGTGACGTGTGGCGCTATATGATGTCAGCGATGACCTTTACTTATTTTAGTAACTTGGAAAAATTTCAACTTTCAGCCGAAATGCTGTACGACGTCATCAATGACCTTGACCTACTTTAGGGACTTGGAAAAATTTCAATTCCCACCGGCAGTTTCTGTGAACTGCGTGACGTGACATGACGTGCCGTGTGACGCTTTATTACGTCAAAAAAATTTTAATTTCGACTAGGAGTTTCTGTGAATTTCGTGATGTGACGTGACATTACGTGACGTGTTATGTTTTATTACCTCGTCCCTCATCAACAACCTTGACCTTGACCTACTTCAAGGAAATGGAAAAATTTCAATTTCCACCGGGAGTTCCTGTGAACTGTGTGACGTGACGTGACGTGACATGACGTGCCGTGTGACGCTTTATTACGTCATAAAAATTTCAATTTCAACCAGGAGTTTCTGTAAATTGCGAGATGCGATGTGACATGCCGTGACGTGTGATGCTTTATTACGTCATCACTCATTGATAACCTTGACCTTGACCTACTTTAGAGACTTGTAAAAATTTCAAGTTCCACCCGGAAATTCTGTAAACTGCGGGATGTGACGTGACATGACGTGACGTGTGACGCTTCATTACGTCATCAATGACCTTGACCTACTTTAGGAACTTGAAAAAATTCCAACTTCCAGCCGGGATGCTTTATGACGTCATCAATGACCTTGACCTTGACCTATTTCAGGGACTTGTAAAAATTTCAACCTCAAGCCGGGTCTTTATCAGTGGCATACCCAGGATTCGAACAAGAGGGGGGATCTGAAACTTCCCCCCCCCTCCCCTCAAATTTGCCTCCACCCCAAATTTTTGGAACAATATGTGTATCAAAATAATTCCCAAGGGGGGATCTATCCCTTTAATCCCTCCTGGGTACGCCACTGGTCTTTATGACGTCGTCAATGACCTTGACCTACTTCAGGGACGGAAAAATTTCAACTTCTAGCCTTCATTATATCAGGCCCAGTATACAGTATACTGAGAAGAGCCCAGCCAACTCATTTTCTGAGGGGGCACTTTCGCGATAAACGTGATCGCAAGCGCGGGAGGTTGCGGGCTCCTCCCTATGGCCTCTAAAATTTTTTTTGTTTTCCTTTCTCCATGTACGAGTAAGGTGTACTAGATCAAAACTCGAAATACTTTTTAACTCGAAGTCAGGGTTCTCCATGACGTCATTGAAGGTTTAAAGAGTTTGGCCATGTAATCCCCCCTCCCCCTTCGCCGAGGCGTTTCTGAGTCTAGATGTGGTCAAAATTGTGCGTGAATTTCTAGTAAGAGTTTTGCAATGATGCACTGTTTCAGGATAGGTTTTGGAGTTTTTGAAAGAGAATGGTGAGAGGGATGAAAGCAGGGGAATGAATGTCCTATTCGGTGGGATATTGCCAGAAAGGAGAGTCCAAATAAAGAGTTGAACAATAAACGCATTCCTACCATTGCATCAAAAAGATGACAAATCTATGATTTTCTCGTTTCCCCAGGAGGGAAAATCTCCAGTAACTTTTTTAAGGGTAGATGGGCGAGGGGTAGAATATACTTTTCCATGTGATTTGATAAGTGAAAATCTGATCGCTGAGTGTTTAAAAATTTTCGTTCGAGCCTTCGTCAAAAAATGAAAAGCGGTGCTGACTCCAATTCGGACGTTTATCGCCTTTGGCGCGAACATTTGTGGCACTGCGTAATAAAAGCTCAACCTCGAAAATACGCGAATGACCGACCGCATGCACAGAAATTATTCTCTCACTAGCTGCTGCAATGCGTCCGATGTGCATCGAGCGCGCATTCCGGCTCGCTAATTAAAACTCGTAATAAACCGCCGCTTGACATTCGTTTTACGTAAAAATAGGTAAAATATTTTCGATACACGTGTTCGTTTCCTGCGCCCCTTGATAAATTATATCATACACGAACACATATGCGTTTACGTTCGGTCGAATTAGAATTTATACGTATAGTTAGCCGTCCCATTTATAGTACCTTTACCGTATATACGACGTAACTTACGCGAAAGTACGGTTGTGTATCCTACGTTATATGAATCCGCGGGAAAAACAAAAAACAAAAAAATTCAAATTATCCCCTCGTCGGCCTCTTAACGATGACTTTCCGTGCATTTGTCTTCTGGTATATGTGCGACCAGAGAGCTACCTTACGCCGCCGTATAGACCTAGTTGTACATTTTTGCATTTTCGAACGAATTGTTCGCGACTCTAAAGTACCGGTACTTCAGGAAATGAAATGTTCCCCTCCTCTTACGTCGAAGTATTTTTCGTAGTAATCAGGCAGCCTTTTTTGCGGCTCCGCACGCGAAACATTGCAGCTTTTTTGGCTATAATTCGACATTCCAATATCCCGAGGTAATTCGCGTGTACTTCAACGCACGCGGCACTTACCGAACTTCCAAAACATACGGCTAAAAATTGAAGATATCATCTCTAAAACGTTTCAGTGCGAATAGAATGGAGAAGCATAGGCTGTTTTTTTCGTGTGAGTAGAGACTATCAAAAAATAATGCTCTTCTCGATGTTCTTGAATAATGAATACTAGATTGTCGCTCTTACAAATTTCCATAGTAGCGAGCTAGAAGAAACAATGAAAAAAGTCCCTGCCCGTGGGGACGTCAAGTTGTCAGTTATTATGTATGGTTAACAAATTGTGAGAATTATTAATGAGGCCGGTCTTCCTGTTTCTGAAAATGAAAATATTGGTATTCCGTGCCCTCTTCTTTATGATATCTAGAATCAGTTGTGTCAGAAGGCGCCTAGTCGACTTCGAGGATCTTCGTCTCATTGTCTATATATCTTTCAGGCCGGTTCTCGATGTTGGCAAAGGGGTGTTCATACAATTGATGGAGCTTAAAATATGAAAATGAATTAGACCAGAGAAGTTTCGTTTGAGATGGAACTGCACCTGAACATGTACAGAAAATTTACTCAATACAATTCTCCAAGCTCGAATTGAACATATACCGAAGGGGATCTTCGAACGAGTAAACACAATAAATTTTGTATGAACCGCACCAACTTCCACGCATACCGCAAGCGCTTTCGTTTGAAAAACTTTCGTTCAGCGATACAAGAAAGGAACTGAGCCGACGATGACTGAAAACAAGAACATTTGACGAAATAGGACTGAACGAGCGAGTCATCACGATGTGAATCATACTTATAAACTGGTTCAATGAACTCCTCATCAGGTATGTACCTGTTGAGCCCGGTTGCATTGGCTGCTATTCAAATGACGAATTATTTTGAAACTTTCGAGCGCGATATGTTTAAAATATGAATCTTCCCCATGGAGGGCTTCCGACCCCTCTCTGGCACTGTGACCACTGGTGATTGAATGGTCCGCTTTCGGTCACTCTTATTTTGAGATGGAGACCAGTCTCACCGATGTAAACTCTCTTACAGTCGCCACACCCACTCCTCTTGACCGGTGAGACAGGGTCCTCGAGCTTGACGAATAATCCTTTGTGAAACGCGGGACAGTAGCCGAACAGACGGGGGACACGATCTAAATGTGAGGGAAACTTCCCCGAAAATGGGAGCCTCGTTATCGTGGTTCAAACCACGTGGGGAGGGGAGATGGTAGAATTGGGACATTTCTTCGCAATCTTCCTGCGAACCATGAGATCGATATCCAAATTGTCCGCATTTACTCTTGCCGAGGGTTTCATAGCCAACCATTTCTTGGGAAAAGCGCACCGGCTTGGCGGCATGTTGGTCAATCGATGGATTAGGCTAGGACAAAAGGACTGCAATATCGGTTGACAGCAAATTCATGGACTCTATCTCCTTCATGGAAGAGTATTATGTCGAGCCGTAACGTTTCGGACCGTATTAATTCTATTAATAACGCGAGTGCTGCGTACCTCCGGTTCCTTTTCTCAAAATTTCGCACCCAACGTTCGTCTTACTCGTCTCATATTTCGTTCCTTCGCAAGTGTTTGAAGTTGCGCTTGAGACCAAAATTTGTGAGGTTCCGTTTGTACGCCGATTGCAAACACACCACTAAAAAATTGGAGGAATCGATCACCAACAAGTGGATTCGTTCCGACCTGAGGAGGTGGTATGGCAGGTTGAATATCACCACTCGTCTCAATCTCCTGGTCCACTCCAGACTCTCTAGTCTACTCCCGCCGGGTGAGTTTGATCTTTTTATTCGGGACGTTAATGAAGATTGTCAGGATTTTGAGGCTGAACTTAGAGAAAAAAAAGATAAGAAAATCTCATCCCTCCTTCTCAAAGGCCATTGCCCATAAAAAACTTTGTACTGACAATGCTGATGTTCAAACTTTTCAACCTCGGATTATCAATTATTCTCAAGCGCAATTCTCGCAAGCTGAGTCGTACTTGCTGGAAAAGGTTCTAAAATTTGGGCTCCCCCCCCCCCCCCTCCCTAAGAGTGATCTTGTTGCCGACCTCACTATAAAAATTGGTCCTGGTATGAATATCCAGTCTGCTTGCGCTGAACTCGTCCGCAGCACCCCCCTCCCTCGCATAAATAATTACACATGTGAGGTGATTAATAACTTGAGGAGGAGGATTAGGGAGCAGGGGTTAATCCTTACTAAGGCTGATAAGAGTAATGCGATCGTAATCTTGGAGAAATCCTCTTACGTATCCAAGATTCAAGCAGTCCTTTTTCAATGTGGGGCTATTGAAAATAGCTCCTTCAACTTCTCTATGTATGTCAAAGAGGTCAGAGAAGTTGTCAATAATTGCGAATTTATTAATAAAAAGTTATCCGCACAAGAAAATTCTGCTCGAACCAAACCTCGTTCCCCCCTCATCTACGGTCTGCCCAAAGTACACAAGCCTGGAATCCCTATGCGTCCGGTCGTGTCTTATGTCTCCTCCCCAGCTTACTCTTTAGCTAAGTATCTGGATCGCTGGTTCAAATCTCGAATCGACTATGAGTCGCTCTTCTCTGTTAAAAATTTAGTTTCTCTAGCTCATAGGCTTAAACAAGATACCCCTCCTCCGGGCACTATCCTCTGTTCTTTTGACGTGGTGGGCCTTCTTCCTAATATTCCAAAGGTCCCCACTATACAGCACATGGGGGACTTGCGTTTAAAGTTTAATACTCCTCATGATGAGCTTCAAGAATTTTTCACCCTCCTTAACATCTGTTGGTCACCTAACTTCTGTAAGTTTAACGGTAAATTTTATGAATTCTCGGAGGAGGTAGGTATTCCTATTGGCTCGCCTTTGGGCTCTCTCGTTTCTGAGATATTTATGTCCAAATTTGAGGGTGACTTGTTTTCCTCCGGGCAAGTGCTACTGAGTCACATCCATTACTGGCATCGGTATGTGGACGACATATTATGTGCATGGGCCGGTCCTCAAGAACTCCTTGGTGAGTTTCTTGAATACCTGAATAAAATATATCCCTCCATAAAGTTTACTCTAGAAATTGGAGCTTCCTCTATAAATTTTCTGGATCTCAATATCTCTAATAGAGATGGGAACCATGATTTTACAATATTCAGAAAAGATACAGCGACCGATACTCTTATCCATGGTTCGTCCTTTCGTCCATTCTCTCATAAGATGGCTGCCTTTAACAGCTACATTCATCGATTGACCAGCATTCCGTTGAGTCAGTCAGCTTTTAATAAGGAACTTGCGACCATTAAGCTTTTGGCCTTTGTGAATGGTGTCAACTTGGACATCGACCGTATGGTCCAGAAAAAGTTTACAAGGAGGAGCCTTGATTCTACCTCCTCTCTCCCTCGCGATGCGAGTAGTTACAATAATAGAAAATTCCGCTGGATCAGGCTCCCGTATTTGGGTGAATTTTCATCTAAGCTGACTCATATCCTTCGCCTCTTCGGCTTCAGGCCTGCATTTTATAATCTCACTACGGTAAAGGGGTTGTTTGTTAGGCTTAAGGACCCCATACCGCAGAGGGAGAGGAGTGGGGTGTACAGACTGACGTGTAGGGATTGTAACAGCGTTTACATAGACGAGACGAGTCGCCAGCTCAGAATCCGAGTGGAGGAACACCTCAAGCCCTTGGAGAAAGGAAAATTGGGTGAGTCTGCCTTTGCGGACCATCTTATCTCCAATGGGCATAGTTTCAAGGAGGAGTTAGCCACCCTCCTCCATAGGGAAAACTCTTTCTTTAAATGCATTGCATTGGAAAATATCGAAATAGTGCGGCATCTGAACAGTGATGATGTTACTGTCCTCAACAGGTATATTCCTGACGAAGGTTTCATTGTTTCGATTTACGAGACTGAGTCACCTTCCGAGGGCTAGCTCGTTCTTTCTTGAACTTCGTCTACGTCGATATCCTGTTTGCATCTCACTTGGGTTAGTGGCTTTCTATCTTTGCCCGAGGTTTACGAGCGGAGTGAATGATTCCAAGGTTAGATGAGAATAAGGAAGAGACAAAGCCACGCCGTGAAGGAAATCCAAGCTGATGACGTCATCACTATCCATATTGCCTGCCGGTGACGTCACCAGCATTCATACCGTGGCTTAGAAACGGAGTGATGAGAGAGAGAGAGAACCCGAGCTGACGACGGACAGCTTGTCTCGGGTATTGATGACATAATAATCCAAGAGCGGAGGGTACGGATCTATGAGAAAAACTTGAACTTACAAGCGAAGGCCATGATTTCATTTCAAGACAGACATGAAACATAATCTCTACTTACTTGGATTTTTAGAAAATCTCTCTCTGTCGTATAACTTCACTTGAGGAGCTTTAGAGGAGGTAAAATGGACATCCATCTTATTTTTAACTGTACCTGACACCTATTTGATTAACATTGGGGTTATTAGAAAAAAACAAGATGGATGTCTCATTGTATCTGGAATGGAACCCTTTAACAAGGCTGAGAACCGGAACCAAATACCGCTATAAGAAGCGGTTCTCCTCCCGTATTTCCAAGCCTCTGGAACTGGAACCAAAAGAAAGCGGATCGCAGTTTTGGCTTCTAGGCAAAAAAGACAACAACGACCATCCGAAAGACCCTACCAGTTAAGCAGGAAGCCAGGCGCTCCTTGCTCGAGAACTGGAAAGTAAGAATTTGCGGTTGCCAGGCAGAAGAGGGGGTTTGCCGAGGAGATTCTTCCAACACTGAAGTTATACCCGAAAAGATCGATTCCGGGACTGGAAGAAACAAAATCAAATGCATACACAACCCGCGCCTACTCCAATGTGGAGGACGGGCGGTGTTGCAAATGCAACACCCACGCATAAGAGTGATTGATATGTACATACCACAGTAATACATATCTTTACCTTCATTGATAACAATAATTAGTATGTTAGCACTCTCACCAATTTTATTCCTTCCTTATGAAAATTTGCATATAAAATCTGTTGTTTACATTATTTGCTTGCTCAGTAGATCTGGAGCCAATGTAAGGGAGAATTGCAGCAACAGCAAGCAGCGGTGTTGAATGACGTCATCGAAAATCGTTCTATGTTCAGAGAGCATAACCTTGCGGGACTTTAGCTGCTAGAATGATCTTGATAAGTGATAGAAGTACATTCACAACAAATAGGTGAAATTAGGCTTTAGTTTTTTAGCATATCTACGCATGTTCTCTTCTAAATCTGTATATTCAAAAAGCGCCAATTATTATCCTTGGGACAGTACATTTATAACAATACTTCATCCTTTTTGTTCAGTGAAAATTTAAAAACACTACACACTCTACACATTTGTTGCAGATTTGACGACGATATTAAAAATGAACCTAGATACCAATGGTGTTTTGGATCTGTCAAAGTAAGTATTATAAAAAACTTGACCTACAGCAGATATGTCTGAACTTTTCCTTATCTATTTCTGTATAGCTTGGTCTATTCCTAACTCACCTGGGTCATACACATTTAAGAAGACAGTTGGCCAAACATTCAGATCCCAAATAACTTTATTTGAGTAACTTGCATAACGTTATCAAATACCTTGTGTGAACAGAAACTATTTCAGTTTCATTTTTGTATTCTGTAGGAGTTCCAGTCTTGAAGTAAACACAAAAGTGCCATTTGAATATCTGCCAATTGAGGTAAAAACTAAAAATTATACTCAGCTTTAAATTTTTAGAAGAACCAACAGAAATTCATACAATTTACTTTCTTGCACTGCAGATACGCATTAAAATATTCTCTGAACTGAATCTGGAAGATCGTAAAAGAGTCAGACTTGTATGCAGATCATGGAACAGAATTTCTTCATCGGCTCCTTCAATTACCAAAAATGAGAAATTTGTTTTCACAAGCCACTCTAAACGTTCTCATATTTTTGAAATTCTACAGGGAGCAAATGACGGTCGAATAATGAATCTAGAATTTCATAATTTCATCTATCCCAGAATAATTGACCACAATGTCATTTTCAAAAAACGTGCTCATCATTTCAATGATGAGGAGAATGTTGGTGGAAAACTTGTTGACCTTAGTTTCTTTCAGTGTCATATCAACAAAGAAACCTTCGAATCAATATTTTTTCACGCAAATAATCTGAGGACTTTCTCTATGAAAATTGACTTTGGTACTACCTACTCTAGAGATATGTATGCGGCATTTGTTGAGACTCTCAATCAATATATGGGAATGGGAATTAAACATGATCAGATACATACTTTTAATTTGATTCTCTCTGGAAGGTGGATGTCATCAGATGTAGTATGTAAAATCTTCATGTTTTTTTCCTGCCTGAAGGAATTTTATTTTGAAGATCCAGCCGTTGGTTTTAGAGGAATTATCAACGACAAATTTGTACCGGTATTAGGCCTAGTTGCGGTTGATAGGCCTACTCCAAATCTACAAGTACTGTTAAAATTTCTTGAGGATCAAGTAAAAGCCAATCCAAGGTATTTTCATATTGTCTTTCAGTTGATGGACTGATGGTATAGTAGTTGACTGTGTTGTGAAAAACAAATTCCTGATTGATGTGATGATCATTTTTCTGATTGCAGTTTCAAGCTACTCAGTGTTCTGTTCAAATTTGTTAACGTAGAATATTCAACCAATGATACAATTCTTCACTTTTTTACTGTCCACAAGGGTTTGAAGTCAGTTGTCTTAGTTATAGACACACCAAATTTTAAAAACTTGGTTTTTCACATTTTTCAACATTGTTCACATATTGATAAGTTCTCTCTCACTGAAGCCGAAGAAGTTTACCGGTATCAGTTGAGTTTGAATCGTGACGAAGTGTTCCAGTTTCTGAACCACGTTTTCAAAATTGGATATTATTTAGAATTGATGTGTGCTCTCCCGGCTGAATCATGTACTAATCTAACAAATAATGAAGATTTTGCTGCAAAGGTAGTGAGCCTAAAAAGTTGTAACAGACTGAATGATGAGATCTTGATTCACATTTTGGAGCGTGGACCAAATGTAGAACATTTAAGGCTTCATGGAGCGTCAGATGATGTTTTGCAGAAAATCTTCAGAAATTTGGTAGGTAACCTAATTTTTGTTATTATTTTCATAAAATAATAATTGATAATTTATAACTATTTTTTAGAGATTTATGCTGTGAATTTGAAGGGTTTGCACTTTGATGGTTTTATGATGTTAGCAAAATACATCTAGGGGATTATTTTCTTTTTAAGGGTGTTAATTGATTGTTAAATATTCTGTTGCTCTCTAGCAAAAATTGAAAACCTTGATTTTATATTATGTGGATGAAGACGAGTACGATATTACGCCGTGGGGATTCAGAGGCGTGGATGGACAGAGAGAAGATGGAATTTCTATCGAAGTTCTTCAAAGTAAGTTTGTTTTGAGCTGCATTAGACAGAAATATTTTAATATCTCACCGTTCTTCTGATTTTGTTTTAGGGTTAGAATATCTAGAAATTTCGGAGGTGCGGGTGTCGTTTGATATCCAAGAAATAGCGTGTGATTTTCACTTTCCACGTTTGAAGTATTTGCAATTATCGCATCCTGTACTGCATACTAGAGTAAGTCTGAGTAAATTTTTGGGTATCCATATATTGGCATTGTCGATTTTATCTGCATTTCAAAGAGTAGAGTGTATTGAGCGGAGTCGCGCAAGAGTGAAATGAAATCAGGGAGAAAATTCATTATCAGCGGGGGGCTGCATGAAAATCTCGGACATGGTAAAAGAGTCCCTTTCCTTCCTCTCACCGACTCTAGAATTGGTAGAGTGATTGTATTTCATTGATCAAAGGTTGTGCGTAGTTAACACTGTGTTTGAAGCTGTATGACAGTTCTAAAAGTTTCTCTGCCTTCTAATTTTACTTCATTGAAGTACAAATTCAAGTTTTGAGAAAAAGTATTCTCTTATTAATTATTGAGTGACTATTCAATTTTTTTTTCTAATTTTTTTTTGTTTTAACGAGCTGTCACCTGCACTGGGACTATTTAGCTCAGTGTACAAAATGGTTGAATAATTCATGTAGAGGCAGTAAAGGAGGTGAACTGTTTCATAGATTAATGTTGAGTGGAATTAGTGCGGCAGTTAGTTTTGATCAGGTAATTAGTTGTGGGTGTTGTAGGGTTTTGTGGTTGTTCCTGAGTGTTTGAGTGAGGAAGGAGAGTGTGAAGAACAAAGAGGTGAATCTTAGGGGTAGGAGAAAGAATTGTCAACTGTTGAATCGTTTTGTTGGCGTTAGGATCTGGAGGTTAGTTGTGTGAGAGGAGGTAATTTATGTGTGGCCTAATCTAAGACGAGAAAGAATCTTATCTTCGATTGATGATGACAAGGGATCGGAGATCTTCTGGATACCGAAAAGTTTGTTGTTGGATTGAATTTGCCAAAGTGGGCTCCATGATTGGGTGATGAGTGACAAGTGGTTATTTCTGTAGTCTAGGCCCCATTGAACCATGTAGACCGTCGATTTAGGTTCGATTTCGAGTCATAGGCAATGACGACTCCAAATCGACTGTAATTCGACGTCAAATTGACATCTTTACTGAAGGCCATAACATTACGGTCGATTTTGAAGGTAAATCGACTGCTTGACTACGTCAATTTGGAGTGGAAATATCGTCGACTTCGATAACATTTTGTTCAAAAGTAGAGAGTACAAATACGGTCACGTAACTTATTTATTCTCAAAATTAGAACAAAAAAGGACGAAGCCTTGAAAAGTTTTAATTAAGAAAAATACAACCAAGGTTTCATGTAGACTCGGCTACACATCGATATAGAATGAAACAAGCGAGTGCAAGAGAAGAAATAGGAGAAGAATAAGAGATGGAAGTTAGGTTACAACGTGCTCAGATGAATCACCATGAAAGAAGTAATAGATGAACGGATTGTTGAGATTCGTTTCGTTCATAAGATTATCCCTCGAAAAATAGGAAGCGGCTACGATTTCGAATTCCTCCAGCCGATTAAGGAGTCGGCCTCTAGTGGCTCTATGGAGCAGTTTGAAACTAATCTGATCAAAGTTATGGCTCTTCTCTATACAGTGTTTGGCAATGGCGGATTCTTTAGGAAGATTATTGTTAAGAGCTGAAAGATGCTCGGCAGATCGCTCAGAGAGAGCGCGACCAGTCTGACCTATATAGAAGTCAGAGCAGCCAGGGGCATTACAAGAAGCTTTGTAGACGCCACAGCACTCATCAGGAGGTTGTTTATCTTTGAGAAACGAAAGATGGCCAGTAGTGAGGAGAGAATAAAAGCCACATTTGTAGCCGTACGATTCAAGAATACGGGCGATTTTATAGGTGTGATGACCCAGGAACGGAAGACGAATCCAACGAGTGCGAGAAGGTTGATCGACACGCAGAGGAGGTGGGGTAGAACGAAGAGTGAGTTGAAAAGATTTGCGAGAGATAAGTTTCTCGATGTCGTGAGGAAGATTGTTGATACGGGCAAGATGAATGATGTGAGATTTTTCAGTTTTGAAATCAAGATGAGAGAGGGGGATGGTAAGGAGGCGGTGAATGAAAGCGAGAAGAGCAGAAGATTTGTGCGTGTGATGATGGAAAGAGAAACCATTAATGAGGATGCCCGTGTTAGAGGACTTGCGAAAAATAGAGAAATGAGGAACGAGATGGTTATCCTCTTGGTGAAGAGATATAGTGAGGTCGAGGAAGTTGATAGATTTTCCCCCTATTTCGAGGGTGAAATTGAAATTGTGATGGATGGAGTTGAGATGAGAGAGAAGAGAATTGAGGTCGGACGAGGTGCCATTCCACACACATAGAATGTCGTCAACGTATCTCAGCCAAGTGATAATATGAGGATGAAGAAGATGAGAACTGTCGAGGAGGTTGAATTCGAATCTATCCATGAATACATCAGCGACCAAAGAAGAAAGAGGAGCGCCCATGCAAAGGCCATCTGGAAATTGATATAGGACGCCCTGGTACAAACAGATGTTATAGTCCACACATACGGATACAAGAATCTTGAATTCAGCAATAATGTCAGGGTGGATATTACAATCGGAGAGAAGGTCCATCATATACGTAATAGTAAGAGAAACAAGAATGTGAGTATACATACTAACTACATCAAAAGAGGCCAACAAAGAGTCAGGCGGAAACTTGGAATCATTCAACTTCGAGGCTAAATCGGAAGAATTTCGAACAGTATGGCGCGGAGAAAAATTGGCACAGAAACGGAACCAATGACCTAGGAAACGGGCTAACTTGTAGGAGGCATCGGTATAATACGCTACAACGGGACGGATGGGAAGGTCAGGTACCAACAATCCGTTCATCTATTACTTCTTTCATGGTGATTCATCTGAGCACGTTGCAACCTAACTTCCATCTCTTATTCTTCTCCTATTTCTTCTCTTGCACTCGCTTGTTTCATTCTATATCGTTCAGTATACCTGATGATGTGTAGCCGAGTCTACATGAAACCTTGGTTGTATTTTTCTTAATTAAAACTTTTCAAGGCTTCGTCCTTTTTTGTTCGAATTTTGGGAATAAATAAGTTACGTGACCGTATTTGTACTCTCTACTTCTGAACAATGTCTCGTATTTTTGAGGAGTACGTACATCTCATTTTGTTAAAAATCATGTCGACTGTGTTTCAACGTCGACTCTCAGGCTACCAAAAATGTGAACAATTTGCGCACCCGATGTCGACGGCAACAATTAGTCGATTTTCGGTCGACTACAATATTCTCATTGTTGACTCGAAATCGACTTAGAATCGAAGTCGATTTTGAGTCAATTTAGTTTGGCCCTAATATTGACCAAAAATTGACTGAAGCATTGTCGGCGTCGAAATTGAGTCGACTCCTGGTCGATAAAAAATTTGAAAAGGTCGACTCGAAATCGACGTCGATTTTTGGTCGACAAAAAATGTGAACTTTGTCAAATAACGTAAACTTGACAGCTAATAAGAAGTCTATTCTCGGTCGATCATGGAGCTGAGGAAGTTTACTCGAAATTGACTTGAAATCGACGTAAATTCTTGGTCTACAAAAAATTTGAGCTCCGTTTAATGATGTCGATTTGATTTCGACTCCATGTCGACCTGTTTTTTTCTGGAACTTCACTACTCGCAGATAAGTTATGCATTCATAGTTACTTAGGGAGGAATGAACCTACTATATTTTTGAGAAGCAAGCTACCGGTTACAACGGTCGAGCAACGAGATCGACTTTATATCGACGTCGATTGCGGGTCGATTTTCAGTCGTAGAAAAAGGCTCACCTCGAATCGGCTTGATAACGACGTCGATAGGGAGTCGATTTCGGGTCGAAAACCACTGTCCACCTCGAATCGACTCAATAACGACGTTGAATATGAGCAGTATAGCAGATCGTCCACCCAAAATCGACTTGATAACGACATCGATCTAGAGTCCTAGAAAACCGCTCACCTTAAATCGACATGATGACGACGTCGACTTCGAGTCATACATTGGAAACCAACGAGTCGATTTGACGTCGATTTTCAGTCGATTGCGATCGATATACCCCGGAACTATTTCGACTGGAAATCGACGTCGAATTTGTGTCGATTATACTTATCAAAATAATGGCTCGATATGACGTAGATTGAGAGTCGACATAGTTCAACAGGGGGATGGAACGGGAGAGTTATCAATTATTTGGGTGAATGAGGTTGCTTGTTTGGGGGCCCTGATCAACGCTTCCAGTTTGGAGAGGTCAATGAACCCGGGGATCCATATGAAAATTATTTGAGTGTTGATTGAGTTCAAAGCGAGAAGTATGAGAAGAATGTGTTAGTATGATCGGGTCTGTGAGGGAGTGCAGTAACGAGAGAGATTCAGTGAAGAAAAGGAACCTGTGTTGCGGATGCGTTGTGAACCTGTTTCCCTGTCGATTGAGTATGTGTAAGCTGCTTTATTTGATGTTTCAAACCGGTTGGTGATGCATATTCTTGAAGGGTATAAACAATATTGTCGGATTTGGAGATTGCTGTAAGATTGAGATGTATTTTAGGTTGCGAGGTAATCCGAAGGAGGAAGGTTGAATGTGTAGGTCGTAGGGGATTTACAATGAAAGCTTTATTAAGAAGGTGATATAATTGGAGGCAAGAATGTTTGATGTGGAGGAGGGATGGGATGTTGTGAAAGATTCGTTTTTCGGAATTGCGGAAATTAGGAGGCGAAGGATAAAAAGTTGGAGGTTAGCGTGAGTCTACAAAAGTGAGGGGAGGGGGGGGGGAGCTTAGAGGCCTTTACACATAGGCTGCATTTGAGACCCAAAAAGAGGTTGTACTAAATTATGCTTAGAACCACTGAACGAGGACATACTCAAACGAGTAGAACGAAGGAGTCTTTTGAATAAATCCACAGAAAAACACCAGAGGACTTTTGATCGAAAAACCATTGTTAACGGGTACGTGAAAGCAACTGACCTAACTACGGCTGGAAACAAGTACATCCGAGGAAATCATGTCTGTACTAGCGAGTCATCACAATGTGAATCAAACTCATAAAATACCTCTGTAGTTCAATAAACTCCTCATCAGGTATCTGCCTATTGAGCACATTCAAATTGTTGTTATTGAGATGGCGAATAATTTCAATATGTTCAAGTACGGTACGTTTGAAGTACGAGCTCTCTCTGTGAAGAAGGGTCTCGGAATTGCAGTAATGTTGAGTTTGATAGTGATGAGTTCAATCTCCTGGAGAAGGATTTGAAATTCGGGCTACCCTCTCTTAACAATGCTGATATTTTGGAAAATGTTGCTGTCGACCTTGAAATAAAATTGGACCTGAGGTTAATACCCCCAAAAATTGTGCTGCCCTTGTCCTCTAACAGCCTCCCCCCCCCCTCCCTCGTATAAATAATCTCGCTTTTGAGGTGATCAAGAGGATTAAGAGGATGGTAAGGAGGGCGGGCTCAACCATTACAAAGACTGAAAAAGGTAATGCCATTGTTGTAGTGGAAAAGTCCTCTTACGTCTAGAGGTCTATGTATGAGGACGGGAAGAGGGAGTCTTGGAGTTCAAGTATGGGAAGAATGATAACTCCTTTCCAAAAAGTGTGGTAAGTTTTTTGTGTGAAGATGGAGTTGAATAAGGAAGGGAAATGAATTCATTCCGAGTGTAGAATTCATGTTATCAAGTCCAGGGGAGAAATGGATGAAAAAGAAAAAATACGCCTGGGTAACGTACAAGTTCATCCTTTCTTTCAAACCTGAGTCACACTTCATTCTAGCACATTATTCACCGCTAATTTGTACTGACGTGAAAGTTGAGTACTTTCTCTTACAAGTTCAGTCATACTTTATTACAGTGCTTCATTTGTAGCTCACTTTTACTGAAAAGCATGTTTATTCTTTTTTTTCAATAGTTCAAGATTTGTTGCTGAAAGGTTCTATTTTGTACGGGCAATATAATTCCACCCTTAATAGAATAGCTTAATTTATTTTTGAAGAAACCTACTGGTAATGAATTCAATTTCCAGCTATGTCGTATCATCTCACGTTTACCAGCTCTTGAAATACTGCGTGTTCCCCGATACCATCCGATGGATTTATCAAAGATTAAAAAACTTTGTAGAAAACTAAAAAATCTCAAGTTTCTAGAAGTGGCCTCTCTCGTGAGTGAAAACCTTAGCTAAAATATACTTTATTCGTTTAATCGTTTTGTGCTAATGGAGGTACCGAAATATTTTCAGCAATTGATGACATTAGATACTCTTTTTATTGAATTTACCAATCTGAAATACATATCAGATTCAGATCAAGTACTGCGGTATAATCGATTCACCAAAAAAATTTGTGGTATACCTGCGGATGAATTTTGTTTTTATGACAAAGTAAGTCCTTTTGGCTGGTCGCCGTCGATATTCGAATAGATATTCATTCCAGAAACTTTAGCAGGGAGATTATGTATTTTTATAAAAGTTCATTTTTATCTATCTTTGTTTATTCTTTACAAACGAAATTTTCAATGTTATTATGGAGAAAAAAAATATATAATGAAGCTGATTATGAATGTATTTTAACTAGGACGAAACTTTGAAAAGCAATTTTCTATTGTGTGATTTCTATGTATTATTTGTTTGTATGAGATTATTTCCTTCAAATTCATTTTTTGTTCAATAAATAGGTTTTTCGTTCAAGTTGGACGTATTATTGATAATTTTGGAGGTGTACTTAGATATTTTTTTGTATTTTTTCATTTCCAGGTGAGGTGCGATTGAAGACTGAACTTTCAACTAATATCTGTATTGTATGTGATTTGAAGAGTCTCTATTTTTGATTTTCACGTAAGGGTGTACTTTGCCCGTTGACGAACTCCAAAACGGTGTAGAATAGGTCGCATATACAGTATACATTCCCAAATACCCTACAAGGTTTGGCATACCAGCGGTCACTAGGCGACGCTAGTCGGGCGTGCGTAGGTAGTTCTTTTGAGGAATGATTTCACAAGACTTAGCGAAACACTTCTTAAAACTCCATTTTCCAACCCATTCTTTAGCAACATGCATCAACTTTCAGTCTCTCACAGATTGGACTCAATCGTTTTTGTAACGGGCATTTTTATGTGATTGTTTTGTCTCATCAAATAATGTTCTAGTATGCAGAGGCTGCGTTGGAAAAAAAATTCTTCCCCAGTTGTGATCAAGTTGACATCTCAAAACGCCCACAAATTTACTTTTTTTAAATTGTATCCCTACGTCTTCGCAACATCAATATTAGCTTGCTGTGGGATAAACAAATTTTGATTAGCATTTGACTCATAGGTGATAAAACTTGGAGTTCCAAGCGTTGGCAGCTTTGCGTAATGAAAAGCTGATCTTGTACAATTTACCATTGCACAACAGAAAAATTCAATTTTGTTTCAATCAATTAGAACGTAAGTTGAACAAAAGTTTGTCCTAACATTTCTTTGAATAGCTTGAGAAAATTGATGCCAATCAATTTTGACTGAAAGCACTTATATAAGTACTGACCATTTTTCTCGTACTGAAAGGTGCAGGTTTCCTTATAAAAAGTGTACGTGATCACCCTTCCAGTTCTTCTCTCTTGTACCCCCACAGCTGAGTCTGAAGCGCTCTCTAGTGTAAGTTTTATTGCGTATTTGCTTGTCAATTTCAGGTATGAGTTTCAAATCCACTGCTCCACTGTTGGGTTAATTTCATGTCAACTATTAGTGGTTCTCTAACAAGGTATCCTGGTCAACTCAAACTAACCTCTAATCAACGTCAATCTAGAATTGATGTACATTAATCATTCTCTTACAGCATGCTGCTTGTTTAGTGACTGTGCTACTCTCAGATAGAGTTGGGATTATTATGATAAAGGCCATAGATATTTTCAAGTCTGTTTGACTAGTGCAGTATAAAAGTCAAATAGGCCCAGTTTTCACAAGTGAGAGTTTTGGTATTCTTGTGCATGTTACAGCCTTCTTTCCCAGCATCCAGGATTAGAGCAGTACGCTTGGTATGTTATGAACAAAGTTATGGAGTATATAGGAAGATCAACTTTTGATGATTTCAAAAATTTGCTTTACAGATACAGCGCTGTATCTACTGTCTATGTTAGCTGCCAAATGTAAACTAACTTTTTTCCATCTAATTAGGACACTGATAACATTATTAGTTTTTTTTTTTCAAGCATATTTTCCTTTCTAAGAAGTCAACTATAAGTGATTGATACATACCACAATAATACATGTAAGATTGTAGAATCTTAACAAATCTGGCGATGCTGTGTTTCCACAGAATTGAAACAAAAGTCGAGTTCCCAAAAGAAAGGCAGGTCAGCTGACTGCACTCGGAACATGATAAGGAAGAAAGAGGAAAGATATTGTATAGCCGGAGCTTGAGACATTAGAAGCGAGTGAAGGGTAACGCGAGCAATGTAAAAGAACGTCCACGTTCTTGCATACATATCTTTAGGCCTACCTTTATTGAAAACAATAATTAGTATGTTAGCTTTTTTACAAATTTTATTCTTCTATTACTTATGAGAATTTGCATAAATAAAATCTGTTGTTTACATTATTATTTTGCTTGCACACAATATCTGGAGCCAATGTAAAGGAGAATTACAGCAACAGCAAGCAGCAATGTTGAATGACGTCATTAAAAATTGTTCTGTGTTCCAAAAGCATAGCCTTGCAGGACTTCAGCTTCTAGAGTGATCTTGATAAATGATAGGAGCAAAATTGTGACCAAGTATGAGATAAGCAAAAAAATTGTTCTGCTGATTCATTTGTACCCACTAAGGTCCCTTATTTCATTCTCGGTCTCAACTCACACCAAATAAGTGAAAACACACGATTAAGGTTTATTTTTTTACTATCTTTGCATGTTCTCTTCTAACTCCGTGTATTCAAAAAGCACCAATTATTCTTCTTCGGATAGTTTACATTTAAATACAACCCTTCATATTTTTTGTTCAATAAAAATTTAAAATCACTACATCACATTTGTTGCAGAATTGACGACAGTATTAGAAATGAACCTAGATACCAATGGTGTTTTGGATCTGTCTATGTAAGTATTATAAAAAACTTGACCCACAACAGATATGTCTGATTTTTTTCATCTATTTCTGTATAGCTTGGTATATTCCAAACTCACTTGGGTCGTACACATTTAAGAAGTCAGTTGCCCAAACATTCAGATCCCAAATAACTTTATTTGAGTAACTTGCACAACGTTTTCAAATACCTAGTGTAAACAGAAACTATTTCAGTTTCATTTTTGTATCCTGTAGGAGTTCCAGTCTCGAAGTAAACACAAAATTGCCATTTGAACATCTGCCAATTGAGGTAAAAACTAAAAATTATACTTACTCAGCTTTAAATTTTTAGAAGAACCAACAGCAATTCATACAATTTACTTTCTTGCACTGCAGATACGCATTAAAATATTCTCTAAGCTGAATCTGGAAGATCGTAAAAGAGTCAGACTTGTATGCAGATCATGGAACAGAATTTCTTCATCGGCTCCTTCAATTACCAAAAAAGAGAAATTTGTTTTCACAAGCGGCTGTTCACTTTCTCATATTCTTGACATTCTACAAAGAACAAATGACGGTGGAATAATGAATCTAGAATTTCATAATTTCATCTATCCCAGAATAATCGACCAAAGTGTCCTTACTTTGCAAAAACGTGCTCATCATCTCAATGGTTGTTTTCCTACTTGGCAGGATGTTGGTGAAAAACTTGTTGACCTTAGTTTCTTCCAGTGTCATATCAATGTAGAAACCTTCAAATCAATATTTCTTTATGCAAAGAAGCTGAAGACTTTCTCTATGAAAATTGAATTTGCTATTAACCACTCTATGGATATGTTTCTGCAATTTGATGAAACTCTCCATCATTTTATCCAAATGGGAATTCAACGTACTCAGTTACATACTTTTAATTTGATTCTCTCTGGAGTGGATTCGTTACCACTTGTAGTAGATAAAATCTTCATGGTCTTTCCCTGCCTGAAAGAATTTTATTTTGAAGATTCAGGCGTTGGTTTTGGAGGAATTATTGAAAACAAATTTGTATTAGTTAAGGATGAAACTCCAAATGTAGGCCTACTGTTCAAATTTCTTGAGCATCAAGTGAATGTTAATCCAAGGTATTTACATATTGTCTTTCAGTTGATGTACTGGTTTGGTAGTTTACTGTGTTGTAAAAAACAAATTTGATATTGATAATCATTTTCTGATTTCAGTTTCAAGCTACTTAGTGTACTGTTCAAATCTGATGATTCAGAATATACAACGGACGAGACAATGTTTCACTTTTTTACCGTCCATAAGGACTTGGTGTCGATTTCCTTATCTATAGAAAAACCGTCCATTAAGAGATTGGTATTTCATATTTTCCAAAATTGTTCGCATATTGAGAAGTTCTCTATTACTGAAGCCGAAAATAGAACTTATGGCTTGCGTTTAGATCGTGCGGAAATGTCCCAGTTTCTGACTCACATTTCCAAAATTCAATATTATTTGGAATTCATGTGTTCTGTCCGAACTGAACCATCAACTAATCTAACAAGAGACATAGTTTTTCCTGCAAAAGTAGTGAGCCTAAGTAATTTTATGGACAGAAGGAATGATAGGTTCATGATTCACATTTTGGAACGTGGACCATATGTCAAACATTTAAGGCTTTGTGGAGCTTCAGATAATGTTTTGCAGAAAATCTTCAGAAATTTGGTACCTAATTGTTTTTCCTGTTTTAAATAAGTTAGATGATAATTGATAATTTATAACTACCTATTTTTCAGGGCCGGTTTACCGATTTCTGTTAATTGAGATTAGTTAAACAAAGATTAAAGTTAACTGCCCAATTTCGGCCAGTTAAAAAATGTTGGTTAGACTCCAGTTTAACCTTTGAAAAATGGCCAGTTTTACCACTAAACTCGTACCTAATCAGAGTTTAAATTTGAATTGCGCAGTTAAACTCGGATTAACACAATTGGTAGAACCGGCCCTCAGAGAATCATTCTGTTGCACTTTGATGGGTTTATAATGTTAACAAAATACATGTAGGGGAATATTTTGATTTTAAGGGTCTTAATTGATTGGTAAATATTCTGTTGCTTTCTAGCAAAAATTGAAAACCTTGATTTTATATTATTTGGTGGATGACGAGTACAGTATTACGCCGTGGGGATTTAGAGGCCATGATAGACAGAGAAGAGATGGGATTTCTATGAACGTTCTTCAAAGTAAGTTTGTTTTGAGGTTGATTTGACCGCAATATTACAATATCTATCTCGAATCTTCTGATTTTGTTTTAGGGCTAGAATATCTAGAAATTTCAGAAGAGCAGGAGTCGTTTAATATCCGAGAAATAGCGTGTGATTTTCAGTTTCCCTGTTTGAAGTATTTGGAATTATCGTATTCTTTAGAGCATACTGAAGTAAGTCGGAGTAAATTTTTGGGTACCTACCTATTCATTGTGTATTGTCATTGTCAATTTTATTTAAATTTCATTGAGTAGAGTGTATTCAGCGGAGTTGCGCAACAGTGAAATGCAATCAGGGAGAAAATTCATTATCAGCAGGAGCCTACATGAAAATCTCGGACTTGGTAAAAAAAAGTCCCTTTTCTTCCTCCCACCGACTCTAGAATTGGTAGAGTGATTGTATTTCATTGATCAAAGGTTGTGCGCAGAAAACGGTGTTTGAAGCTGGATGACAGTTTGAAAAGTTTCTCTATCTTCTGATTTTATTTCATTGAAGTACAAATTCAAGTTTTGAGAAAAAGTATTCTCCTATTATTGAGTGATTTTTCCCAATTTTCTTTTGTTTTAACAAGCTGTCAGCTACACTGAGGCTCTTGAGCTCGCTGTACAAATTTTTTGAATAATTTATTGAAATGATTTTTTCACGTGCAAGGAGAGATAAGTACAAATTGAAAAAACAAAGGCTTTTCAATTTGAATAATTTATGTTATTAATGTAGAGAGGCAGTAGGTAAGGGAGGTGAAGTGTTTTATAGATTAATGTTGAGTGGAATTATCGCGGCAGTTAGGTTTGTTCAGGTGATTAGTTTTAAGTGTTGTAGGGTTCTTGAGTGCCTGAGTGAGGAAGGAGAGTGTATTTGTAGAAGAACAAAGAGGTGAATCTTGTGGGTAGGAAAAAGAATTGTCAACTGTTGAATCGTTTTGTTGGCAATTGAGGCAAGATGGAAAGGGTTAGGATCTGGAGGTTAGTTGTGTGAGAGAAGGTAATTTTTGTGTGGCCAGATCTTAGACGAGAAAGAATCTTATCTTCAATGGATGATGACAAGGGGTCGGAGATCTTCTGAATACCAAAAAGTTTGTTGTTTGATTGATTTTTCCATGAAGGCTTCCATGATTGGGTGATGAGTGAAAGGTCGTGATTTTTGTAGTCTAGGGATGGAACGGGAGAATTATAAATTATTTGGGTGAATGAGGTTGCTTGTATGGGGGCCCAGATCAACGCTTCCAGTTCAAAGCGACCATTAAACCTGGAGATCCATATGAAAACTATTTGAGTGTTAATCGAGTCCAGAAAAAGAAGTATGAGAGGAATGTGTTATTATGATTGGAATAAAGCCATAGAAAAACACCGATCAAAAAACCATTGTCAACGGGAAGTGAAAGCAACTGCACCAACTACGGCTGGAAACAAGTACATCCGAGGAGATCATGACTGAACTAGGGAGTCATCGCAATGTGAATCACACTCATGAACTATTTAAAAAAAAAACCTCATCAGGCATGTGCCTGTTGAGCACATTCAAATTGTCGTTATTGAGATGGCAAATAATTTCAATATGTTCAAGTACGGTACGTTTGAAGTACGAATTCTCTCTGTGGATGAGGATCTTGGAATTGCAGTAATATTGAGTTTGATGGTGATGAGTGGAATCTCAGGCTACCCCCTCTTAAAAATGCTGATACTTTGGCAAATCTTATCGCGAGCCTTGAAATAAAAATTGGGCCTTGGTTTAATGACCCAAAAAATTGTGCTACTCTTGTCCGAAACACCTCCCCCTCCTCCCCCCCCCTTCCACGCATAAATGATCTCGTTATTGAGGTGATCAAGAAGGTCAGAGAGGAAGGCTTAACTATTACAAAGGCTGCCAAAGGTAATGCCATTGTTGTAATGGAGAAGTCCTCTTACGTCGCTAAGGTCTATGATGTTCTCGGCCAGTGTGGTGCTAAGGAAAATGCCGCTTTCAATTTTCTAAATCACGTGATTATTGCAAATTCATTATCAAAACTCCTTCTCTAGTATGGTTCCTCTATGAGTCTAACCCTGTGCGTCCCCTCTTTTACGGGTTCCCGTAGGTTCATAGGAAGGATACCGCAATGGGTACCGTTGTTTCCTTTGTGTCTTCTCTCACCTACTCCTAGGCGAAATTTTTGGACCGCTAGTTCAAATCTAGAGCAGAATTCCGTTCTTCATACTCAGCGGAAAATTCAGTCTCCCTCGCTACTAGGCTCAAAAATGACATTCTTCCGCCAAGATCGACCCTATACTCTTTTGATGTGGTCGGATTGTTCCTCAGTATTACTAGGGCTACTGCTATGCAACATATGGGTGACCTCTTATTCCATTCTGCTGTTTGCGCACGATGCAATGTCGTAAGGCTAGTAGAGTGGGCGTCGCCCCAATTGAAGAGGCCGAATCTTTTTTGGAATATTTGCTGGAAAAGATCAGGGACGATTTGCGGTTTCCTCCTGCCGTTTGGGCTGCTGCAACTTCCAAAAACATATGAACATCTTTTAATTGAAGTAATAATTTCTACCTTCTTCCGTTTTTATCTCATTGCGCAAGCTTACACATCTCATTTGCCCAATCGTATCATTTTCTCCACAAATGTGTCTGTTCCATTCAAATATCTGTCACGAAGAATTGGCAGAATATTTTAATTTTCTCAATATCTGCTCGTCTTCCAATTTTTGCAAATTTGAAGGGGAATTTTTAGAGTTTCCTGAGAAGGTTGGTATTTCTTTGGTTCTCCTCTGGGTTTCCTCATCTCGAAGGTTTTAATGTCTAAATTTGAGCTCGATCTTTTTCCCTCTGTCCAAGTGTTTTTAGGTCATACATTATCGACGATGTGTTGTGTATGTGGGCCGGTCCTCGAGATCTCCTTTTGGAGTCTCTCATGTATCTATAAAATCAATATCCTTCCATTAATTACCTTCACTTTGGGAGTAGGCGATTCATCTATATCAACTTCTTGGACCTGACGATCTCTGATAGAGACGGCGTCCATGAATTTGCCATCTACAGAAAGGATGACTGTCTACGGCAGATCCGTCTGCCTTGTTGCTCACAAACTTACTGGTTTTAATAGCTTCACCTATCGGCTTACCAGTATTCCGGTGGGTCAGCTTGTCTTCCGAAGGGAGCTATCCACTATAGCGCACTTGGCCAGAGTAAATAAGGTCAACTTTGATATTGACCTCATTGTTCAAAGAAAGTTCTCCATTGACAATGGTTTTCTAATCGAAAGCGCTCCAGTGTGCGTGTATTTTTTTGTGGCTTTATTCAATTTACTTCGTACGTTTTACTCCATCGAGTACTCCGTTTGTATTAATCTTTTGAGTATGTCTTTGTCAGATGATTTTGGCCGTAACTTGAGGAATAGAATTCATTCTGAAGGTATTCAATCGAATAACTTAATTTATTTTTGAAGAAACCTATTAGCAATTAATTCAATTTTCAGCTATGTAGTATTGTCTCAAGTTTACCAACTCTTGAAATATTGCGGGTTCTCAAATACCATCCGAAGAATTTATCAAGTATGAAAGAACTTTGTAGAAAACTGAAAAACCTCAAGTTTCTAGAAGTGCACTGTCTCGTGAGTGAAAACCTTAGCTAAAATATACTTTATTCTTTTAATTGTTCTGAGCTAATGTAGGTCCCAAAATATTTTTAGGAATTGATGCCATTAGATCTTCTTTTTATTCAGTTCACCAAGCTGAAATATATATCAGATTCAGATCAAGTATATTCGTATAATCGATTCACCAAAGAAATGTGCGGTATACCTACGGATGAATTTTGTTTTTATGATAAAGTATGTCCTTTTGGTTGGTCGCGTCCGAGGTTCTGATTTACATTGATTACCTATTCATGCCAGAAACTTTAGCAGGGAGATTATGTATTGTAAAACTTCATTTCTATCTATCTTTGTTTATTCAATATTAAATGAAGCTTATTTTGAATGTACTTATTTTAACTACCTATGCTAGGACAAAACATTGTAAAGCAACTTTTTCATTGTGTGATTTCCATGTATTATATTTTGTTTGTACGAGCCCATTTCCTTCAAATTCATTTTTTGTTACTATTAGGTGTCGGTATTTGTTTCAGAAATCCTATTAATTAGATATCTACTCAATAAATAGGTTTCTTTGTATAGGTTGGACGTATACATTGATGATTTTTGGAGGTGTAAGTAGTCGGATATTTTTTTGTATTTTTTCACTTTCAGATGAGGTGCGATTGCAAACAGAACTTACAGCTAATATCTGTATTGTATGTGATTTGAAGAGTCTATTTTCTGATTTTCACCTAATTTAACGGGTTATGGTCTCTTAGAATTTCCAATTATAGTCATTATTGTCAACTTAAGGTAACTCTTTGAACATTTACTTCTCATCCTTGGTCAATAGTTCATTGGCGTCATTAATCTCTCTTTCGTGAGCACCATGGCCAAGCCACTTGAGCATTGAATTGATTTCATAAGTTCATTTCCTACTCGCTGAGTCATAGCACCAGAGTGTGTGTACTAATCAGCAATTTTTACAATCGTCAAGTGCATTCAACCTACCCTCATAGGTGTTGTGTTTAGAAGCAGTTTGAAGCAGGGTCCTATGATGGATCAAGTTTTTCAGCTGTATAATCTTGTCAAAAGCAGGTTTCATGAATGATTCCTTCCGCAAAATGGTGTGATCGACCCTATTGGTATGAGTGCTCTAAACTTTGACCAGAAACATAAATGATCAAGAATGTTTTTCTAAGGAAATTCAATTTACCTCCTCAACTTTACGAAGTTTTATTTGTGCAAGAATTATATCTAGATTTTGGTTTGCGCTATCCGTAGGTATAGTGCCTACGGTTAAAGAGCTATTTGTTGTACAGTGTAGTAATGTATAAGCTTGTTAGCGTGAACCAGAAAACACCACATGGAGGTCAGCTTACAAAGTAAATTGGAAAAATGGTTGTCACTTGTTATAGGAGCATAGCTTTTGTTCAGCACGTTTTGGTCGTCCACCCGGATGAATTATGACGAAACAAAGCTCGAGGTTTTGCGGATGAATTTTGACAAAGCGAAGCTCCAAGTTTTGTGGATGAATTCTGACGACACAAAGCTTAAAGTTTTGTAGGTGATAGACGTTGTAAGCTGACCTTCATGTGGTGTCCTCTGCTTCACGCTAACAAGCTTACATTTCTACACTGTACTTACAAATAGCGTTTTAGGTGTAAGTACGTCCTGTACCTACGGATAGTCACTTTTTTGAGAAAAACAAACTGTGCTTCCACGTTCTAACTTGATAGGAGTAAGTCTCGATTCTTATAATTTTGATGAAAAAACACAGATATTCAGCTTGAGTAACAACAATAGAAAATATGATCTCCATTTATTTGGCTCTTTCAGAAAAATCTCTCTTGGTGGTATGACTTCAATTAAGGAGCTCGAGAGCAGGTGAAATGGACATCCATCTTGTTTTTAACTGAATCTGACACCTCTTTGGTTAACATTAGGTCTATTAGAAAACAAGATGGATGTCCCGACTGGAACCCTGTAAGCTGAATTCGCTCTCACGCCAGTCAGAGTAGAATCAAAATTTGAGAAACTTGGCTTCAGATGGATTTGTAAGCACTTGCGCTTGTACACTTAAGATGGTGAACTCTATTACAAGAATTTCTATGTGATTGTTTTGTCTCAACAAATAATGTCGTACTATGCAGAGGCTGCGTTGAAAAAAAAAATTCTTCCGGAGCTGGAATTAGGTCCACATCTCAAAACAACCACAAATTACTTTTTCCAAAGTCTTGGTTGAAATTGTATCATTACGTCGTCGCAACATGAATATATTAGCTCGCCGCCGAATAACAAAATGTCGACTACAATTTGACTGGTTTGCCTCGTCAATTTCAGATAAGGGTTTCAAATCAACTTCTCCAAATTTTTTAATTGATCATAAATCAACTGCTCTGTTGGGTCAATTTCATGTCAATTAATAGTTTTACCGCTTTTGTCGCATGTGCAGTGCCGCCCCGAGCCTCCAGGTTGGAGTGGGTACGGGTTGCTTATGCATTTGATTTTATTTCTTCCAGTACCGGAATCGACCCTTTCGGGTATAACTTCAGTGTTGGAAGAATCTCCTTGGCGAACCCCCTCTTCTGTTTGGCAACCGCCAAGCTGCAGTGCCCCCCTGGCCCGCAGAAAACACAAGAACACGCAACAACAACATCACCTTAAGATATAGTAAATTGCTGTTGGGGTTTGTTCATCTTCTTCTATCTTCGGGGAAGATTGTCGTCCTCTTTTTCCTGCAAATCTAGGTGTTGATGGTACACAGGTGTCGAGTAGGCCATAGCGTGGTTCTGCATTTGCCTATTCCATTTCCGGTCCATCTTCTTCTACATGACGGTGACTGCAAATGCAGACACCTGGTTCCATGCTTCTTCGGAACCTAGCATGGTGGATACCAGGCTACTCGGAACAAGCGCTTCATCTACCCCAATCTCTTGAAGAGACCGATTAAGCTTGTCCCGCTCACGCTTCCACGCCTCGCACTCAAATAAGGTGTGCTCTGGGCCATCATCCCGCCCTTGGTCGCAGTGTGAACACGTTGCCTGCTCAACATTCCTTAACTTCTCATGAAGGTACTTGTTGAAGCAGCCATGGCCGCTTAGCACCTGCGTCAGGTGTAAGTTTAGTTGCCCATGGTGTCGGTTCATCCACTCATCAACGTCGCGTATCAACACACGGGTTGTCCACTTACCCAGCTCACTCTGGGCAATTCTTACTTTCCATTTTTCAAGCGAGGAGCGTCTGGCCTCCTGCTTAACCCGTAGAGCCTCAAGGTTGGTCGTTGTCGTCTTTTTTGCTCTGAACACTACCGCTCTGTCCTCAGCAAGGAGCTAGATTGGTGGAGAACGTGCTAATACACAAAGAGCCTTCGTCGAGACACTGCCGTAGGCACTAACACACCTCAGCGCAGCTCTTCGTTGGATCTTTACCATCTCTCGTCTTCTGTGTGGTATCTGCATGGAGTCGG
Source organism: Aspidiotus destructor (assembly GCA_035079395.1). Taxonomy (NCBI): domain Eukaryota; kingdom Metazoa; phylum Arthropoda; class Insecta; order Hemiptera; family Diaspididae; genus Aspidiotus; species Aspidiotus destructor. The sequence continues at coordinate 3,336,231 of JAVHKZ010000004.1, read as the reverse complement.
CCCATACTGGTGCACCATATAGGAGGATCGATAAGGCGGTGCTCATCATAATCCTTCTTCGTGCTTCTCTCGCTCCTCCTACGTTCCTCATCAGGCGGCCTAGGTATCCAACTACCCGGTCCGCCTTTTCCGCTGTCATCAGGAAATGGTGCCTGAAGCTCAGCGTCGAGTCAAACCAGATGCCCAGGTACTTCATCTTCTTCTTAGTCTCGATTTCCACACCTTGCAGGCGAAAGGTGGATAGGCTGAACTTCCGACGGGTCGTGAATAAAATGGCCTGCGTCTTATTAGCTGTAAGTTTGAGTCCAGTCGACTCGATCCAACGCGTCACTTCTTCTAGGGCCCGGTTTATCCTGCTCTCCACCGCTAGAATTCTCTCGGCAGTGCATACCACCAGTGTGTCATCCGCATAGCAGATAAGTGTAACACCCGGCGGCAGCTTCACCTTAAATATCCCGTTAAATGCGACGCACCACAACAGCGGCCCGAGGACCGACCCCTGCGGCACCCCACACGTAACTGGCCGTTTCATTGTACCAGCAGACGTCTCTGCTTGGATTTCTCGGTAGCTAAGATAGCTGCTGATCATCCTGAGCAGGTATGCGGGCACTTCTGCGTCCATGAGAGCTTGTAGTATCCTCTTCCATGGGATCGAATTGAACGCATTTCTTATGTCGAGGCTGACGGCTGCGCAAAACTGACGCGTAGCTATCGCTGACTCGACTATCCTCTTCAGCCGGATCCCAGCATCTGATGTGCAGCGTCCAGTTTGAAAACCGTATTGGCTACTAGAGATTATATCGCTTTCCTTCAGATAGCTCTCCAGTCGATTGGCTATCACTCTTTCCAGGAGTTTCCCAACATTGTCTAGTAGACAAAGTGGACGATGAGAGCATAATTAGATACTGTATTTTTCAGTAACTACCGTGCGCTGATGATGGTACCGTGTGCGTACCGAAACGCGTCTGCAATAAAAATTTTTGGAAAAAGTGGAAGCAAAAGCCGTGTTATTTCATTTTTATTCGATAAGAGGATGGCAGACCAGGTGGTTTATCCTGCTTATTGATCAGCACTAGCCTGGTTTTTTCCATCGCACAGGGAACAGTCCTCCAACAACTGCCGTATTGAATGTATCAACAAGCAGTGCCGGGTCAACTGAGTGTATGGCGCTCCAGACTGGATTTGGAATCTCATCCGGACCCGGAGCCTTACAATACTTACCCCGCAGTCTATTGACTGCTGCATCCACCTCCTCGGTACCTAGGAGGGATATTCCATCCCCTTCTCCCATTGGTGATCAAAAATCAACTGCTTTGTTGGGTCAATTTCATGTCAATTAATAGCTGTATTTGTTTTACCGAAAAAATTGGACCCAGAGGAAAAAGTGCACTAGGTTCTCGTTGTACGCCATTTTTTTTTATCAGTATGTACGGGAGTTCTTGGCCGTTCAGTGCAAAAAAGGCAGGTTGGGTTGAACCCAAATCTACTCTGATCAAGTTTTCTTGAGAAATAAGTTCGCTCAGTTCCATTTTTTTTTTTTTTTTTTTTTTTTTTTTTTTCGGTAAACCGAATAAAGCTATTAGTGGTTCTCTAACAAGGTATCCTGGTCGACTCAAACTAACCTCTGAAATTGATATACATTCATCATTCTCTTACAGCATACTGTTTGTTTGGTGACCATGCTACTCTCAGATAGAGTCGGAATTATTATGATAAAGGCCATGGATATTTTCGAGTTTGTTTGACCAGAGCAGTCTGAAAGTCAGATAGACCCAATTTCCACAAGTATTCTTATGGTGTGAAGAGAGTTTTTGTAATCTTATGCATGTTACAGCCTTCTTTCCCAGCGTCCATGATTAGAGCAGCATGCATGCTTGGTATGTTCTAAACAAAGTTATGGAGTATACAGGAAGATCAACTTTCTATGATTTCAGAAATTTGCCTTACAGTTACAGCTGTATCTGCTGTCTATGTGAGCTACCAAAAGGTTTCCATCTAATTAGGACACTGATGACGTTTGATTTTCTTTTCAAGCATATTTTCCTTCTCGAGAAGTTAACTATAAATGACTGATAATACCACAGTAATACATGCCTTTAACTTTATTTATAACACTAATTAGTATGCTCGCACTCTTACCAATTTGATTCTGCCCTTATTAGAATTTGCATCTAAAATCTGTTGTTTACATTATTTGCTTGTTCAGAATATCTAGAGCCAATGTAAAGGAGAATTCAAGAATTGCAGCCACAGCAAGCAGCAGTGTTGAATGACCTCATTGAAAATCGTTCTATGTTCAGAAAGAATAGCCTTGCAGAAATACAATTTGTCGAGTGATTTTGATAAGTGATAGTAGTACAATTCACAACAAATCGGCCAAAACACACAATTCACTTTTAGTTTTTTACCATATCTACGCACGTTCTCTTCTAACAGTGTATATTCAACAAGCATCAATTATTATTCTCGAGACAGTACATTTATAACCGACACTTCATAATTTTTGTTTAATGAAAATTCAAAATCACTACAAAAATATTTGTTGCAGATTTGACTACAATACCAGAAATGAACCTAGATACCGATGATGTTATGGATCTGTCATGGTAAGTATTATTTAAACTTGACTCACATCAAATATGTCTAAATTTTTTCTTATCTATTTCTGCATAGCTTAGTCTAACTCACTTGCGTCATACACATTCAAGAAGACAATTGGCCCAAGTTCCAGATCTCAAATTTATTTGAGTACCTAACTTGTGTTACATTATCAAATACCTTGTGTGCACAGAAAATATTTCAATTTCAATCTTGTATCCTGTAGGAGTTCCAGCCCCACATTACAACCATTACAATCAGCACTATCCTTGCAACAAAGGCTCATAGTAGACCCAAAATCGCCATTTGAATATCTGCCAATTGAGGTAAAAACTAAAAATTATACTTACTCAGCTTTAAATTTTTAGAAGAACCAACAGAAATTCATACAATTTACTTTTTTGCACTGTAGATACACATTGAAATATTCTCTAAGCTGAATCTGGAAGATCGTAAAAGAGTTAGACTGGTTTGCAAATTATGGAACAGCATTTCTTCATCGGCTCCTTCAATTACCAAAAATGAGAAATTTGTTTTCACAAGCCATTGTAAACTTTCTCATATTTCTGAAATTCTACAGGGAGCAAATGACGGTCGAAGAATGAATCTAGAATTTCATAATTTCATTTATCCCAGAATAATTGACAAAAATGTCCTTATTTTGCAAAAACGTGCTCATTATTTCAATGGTAGTATTCCCACTTGGCAGAATGTTGGTGGGAAACTTGTTGATCTTAGTTTCTTCCAGTGTCATCTCAACAAAGAAACCTTCAGATCAATATTTTGTTACGCAAATGATCTGAAGACTTTCTCTATGAAAATTGAATTTGGTAATGACCACTCCAGTAATATGTTTGTGGCATTTATTGAGACTCTCAATCAATTTATACAAATGGGAATTCAACATACTCAGTTACATACTTTTAATTTGATTCTCTCTGGAAAGGAGATGTTATCAGTTGTAGTACATAGAGTCTTCATGGTTTTTCCTTGTCTGAAAGAATTTTATTTTGAAGATTCAGCCGTTGGTTTTGGAGGAATTAACAACGACAAATTAGTATTAGTTGAGGTTGAAGCTCCAAATCTACTGTTCAAATTTCTTGAGGATCTAGTAAAAGTCAATCCAAGGTATTTACATATTGTATTTCAGTTGATGTACTGGTCTATTGTTTACTGTGTTGTAAAAAAGAAATTCAAGATTGATGATCGTTTTCTGATTGCAGTTTCAAGTTACTCAGTGTACAGTTCAAATCTGATGATTTAGAATATACAACCTACGAGACAATGCTTCACTTTTTTACCGTCCATAAGGACTTGGAGTCAGTTACCTTACCTATACAAGACACACTGTATATTAAATCATTGGTATTTTATATTTTGCAAAATTGTTCACATATTGATAAATTCTCTATCACTGAAGCCAAAGGTGAACTTTATGGCTTTGATTTAAATTGTGAGGAAATGTCCCAGTTTCTGATTCACATTTCCAAAATTGGCTATTATTTTGAATTAATGTGTTTTGTCCAACCTGAATCATTTACTAATCTAACTCGTGTAGAGTTTGCTGCAAATGTAGTGAGCCTAAGCAGTTGTGACAGAGAGAATGATTGGCTCTTGATTCACATTTTGGAGCATGGACCAAATGTAGAACATTTAAGGCTCAAAGGGGCTTCAGATTATATTTTGCAGAAAATCTTCAGAAATTTGGTAGGTACCTAATGTTTTTATTGTTTTAAAGAGATGATATTTGATAATTTATAACTACATAGTTTTGCTGTGAATTTGAAAGGTGATGGTTTAAAAAAAAAAAATAAAAAAATTTGGACAATGTGAACACGATACAACTAATACGAGTAATATTTTCATTTTGAAGAGGTTAATTGATTCTTAAATATTCTGTTGCTTTCTAGCAAAAATTGAAAACCTTGATTTTATATTATTTGGCTGAAGATGAGTACAATATTACGCCGTGGGGATTTAGAGGCCTGGATGGACAGAGAGAAGATGGGATTTCTATCAAAGTTCTTCAAAGTAGGTTTGTTTTGAGCTTGATTTGATAGAAATATTTTAATATTTCACCGGATCTTCTGATTTTGTTTTAGGGTTAGAATATCTAGAAATTTCAGAGGTGCTGGAGTCGTTTAAAATCCGAGAAATAGCGTGTGATTTTCAGTTTCCCCGTTTGAAGTATTTGCAATTATCGTATCCTGTACCGCATACTAGAGTAAGTCTGAGTAAATTTTTGGGTATCCATATTATATTGGCATTGTCGATTTTATCTGCATTTCAAGGAGTAGAGTGTATTGAGCGAAGTCGAGTGAAATGGAATCAGGGAGAAAATTCATTATCAGCGGGGGGCTGCATGAAAATCTCGGACATGGTAAAAGAGTACCTTTCCTTCCTCTCACCGACTCTAGAATCGGTAGAGTGATTGTATTTCATTGATTAAAGGTTGTGCGCCGTTAACGGTGAGCGTTTTCGATTGAAGAACCAATTGTTAATAGGTATGTGAAAGCAACCCTCCCTCGTTTAAATGATCTCGCTTTTGAGGTGATCAAGAGGATTAAGAGGATGGTAAGGAGGGCGGGCTCAACCATTACAAAGACTGAAAAAGGTAATGCCATTGTTGTAGTGGAGAAGTCCTCGTACGTCTAGAGGTCTATGTATGAGGACGGGAAGAGGAAGTCTTTGGGTTCAAGAATGGGAAGAATGATAACTCTTTTCCAAAAAGTGTGGTAAGTGTTTCGTGTGAAGATGGAGTTGAATAAGGAGGGGAAATGAATTCATTCCGAGTGTAGTAGATCTCATGTTATCGAGTCCAGGGGAGAAATAGATTTCAAAAAATACGCCTGGGTAACGTACAAGTTCATCCTTTCTTTCAAACCTGAGTCACACTTCATTCTCGCACATTATTCACCGCTAATTTGTACTGACGTGAAAGTTGAGTACTTCTTCTTCCAAGTTCAGTCATATTTTATTATAGTGCTTCATTTGTTGCTCATTTTTACTGAGAAGCATGTTTATTCTTTTTTTAAATAGTAGCTCAAGATTTGTCGCTGAAAGGATCTATTTTGTACAGGCAATATAATTTCACCCTTAATCGAATAGCTTAATTTATTTTTGAAGAAACCTACTGGTAATCAATTCAATTTTCAGCTATGTAGTATTATCGCAAGTTTACCAGCTCTTTCAATATTGCGGGTTCCCGGATACTATCCGATGAATTTATCAAAAATTCTAGAACTTTGTAGAAAACTGAAAAACCTCAAGTTTCTTGAAGTGGGCTGTCTTGTGAGTGAAAACCTTAGCTAAAATATAACTTACTTTATTCTTTTAATCGTTTTGAGCTAATGTAGATACCGAACTATTTTTAGAAAATGATGACGTTAGATCCTCTTTTTATTGAATTTACCAATCTGAAATACATATCAGATCCAGATCAAGTATATTGGTATAATCGATTCACCAAAGAAATGTGCGATATACCTGCCCGTGAATTTTGTTTTTATGATAAAGTAAGTCCTTTTGGCTGGTCGCGGACGATGTGCTGATAGATATTGATTATTCATGCCAGAAACTTCAGCTGGGAGATTATGTATAGTAAAACTTCATTTCTATCTATCTTTGTTTATTCTCTACAAACGAAATTTTCAATGTTATTATGAAGAAAAAAAATAAATAATGAAGCTGATTGTGAATGTATTCTAACTAAGCTAGGACAAAATATTGAAAAGCAATTTTTTATTGTGTGATTTCTATGTATTATTTGTTTTTATGAGCCTTTTTCCTTCAAATTCATTTTTTGTTACTATTAGGTGCCGGTATTTGTTTCGGAAATCCTATTAATTAGATATCTACTCAATAAATATAAGTTGGACGTACATTGATGATTTTTGGAGGTGTAAGTAGTTGGATATTTTTTTGTATTTTTTCACTTACAGATGAGGTGCGATTGCAGACAGAACTTTCAACTAATATCTGTATTGTATGTGATTTGAAGAGTCTCTATTTTTGATTTTCAATTTATTCAATGGATTATGGTTTCTTGTAGAATTTTAAATTATGGTCATTATTGCCAATTTAAGGGAACTCTTCGGCCAGTTTTCTTCTCATCCTTCATTGTAATAGTTCATTGGCGTCATTAATCCTTCCTTCATCAGTACCATGACCAAGCCACTTGAGCATTGAATCAATATCATAAGTTCACTACCTACTCGCAGAGGCATGGTACCAGGGTGTATACTAATCAGCGATTTTTATAATTGTGAAGTGCATTCAACCTGTCCTCATAGGTGTTTTGTTGGAAGTGGTTTGAAGCAGGGTCCTATGATGGATCAAGTTTTGCAGCTCAATGGTCACATGAAAGAATCCTTCTGCAAAATGGTGTGATCGACTCCATCGATATTAGGGCTCTAAACCTTGATCAGGAACGTATGAATGTTTCTCTAAGAAAATTCAATTCACCTCCTCAACTTGTTTTAAAATTATGATGTTTTGTTTGTGCGAGGATTAGACCTAGCAAACTATCCTTCCACGGTTCTAACTTTTTAAGTTTCAACATAATACTGTACTATACCTAGACAGTCTCTTTCTGCCGAGCATTAAAAAATTGCTTGATTGTGGATTGCACTCTTCACAAAAATTGTTAAATTCTACTGTGTATTTTATTGTTTTTTTCCACTACTCATTTGCAAAGACAATTTTATCACTTGAAAAAACACAGATATTCAGCTTGAGTAACAAGAATAGAAAATAAAACAAAGCTGCGAGAAAAACAAGATCAAAGACCTATGAGTCATTCATAATTTTTCATCAACGTAGGTAAAAAGAGATTTAGGCAGAGTTTTATTAAACTCGTGACTACCTACATTCTTTGAATGAACAGTCAATTGTCCAAAAGACCAAAGTTTTATGCATTAAAGTTGGTGATGAAAGCTGAATCTATGTTCTTTCTTCATTGTGGACTTTCACCGATAAACTCTACGTATCAATTTTGATACTTTATTATTGCCCAAATTTTTCATCATATTTATTGAACGTTATTTTTCATCTACCTGCCTGAAAAAAATTCCGTTCAACACTCTTTAGAGTCTCTATACCGCTATGTTGTAGCTCTTGTGACTTTTGCCGAGCAAAAACAGCTGTTTCGTCATCAAAGAGTAAAATGAGTAGGTTTACCTTTGCATTGTGTGGGATATCATGGATGGACAGGTTGTACAGCGTCCAGGCGCTATACCTTGACGTACACTTGCATAAATGATGTGAAGTTTGAGTCCACCTTGATTAGCTTTACTCTGGAAAGCTTCCAAGCAATTTGTCAGTGAGTTCAGCTGGTTAGATGCATTCAAAGGCTCTTGATACATCAAGTGATATGACAGAAAACAACTCATAATTTGCCAGACCTATTTCTTAGTGCAGTCATAAGTATGATTCGTTCTTATACTTTTGCAATTATTGATAAGAGGGAAGTTGGTCTGTATGAGGTCCTTGTCCGGCTCTAGGATGATCTCTTGAATCGAGTTGGGTCGCGTTAGCGCCGATTTCTCCCTCCTTCACACGATGCGCAATTCCTCGGATCTCGCCGCGAAATTGGTTAACTCTGAGTTTCCTCCTGACCCTCTTTTGGTTTCCTTCGATGTGGCTGACATGTACACCTGCATCCCGGTTTCTATAAGTATTAATTATATGCTCGATCTCATTTCCTCTGATATTGTCTCTGAATTTCGAGATCTCGTCACCAAGTGCTTAACCCACAACATTTGTCTCTATCAGGGCTCTATTTTACGAATTTCCTGACGGCCTACCTATGGGCGCTCCCCTCTCCTCGCTAGTAGCCGACGTCTTCATGGATCAGCTCGAATCTAATTTACTGTCTAACGCTCTTCTTCCTCAACCTCACATTCTCATACCTGGCTAAGATACGTAGACGACATTCTTTTTATTTGGAATGGTTCCGTACTTGAGCTAGAATCTCTCCTCACCTTCCTCAACTCTCTTCACTCTACTATCAACTTTATTCTCGAAATAGGAGGCTCTTCTATCAATTTTCTCGACCTCACTATCTCTCTCCAGCTCGAAGCTGAATCTCTCATTCTTCATTTCGCTATCTACCGGAAGCCTTCCAATACCGGCGTCCTCATCAATGGCTCATCTCTTCATCATCATTCTCACCGCCTCCTCACTATTCCTCTTTCTTCTCGTAACTTCCTCATCAAAAAAACGCACATCATTCATCTTGCTCGTCTCAATAACTTTCGTCACAATATCGACACTCTTAAATCTCGTAAATCTCTTCAAAGAGTCATGTCTTCTAATCACTCTTCCTTGCGAGCTGATCCCCCCCCCGGCGTAAGCGTTGGATCCACCTCCCTTTACTAGGTCAGTACTCTTATAAAATAGCCAAAGCTCTCGAAACTTATGATTACCGTTGCGCTTTCTACTCTATTCTCACTTTAGGCCACTTATCCGTTCTTGAGGATAAACTCTCCCCTGACGAATGTTGCGGTGTTTATCGAGCGAATTGCACCACCCCTGGTTTCTCCGCTTTCGACATAGGGCATACCGGTCGATCTCTGAGTGAGCGATGTTCAGATCACAGTAAGGCTTTTCATCACCGGGAGCCCAATAAATCTGCTCTTGCAAAGCACTGTCTCAAAAGTGGTCATCCTTTCACCTCAATCAAATTTGAACTGATCCATAAAGCCCTCAAGTGACGCCTTCTCAACCGCTTAGAGGAAGTCGAAATTGTTGCTGCCTCATCCACTTCAGGCGAATCTCTTTTGAACGACACCCGCTTCACTATCACAAATCCTACCATCTACAAGTTTTATAATGAATCATAGCTATAATCATCATCTCCTTGATTCTCCGTCTATCTCGACCGCACATGTTTCGTTTACCTGGATTGTGGAAACGCTTTACTTCATAGAATATTTGTACTTCCTACAATCAAACTAACCTTGATGTCGTAAGTCTGCCCGTACCAGACGAATACTCGCATTGTTGAAAAAGTTGTCACTTTGAAGGATACTGACACCAGAGTGTGCTGCGAGTCATTACGTTGGTGTAAGAGAGAGGGAAAGATGTTCTGTCTCTTTCACTCTGCTGGTTAACACGCAGCACACTCTGGTGTCAGTATCCTTCAAAGTGACAACGTTTTCAACAATGCGAGTATTTGTCTGGTACGTGTATAGTCAATGGTCTATGTCAGCAATGAAAATGTGGACAACTTTTTCTCTCTCCTATTGGCAGGGTGATAACATGTAATTGTTCTAATGTTTTTCAAGTACATATTGTGGCTTCTGGAGATCAGGATAATAATTGAAGTGCTCTAGAATAAAGATTAGTACACGCAACTTTATTTAATGAAATTTGTTGCCAAAACCCTCAAACATTTACCTACCTAACATTTTTTTTTTTTTTTTTTCAGATCGTTAGTTCTAAACAACCCATTTTTTTCCTTATGAGAATTTGCCTGTAAAATCTGTTGAGAATTTGGATAAAGGGGAACTGCAGCAGCAGCAAGCAGCTGTGCTACTTTACGTCACTAGAAATCCCTCTATGTTTGAAGAGTATACTCTTTTGGCATGCCGATGCATGTTCCAAGTATCATTAGATGTGAAATTCTTTTGTGATAATATTATGTTCTAGTCTGACTCACTTTCTCTAGCAAGTTTATTCTTCACTCTCAAAGAGAATCAAATATTTTTCTTTAAAAGTTCAAGATCTTTGAATAAGAATATTCCTGGCGGACTTGGAGGACAGTATCAAAAATGAACGATTTTCCCATGTGATGACCTACATTCAATATTTTCATATAATTTCATATTTTTGCATTGCCGATTCTCAACTCACTTGATATGCAGCATCAAGTTCTGGAGTTTATGACACAAGTTTCTAACTTCAACCTTACTTGTTATTGAGTTACAATATTGTGCAACAGTGCGGAAAACCGTATGTTCACATAATTTACTTTAATCGCTCTATTCTGTAAAAATTCCAGTCCTGCATTACCACCATTGCATGGAGAAAGTGAAGTAAACCCATTACAGTTGGATCAGCATTGTCATACTTCTAAACTGGGTCCTGAGGTAAAAGTTCTGAGTTGTAGGTTCTTAGTTCCAAATTGTAAGAAAAATTGATAAAAATTAATGCTGTTTACTCCTCTGTCTCATTATGTTGTAGATACACATTCAAATATTCTCCAGTCTAAATTTGAAAGATCGTAAAAACGTCAGACTGGTCAACAAATTATGGAACTCCTACTGTTCTTCTCCATCAATTTCCGAAAAAGAAAAAATAGTTTTCAAGAAGGGCTGCAAACTTTCTCATATTTCTGAAATTCTACAGAGAGCAAATGAAAATCGGATAATGAATCTAGAATTTCATCAGTTTTGCTATCCCAATCATATTGAAGAGAGTATTATTATTTGGCAGAAATGTGGCAGAAAAATTGCCAATCATTTCAAAGAAAATGACTTTATTTGGCAAAAATGTGGCGGAAAAATTGTTGACATTAGTTTCTTTCAGTGCGATATTAACAAACAAACGTTTAAATCAATATTTCTTTACGCCAATAATCTAAAGACTTTTTCCATAAAATTTGATTATCTTTCTGATACATACAAAGAATTTATAAAAGTTCTTAATTTCTTTGAAAAACGGAAAATTGAACATACTCAGTTGCATACGTTCAATCTAATTCTGACTGACGGACAGATTCATTCATATATAAAACAGAAGATCTTGATTGTTTTTCCATACCTCAAAGAATTTCATTTTGAAGACTGTTTTATTAGTTTTGAAGGAATTACTGATACAAAATTGGTGCCAATATCAATAGAGGATTTCTCTTCATTTAATTCATTTCATCAGTTCCTTGAAGGTCAAGCGGAAGTCAATTCAAGGTACTTACTGTTTTCCAGTTGACTTACGGGTACCTAAACTGTCTTGCTTTGCTTGAGGATATGGATAAGTATAAGAGATGATTTTCTTTTGCTTGCAGTTTCAAGTTACTCAGTGTACAGTTTCCTTGGATACCGGTAGATTTCTCCGCAAGTCCATTTACTGAGGATGAAATATTCCAATTCTTTAGAGTCCATAAGAATTTGGTGTCAATCATTTTATCTATTGGACAACAGTTTAAGCCTACAAATCAGGTTGTCAAAAGCTTGGTATTTCTCATTTTGCAAAATTGTCCAAGTATCAAGGAATTTTCATTCACTCAAGATTCTAAATCAACGCAAACCATAAACTTTAATGATGAGGAAATTTCTGAATTTTTGGTCCTTGTATCCAAGATTCATCATTTGGAATTGGCATGCATGTTCTCAATCAAATTACTTCCTACTCTGAAACCTCTGGAGTTTAGTGCAAAAGTAATGAGTTTAAGCTGTTCTAGTAAATTAAATGAAGAGCTCGTGATTTATATTTTAGAGCGTGGACCCAATATAGAGCATTTAAGGCTTTATGGAGCTTCAGATCATGTTTTGCAGAAAGTATTCAAAAATTTGGTAATTTTTATTGTTGTTCTAAGAATATAATAATTCGATTCAATTACATATTAGTTTCAATAGGTACCGCTAACCAGATTTCATTCATGTTCAATTGAACAAAAATGGGTCTCATTCTTCTTATTTAACAATTAGATAAAATTATAATAATAGCGGCATGGTATGAAGTCAATGACAAAGATAACTGTTGGTATAATATTTCAAGTTGTACTTTCATTTTGAAGATTAGAGGAAATGTATTTAGTAGAATAGGTCTATCTACCTACTTTCATTTCAATTTTCCCTTGCTCCACAGCCAAACTTGAAGACATTGATATTAGATTATCCCAAAGAAAAGAGTTACAATAATACATTGTGGGGATTCACAGGACAAGGCAAACAGAGTGTAGATGGAGTTTCTATCAACGTTCTTGAGAGTAAGTTTGTTATAAGCCTAATTTGACTAATCATTCTAGCATTGCACTACATTCTCAAATTTTTATTTTAGAATTAGAATACCTGGAAATTACTGAAAATTTTCAATTTTCCTCTATTGAAGGTATAGAAAATAAAATTGGTTGGCTTTCACATTTGAAGTACTTGAAATTGACACATTGCAAGAGTCACGATGATGTAAGTGATGATAAATTTTTTGTAGCGTGTATTGAAATTATTTGTCAATTTTGGTTGAATTTTGAAAAATAGAGTGTATTGAGCAGGGTACCCTGAAACCAAATAGGACTTGAAGGCGGCGGCCCACTTCTCCTCGCATGACTGAACACGGTCAGAAAGGTCACGGTGATCCCTTATTGAATTTTTATTGAAATCAACTCCTCCTGTTTACTGATTTTTTTTTCATGGATCAAGGCATTTTACAAATGAAAAAAGGGGTTGATACTCTGACGAGTAACTAATTACAGAACAGCATCAGAAAACAGAAAGAATATAACAAAACGCTTTTGACACTAAATTGTCGTTCTCAGCACAGACAAGAACACAACTGCGGACCTCACAAAAAACCTGTGTTTGGTTTTTAGTTAGGTCAGCTGTGTTCTTGTCTTTGAAGAGGATGGCTATTTAGTCAGAAGTGCTTTGTGGTGTTCTTTTTGTTTTCTGCAGTTTTGTAATTTTGTTACTCGTTATAGTATCAACCCTTTTTTCCATAACATAGGTAATAAATGGCCGTAATTTACAATCTCGCATTAATTCACATTTTACTAATCTCAAATTTGAGGAAAAAATAGTACCCTCCTCCTATTTGCGACTTCGAAGAGTGATTGAATTCTTTTGATTAAAGATTATGGTTCATATTGTTAAGGTTTGATGAAAGTTTCAAAGTTTATTTTTTAAGAAATAGTATGCTTATGTTTAGTAGGCTAACTTTTTAATGTTTGGGAAGGATCTATAAAGATGCCAATTAGGTAGGTACCTAGGTACTTACCAATTAGTTATTCATTTTATTTATCCAAAAGCAGAAGTGTTGTACGTTTGTTGGCTAGATTGTCTGTCTGGTTAAATCTCAAGTATTACCGAACCAAATGCTTTTAAACTTTCAGGATATATTTGTGTTATTCAAGAATACCTCTTAAGCGTTAAATGAAAAAGAAATCTTAGAGTACTTACCACCTCCTCTAAATTGATTGAAAAAGGGAGAGAAGATTGTTTGATTCTAGGAACTGGATCAATTCACCAAGAAAAGGGCGATTGGGTTGTTTGAGGTAGGGAGGAGAGGATGTGCTTTGGAGCTTTAAATGGGGCAAATGATTACGGTTTTTTGAAGAGGAGGTAAAATGTGTGGGCCAAAATATAATTTACAGGGAATGGGAATAAGAGCGAGAGTTTGAGAGGAAGATTTTATTCACATACCTGAAACAATGTAATTTAATCCGGGGAAGGCATTTTCTAGAGTTTGGCTGATGGTTGTCATTATTTTAGACTGTTTTCACATACTATACTTGAAGGTAATCAACTTTCATTTCCAGATATTGGACATGATTCTCGAGTTACCAAAGCTTGAAATTTTGAGAGTTCCTCGATTGAAAGCGAAGAAATTATCAAAGATTCTTGGAATTATTAAGGACCTAAAAAGCCTCAAGTTCCTGGAGGTAGCTTCTCTTGTAAGTGAAACCTTCTTATTTAGCTAAAATATTCTGTTTTCCTTCAATCGGTTTGGTCTGATGAACGCGATATTTTTAGAAATTGATGCCATTACATCCCATTTTTATGGCATATGCCGATTTGAAATATATATCAGACGGAAAAAACGTATTTTGGTTCAATCCATTCAGTGGAGAAATGTGCGATATGCCTGCAGTCGACTTTCGACTTTATGATAGAATAAGTCCATTTGGCTGGTCGTAGCCTATGTATCAGTAAATTGTTTATTTTCATAGTCTACCAAATGTAGTATTTTTCAGTTCCTATAATGTTATGAAAAAGAAAGGATTAAGAAAATGTTGGTTGAATTAAGCTGAAGGTACGTAACATCAATGAAAAATTTCTTCGTTGATAGTTTAATTTCTATGTAATTTCTTCGCATGAGCATATTTTAATCCGTTTCAATTCTCGTGATGATTATTTGTTTCAAAAATCTTATTTATTATTGAACAATATTATATGTACCAATCAATGGTTACTTGTGAAAGTCATACATGTGTAATGATTTCTGAGAGTTTGGTTATTTTGATCTAATTTATTACTTCTAGTGTACGGTTACAGACTGAATTTACAAGTAGCATTGGTCCTGTATATGATTCAAAGTGTCTCTATTTTCCTTCTACTCCATTAGAGTGGCTTAGATTCCCTACAATTTTACATTATAGTCATCATCACCGATGTAAAAATACATGTTTTCTCTACAGCCCTGATCAGTGGCGTCATTTGCACGTTGCCATAATCAGCTACCGAGCATTGCTTCAATTTTATGATCTCTTGCTTGCAGCCCTATGGTATCAGAGCGTATTGATAATGATTTTTCATGTGCCATGTACGTGGATTTGGAGGGAATTTTCTTTCAGAACTATGTTATGTCAACAGTACCAGTAGATGAGTTTTTGCTGCGCTGTTGATGCATGAGCCTAAAAATTGTCGGTAACCTCGAACGATTTTTCGCAATGATAAAGTGATCAGGATATCACGCATCATTTTACGTCATTTTTTCTCCTTCTGCTAAGTGTACCTTCTTGACCTAAAATGACAAACATATTGCCGATGAAAGGCAGATATTTTGGTCAACGTTCTTGCTAGGTAAGTTTTCAAATAGGTTTTCCCATAAGTTAGACGTACATTGATAAATTTGAAGACCTAGATATTTTTGTGCGTTTTTGCTCTCCCAGATAAGGTACGATTGCAGACAGAATTTACAAATACTTAATATCTGCATTGTATGTTATTTGGAGAGTCTCTATTTTTAATTTTCACTTTATTTTAGACCAGTGTCCGGCCTCCTTCACCGCTCTCCGCTCAATTGCTCTCTTTTGATGTCTCGGCCATGTACTTGAATGTACCGATGAAGGAATCCATTGAATACGTGTGCAGTGTTTTGAGTGAGGTTGGGGTGCCTCCCGATACTGTCTCTGAATTCAGAGACTTGGTTTCTGTTTGTCTGCGGACTAACATCTGCCAGTTCCGCAACACTACATATCAGTTTCCGGATGGGCTTCCTACGGGCGGCCCCTGGCTTGTCCCCTCTTGTGACTGAGGTGTTTATGGATAGGATGGAGGGTCTCCTCTTTAGTTCTGTTCCCCGTCAGGTTTCCGCCTTTACCAAGCACATCCACCGTTGGTACAGATATGTGGATGATATCTTTGGCGTCTGAACAGGAGATGAGGACTCCCTTCTTACCTTTCTCGAGGCATTGAATGCGCGGTCATCCTTGAACTTCCTTGACCTTAAAGTCTCCCACCTTCTAACACCCGCTAAATTTTGATATTTTCCGCAAGCCGGCGTATACCGGGCAAAGTGTCCACGGGGACTCTCTCCACCATGTGTCGCATAAAAGCGCCGCGCCGCCTTTACTGCAATGGCGCACAGATTAACTTGCCTCCCCCTTTTCCTCGCAATCTCCAGAAAGAAATTGATACTATCACGTATATTGCGTTTTCTAATAATATTAATGTTCGAAAAATTGTATATAGAATGAGGAAAGCTATTGATCTGCCCCATCTTCAGGTCTCCAGTGAAAAAACACGCTGGGGTCGTGTCCTTACTTGGCTCACCTTTTCCACAAAATACAAAAACTACTTAAGAATCTTGGGTACAAGACTGCCTTCTACAGTCTTCATATCCGGCAGTACTTTTCCAACCCTAAGGACCCTACCTCCCTCCTGCAAGAAACTGGGGTTTATAAGATCACTTGCAGCAATATTGCAATGCTGCGTATGTTGGTCAGATGGGTAGGGCTCTTACAGATTGTATTGGTGAGCATAACTCTGTTATTCCTAATAATCAACCGCAAAAATCAGCCCTCGCCCGGCACATTCTTGATACAAACCACTGCTTCTCAAAAATGAAGGTTTCTCTTCTCCACACTTTGCCGAAGGGCAAGATTCTTTACAGACTAGAAGAGATTGAGATCATCAAGCATAAGAAGAATGTGTACGGCCTGCAAATTACTCAACGACACAGAGCATGTTTAGTTTGGCATTTTTGTGATGTACATTTTTGGGTTGGTACCCAAAATGATGATCTACTTTTCATATTTCCTTCTTTCGTTTCTCTTCACTTTATGGTTTACTTACGATCTGATGATGGTGTGGTTCACATCTTTTAAATTTTTACGTGCCTGTATCTATTTTCCTCTTTGTTCCTTTTATAAGTCTGCCTCACGAATGCATTTGTAGTCTATGTCAGCAAGTGATAACGTACAAATGTTCTTGTTTTCCAAGTGTTACGTTGCTTCCGGAGATCAGGAAAATAATCAGGTGCTACTTTAATATGCGGTCTTCCTACATTTTTTTGAACAATTTGACTTCAATATGCGAGCTACCAAATAGTGTGCGATCTACAAAGAAGAGTGCAGTGTACGTAAGAAAACAGAAATTTAATGATAGGTATAGCCACGTTAATGTATTGTCGGTCAGATAGGGCAACATATAAGCTTTGCGAATGCTTCAGGAGTTTGCAACTGCTAAGTTTTGTCAAGTTTGTTACAGATAAGTTGTAAGCGTTTACAGGGTATGATCAATAAACAGTGCAAATAATGTCGCCGTGGAAAGCTACAAGTAAATCTGGATTCAAATGCTGCAATGCTCGCCAACAGACATGGTCAAGGTGAGATTGAAAATGTTGTTTTGGTACTCTACGCATTTGCTTCATCAATTTAATCTTGGCATCATGAACGATGAGTAAAGCACACCCTTAATGGCTAAAATGAAGAGTAGAACATTGAAGACTTCTCCTTGGGAGACACCATTTTGGACTGGGAGAAGAGAGGAGGTAGGCCATTCTTTTTGAACGGTACTCTAAACAAGCTACCAGGCATCTCGTTGAACCTTGTCGACCGTCGATTTAGGGTCGATTTCGAGTCATAGGCAATGTCGACTCAAAGTTCACAGAATTTCTACGTCAATTCGACATCTGTACCAAAGTCCATAAAAATGTAGTCGATTTCAAAGGTATATCGACTGCATGACGACGTCGATCTGAAGTCGAATTATCGTCAACTCCGAAAACATTTTGTTCGATATCATGTTGACTTCATTTCGACGTCGACTCCTAGGCTACCAAAAATGTGATTGATACGAGAAAAATATGAACAATTTGTACACCCGATGTCGACGGCAACAAATGGTTGATTTTCGGTCGCCTATAATATTTTTATTGTCGACTTGAAATCGACTTGGAATCGGAGTTGATTTTGAGTCAATTTAGTTTGGCCTTAATGTTGACCGAAAATCGACTGGAGGTAGACTCCTTGTCGGCGTCGAAATTTAGTCGACTTTTGGTCGATGAAAAATTCGAAAAGGTCGGCTTGAAATCGATGTCGATTTTTGGCCGACAAAAAATGTGAACTTTGTCAAATAACGTAGACTTGACAGTTAATAAGGAGTCTATTCTCGGTCGATCATAGAACTGAGGAAGTTTACTCGGAATTTACTTAAAATCGACGTAAATTCTTAGTCTACAAAAAATTTGAGCTCCGTTTAATGATGTCGACTTGATTTCGACTCCATGTCGACCTGTTTTTTTCTGTAACTTCATCACTCGCATATTAATTATGCATTCATAGTTTCTTGAGGAGGATTTAACGTACTATATTTTTGAGAAGCAGGCTCCAGGTTCAAACGGTCAAGCAAGTAAATCCACCTCATATCGACGTCGAATGTACAGCGAACGAAATCTCATGTATTTCAAATCGACTATATTTTGACATCTATTCAAAGCAGGCATAAAACTTTCTGCTCAAAATTGACTTCATTTTGGGACGAGCGATTATTCATTTTCGATGTTGATACAGGGCACATTATGTACAAGAATCGTTTACTCCGAATCGACTTCTTGTCGACGTCAAATATCAAAAGGTTATTAATTAATTCTGTTTACTCAGAATCGACTTGATTTCTACGTCGATTGTAAGAGTTCGGTTGAAACGAATGAGTCGATTTTACGTCGATTCGCAGTCGATTGTGGTCGATTTCTGGTCGACATACCTCGGAACTATTTCGAGAGTAAATCGACGTCAAATTTTTGTCGAATACTTGTCGAAATAATGGGTCGACATTACGTCGATTTGACGGTTCAACGGGGTTGGTATGGCATCAGAGAGTATTGATCGATGATTTTTCACGATCATTGATGCCTGAGCTATATTTTGTTTATTAGAAAAAGTTCTCAACGCTGCGTTGGTAGTCAAAAGATAAGAGGTGCCATGTAATGGAAGTTTATTTCAAAACTATCTCACGTCAACAGTAATGATTTTTCGCTGCGCTTTTGATGCATATGCCTAAAAACTGTCGGTAACTTGGAACACTTTTTCGCGATGTTGGAAGTGATCAGGATATTACGCATCAATTACGTCATTTTTTCTTTCACCGCTATGTGTATCTTCTTGACCTAAAACTAATGAGAAACATATTGCCGATGAAAGTAGTTCCGGCACGAGGTTTACTCGAAGGCAGATGTTTCAAAATAAGCTATCGACGTTCTCGCTACTCTTGATTTTGTATATACACTTGTTACACGTATATATTAGTTTTCGAGAGGAACATCGACCCAAATCATAGTAGAGCAGTTTGCTTCTCTATAGCAACCCTAAAATTAAAAGCGCGTTAAATTCCAAGTACAAAGATGATAATATACGAATTCGTAAAAAAAAAAGGATAGGTAAGAGTTAGTCAACAAAATACCCAATGGATTTCAATAAGTATGCTGGAAATGTATATGTATAGGCTCTATCATACTGCGATGACGGATGGTTGATGGATCGAGTGGCTCGAGTTTGTCATTTAAAGGTAGAGTCGTACGTATAGCTTTCAGAATCGATTTTAATGCTCGAGCTACTCTTTATAATACACGCCTCGCGTATCAGTGACGACCCACAGGGCAGATTTTTCATTGTCTCCGTTCACCCTTCTCTCTACATTACTACCTTGTGTAATTTAAAAAATTTTAAAGGACTCTGCCGCAGCTGCCCGAATAAACTTGAAAAGTTGCGCCGAAAAACTTACGTCCGCCGGGTCTTCCAAGTTTTTTTTTTTTTTTTTTGCTTCTCGTATTCCACCGGGAGACTGATGAATTATTTTTAGAATTTATGGTTTTTGCGAGCCGCGAGTTCCTTCGATTTGTGACAATATTGAATCGAAAATGTGGGATCGACCAACAAGAGTGCGTCATGCGGGTACATCAAGCTGTACACAAATTGATGGATGACGATTCAAAATATGGAAACTCTGTCGTTGAGCGTGCTCATCTCATTTCAATTTCGTTAATTCTATAACGTAGGCAATATCAATTTAGACGCACCCTACATCATTTTCTTGGGAAATTAAAAAAAATGAAGAGTTTTCATTAAACAATGAACAAAGAACGTTGAGAGGGAAAATGTATCGAAGATGATGAAGAATAAAGTAAAATAGATTGCATTCTTACTTGCTACCAAGCTATTTATTGGGCTAATTCATCATTGGCCATCTTAGTTCTCTTATGGAAACAGAAATGACCTGTAAATTCTAATGGTGGTTTAGCTTTGCACTGTTTCTTCGATGAGCTCTCTCGCCCCTAGAATATTCTGCTTCCCAATTTAATTTATAATGTCGGGATGAAGAAAGAAACCCGGAACATTTTTGAGTTGGAGTCGAAGTCGTCCTACTTGATAAGAAATTTGATCTATTATGGATATATTTACGAACATCGGGGTCCGAATTAAGGTCGAATTTTCAACATCATTATGGTGGATCAAATTTAGATTATGCCTCTGCACCAGCGCGTGAAGACTAAGTTCCATGAGTGATTCGTCCAGCATCATTGGTCTACTTCACTATGGTTAAGAAAGTAAGAATGCTCTCATTATTGACGTGTTCTTAATGTGCCACGTGAGTTCAACTCGCTTTTAAATCGTGCCGTAGTGTCCTTGTAGGTTTAAAGTTTGAAAATTTTCAGAATTCTAAAAGGTGCAGTTCACGTATTGCTTCAAATCCTCGTTGTTGATGAGTAGGAGCAAAACACTTCAATTTATCAGCCTATGGTGAAAGAACATCAAGAGTCCAAACTCTGCAGGAAACTAATATGTGTCGTCCATGAGAAGTCAATTATTCATGATTCTTCTTTCCTCCTTGTCCCCTCCTTGTTGAACCTCTTCTTCCCTCGTTAGATTCTAAGTCTCTTTCTCTCTGAATGTTTTCATGGTCGAGCGAATGAGAGAGGTCAATTCCCTCACTCTCTCTAGAGATTTCCACATAAAATTCCAAAATTTATCAGGAATCATGGTTCTAGGACAGTTTTTTACAGCTCCTAACCCCTTCGGCACCTCGTCACCGTGAAGACCCTCTCACTATTTCTCTGGCGGAGCCGCTCGTCCACTTCCCTTTTTGGTCTAGTATAAGTCCAGTATGAAATATGTTAGGCTATTAGCTTTCGAAGGCTCACTTTCTTGGTCTAGTAAACTGTGTATTAGGCCTACGTAATGAAGGATAAACTTACTATAGCAGCCTAGTATAGGCCCACTTTAATGAAGTCTGATACACTGTATTATGAAGGAATAGCCGTGAAATAACCAAACGATGATGTTTCATTACAGTATTTTAGCGGGGAACTCGCTATCCATTTTGTTAGGGAGATTACATCCTCAGAAAACGTTTGCGTCCGGGAGTTATTGTGAACTGCGTGACGTGACGTCTGGCGCTTCATGACGTCATCAATGACCTTGACCTATTTTAGGGACTTGGAAAAATTTCAACTTCCACCCGGGATACTTTATGACGTCATCAATCACATTGACCTTGACCTACTTTAGGGACTTGGAAAAATTTCAATTTCCACCGGGAGTTTTGGTGAACAGCGTGACTTGACGTGGCGTGTGGCGCTTTATTACGTCATCAACGACCTTGACCTACTTTGGGGACTTGAGGAAATTTCAATTTTCACCGGGAGTTTCTGCTAACTGCGTGACGTGACGTGTGACGCTTTATGACGTCATTAATGACATTGACCTTGACCTACTTTGGGGACTTGGAAAAAATTTCAATTTCCACCGGGACCGTGACGCGACGTGACGCGACGTGACGTGACGTGATATGACGTGACGGGGCGCGTGACGCTTTATGACGTCATCAATGACCTTGAACTATTTTAGGGAGTTGGAAAAATTTCAACTTCCAGCTGGGATGCTTTATGACGTCATCAATGACCTTGACCTTGACCTACTTTAGGGACTTGGAAAGATCTCAATTTCCAGCCTTCATTATATTAGGCCTAGCATGCAGTATACTGAGAAGAGCCCAGCCAACTCATTTTCTGAGGGGGTATTTTCGCGCCAACGTGATCGCGAGCGCAGGAGGTTGCGGGTTCCCCGCTGCCATTGCAAGCCTGCAATGGCCTTCAATTTTTTTTTCTTTACGGCTTTTTGTCACAATTGTCCAAGAATAATCTTAGTTCCAAGGTTTTTCGTCACGGTTTCTCGAGACAGTTTTTCAAGAGTAATCTCAATCTCAAAGGCATGGATACCTCAGCCGCCTGATGAGGAACCTCGGAGGACCAATACTAGCAAGAAGAAAGATCATGATGAGCACCGCCTTGTCGATCCTTCTATATGGTGCGTCCAGCGTCAGTATGGGCCGACTCCATGAAGATACCATGCAGAAGACGAGAGATGGTAAAAACCCAACAAAGAGCTGCTCTGAGGTGTGTTAGTGCCTACCGCACTGTCTCGACGGAGGCTCTTTGCGTATTAGCACATTCACCACCAATCGAGCTCCTTGCTGAGGAGAGAGCGGTGGTGTTCAAAGCAAAAAAGACGACAACAATCAACCAAGAAGCTTTACAGGTCAAGCAGGAGGCCAGGCCCTCCTTGCTTGTAAAATGGGAAGCAAGAATTGCCCAGAGCGAGCTGGGTAAGTCGACAACCCGTGTGCTAATATGTGACCTTGAGAGTGGATGGACCGACAGCATGGCCAACTAAACTTTCACCTGACGCGGCCATGGCTGCTTCAACAAGTACCTTCATGAGAAGCTAAGGAAAGTTGAGCAAGCAAACGTGTTCGCTCTTCGATCAAGGGTGGGATGATGGACCGCAGCACACCATATTTGAGTGCGAGGCGTGGAGGCATGAGCGAGACAAGCTTTGTCGGTCTCTTCAAGAGATCGGAGTAAATGAAGTGCTTGCCCCGAGTAGCCTGGTATCCATCATGCTAGGTTCCGAAGAAGCATGGAACCAGTCGTCTGCATTTGCGGCCACAGTCATGAAGAGGACGATGGACCAGGAACGGAATAGGCAAATACAGAACCACGCTATGGCTTACTCTACACCTGTGTACCATCAACTCCCAGATTTGCAGTAAGAAGCGGACGACGATCTTCCTTGAAGATGGTAGAAGATGCAGAAACTCCAACAACATATACTATATCTTGAGGTGATGTTGTTGTTGTGTATTCTCGTGTTTTCTGCGTGCCGGGGGGGGGGACTGCAGCTTGGCGGTTGCCAAGCAGAAGAGGAGGTTCACCAAGGAGATTCTTCCAACACTGAAGTTATACCTAAAAGGGTCGATTCCCGTACTGGAAGAAACAAAATCAAATGCATACGCAACCTGCACCTACTTCACTGTTGAGGACGGGCGGTGTTTGCAAATGCGACACATACGCGTTTCCCGAATAGTCTCCGTCTGAAATTTTTCTGTCCTTTCCCCATAGCTCAATTATCTTTTCTAATAGGCCCCGCTCCCTCGAAAATGTTGAGTATCGAGCTACATGTAAGCGGAGAAAGGGAGCCATAATACATATAGTGCAATGGTGACAATTTTTCTGACCTAAAGCGAAATTTCTCGAAGTCTCTCAAGTGGGTCAAAGAGTTCCTGGCTTTCGTGATTAGCCCTATTCTCCAATAAACCTGTCATGAGTAGTTCGATTATTCAAATTTTTTTAGCCTTCTTCGTCTTTTCGTATATTTATCTCGGAGTTCGATATTTATTCAAGTCTTCAGAGTAATTCAGACGCTGTCTGGTGTATATCATTTCCCCGAAAGTCACCTTTGTAATGAGCTTGCGCCCCCTTAGAATCACCATCGTCGGACACTGGCCGTTTCTCCCAGATGAGCCCTCATAGAAAAGGTTCCTTACAGCAGCATTCAATTCAAAATTTTGAGTCCATCTTCATTCAAGTGAGTCAGGCAAATCATGCCTCTCTAATTGAGGAGTTATCTGTCAATCAATGTAATTCTAGGTGCTCTCCTGACAAATAACTCCTCGCAACTGTTCGAACAAACGAGTCTCGTTCTCAGCTTACGATGTCCATCCACAGTTTTTAGAATCGCCGTAACTCTTTAAAGAAGATGCCGCGGCCGTATCAATGGACACAATTTTTAGGATGCGTGCTCGAATATAATAATTGTTGGGTAAGAAGCATAATTGAGCTCCGAGACAAATTGCATCGATCACACCCTTTGTACAACCCTTTTTTTTCACGATGTTCGATCACTTATTCGAGTGATACTTTTTCATACGTAAAAAATACGGATTGTGGACGCAGTCGGTGCGCGACTATAACTCTTTCGGCTTCTTAATTTCCATTCATCTTACTCATTCCACAAGAACGATCTTACCCAGTAAATAGAAGGACCTTCAGAACGCTCCGCTCATACTTCATCTACGCTGACTGTAGTGATAATCACGGTAAGGGTAAGCGCCGCAGATCAACTGATCATTAAACATATACATGCGGTGGGTTTTGGGTACTCTTTCTTATATCCATTTCATGTACACATATACTTCAGAAGGTCGGCTCTCATGCCGACTCGTACGAATAACTGCGTGACGTTAATTCCATTCTTAAAATATTTTTCAATAAAACAGCCGAAACGCGGCACTGCCCGTTTCTAATTGGACGCTCTCGTAGAATACCTTCCTCGGCTAGATCGCGTTTATCGGGAATCAGCTGTTCGACCCGCATCATCATCAATGGTAGTTTACATTCAGAAAGCGTATGACCAGAATGGGCTAACCTCTATATACCACTCACGCTTTAATGCTCGCTCTATATAGTTCTCCCCTTGATTAGGTCTCTTTCGCTTCGTCTTCGATAAATTCGGAAATTTCTGCATCATAAAATCTGTCCTACTGTCTGCCCTCTTTCCTGTGCGCTCCTCTTTTTCGCGCTGCAACCATAAAACACAAAAATCGCATTTAGCTTATGAGCACTTTATTTTAATTTTGATACAGCGTGCGACAACTATATTTCAAGAAAGCGTACTGAAAACAGAGTTAACTTTGAAAACCTCCATTAAAAAGTGCCGGGTAATAAAATAACGGTGCACGAAAAATGAACTTCTCTCTATTTATCACCGCGGAAGTACGATATTTCGGTCTACCTGATTACGCGGGTTACTTAGCGTAAACTACGATTATTATTGGTTAATTGTCGCGAACAAAAAGGTACACGGGATCCGTTCTACCGTGGGACAAGATTTTTTTGCGGTTTAACGCACCAGCCAACCTCCGAACCAGACCACCGGGCAGAGGACGAAATTACGATCGAAGAAAATTAGAAAACGAAAAAGAGGCGCGCGGAGAGAGGTTTTTCATTAGACGGTCGAGTAGAAAATATAGGAAAAGAACGCCACCCTTATAATGTATAGCTCGATTTTTATCACGCAAAATTAAAAGAATCCTGTAAGACTACACCCTATATATAATAATTTAGTCTCGAACGGAGTCGACCTTCTTCGACGATTCGATATAGGTAATTTGTTTCGCAGGATCGACCATATTTTCAATGTATAGGCCTCTTAAACTTATTATAGCCTCCCGCTTCAATTGACTCGGCTGGCATGATAATTTCTCGGCCGACGCTAGCAGCATGTAGAGAATTAGTTCTTTTTTTTGAGGGTGCGGCGGCGAGGGTGTGTTTAAATGAGAACGGACAGTGCTCACCATGCGGGAGAGGAAATAGAACACGACTGCGCTTCAGAAATTAATTATAATAAATTTTCGTGCAACGAAAGATAGAAAAGAAAGTGATGTAAAGGTAATTAAGGTCGAAAGAGCAGACCGCGTCAATACTAAACGATAATATTATGCTAAGTTCGTGTAGGCCGTAGAAAAAGTTGACATTAAATCATTGTTGAATTTACAGCCCTCTATACCACAGTGTTTACCTGTATGTTCTACACGGAATACTGGCTGATGAAGAACCATTTCCTTGCTATTCAACTAAAAATTGTGTTGGTTTAAAAAAGAAGAAATTATCAGCGTAATTGGACGACGAAACGAAGTAAGCAATTCGTGAAAGATGAGATGAACGCAAAACAAGCATTAAATCGACGAAAAAGAAAATTACGTACCCCTCACCTACGTTACGTACTAGCGAGGAGGAAATGATGAACAAATTTACTCTTCTCAATTTTCCGGTGCCATACTTTTTTGGAGAACTCTTCAGAGCTACGGTCACTTTCGGAACAGCCAATGTGCCATTAACGGGTAATCGCAACTGAAGAATACCAGACAAAAAGAAGAGAGAAATAGTGAAGAAGACACCGCCATCATTCGGATATCAACTTCCTAGTCAGCACACCCAGACCGCAGAATCATTAAACTGATGACAGTAAATTTATGATGGCAAAAAATAACTAGAATTATTTGAAGTAAGTTATAAAAACAATTTTCTGGCGTAGCCAAATGAAAACCAAACTTCAGGGAAACCTGATTTTTCTAAAATGCGTAAATCGTCTTGAAATTTTCAACGCTATATGATGAGAGGGGTACGTACTTGGAAAATTTTCGATGTTTGAGGTTTGCCGGCCGGCGGACGGAGGGCCTGATAAGACAGGTTGCCTGTAAAAATTTCCGCCATCTAGCCGGCCGGCAAACCTCAGAAGTCAACCATTTTTTAGTCCCTTCCTATCATATATACTAGTTCAGCGGTTCCCAAAATTTTTTGTACCACGACCCACTTCCAAAAGAAAATAAACTCGCGACCCACTGAGTACACAATTTTCATAGTTTGACATTATTGAAAAATTCAGATAAAAGAAATTCAATTATCGTAAAAATTTTGATCGCTTCGTGACCCACAATTTGGGAACCACTGTACTAGTCTAAAGGTAGTATAGTACAAGGAAGGGTCCTAGCCTAATTCAAATCCAGGACAACGCTCCTTGGAAGGTCTTCCTAAAATACCCCATAAAACAGGTTCCCGGCCTCACCTCATTCAACTCGTTTAAGAACCGTGAATTAAACGATATCGCCTGCATGCGCTAGACCGCCCATCCTCCATGATGGAATGGATGCGGATTGCGTAAGCATGAATTTTGTTTCCTCCGACATCGCAATCGATCCTTTATATTTTCTTCAATGTTGGAAGAATCTCCTTGGCAAAATGAAACGTGACGTGACGGGACGTGACGTGTGGCGCTTTATGAAATAAGCAATGACCTTAACTTATTTTAGGGACTTGGGAAAAATCTCTACTTCCAACCTTAATTATCCGCTATAATTTTTTCGTGAGCATTTCATAACATTGAAAATAAAAAACTACAATGGCTTTTTTTTTCCAGTTTTTTACCCATATTTTATTTTTGTATTTACCCGCTAGATTTTATTTAGAATGTAAAAGTTAAATTTTAATGTAGTGAAAATTTTACTCAAACTCTCTTGCTCGCTTTCATAGATTAAGTAAATACCATGTAAAGGTAGTCCTTAAAAATAAAGTAATAGAAAAAAGAAAAAAGAAAAAAGAAATTAATTTTTTAATTTTTATTTTTTCATTATATCAGACCTAGTATTATGAGTCCTCAGAAAACGTCCGCATCTGGGAGTTTCTGTGAACTGCGTGACGTGACATGTGGTGCTTTATGACGTCATCAATAACCTTGACCTACTTTACGGACTTGAAAAAATTTCAACTTCCAGGCGGGGTTTGACTGGAGCTTGAGCCTCGGGACTGACACTCGAGACTGACACGTGGGACCAAAACTCGAGATTAAGACTCGATCATTTGAATTGTTTCTTCAAGGTTAATACGTGTCATTTTGATTAAGCAAGAAAACACATTCTTTAGTGGTTTCTTTCTTAATTAAGACTCGAGCCTGAGACCCAATTCAGACAATCGAGACCGACACTCGAGCTTAAGACTCGAGACTAAGACTTGTGTTTGAGGCTTGAGACTGAGACACGATACCGAGGCTCCAGACTGAGCCTTAAGACTGATACTCGGGACTGTGACTGGAGATTAAGACTCGAGACCTGAGACTAATGCTCCAGTTTGAGCCTCGAGGCTGAAACTTGAGACTGACCCTTGAGACTGACCCTTGAGACTAAGACTCGAGTTTGAGACTCGAGGCTGAGACTCCAGACCGAGCCTCAAGACTGATACTCGGGACTGTGACTGGAGATTGAGACTCGAGAACCGAAACTGAGGCTCCAGTTTGAGACTCCTCTTTAAGACTCAAGATCGAGACTCGAGGCTGAGACCTGAGATTGAGAATCAAGGCAGATACTCGAGACTGGGACTCGAGCTTGAGCAGGCCCGTAGAGAGAGGGGGAAAAGGGAGATTTTCCCCCGGGCCCGGACTCTTTTAGGGGACCTGGATTTCACAAAAAACATGGAAAAAACCTCAGTTAAGCGCAATAAATGCGAGCAAAATTTGGGGGCCCGCAGCCGCAGCTTCATTTCTCTCGGACCCGAAAATCCTCTCGACGGCCCTGAGCTTGAGAATCGAGGCTGAGACTCGGGACAAAGACTCGAGACGAAGACTGGAGCCTGAGACTTGAGACTGAGACTCGAGTTTGAGATTCGAGACTTGAGACTAAGACTCGAGCTTGAGACTTAGACTCGAGATTGAGACTCGAGATTAAGACTCGACCTCAGCGTCGTCACCAGGCTATTTGAGACCTAAAGCAAAATTTTTACATGAACCCTTTTTTCACTTTGGACAATTTCGCGCGGGTCACAGTAGCTCGAGGCCTGAAGCGGCAATACCTACTCGCCACCCTCTGGCGACGGCCCTGGGTCGATCGCAAATCGACAGAAACCGACTAAAAATCGATTGCTCATTTTACCGTCGACTCGAAGTCGACGTTGAAACAGAGTTGACCCTTGATATGATAGACGGGGAAACAAAGGCCAATTGGAAGTATTGTGAACTAAATTTTTCACAATCTATAGTGCCCTGTGACATAGAAAAAAACATACAATGTGGGAGAGCTAAAAATTGACTTGAAATAAACTCAACAGAGCAATTCATTCTGGATTGACAAAGAAATTGGAAGGGTGACTCAAAAGCGACGTTGATTTGAGTTTGATTAAAAATGCGGAGAAGTCAACTCAAAATTGATCAGAAATCAAGGGCAATTTGAACTTCATTCAATGTTGACCAAGTACAATACCAATGAACTTCAAATCGACCTAAAACTAACTTGATGGAGCAGTCAAATCTGGATTGACTCAAAATTTGGAAAAAATAATCCAGAATCGACATCAATTCAAGCTGGAAATCGATGTCGGTTTTAAGCAAAAAATTTTCCATCGACTTTGAAATTTCGTAGATTTCAAGTGCACAACTTACTAGGGCTCTTGAATCAAGGTAAAAAAATCACTCAATTTTTGGTCACAGATTTTATTATTGCCTGCAGATCGATGTCAACATTTCATCGATTCGACCACTGCTGTTTCTGGTCAGGCGTAATTCTGATTCTCAATGTCCCTAATTATATAATTAGATCTACAGATTCTGTCTGCGAGTAGCGGAGTCACCATAGACTCTAAGGGGATGATGACTGACTGTACATGATCGATTTGAAGTCGACCAGCATGCTTTCCAGAAAACTACTCGTAGAAATGGAAATCGACTGTTGGTCGACGCTACTGAACAGTCAACTTCAAAGTCGACTCGAATCAACATCGATTTTAGGTCGATTCAAAATCGACCAGTATGAATTCCCAAAAACTTTAAATCGATTGTTGGTCGCCGAGGAGGGGATCACGCGTGGCCTGTTGCTCCTGAGCTTCTTCCAATTGATCCGAAATTCTATGTTACGACTATTCATTATGACAAAAAGAGCGATACTCTTATTAAGGAGTAACTGAATACAAAAACCGCAGAATAGGTACTAAAACTTCGCAGCTCTACCGACTAAACAGTCATCCTCAGCGAATGACAAGAACACAACCTTGAAGTTCGACCCTTTCTTCTCGGACTAAGTAAGAAGCAGCCCAAAATAAATAGAGATGAGCTCATACTCAGGATGGACTTCGAGGACGTACTCCCAAAACCGGAAGTCCTCACTTGCGTTTCGACGACGAAACCGGTGTTCGAAGCGAACTGGGTAAAAGTTGTTGGGGTCAAACTGACGACCAGCTCCAATCAGATGCTCTGCGAAGGTGGACTTTCTGTTTAGGTTCGTGTTAAACGCCTACCATTGAAGCGGACGGAAAACGTTCGCTCAGTTTCCACTATGTAGAGAGCCGGCCAGTCAGGGCAAAATGATTAATGAACTTTTCTCTTTCCAGGGGGGAGGAGGGGGTCATTTGGGCGAATCCATTAAGTAAGCATTGGAAGTGCGCAGTGACCATGAGACTTGAGGATCCCGGCCAAGTCTTTCGAAAAACTGTCTGAGTAGGGAAGGTGAATCCATTTGAAGTTTTTGAGGGGGGACTGCCTCCAAAATGTCACCTGGCTTAGGTTCTTAGCAACAAGTTTCTTTCTGATCGTAAGATCGAAATCTAGGGTGATGCTATCTCGCCGGGCCGTTGTCTTCATCAAGTACAATTCGATGCGAAACGAGTTGCGGTCAAGAGGGAGGGGAAATCGATTGCTCATTTTACCGTCGACTCGAAGTCGACGTTGAAACAGAGTTGACCTTTGATATGATAGACGTGGAAACAAAGGCCAATTTGAAGTATTTCACAATCTATAATGACCTGTAACATAAAAAAAAACATACGAAGTACAATTACCATATTAAAGAATGACTTGAAATGAACTCAACAGAGCAATTCATTCTACATTAAGAAAAATTTTGGAGAAGTGACTCAAAAGTGATGTTGATTCGAGTTTGACAAAAAATTGACCAGAAATCAATGTCAATTCCAAGTTTATTTCAAGTTGACTATAGGATACAACACTAAAGAACTACAAATTGACTTGAACTGTAACGTGAATTGTAGATTGACAAAACATTTGGAATAGACGACTCAAAATAGCCGTTGATTTGATTCGAGAGAAGTAGGACTCAATATCAACCTGAAATCAAAGTAGATCATATGAATTCTACGAATGTACAGAAAAAACGGTTTGAAATTCACTCAGCAGAATTGATACAAAATTTGGGAAAGGATGACTCAAAATTGACGTTGATCCAAGTTTGGCAAAAAATTCACGGAAGTCGATTCAAAATTGACCTGAAATGAAGGTCGATTTGAAGTTGACTAGGATAAAATACTAAATATCTACAAATTGACTTGAAATTGACCCAACACAGCAGTCAATTCTAGATTGACAAAAATTTACGAAAGACAACTCAAAATTGAAGTCGATCCGAAATCGACAGAAAAGGAGAAGTTGCTACGCCTACCTGATGATGTCAGTTCAAATCATAGCCTATCTTGGGCGAGACTCCTTGGCTCAATATTGTGCTGGTCTGTATAAGATGCCTCAGATTTTATATCAGCCCAGAATTCGATGGTTGTTCAAACCTCTTACTATACCATATCAACAAGAGAGGAAAAGAGTCCGTCAGCCAGTAAATTCAACATAAAGCATACTAGTCTCTTACTTAGCTCACCACCAGTATTTCGTAATCATCGAAAATTTCTCCTTAATGAATGCTCCCCGCTCGCCTCAATCCGCGAGCAGCGGATAAAGCGAACTGCACAGCTTGCATTTTGAATAACGATTACAGACTTTTTCGTTGTGGTTAGTTTCTAGAATTTAATATAAATTCATCCGAGACTTAATTTCGCCGGATTGATTCAGTGCCCCAAGCTCACGTTGTCAGACGAATATTTACCTTGTCCCCAGAAGATTCGTCTACCGCAATTTTTACATCATCATCATTATTATACTTCTTGTGCAAATTAAGCGCTCAAGATTTTCATCAGTTAATACGATTCAATATAGATTTTCAAATCTCTTCGTACCCCGAGGAGTTGAAGCGAACTCACCGCGAGCTTTCGGATGTACAAATTATTTGCGCTTTAACGTCGCGTCTCGGGAGCGTTTACTTTACTTTTGTACGTTGTGTACGCGTACTTCCGAAGGAGCGAATAAGTCTTGAGGACATGAAACGTCTAGTGTCTCGGCGATATTTTAAAAACGCGAACGTTATATCCAACCTTAATTCCGCGAACTATAGGAAAATTTGTTACTGCGAGCGCGGATGCCCGAAAGTTAGCGGGCGTTCGTTAGATTTTAGTTTGAATTGTGCGGTCGAACGCTGACGAGTGTTTGTTGAGGATTCTATTTGGCGAACAAATGTCTTCCGGTGGTCACTAAATAGAGTAATGATGAACGGCGAAAAGGAATAATGGATGGTCAAAATAGTTTGCGCGAATGGCTAATGCGTATTTTCGCACAAAGCAGGTCATGCTGAAAACGTCTGACAACGAGCCAAAGATCATTTATACGGTATATTAATGAAGTGGGAAATTCTCCGGCTACGGTACATGTGCTGCCCGCAAAACGGAAAAGGCTGATTGTCACCTCTCTCTGTGACAATTTTACAATAGTCTGTACCGTATATATTCGGGTATCGCTCTTCGCGCGCGGGTTTTGAAAAATCACAGTACGCTGGACAATCGCGAATGTATTTTCTACGGACGATCCATCGTTGTCACCGTTGTGAATACGAGTAATATTCATTACGTATTCGTCTTATGGAGATGTCATTTCCGCGTTGCGCGCACACACGTATATAAATTCGAATACATACCGGAGAAAAATGATCGAGAAGGAAAAAAGCAGCGAATGCGTTCTAATTCATATTAAGGGTAGATCTTCGTATTTTTCTTTATAAATTTCGTAAAATGAAAAACAGCTAGGGGTTTTGCAACAAACAAAATACACAAAATAGTGTCATCACCTTGACAACCCTCCCATGGTCTTCTTTTAGTGTCATTTTCTCGAGCACATGAACGCGTCCAGTTTCGTTGTTAATGTTTCTCATTCTGGCATACAGAATTTCAAGTAACAATTGAGAGCAGGTCAGTACAAATTTGAAGCTTCTGGCCTGTCTCGTACTTAAATGGCTTAAATTGCCAAGTTGAGGAAGGAGCGCAACTGTCGCGCGGGATATATCAGATTGATAGAGGCTGCAAAGGATGCGGTGGCGGTAGTTGTGCCTGAATACCAGCTGGCTTGTAAGAGGCTGGAGAAAGCCATAAAAAACAGCTATGGCCGGCACCCGGTGTGGTTCCATAAACAAAATGCACCACACAACGAAGCGGCTTTTCAAAAGCGACGGGGAACAGAAGGGGAAGCTCGAGGCGGGGGGTTAACTAAAAGACAGCTCCGCACTACATGGGAAGAACAAAAGATACCGTCCCTGAAAACAGCAATAGTGCAGCGGGGAAAGAGTTGTGCAAAATAGGAGAGGAGGAACTGTTTGGCGAATCCTACAAGAGAGTGCTAAAGAAGCTGAAGGGCCTTTTAACAATGAGTCAAATTGAGCCGAATGCCGTGGGGTGAATCATTGACGGTCAACTACCAGAACAGCCACCACCAATGGCAACGTTATTAAAAGTATATCGTCTTAGGTACCGAGGAGGGGGATACTGCAGTCAATAGACTGTGGAGTAAGTATTGGAAAACTCCGATCCCGGATTGGATGCCGAATCCAGTCTGGAACGCAATTAATCCAATTGACTCGACACTGCTTAGTGAAGAATATTCAATGTGGCCATTGCTGGGGGAATTCTGGCTTGCTTTCTTTCTACCGACCATCATGTCTCCTAAATAACGTGGACAAACTTTTGGAGAGAGGAATAGCCAATCGATTCGCAAGCTATCTGAAAGAAATAAAGTACGGTTTTAAACTGGAGGTTGCCCATCAGACACTAGAATCAGGCTGAAGAGGGCAGCCGATTTACGCTTCAGTCTTGCAAAGTCGTCATCCTCGACATGAGAAATGCGTTCAACTCGATTCCATGGAAGAGGATATTGAAAGCCGTGACCGCATAGATATTCAGGATGATCAGCATGTATTTTAGCTGTCGATAAATTCAAGTAGAGACGTCCGCTGGCACAAAAAAGCGCCCAGTCATTTGTAGGGTGCCGCAGGAGTCGGTTCTTGGGCCGATCTTGCGCTGCGTCACATTTATCGGGATTCACAAGGTGAAGCTGCCGTTGGGTATTAGGCTTATTTGCTAAGCGGTAAAGACTGCCATGGGTAGCAAAGTACCTATATCGGGTCCTAGAGGCAGAAAGGTGTTGGATCGATTCTGCCAGACTGAAACGTGCAGTAGGTTCTTTATATCCTATAGTCAACTTGAAATAAACTTCAAATTGACCTTGATTTCTGGTCAATTTTGAGTAGACTTGTCCAAATTTTTTGTCAATCGATTTTGAGTCGGGTCCTAATATTTTTAAGTCGATTTGCGATCGACCCAGGGCCGTCCCTAGAGGAGGGCGAGTAGATATTACCGCTTCAGGCCTTGAGCTACTGTAGGCCTCGCGCCGGCGAGGAAAAAAAATCAAAATAGCCTGAATAAAAAAAAAAGCTCATGTGAAAATTTTGCTTCAGGTCTCAAGAAGCCTGGTGACGACGCTGAGCTCGAGTCTCAGTCTCGAGTCTCAGTCTCAAGTCTCGAATCTCAAGATCGAGTGTAAGTCCCAAGTCCCAGACTCCAGTCTCAAGCTCCAGTCTTAGTCTCGAGTCTTGGCCCCAAGTGTCAGTTTCGAGTCTCAATCTCCAGTCACCGTCTCAAGTATCAGTCTTGAGGCTAAGTCTGGAGTCTCAAACTCGAGTCTTAGTCTCAAGTGTCAGTCTTGAAGGTCGGTCTTGGAGGTCGGTTTCGAGTCTTAAGCTCCAGTCTCAATCATGAGTTTTGGTCCCGAGTATCAGTCTCGAGTTTCAGCCTCGAGTCTCGATCTTGAGTCTCAGTCTCGAGTCCCAATCTCCAGTTACAGTCTCAAGTATCAGTCTTGAGGCTCTGTCTGGAGTCTCAGTCTCAAGCCTCAAGCACAAGTCTTAATCTCGAATCTCAAACTCGAGCCCTAAGACCAAACTCGAGTTTCAACTGCGAGTGTCGGTCTCGAGTGTCTGACTGGGGTCTCAGGCTCGAGTGTCAGTTCCACGTCTCAAGCACCAGTCTTAGGCTCAAATGCCAGTCTTGTGCCTCAAGCTTGAATCTCAGTCTCGAGTCTCAAGCGTGAATCTTAATCTCAAATCTCAGCCTCAAGTCTCAAGCTCAAAGATCAGTCTCGAGTCTCAAGCTCGAGTCTCAGGCTCAAATGCCAATCTTGTGCCTCAAGCTTGGGTATCAGTTTCGAGTCTCAAGCGTGAATTTCAATCTTGAATCTCAGTCTCAAGTCTCAAGCTTGAGTGTCCGTCTTGAGTCTCAAGCTCAAAGGTCAGTCTCGAGACTCAAGCTCGAGTCTTAGGCTCAAATGCCTGTCTGGTGCCTCAAGCTTGAGTCTCAGTCATGAGTGTCAGTCTCAAGTCTCAAGCTTGAATGTCGGTCTCGAGTCTCAAGATCAAGTGTTAGGCTCGAATTCCTGACTTGTGCCTCAAGCGCGAGTCTCAAGCTTGAGTCTCAGTCTCAGTCTCAAGTCTCAAGTCTCAGGCTCAATTCCCAGTCTCGAGTTTCATTCTCAAGTCTCAAGCCCGAAGGACGGTCTCGAGTCTCGATCCCAAGTGTCAGTCTTGACTCTCAGCCTTGATTCTCAAACTCGAGTCTCAGTCACAATACGTTGTAAGGTTTTTTCTATGTTACAGGACATAATAATTGTGAGGAATTAGTTTTACGAAGCCTGTATTAAATAAACACCAAAAATTGAATACAAAGACTGAATTTTTAATGTTTAATGCAAAAATTTGCGAGATCTTTCGGCACACATTACACGGCCATTTTCAAGCGGACGACAACTAAGACTGAACGAATAGACGTAAGAATACCAAAGAAAAAGACAAGTACAAACAGAACCGCGGATGAAGACAAAGCTGATTAAAGTTCGGTGGTTACATAAAAAGGTGATTCATTGTACACCTTCCGTATGAGTTCATCTTCGCTGATGATGTGGTTTAGCACACAAACGTCGTGATGGTTAGTTCTCTTCGCGATTTCAATACTTTCCAGAGCTTTACGACGACGGAAGTTGGATTCGTAATGCAAAACGACTTCATCCTTAGCAAGGTGGTTATTTTCTAAGAGATGTCTAGCAAAGGCAGATTTTTCCGGTTTTTTGTTTTCGTAAGCTCGTACATGGTCGGTAATACGAGTCCGGAAAGAACGCTTTGTTTCTCCAACATACACCGCAGGACAGTCGCGACAACGGAGTAAATACACTCCACACCTCGATAAGGGAAGGGTCGAATCTTTCCCATTAGGGAATAGCCTC
Organism: Aspidiotus destructor; assembly: GCA_035079395.1. Taxonomy (NCBI): domain Eukaryota; kingdom Metazoa; phylum Arthropoda; class Insecta; order Hemiptera; family Diaspididae; genus Aspidiotus; species Aspidiotus destructor. Next base: position 3,299,942 of record JAVHKZ010000004.1, on the reverse strand, counting down.
CCAAGTTTAGAAAACGGATAGAAAAGAGGGGACTTGTTGATGGACTTAAGGACTTCACCAATTCGGGAAGTGAGGTGGGGAAGATAAGGAATTAGAACATTCTTCCTCCTCTGAGAAGTTCTGGGGGGTGGGTTGAGAGTAGAGATATGCTGTAAGGCATTCTTTACCTCCTTCCTTCGAATGAGTCCATCAACGTCAATCTTAATCGAATTGACCGAAGCAAGGTACTTGATTATAGAAATCTCCTTGTCGTAAGCATTGGGGGTGAGGGGAAGGGAAGTCAAACGGTGGATGTAATAATTGAAAGCTGCTAATTTATGAGAGAACGGGCAGAAAGACGACCCGTGAATAAGGGTGTCAGTGGTGGTTTCTTTACGGTAGATACCGAAAACATATCTATCATGGAGGAGGGAAATGGTGAGGTCAAGGAAGTTGATCCTTAGTCCTCCAATTTCAATAGTGAAAGTGATAGATGGGTAGAAACCATTCACAAAGCCAAGGAATTCATTGAGGTGTTCCTCAGTCCCAGTCCAGACACAAAAAACATCATCAACATACCTTCTCCAAAGCGAAACGTAGTTGAGGAGAGGGTGCCCTGATTGGAAAATTTCACTTTCAAGTCTGGACATGAACACCTCAGATATTAAAGAGCCTAACGGAGATCCAATAGGGATTCCAATGTCAGGAGGAAGACTGTAGATGGAATCCTCGAACTGACATATATTGGGTTTGAGGCAAACATCAAGGAGTGAAGTAAAGTCAGATATGATAGGGGGAGGGACAGTTGCCTCAGTAAGAAGTTCAGTAATGCGCTCACACGTAACTTTAATCAGCTTTGTCTTCATCCGCGGTTCTGTTTGTACTTGTCTTTTTCTTTGGTATTCTTACGTCTATTCGTTCAGTCTTAGTTGTCGTCCGCTTGAAAATGGCCGTGTAATGTGTGCCGAAAGATCTCGCAAATTTTTGCATTAAACATTAAAAATTCAGTCTTTGTATTCAATTTTTGGTGTTTATTTAATACAGGCTTCGTAAAACTAATTCCTCACAATCACAATTCTCAGTCACAAGTCTCGAGCTCCAGTCTCAGTCTCGAGTCTCAAGCTCCTGTCTCAATCATGAGTTTTGATCCCAAGAGTCTCGGTCTCGAGTCTTGGTCTCAAGTCTCAAACTCGATTCTCAGTTTCGAGTCTCAGTCTTGAGTCTCAATCTCGAGTCTCGATCTTGAGTCTCAGTCTCGAGTCTTGAGTCTCAGTCTCGAGTCTTGAGTCTCAATTTCCAGTTACAGTCTCAAGTATCAGTCTTGAGGCTCAGTCTGGAGTCTCAGTCTCAAGCCTCAAGCACAAGTCTTAATCTCAAATCTCAAACTCGAGCCCTAAGACCAAACTCGAGTCTCAACTGCGAGTGTCGGTCTCGATTGTCTGACTGGGGTCTCAGGCTCGAGTGTCAGTTCCACGTCTCAAACACCAGTCTCAGGCTCAAATGCCAATCTTGCGCCTCAAGCTTGGGTCTCAGTCTCGAGTCTCAAGCGTGAATTTCAATCTCGAATCTCAGTCTCAAGTCTCAAGCTTGAGTGTCCGTCTTGAGTCTTAAGCTCAAAGGTAAGTCTCGAGTCTCAAGCTCGAGTCTTAGGCTCAAATGCCTGTCTTGTGCCTCAAGCTTGAGTCTCAAGCGTGAATTATAATCTCTAATCTCAGTCTCAAGTCTCAGGCTCAAGTCCCTGTCATGAGTGTCAGTTTCAAATCTCAAGCTTGAATGTCGGTCTCGAGCTTCAAGCTCGAGTCTCAAGCGCGAGTCTCGGTCGCTAGTCTCAAGCCTGAGTCTGGGGGAAAAAAAACTAAAATTGTATAAATTGAAAAAAGGCTTCATGTAAAAATTTTAGCTTTAGGCCTCAAAGAGTCTGGCGACGTTGCTGGATCGACGTCGGACGGACCTAATTTGACTCAAAATTGATGTCGATTTTTGGTCGACTCAGCGAATCGAACTGTTAGGCAGACGCAGACGCGAGAAGACGCATCTACCTAATACGACGGTCTATCTGTCAGTAATATTTCGAAAGGGAATTGCAAATCGTTGAGGAATCTTCAACGAGTATTGAGAAACACTTCGATCAAATAAAAATTCACGGGTTCTTCAACGGTGTTAAATGAGTTGAGGTAGGAAACATGTTTCATAGTGTACTTTGAAGGGCCTTTTATTAAGTCTTATGAAATGTTGCATATCTAGCTGATTGAAGGGATGGTGTTCGAAGCATTGGATATCTGGCTCATAGAAGGAGCTATGTCAATTTGTGTATGAAGCATTGCATATCTAATTACTTGAAGGAGCAACATATTTTAATCAGGCTATGTACATTGAACTCCAAGCTATATTTATGACAGGATGGGGAGGGGGGGGGACTTGAAAAAAGTACAATACTATCGAAAACTACAGTATTATAAAAAACTGATGTCGATAAGAAGGGGGGTTAGGGGAGTATATCCCTCATCGCAGTCTTTTCAGTTTCTTTTTTCTGTTCAATGCAGTGATTTTGTCTACTTGCGTTAATTGAGAAAAATTTTGGGAACTATTCCCCCCCCCCTCCTCCTCCTCCTAGAAATAACCCCCCATGAGAGAATCGTATCTACCCCATTGGCTGATGCCTATACTAGACTTGAATTAGGCTACGATCCCTGCTCGTATTCTACTGACTTTATACTGGGGGAGGGGGGGGGGAGACTTGAAACACTTCTGATGTCTGAGCTATATATGACGGGAGGGGATTCGGAAATTTTTTGACCCCGAGTTGCCGGCCGAACGGCGGACGTTTTTTCTTTAAAGAGCCTCCGATGGAACAGGTTCCCTGTTGAAATTCATCCTCCACTACTCATCGGGTTTAATTCATCGATTCAAGCTCATCTCTACCTCAACACAGGTGACTCCACGGATTGACTACCGTCATAAAGGAGAATTAAGAGATTAGAGGGTCAGTAGAAGTTGACTTATCTGGCAAGTATTCAACTAGCAGTTAGTTATGTAGACCTCTAAAAACGAATGAGACGAGAAACCGTTTTTCGATATCTCTGCGACTGAAAAAAGTACCTCAGAGCTCGTATCTGTAAAAAGACAAGAAAATTCGATTCTCAATGCTGAGTTCGTCCGCGTCTTTGCACGCTCGACAAAATTATAGATTACCATTAAGATATTTACCCTGTTCGTCTCTGCGACTAAATTTTATATCTTCCTCGCGAGTGAAATCGGATATTCCGTTTGATTTTTCTTTAAAGAACGCGTACATTATATAAAAGTATCTGCGTGAAAATACAAACAAATATTTCTTTAGCGAGGAGAGAAATCGCGTACGAAAATCTTTCTGCATATAAAGTACGTACTTTCAGCTTTTCCTGGATTCACGTTAGACCCTTCTACCATCCTTACGCTCAAGTCACATACGGATGTAATAAGGGATGAATATGGTATAAAGGAACGTAGCTCGAAACAATTCATACGATTGCTCTTAACACCCCCCGCCATGCCTATATTCATCAATTTAATTTTCGTAAGTTATATAACTCCTAAAAACTTCTTCATCGTCGTATGACTCTTAAAAATCTTTCTTAGACATCATCGAGTAATATACGAGAGTATCGCAGCTTTTTCTCTTGGAAGCTGCCACGTTTGTTTTCAATTTCCACTAACTCGTCCTCCCTTTTTCTTCATCTCTGTAGCAGACCTACATACGCGCCTACACCGGCACATATATACGTATTATTCAAGCAACATTAATTCCTAAGAGTATATCTACGATGTCATGCCCATACGTACTAATGGTGGCCAATAACACATCGTCCACCTTTTCAATAATATTGAAAAGTTGCTCGACAATAACGAGCAGTAGTGCATTATAGCCCCTCGAATATTATTTTGTTGCCGACGAAGGAAACTGTAAAAAAAAAAATGTAAACACTCCAAACAGGTAGAACACTTCACGCTGACTGACTCTTCGCCTTGGAAACTTCTCGCGTTGTAAATATACCGAATGTGGCTAAAATTTATATCGAGAGAAGGTACCGCGCTGTGGCATAGAAACGGAATGAATAGAGTAGAGAAGAAAGGTACCCGAGGGGTAATGTAGAAAACAGGTGTTCCGCACTCAACCCTGGCTCTCGTCCGGACATAATATTCTTCTTCTTTTTTAGCGAACCATGATGATGACGACGTTGAAAAATAGATTGAATCAGCTGACAGCGTATAATAGGCTGTAATTTCGTAATCATCCCGTATTCACGATTATTATTAAATACCTACGTTGATTTTTATCCGGATGCGGAGCCGGTAAATTTACGACGATATATAGAAAAGCAAAATGTGGGTAGACCCTGAACGCGATAATTCGTACACGCGTTCGCTTTAAGGTTAATGAAAAATTAGGAATTCGGCCAAATTTCGAAAGTGTGATGGTATACTGTATAGCGCATTGTATTAATTGTTTCGCCGACTGTTGTACTATAGTAGAAAAATATCAATGGATATAGGCGGTAATTATGATACCAAACTCGAGAATCCCCCCTTGTAAGGGAACTCGTTTTACGAAAATCAGGTGATACCGGCGCTGCAGTAAATTACGTAATAAAAATGAGGTCTTTGAATCGCGATCCTTCCCTGTACACCGGTGTTGGTACATACTTTACCGATACATTATATTTTGTGCCAAAGAATTTAAATACGGTAAAATCGCGAGCCGGAAAACTTGGTGCACGTGAAAAAAAAAACTCCTCTTCACGCTACTAGACAGTTATCTGGTACTTCATTTAGTTTTTTGAATCATTTTTATTTACGCGAATATAAATTTTACTTTTTTAACCCACAACAGGCTTTTAACGACCGTAACTAAATTCGTCCTGTATAATAAATTCGCTGGCAAGAAGGCCTGAAATGTAGTGGGAAAAAAAAACTGAAATAACGATGGATTTTCGACTGCTGTACGACTCTCGAAAGAAGTACTGAAAATATGTTATATTCTATCGTATAATTCAGACGCTCAGAATGGTTGAAAGTGAAAGGCCTTTGTGCTTAGTTATATCGATGCGAACTATGGAACATTGTATATTGCGCGACAAGCATTTGCTTCGCGTTCTTCTCACAAATAAGTGGTTTTGAGAGCTCTACAAATGACTTTGTCCAACAAAATTATTGTTTTCCTCGGTGATATTTAAAACGCTGATAGGCACAAGGGTTGCTGTATCTTGAGCCCACGTGAAAAAAAAAAAACAACAAAAAACTAAAAAATATTGCTCCAACATTTGAGCTCTGACTATTAAGTGAGAATCCGAGCATATTTTGAAGCTTGGAAAGTACGAAGGGAGGGAGGACTATTTCTCCACCTCCCTGAAAAATTGTCGGTATTCGAAAGAACAAGCGGTACAACAACAATTGAAAATGGTCTGTGATATGAGAGGCGTGAAAAGTTGGTCCTTTGAATGTCAATCAAATCACACAATCGTTCTTAAATTACATAATTGACATTCTAATCAACATCGAACCTCTAGTCTTTTCTTGATCCTAGTCTAATGACGGTGGTAAATCCGTTGAGTCGCTTATATGATTTACCAATTACGAGCCCAAACGCACATCAGACCCAATATTAAAATGTTCTAGATTGACAAAAAATTTTGAGAAGTCAACTAAGAATTGGCTAAAAATTGAGGTCGATTTGAACTTCATTCGATTAAAATACAATATCAGAAAACCACGAATTGACTTCAAATTAACTCAATCGAGCAGTCGATTGTAGATTGACGAGAAAAATTGGAATGACCAACTCAAAACTGACAGTGATTTGAGTTTGACAGAAAATTTGGAGCAGTTGGCTGGAAATCAACTTGAAACAACGACTTTGAAGTTGACCATGAGACTCTATGAGAGGAATAAAAATTGACTTGAAATAGTCTCAACAGAGCTGTTCATTCTAGATTAACAGAAAACTTGGAGGAGCAACTCAAAATTGACGTCGATTTGAGTTTGACAAGAAATTTGAAGAATTCGACTTAAAATTGATCAGAAATCAAGGACAATTTGAACTTCATTCAATGTTGGTGACCAGAGTACAATACCGAAGAACTTCAAATCGACTTAAAACTGACTAAATGGAGCAGTCAATTCTGGATTGACTCAAAATTTCCAGAGTCGACATCAATTCAAGCTGAAAATCGACGTCGGTTTTTAGCAAAAAATTTTCCATCAACTTCGAAATTTCGTAGATTTCAAGTGCACAACTTAAAAGGCTCTTGAATCAAGGTAAAAAAATCACTCAATTTTTGATCACAGATTTTATTATTGCCTGCAGATCGACGTCAACATTGCATCGATTCGACCACTGCACTGCTGTCTCTGGTCAGGAGCCTGCCTCAACACATTCAACACCGTTGAAGAACCCGTGAATTCTTATTTGATCGAAGTGTTTCTCAATACTTGTTGAAGATTCCTTAACGATTTGCAATTTCCATATAGACCGTCGTATTAGGCAGATGCTTCTTCTCGCGTCTGCCTCAAATCTAACAATTCGATTAAACACTGCACTCGCAATCTCGACCAAAAATCGACATCGATCTTCAGTCGATTAAGGTCCGTCCGACGTCGATCCAGCGCCATGATGAATGCTTTCTTCAAAGGTACAAGTCATTGCAATTATAGTCTGTGTCAGTGTTTGATATCCAGCGCCGTCGCTAGACTCTTTGAGGCCTAAAGGTGAAATTTTCATATGGGGTCTTTTTTCAATAAAATTTAGACAATTTTAGTTCTTTTTCCACGGACTCAAGCTTGTGACTAGCGACCGAGACTCCAGATTGAGACTCGCGCTTGGGGCTCGACACTGGCATTCGAGCCTAAGACTCGAGACTGACACTCGAGCTTGAGACCCAAGTCAGACACTCGAGACTGACACTTGAGCTTGAAGGTCGAGTTTGAGGCTCCCAGACTGAGGCACGAGACCGAGGTCGAGACCGAAACCAAGACCAAGACTTGAGATTGACACTTGAGCCTGAGCCTCAAGACTGATACACGAGACTGTAACTGCAGATTGAGAATCGAGACTTAGATTTGAGACTTGAGACTGAGACTCGAGATTGACCCTCAAGACTGACACTCGAGACTGAGACTCGAGGTGGGGACTCAGAATTGAGACTCGAGACTAAGACTAGACCTTGAGAATCAAGGCTGGGACTTAAGACTGACACCCGGGACCGAGACTCGAGACTGACACATGGGACCAAAACTCAAGATTGAGATTGGTTCTTGAGACTCAAAACTGACTTTCAAGACTGACTTCAGATTCAAGATTGAGACTCGGGGCTGTGAATAGAATTGAGACTCGAAATTAACACTCGCAACTGACGTTTCAGACTGACTCGAGCTTGAGAATCAAGGCTGAGACTTGAGACAGACACTCGAGCTTGCGACTCAAAACTGATACTGAGACTGAAGCCTGAGACTTGAGACTGAACCTCAAGACTGACATTCGAGACTGGGCCTCGGGGCTGTGACTTGAGATTGAGACTTGAGGCTGACATTCGAGACTAAGACTCAAGCTTGAGAATCAAGACTGACACTCGAGACTGACACTCGGGACCTAGACTCGAGACCGACACTCGAGCTTGAGACTCAAGACTGAGACTGAAGCTTGAGACTTGAGACTGACCTTCAAGATTGACATTCGAGACTGAGACTCGGGGCTGTGACTTGAGATTGAGACTTGAGGCTGACATTCGAGACTAAAACTCAAGCTTGAGAATCAAGACTGACACTCGAGACTGACACTCGGGACCTAGACTCGAGACCGACACTCGAGCTTGAGACTCAAGACTGAGACTGAAGCTTGAGACTTGAGACTGACCTTCAAGATTGACATTCGAGACTGAGACTCGGGGCTGTGACTTGAGATTGAGACTTGAGGCTGACATTCGAGACTAAAACTCAAGCTTGAGAATCAAGACTGAGACTCGAGACCGACACTCGAGCTTGAGACTCAAGACTGAGACTGAAGCTTGAGACTCGAGACTGAGACTCAAGTTTGAGACTCAAGATTAAGACTCGAGATCGAGACTCGAGCTTGAGACTCAAGACTGGCACTTGAGCGTGAGACTGGAGACTCTTACTGGAGCTTGGGACTTGAAAGTGACACTCGAGACTGACACTCGAGCTTGAGGCTCCAGTTTGAGACTCCAGTGTGAAACTCAAGATTGAGACTCGAGACTGAGACTCGAGCTTGAGAATTGAGGCTGATACTCGAGACTGACACTTGGGACCAAGACTCGAGATTGAAACTGGAGCTTGAGACTCGAGACCGACCTTTAAGACTGACACTCGAGACTGAGACTCGAGCTTGAGACTGGAGCCTGAGACTTGAGACTGTGACGGGAGCTTGAGACTGGGGCCTGGAACTTGAGACTGAGACTCGATCTTGAGACTCGAAACTGAGACTCGAGCTTAGCGTCGTTTCCAGGTTTTTTTAGACCGAGAACAAAATTTTCACACGAGCCCTTTTTCAATTTAGACAATTTTAATTTTTTCCCCCTATGCCGGCGCGAGACCTACATTAGCTCGAGGCCTGAAGCGGTAATACCTCCCACTCTCGGGCGATGGCCCTGCGTCTATCGCAAATCAACTTAGAAATATTATAGAAACCAACTCAAAATCGATTGCTTATTTTACAGTTGACTCGACGTTGACGTTGAAACAGAGTTGACCCTTGATATGATAGACGGGGAAACAGAGACCAATTTGAAGTATTGTGAACTAAATTTTTCACAATCCATAGTGCTCTGTGACATTGAAAAAAACATACAATGTGGGAGAGCTAAAAATTGACTTGAAATAAACTCAACAGAGCAATTCATTCTGGATTGACAAAGAAATTGGAAAGGTGACTCAAAAGTGACGTTGATTTGAGTTTGACTAAAAATGCGGAGAAGTCAACTCAAAATTGATCAGAAATCAATGGCAATTTGAACTTCATCCAATGTTGACCAAAGTACAATACCGAAGAACTTCAAATCGACTTAAAACTGACTCAATGGAGCAGTCAAATCTGGATTGACTCAAAATTTGGAAAAAATAATCCAGAATCGACATCAATTCAAGCTGGAAATCGATGTCGGTTTTAAGCAAAAAATTTTCCATCGACTTTGAAATTTCGTAGATTTCAAGTGCACAACTTACTAGGGTTCTTGAATCAAGGTAAAAAAATCACTCAATTTTTGGTCACAGATTTTATTATTGCCTGCAGATCGACGTCAACATTTCATCGATTCGACCACTGCTGTTTCTGGTCAGGCGTAATTCTGATTCTCAATGTCCCTAATTATATCATTAGATCTACAGATTCTGTCTGCGAGTAGCGGAGTCACCATAGACTCTAAGGGGATGATGACTGACTGTTCACGATCGATTTGAAGTCGACCAGCATACTTTCCAGAAAACTACCCCTAGAAATGGAAGTCGACTGTTTGTCGACGCAACTGAGAAGTCAATTTCAAAGTCGACTCGAATGAACATCGATTTCAGGTCGATTTAAAATCGACCAGTATGAAGTCCCAAAAACTTATCGATTGTTGGTAGCTGAGGAGGGGATCACGCGTGGCCTGTTGCTCCTGAGCTTCTTCCAATTGATCCGAAATTCTATGTTACGACTATTCATTATGACAAAAAGAGCGATACTCTTATTAAGGAGTAACTGAATACAAAAACCGCAGAATAGGTACTAAAACTTCGCAGCTCTACCGACTAAACAGTCATCCTCAGCGAAAGACAAGAACACAACCTTGAAGTTCGACCCTTTCTTCTCGGACTAAGTAGGAAGCAGCCCAAAATAAATAGAGATGAGCTCATACTCAGAATGGACTTCGAGGACGTAATCCCAAATCCGAAAGTCCTCACTTGCGTTTCGACGACGAAACCGGTGTTCGAAGCGAACTGGGTAGAATTTGTTGAGGTCAATCTGATGACCAGCTTCAATTACATGCTCTGCAAAGGTGGACTTTCTGTTTAAATTTGTGTCAAACGCCTACCATTGAAGCAGACGGAAAACGTTCGCTCAGTCTCTCCTATGTAGAGAGCCGGCCAGTCAGGGCATGATGATTAATGAACTTTACTCTTTCCTGGAGGGAGGAGGGGGTCATTTGGGCGAATCCATTAAGTAAGCATCGGAAGTACGCAGTGACCATGAGACTTAAGGATCCCGACCAAGCCTTTCGAAAAACTGCCTGAGTAGGAAGGTGAATCCATTTGAAGTTTTTGAGGGGGTATGCCTCCAATACGACGTCACCTGGCTTAGGTTCTTAGCAACAAGTTTCTTTTTGATCGTAAGATCAAAATCTACAGTGATGCCATTTCGCGGGGCGTTGTCTTTATGAGTACAAATCGATGCGGAACGAGTTGCGGTCAAGAGGGAGGGGCATGATGTGGTGAATCATTAGAAATATAAGGAAACTCTTTACAAGTATGTCTCGGGTGACAATAGGAACTACGATTGAAATAAAGATCAGTAGAAGAGGGCTTCTGGTAAATGCTGTGCTCGTGCTCGTCAGAGGTGAGAGAGAGGCCGAGTTATAGAAAATTCATAGTTGACGCCTCCTCTCAGGATATTGAGGTACGAAAGAAACTCTTGCAAGGCACAATATGTCATAAGAGATGTGCGTAGTAAGAGATAGCTCAATATTGTAGTCCATAGCACGTCGTTTTGTCCTGCTGCCTGCTAGATTGCTTCGTTCAATCGATTGGTCCATAGATCATATCATTTCGAGTCAGTCTGCTTCTTGAAAGGAATTGATGACCATAGAACCCTTAGCCAGAGTGATTAAAATCAATTTGGATATTGATATTGTTGAGAGGCCACAAAAAAATGCTTCGATTCTGCTAACTTCCTCCCTCGTGAATTTGACCGTGATTGGATAAGACTCCCGTTTCTGGGAAAGTTCACCCTCCACTATAGGGCCGTATCCTTCTCTTTTTTGGTTTCAGCAGAATGTTAGGTTAGTGTCTGCTATCTTTTCATCCATATTCCGTAGAGATATTTGAGAATTTTTCTTACAAACGGTCTTCATCGGTATGTCATCAATGTTTCCATAAAAAAATACCGTTCTACAGCGAACTTCAAGACCAATCAAAACAGAACGACACTGACGCAAAGAACTATTTCGAGTAGTCCTACTTCCCTAGAGGATGACGTCAGTTCGTATTTTTCGGTATGTTATTGATAACAAATAGTGGTGAGTCCGATCTTCTATATTTCTTTCTAATAATCTAATTTTCGTACACCCAAGTCTATAATTTTAATATAGACATTTTCAAAAAATGATGGCCGATAACGTGATGTATATTTTTATTTTAATTTCGAATTTAATATCCTGAAAATGATTTATAGGAAGAGCGATTTTTTTGCTTTTTTTCGCTCATCTTTCTCTCTTTCCCGCTCTGCTAAAAACTTAGGTAATTTATTCTTGCCAAATAATTTATGGTAAACTTTTTTCTAGAAATATCCCCATATGGACTTATAGAATCATAAAGCGTATACGATATTTTCGGAAGCCTGGCGAATTTTTCGTTATCAAAAAGTGGTTTTGTTTTTTGTTTTCTTTTTTTCCTCTTCCCAAAGTACGAAAAATATTGTATCGTTGTATCTAGAAACCAAAAAGGAGAAAAAATGCTTCATTTTTTTTTGTTTCGCTAGGTAATTTATCTTCTCGGCGTTAGTTACCGTCGCGTATACTGCACTGTATCTAGTCCATATAAAAAAAGCTATCGAAGAGGCGAGCATTTTTTACACCGTCTACCGTTTGAAACTAAAGGTACAATTTTACAGACTATCTTATGGAATAAGAATCGCGCTCTTGTACACCGTACGTCAATTATAATCGCCTCGGATCTACAACAGTATTCTTGTCAATACCTGGGCATTTCAATCTTGAATTTCATTATCGTGTCACTAAAGGCAACAACGACGTACACGAGACATGCGTGAAAAGTTAATTCAATTTCGTGCAGTGTGTATAAATTAGCAGTGGTTACGATTTATTGTTATGTGACAAGAAACTATAGACTACACATAAATAGCATATACGTAGGTATATAATATGACTCTCAAAGAGAGACAGAGAGAAAGAAAGGTTGCAGCCCGTAGGCTGTAGATCACTTAATATGAAATGGTGGTCGTTATTATCGTTCTCTCCGCTCCGGTCTCGCGTGTTCAATCGTTCAAATGATTAAGCTGTATTAGTCAGATTCGACTATATATGTATTTTTTTTTTCTTATTCTTTTCATAATTTCACGCATGATATCGTAGGCCGTTTCTTATGTAGTATAGATAAAAAGAAAAGCTCAAAATATATTGGACATAATAAGAAATGTGATTGACAAACCACTAACCACGTCTTCCAGAGTCTAACTCTATTTATACACGCCACTTTTTCGATGTACAATAATATTGTTCGAAAAGAAAATTAAAGTTGATCAATTTCGTTTGTATTCCCAATTCGTTTTATCGACGCGTGTTTAGTTGTTGGAAGTTGTTACGGCATCTTTATGTTATAGAGTGGACCGAAAGAATGGACACCCCCGAAAAATTAGCGTCGAAAATTCTCTCTTTCATTTTCTCATCTCTTTGTGCCGAAAAGAGACAATATCGAGTTCACATCACACATAGGCAAAGTGGGCCGCAGATAAGGTCGCTGAGATCTCATAAATGAGCACGCAGCGTTTGTTCTGAAAGTAAGAATAGAAAACTGCGAAACGAATTTCATGTATACAATCGTACGATGACATCATCTATAACTACCTGTTGTACTATCTTCACTAGGTTGCTCAAGTCAGAAGCGCAGTCTCCAGAAAGGTGTACACCAAGACTTGAGTATGTCTTGAGCCTTGAAGGGTAGGAGGAAGACTCAGACTCCCTTGAAATTCCTCGCGATAGAAGTAAACAAATGAGGGTCCAAGAAGCTCTTCATCGTTTGTACTGTTCTGAAGAAGACGTCGTAAAAGCGTCGAAACGTAAATAAACTTTTCAAAGTTCACCTGAATTTTATGTGCGACCAGAGCCTCCATCAATCGAATTGTAAACTTTCTCTCTGCACGAAAAAAATCATGTCATAACTATCTTGTCAATGTTATAATTTTATCGGCGGAGGGTTTACCAGGTGTGCAGAGTGTGCAGTTGCACCGGGCGGAAGATTTTTGGGGTGGCAAATTTTTCATTTTTTGTTTTTTGTCGACATCATGATCACTGACTATGGATATTTATTTTTTTGAGGTAGCGTACCAACTATGCATGCATGATTTGTTTGCTATTTATATGTTCTTTCATTATCATTATTGAGAATGAAAAGGGAGAATTTGGCAAAGAAAATCGACTAGCCAAAAAAAGAAGAGAAAAAAGAAAAAAATCTTCTGGCGGAGCCAAATAGAAAAAGATCATGTTTCATGTCTTCTTAAGGTAGCATGCTCCGATCGTTCGCCCCCATCTTGGTCTAGTACAAGTCTACCTAAGTATATTCCAGGCTGATGAGATTAGGGGACCTCACTTCTTGGTCTAGTATAAGTCTACTTCATTATTCCAAGCTGATGAGATTAGGGGGCCTCACTTCTTGGTCTAGTATAAGTCTACTTTAGTATTTCAATAAAGGGTATTCCTTCTACTTCAGGCTCAGTAAAATGAAAGCTTCCGACGCACGGATGTACGCAAGCAAATTTCAAATTCAGGGTAGGAATCTGGCTTGATCTAGTATAATCTAGTTTACATTTCAAGCTAAAATATGTATATTAGGCCTTTATAATGTAGGCTATTCCTACTACAGCACACTGATTCAGGCTTAGTATAATGAAAGCTTCAGAGACCCAAGGTCATTTGCATACGGCGAGGTGGTACTCGCAAACGCGGTGAGTTCACTGCACACATCAAAGAGAGATCTAGCCTAGCTAGTAGAGACTAATACAAACTTCCCCTTTGTATGAACCTATGGTATAAAGGAGCTTAGTTTGGAATGAGTCTGTGTTATTCCTAGTATAAAGCTAGTTTAAACTAGCATGTAAACTAGGCAAGGCGAACTATAAAGCTTCTCTAGGAGTCAGTGTATATTAGGTTCAGTATAATGAGGGTTTCGCTAAAAGTCAAACGACTTGAGAAATCTTAGTATAAAGCTAGTATAAAGCCACCATAAAGCTAGTATAACGGCACCATGAAGCTAGTATAATGAGGCGAACTATGAAGCTTCTCTAGGAGTCAGAAGACTTAAAGCCTTCATAAAGTGTATATTAGGTCTAGTATAATGAGGGTTTGGCTAAGAGTCAGACGAATTGAGAAATCTTAGTATAAAGCTAGTATTATGCCACCATAAAGCTAGTATAATGCTCGAATATAAACTAAGCAAGGTGAACTCGCGTTAAAAAACTCGCAAATTTTCGAATCACCCACGGGGTACTGGGAGGGGGGTGGGGGTGGGGACAACTCGCGTTAAAAAAACTCGCAAAATTTCAATAGTGGTCAGGGGGATCAGGTCAGCGTAAAGACATGAAACATGTCCAAAAACTACTTGGTAGGAGCCCCAAAAATACAAAAATTCAATTTTTAAGAAAAAAAAAAAAGTTCATTACTATGAGAAATTCATATTTTTCATTGTGTTTGCCAACCCCCCCCCCAATGTTGGGCAGCTCCAATCATGTTACCGGTTTAACCAGTTGTTTGCTCGCTGAAAAACCTGAGTAACCGGTAAATTTCCTAGACTGAATAACCAAGTACAGTATTTAACCGAGTATTCGGATAAAATACCGGTTTACCGGTGCCCCAATAATGTCTGACCGTGGTCTGACCCGTTACTGGAAAACAGACCTGGTCCGTGATGAACCGATCAGCAAAATAGGTGCTTTTCTGTATCTAAGGACCTATTTTCCTGATTTGATAGAGAGTGGCGATCAGTGACTCGGAGCGTCGAAACTGCAAGGCTGCCAGCATGCAACTTGTGCGTTTTGACTTTTGGCGTTTGTTTTTAACGTTCTTTAGTTTTAATCGTTTTTGTCTTTTAGCGGGGAACCCGCTATCCATTTTTTTAGAGGGATTACATCCTTAGAAATCGTCCGCGTCCGTGTCCACGTCCGCATCCGCGAGTTTCTCTGAAATTTGTGACGTGACGTCACGTATGGCGCTTTATGACCTTGACCTACTTTAGGAACAAAAAATTTAAAGAAGGAGGGTTGTTGATAAATGAAAAACTCAAGCGAAAAATTTGATCACCTCGTCGGGATCCGAACCCGAGACCTTCCGCTTTCCGGGCGAGTTGGAAGAGCAGTCGCCCGGAAAGCGAAAGGTCTCGGGTTCGGATCCCGACGAGGTGATCAAATTTTTCGCTTGAGTTTTTCATTTATCAACAACCCTCCTTCCTTAATATTACCACCGCACGTAATAAATGTGTCTATCATTGATTTCCTTAGTCAGGTCTAGTCGGTTGAGGTCTGATGTAAGTTATGCTTGCTCCCTCAAAATATGCACACTATGAGTGTTCGTCGTTGTTGCGGGTAGTGACGTACTTGATCTCGTCGTTGATACTTGGAAAAATTCGCGGAAGATTTGATCGCCCTCGTAGCTCAGTTGGAAGAGCAGTCGCCCGGAAAGCGAAAGGTTTTGGGTTCGGATCCCGACAAGGTGATCAAATTTTTCGCTTGAGTTTTCCATTTATCAACAACCCTCCTTCCTTAATATTACCACCGCACGTAATAAATGTGTCTATCAAAAAATTTAAACTTCCAGCCGGGATGCTTTATGACGTAGTCAATGACCTTGACCTTGAACTACTTACTTCAAGCCTTCATTATATCAGGCCTAGCATGCAGTATACTGAGAAGAGCCCAGACAACTCTTTTTCTGAGGGGGAATTTTTGCGCCAACGTGATTGCGAGCGCGGCAGGTTGTGGGTTCCCCGCTGCCATTGCAAACCTGTAATGGCCTCTAATTTTCTTTCTTGTAATCTTGTTGCTTGAAGTGAAAAAGTCGAGAGCACGACCACTAGTCCCCAAGACACAAGTTTATTACGCTCCAACGCCGGTTCATTACGCTCCAGAACCGCTATTAAGCCACGCTTTTAGCGCTCCTGGCGGCAAAAATGTAAAATTTTTAAGCTCGAGTTAAAATTTTGTTTAACCGGTTCTTTCAGAGCTCAAAAAACCGGTATACCGTTTTTATCAATTATTTGAATGCCCATTTGAAAATTTTTAGATTCCGCTGTAAGCACTTCTTCTTACTCATTGCTCCGATAACTATCTGTTGGTCTTCCTGAAATGAGCCCAATATATCAGCTGTTTGTTGTTGTTGGTCTCCAAACTGTCCAGGTTTTGATCAGGTTCAATTGCTCGTAAATTCCAAACAAGAACTTAGCTGCTATTTATGTCCTTTGTCGCAATTACTGTAATAATGAAATGGGGAATGTTAAAAAGCGCAGGAAAAAAACAGGTTGCACGAAACATGAGGAACAGGGAAATGAAATAAATGACCTAGTTCTAAAAACGATTGACAAGGATCGCTCATGCACAAGACAATAACAGATTTTCCCGGGACAAGTATAATGAAGAACTACTTTGTAATTATAATGAGGAAACTAAGTCAGTATGTAAGTGGTGTGTGACCAGGAATTGGCTGGTTTCTGTCTGTCTATTGTTGAAGCAACTGTAACTTGGAAGTTTTGTTGAAGCTGTCAATTTTTTCCTGGCCATTAGTGCAGTAGTTGATTATTTTGATCTTATAAATTAATTGGATGAATAAATTTGATTATTGTATGGTACAGTATTGAATTTTTTTTTTTTTAGAAAATTAAAATAAACAATATAATACAATGATATAATTATTATCGATCACCTTGATAAAAATTTTATTTTATAAAATACAGTAATATATTTCAATTTAATTATATTTCATTGAGGTACCAATATGAAATATTTTTCTAAAATTTTAATTACGCAAATTTGAAATTACTTTAATGATAATAAGATGATTAAATAAATAATTTTAGTTTATTACCTCCATGTTTAATTAAAAAGAATAATTAAAATCTTTATTTTTTCAAAATATCAATTAGGTACCTATAACTTTTTAAATTATCATTACCTATAAAATTCAATTTATGGAAATAAAATTATTAAAAAATAAAATTTTATGAAATCAAAATTAATGAAAATAATATATTTATTAATAAAATTTCCAAAGTCTATAATTCGAATCATTTTTGATATTAAATTTAATAATTTTTGTTATAGTAAATAAATTTTCATATTGATCATTAATAACACTACACAAAAAAAAAAAAAAAAAAAAATTGAAAACCACATTAACGAAATAATACGATTGTAGAAGTATTTTTGACGCTGATCACGATGCCGTTGCCCGTTTTTCAAAATTTGGCCCAGTTTTCGAGAAATGATCAAATCGAATTGCCGCGATTCATTGCGACGCGCGGCGTATGTTACCCAGCTATCGAATTTTACGAGAACGGGAACATACACTGCGCGCCGCAACAAATCGCGGGAATTTGATTTGATCATTTCTCGAAAACCGAGCCAAATCTTGAAAAATGGGCAACGGCATCGTGATCAGCGTCAAAAATACTTCTAGAATCGTATTGATTCGTTCATGTGGTTTTTAATTTTTTTTTTTTTTTTTTTTGTAGTGTAAGTAATTTATAATACAGTAATAATAATTATTATGATTGATAAATATGTAATTAATTCTGATATTTTTATTTGATGGATCGAATATTATATTGAATAAATTGAAGATTTTGGGACACAATCTTCCATAACAATTTTGTCACTATAACGTCATCAATAACTTGTATAAGAGTTGGAGTTGGACCACTTTCGCAAGAACTGTCAAGGTTTTAGGACACAATTGTCTATGACGTTTTTGTCACTATATTATGATCATCAATGCTCAACAATGAACCCCAAAAGATTGAGACTACTTTCAGAAAAAAATGTGACAAAATGGCGTTTTAATACTTTCAATTTCACAACATGATTTTCTGTGAAAATTTTATCACTATAACGTCATTACTAAGCTTCAAAAGAGTGGGACTACTCTTGGCAGAGCCATCACAATTTTGCAAAACGATTTCCATTGACTTTTTTTCCACTACGACTTCATCAATCACTTTTCTAAGAATTGGACTGCTCTTACAAGAACCGTAAATATTTTGAGACACAATTTACTCTCACAATTTTGCGTCCTAGCCTAGTCCAAGTCCAGTATACTGTATTTCAATTCCCCCGCAGCCTGATTAAAACAGCTCCTTCAAGTATCTAGTACGTAATGCTTCGTATACCAATTCTCTTAGCCCCGCCAATGGGCCAGATATGCAATGCTTCAAAAACTGCCCAGCTGCAACGCTTCAAACACCATAACTTGGAAGGCTCTTCTAAAATACCCCATAAAACAGGGTCCTTGCCTCCTCTCGTTCAGCTCCGTTGAAGAACCTGTGAATTTGTTTTAAAATCTCCCCTCCCCTCCCCCCCATCCTTGAAAAAACGTGATGTATGAATATTGAACTCAAGTCCTCCCTCGCCCTACTCAACCTACAGCTCGAAGATCAAATCATTCTCCAAGTTCCTACGATTTTCAAGACCCTTCTTTTCTTGCTCTAGTATCGAGATTGGTTCAAGTCCTGCCGTCCCTGTCTATCATATGCATTGCTCAAATATCAACATGTTTCCAAGTTCTCATCCTATCACCAGTTTCAAATTTTTCAAGTTCTGAGAGTTCCTGCTCTTTTTCCGAACACGTCCGCTCTCTTCCGTCGAAAAGGTGGCGGCGGGTAGTGGATTGCACGAATGACTACCATAAAACGAATTAATTTCCTGTTGAAAAGGGAACTTGTAGACACATTCATACAATGATGAAATCAACCTAAAGAAGAACTGCGAAGGGTATCCTCACGAGCCTAGATAAGACGAGAAAACAATGAACGTTTTCATAAGCGATGGAGCTCTTTTCAAAAGTAGGTCCTTTTCATCTAAATATACCTACTAGTGGTTTACAGAAGAACTCAAATCACCTCACAATGCCACTGCCCAACAATGATTCATTAATACTTTCAAAAATATGTTTCAAGCCTATACGGAATCGTTATCGCTTCCATTAATGAATAAATCGCCTAATTTCATTCAACTTGTGTAGTGTCATCGAGCCATCATTAAAACGCTCTTGTGTACATATTCAGGTTCACATTATCAGTAGCTCTGAAGCGAGAAAGGTTGATTCGTTGTAGTTTAGTGGCAAGGTCAGTGTATTGATAATACCCGGAAGTCTATAGGTACTCTATAGCCGTTTTATTATTAGTTGAACTTCTGTTTCAAAAGATTATGAGGTAACAAGAATTGAAAACAGATTATAGGTATACGTTACCTAATTAAAAAAGCTGCTGGTACATTCTGTTACGACGTCGCCTCTTCCAGTGTCACGCTAATAAAGAGAGTATACGAGAGTATGGATCATCTTCGAGTTGAATTAATTATTGCGACTCCGCTAATTGCGCTTGATTTGAAGTACACGTGTGGCACACATGTGTTACAACCAGCGTATCTTTATGGTCGCCGTGTATTCGCAGATTATTTAGACGATTTTCGTGCGCAGATTACTCAGCTTCTCTGTCAGAAGAATAATTGAATTGTACACTACGTTCGTATAAGTAAACACAACTAATCCAACGTAGTGTAAATGCGAGTGAGCATGAATGATTTTTTTTTCTCTCTCCCTCGGTCTCTCAAGAATAAAGAAGGTTAGAAGTGTTTGATTATGGCTCTTTTGGAAAATGACGTGGGCCGACGACGAGAGTCGAACTCCCATATATCAAATCGTATGTACGCAGAATAATTAAGTGTTTTCATATACTCGACGTTGGCGTTAATTGTGTACAAATCTATCGGTTAGAGGATGACCAAATGAGAGAGGGTCGCCAGTAACGCACGTAGCTTCCGCGAATTAGGTATTAAGACTGAAAGCAGTCTATCAAGTACCCTATTTATAGCCTACCCGTTTTAGGGAAAACGCCTGTGCATGGCACAGTACTTTGTATAGCTATAAAGCAAATATCATTCGAAGGATGAGAGAGAGAAGAAAAAAATACAGCTCCTTATGTACCGGAATTATATGCTGGCGGAAACTGCTACCCGGTTCTTTAATTCGGAAAATCTTGTTTTCGAAATTTACATTCCTTTGATATATCTAGACTTCTCGTACTTCAAAGCACGTCGCTGCAGCCGAGCTGGACATCGCATAAATCGTTTTCATAACGCGTTACGCGCTCAGGGAAGAAGCACCCCTCCGCATCCAAGACTGAAAGTTCAGAGAGGGCTTTTTTAAACGGCGAGTTTTATGTAAGCGTGCTGCTATTGATAAACCTAATAATAACGATCGCTTCGCGAATTTATTCTCTATACGTGTTCGCCTCTTTCGGATTCCGATGCCGTTTTCGCGACCACTCGTCTTACTCCATATGACCGCCATACTGAATTTTAATTCGGCCGACGTCTATAATAAATTCCCTCGTATAAAATTACGTCAATATAAATTTATATCTCGGATGTTTTATGGCAGTTTTTGGTAAAACGTCAAATTAGAATGAAAGTTTTTTTTTTTGTCGTTGTTATTGTTGCTCCCTCTCCCCCTTCCTCTTCGGGGTTACAAAAAATATAAAATCCCCGACGAGCACGTTGTGGTCGAAATATTCGAAGGTATATAAATCTTATTTTTCGGTCACACAATTCTTTTGTTCTACGTACACTGAGATTTGCTTTTTCATTTGGTGTAGATTGCTGTATACATACGCGGGCTACAGGCTGATAATCAAATTTAACGAGTGATGGGAAATATGGAACGGAATGACGTCTACCCTCCCTCTTTCACGTACGAGATTTCAGAGTAGGCGCCAGTACTTCGAAGTCGGACCGTTGGCATATAGGCGGACCGAGGTATAAAAAATCTACGTTTGCGAACGCCTCGTGACTGAAAATGAATATGAAACTCGGTTATGTACCCTGGGAATGGTGTCCTAGACGCGTCTGCATTTCCTGTCCATATTCGCGGATGTTCATCTTCTCGATATATTTCATCGGTTGGGTATAAAATGTTTTCATTCGCGAAAGTGTCCGCAATTTGGATTTGAGAGCAAAGTTCAAGCTTTTGGATTTCACCCTCCTGTCGTTCCGAACGCGGGCGTTTTCCTCAATCATTATCACGCGCTTTACTCACGAAGCGGCAATTTTTCAGGATATGAGTAAAGTTTAGCGTTTGATGGAGACGGTAGAGGGACCCTGTGACCTACTTCGAGGACTTGAAGAAATGTAGACCTTCGAGCTATTTATTATGTATGAGGACGAAGTGGGCTGAGAAAACCTGTCGAAAATTTTGATCTTCGAGCTACACATAAGAAGGATTGTGGTTTCAGAGAGAACTCTTTGACTTACTCATTTGTGGGGAAGTACTGGTGGATGGAAGAATGCAAGTAATGCAGAGGAAGTTCTCAAATTCACAAAAAAAAAACAGACGTAACAACAGAAGGCAACACGGTAATGGTGAAGGAGAGTCGTACATTGCAGAGAATGGATCCCAAGAGCTGAAGAAGAATCCGACCCAGACGTCCAAGAACAGGCTCACAACTGGGTTGAAAGAGGGAAACGTACCTGTTAATGAAAGGACGCTTGAGGTGAACCTGGTAGCACCAAAATTCAAGGAGCTTATAGAACTCCACAATAAAAATTGGTTGATGAGACTATGCAATCTCATATTACAAGATAGCGAAAATTGCGGCCAGATTATTGGAATAAAACTACCAGTTGGCACCAGGACAAAGCATCAGCAACAAGGGGAAGCAGACTGCAGACAGAGCGTCTAGACTAGGTGAACACCAAGAGCAAGCACGAACTGGTAGGCTTGGATGTGACCAACATGTTTGGTACCATACCAAAGGAAGAACCTCTCACGTTGCTGCGAGACATTCTATAGAAATCCTGACGAGCTGAAGTACGTCGAAATAGTGAAAGAGATCGTGGCCAGAACTACTGCCGATTCGATAGAAGACCCAAAGCCAAGACAAAGGGTCACTCGCAGTGGCGTAGATAAGGGGGAAGGGGATTGAGGGATATATCCCCTATCGAAATTTTACCCCACTATCCATTTTTTAGGGGGATTCCATCCTTAGAAAACGTCTGTGTCCGGGAGTTTCTGTGAACTGCGTGACGTGACGTGACGTGTGGCGTTTTATGACGTCATCAATGACCTTGACCTTGACCTACTTTAGGGGCTTGGAAAAATTTCAATTTCCAGCCTTCATTATATCAGGCCTAGCATGCAGTATAATGAAAAGAGCCCAGTCAACTCATTTTCTGAGGGGTCATTTTCGCGCCAACGTGATCGCGAGCGCGGGAGGTTGCGGGTTCCCCGCTGCCACTGCAAACCTGCAATGGCCTCCATTTTTTGCCCTCCACGGTAGAAAGCAGCCATGGTCGCTTAACACCTGCGCGTCAGGTGAAAATGTAGGTGACCATGGTGTCGGTTCATCCACTCATCAAGGGGTTGTCCACTTGCCCAGCTCACTCAGGGCAATTCGTACTTTCCATTTCTCAAGCAAGGAGCGCCTGGCCTCCTACTTAACCCGTAGAGTCTCGGGGTTACTCTTCGTCGTCTTTTTTGCTCTGAAAACTACCGCTCTCTACTCAGCAAGGAGCTCGATTGCTGGTCAACGTGCTAATACGCAAAGAGCCTCCGTCGAGACACTGCGGTAGGCACTAACACACCTCGGCGCAGCTCTTCGCTGGATCTTTACCATCTCCCTTCTTCGGTAAGGTATTTTCAACACGCATGCGTCGTAAGTAGGTCTTTACAAAACAAATTTCTGTGGCGTAGGTGGCGCTTTTCAGCGACACTACAAACCGTTGCGAAAAAGCAAAGCGAGGGTCTTTACCACACGGTTTTCGGTCTTTACAACATGGTTTTTGGTCTTTACAACACGGTTTGAACTCACGCATGCCCAAGAACTTATACTTTGGTTTTTTTTTGTTCTTTTTTTCATTTGTGTTGAAAAGCATTGTACAGTACTGGTTTCGTAGGTGTCTTTACACAACTTGGTTACTTCACTCGCTGCGCTCGTTTCGCAAACGTATGTACTTGTTGTGTGAAGACTCACCTACGAAACATGTACTGTAAATAGCCATTTCATTGAGTCGGCCCATACTGAAGCACCATATAGGAGGATCAACAAGGCGGTGCTAATCGCGATCCTTCTCCTTGCTTCTCTCGGCCGCACTAGGTTCCTCATCAGGCGGCTTAGGTATCTAACTACCCGGCCTGCCCTTTCCGCTGCCATCAGGAAATGGTGCCTGAAGCTCAGCGTCGAGTCAAACCAGACGCCCAAGTAAGATACTTTATCTTCTTCTGAGTCTCGAAATCCACACCTTGCAGGAAAAAGGTGGGTGGACTGAACTTCCGACGGGTCGTGAATATAATGGTCAGCGTCTTCCTAGCTGCAAGTTCGAGTCCAGCCGACTCGATCCAACGCGTCACTATCTCTAGGTCCCGGTTTACCCTGCTCTTTACCACTACAATCGTCCCGGCAGTGCATACCACCAGTGTGTCATCCGCATAGCAGATAAGTTTAACACCCGACGGCAGCTTCACCTTAAATATTCCGTTAAATGCGACGCACCACAACAGCAGCACAAGGACCGACCCTGCGGCACCTCACAAGTAACTGGGCACTTCATTGTACAAGCAGACGTCTCTGCCTGGATTTCTCGGCAGCCTCGGGCATCCTCTTTAGCCGGATCCCAGCATCTGATGTGCAGCGTCCAGTTTGAAAACCCTACTGGCCACTAGAGATTACATCTCTCTCCTTCAGATAGTTCTTCAGTCGATTGGCTATCACTCTTTCCAGAAGTTTCCCAACATTGTCCAGCAGACGAAGTAGACGGTAAGAGGATGGCAGGCCAGGTGGCTTATTCTTCTTATCGATCAGCGCTAGCCTGGCTTTCTTCAATCACACAGGGAACAGTCCCCTAACAACTGTCGCATTGAACTAACAACTATCATAGGTTCAGCCTTCTTAATCAGGCCTGAATATGCAGTACATTAGACAAAGAAGGTGGTAGATCTGAGCACCGGGCTTTTTCATATGTGACTTTGAACTAGGTGTAGGCTTACTAGGATTTTAGCAGTAGAAGACCCCCCTAGGACTTGACGAGTCTTAAACTAGACTTGTACTAGACCAAGGAGGGGGTTAAGAGAGCGGAGCGAGTGAGTCCTCTAAAAGCTATTAGCTTGGAATATTTCAAAGTAGACTTATACAAAACCAAGGACGGGGGCGAAAGAGCGGAGCGATTGAGCTTTTCTGATGCTACTAGCTTGAAATTCTTTAAAGTAGGCTTTTACCAACCCAAGGAGTTAGCTTGAAACACCCGAAAGCTATTAGCTTGAAATATTTCAAGTTGAACTTATTCTAGACCAAAGAGGAAGGCAAACGAGCGGAGCGAGTGATCTACCAAAAACCTATTAGCTTAGAATACCCTAGAAACTATTAGCTTGAAACATTCTGAACTGGACTGCGGACTCCACTGGTTCTACAACGAGCTTCATTATAATGCAAAACTATTGCAGTCTAAGTGAGATAAATAAATGTTGAAAATAAATTAATTTCTGGACGAATCCATTGTTATATTTGTAAAAAAAAATTCGAGGCACAAAAAATTACTCGTTATCGAGTTTGCAGAAAAAATGTGCCATAGAATTACAGCGCATACTACCCAAAATTGTTGCTAAGAGCGTGCAGTGATCTTAATTAGGCCTTGACCGGAACTAGACGAGGTGGATTGACTGCTTTCTCTGTAACAGAAATTAATCGCAGCAAAGCTTTAGTTGATTTGAGCAGTGAAGTTGAAATATCATAGTAAGTACTACGTTTATTTCTCTCGCCATCATTCTAGTAAAGAGAAATTTTCTTACTTGCGAGAGCAGGATTACAGCCGGGGCAAGATTTGCAGGCCTGTGGGTCCTTGCATTTACCATTGGCATCTTTCTTGCAATTACATTTAGCTTTAGTTCCAGCAGGTGCAGCTCTTTCTGGAGCAGAAGCAACTTGTATTACGTTTATTTCTATCGCTATTCTAGTAAAGAGAAATTTTCTTACTTGCGAGAGCAGGATTACAGCCGGGACAAGATTTGCAGGCCAGTGGGTCCTTGCATTTACCATTGGCATCTTTCTGACAATTACATTTAGTTGCAGCTACTTTTGGAGCAGAAGCAACCTTTCCGGGTTGGGCAGCACGATTCGAAGCTCCTGCAGCTTTTGTAGTTGCTGCGTCGCTTACTGTTACCTGTTTCAATCGAAATTACAAATTAACGTAGTATACCGAACTTGGTTGAAATTCCGACGATATTTCCAACAAGTGTATGACTCTTTTTTACCTGCACGATGAGCACGACTAGGGCTATGTACGAAAACACTTTGAAAGACATCATGTTGATGGATAAGTTATTGAATTAGTGTTTAGTACACAAAAGTACGCACTGTAATTCAAATAAGTGTTGAAACTGGTCTGTAGAAGGATTCTCGTCGCCTTATATACAATTTTTTTCGGCTGCTTCTACGCAGTTAGACGAATATTGTCCATTCATCTATATTTTGATGAAAAGACATACCATCTGTTGGTAATTTTTATGGCTAGTCGAGCACATTTTTCCACAGGCGAATGAATAGACAATTAATTCGATGTCTCAGAATTGCGAAATTTCGCCACATTCCAAGAAACTTCCAAGTAGGTACAGCTTGCGTTCGAACTCCATGTATTGTCCACGAATCTTTTGTTCTTATACCATAAGCCGTCGCTCGAAGCAAAATACAATGAAGCTTAATTGATGGCACGGTTAATAACTTCTTGGAACTTTGAGAAATTCATTCTCAAAAATAGAAAACAGTTGGCGTCCTATGTATCGGTAAAGTTGGCAGTTTCCGAAAAGTACATAAGTTGGAAATTTCCAAAAAGTACATACATGTGTTTCAGAAGTTGGAATGGATTAAAATTCCCGTTATACAGACAAAACTTAAACTTCCAGCCGGGATGCTTTACGACGTCATCAATGACCTTGACCTTGACCTACTTTAGGCGCTTGAAAAAATTTCAATTCTCAGCCTTCATTATATCAGGCCTAGCATGCAGTCTACTGAGAAGAGCCCAGCCAACTCATTTTCTGAAGGGGCATTTTCACGCCAACGTGATCGCGAGCGCGGGCGGTTGCGGGTTCCCCGCTGCCATTGCAAACCTGCAGTGGTGTCTAATTTTTTTTAGTGTCTGTTTTCCATTCAAGATAGTAATTTTTTCTATTTTTTGCGTAAACTAGGAAAAATTTTAAGAAATATCCCCCCCCCCCTCTCATGAAACAATCGTATCTACACCACTGGGTCCCTGCTGTCACAAATACTGGAGAGGATATTCAAAAATGGGAAACAAGTGAAAGGTAGCAAGTTCAGTCACTCGATCAAATCACGGGCCTGATAGAAGATGATATTCAAAAAATCGCTAACAACCTGCGAGCTATTTATCTACGAGGGGAGGGGGAAACTTAGAAGTATCAGAAGGTGGACTATGAACCTGACATATTATCTTTTGCGCTGTACAAGTTTTTTGAAAAGCAAACGCAATACTTTCCTCGTCAACTATACTTCGTGCAGAAATATCGATTCGCATATCGGAATTTGGCAAACGTTCAGCAATTATTTTCCAAATCAGTGCAAACACGTAGACCTAAAAGATAGTATATCTTTGTTTGGCCGCTGGAGATCTGTCACACGTCGCGAAAACAAGAAGGGAACGAGAAATAATAATAAAAAAAAAAAGATAGAAAAGAAAAACTCCATACTCTTAGAAATTTTTTTCTTTTTGATTACTTTTCTCACCCCTTCTGTAGAAATAAAACGCTTTCGAGATTTTGCGTTTATCCACGCGACACCCTATTTCACTCTTCTCTATAATGTTTATAAGTTATTGATGATGGCTCCTCGGAGGCGCTGTATCAACGACGATGATTTTCTACAGAAACGCATGTCGACGATTAGATTTTCGTACAGAAAATTTAATTACAATTACAAAATTTCTTCGCGACTGCATGAGCCTACCTTCTTTCTTTCTCTTATATATGAGAACGTTTACTTAAATTCTTTATCGTCGTATGTTTAAATGAGTCTTTTCGCCTGTATTTCGTGCGTATATTTTCTATATTGAGGCCTAGTCAAGGAATCTCTGCCACATTAGTGTTGCGAGTTTTCATCCGTGCTAATGTGATAAAGACGCACGAGTTGGAATGCGAATGAAGCTCTACTTCTTCGGCACGCGGAGCTCATTTCATGGCGTGATGGTGGGTCTCGGTTGGGAACATTTCACAATCCAACATTCAAATAATCCAGCGGAGATGGAAGGAAGAACTATTCGACTTGCAAGGAGGTGAATGCTTGAAATGTATTGAAACAAGAACAATCGCCGAAAATATCCTGAAGAGGATCCGTCAAAATATATGTATGTATGTAGTTGAAATCGATTCAAGAGTAGGGATTGAAAGTAGGCTCAAGCCATATCGTGGAGGAAGTCGGTTCGAATTATTCGCAAAGTAAAAGTCCTGGCTTTTTGCTGGCGTGCAAAATCGTATGAATCGTCATAATGATATCATAGAAACTATTGAAAATTCTAGCGCACTAAATATGCTTTGCCAGTGCAGCAATAATCGAATATTGATGCAATGTCGACGTCGATTTTCATTCGTCACTGAAATCTAAGGACAAAAAGTAGACTCACTGAATATTGGGGGACCACAGTCAACTCGAGAGTAAACAAGGCCGTAGAAGGAGTCGAAGGGGGAGGAGCTAGATATTTGAGGATATACATAGAGTCGAGACATTTGACTCTGAGGAATTTGATAAGAAAGGCCCTGAAAATTTTACTCGTTGATCTTATTTACGTACGAGAAATCTCTGGCTAATTTGAATCAACTGCCTAGTTTTTGGATTCGACTCTAAGAGTTTCCTATCGAAAGGTAATTTGGTAGTGAGACGAGTGTCGACTGTAAACTTCAAGATAAGTCATCACTTCTACACACGCATTACTGGAGGTCGATAAGAAAATGATATACATGTGAAATACGCCTCTCGTCACTAATCGAAAAATTTTTTATTCGTTCACCTGATCGTGATCAAAATGATCAAGAACAAGTCTTTAACGTCAGATATTGATGTAAATACCGAGGTGGCATAACGTATTAAAATAAGGCCCTTGAACTCTCTCGATGATGTCGTTGACGTCAGACTCACAATTTTTTCGTCACAATTTTATTTTTCAAATTTTCAAAAACTGGTTTTCCACGCATCTAATGAAAGCTAAGTGTTCAAGATGAGAATTGGAAAATATTGAAGCGAATATTTTCCATTTTTGAGTTCAGCCCTCAACAGCGTGAATCGCGTCAATTATTATAAAATCCTCGGACGAAAATTATTCTTCAACAATCCCACGGACCTTTTCGAAAGAATATTTCGAAAACCAATTCCGAAAATTTAATTTAGTAAGTAGAAAATCTCCAAAATGTAAATTAGTTTCCGAAAAAATATCGTCTTTCACGAATCATTTAAATATTCTTGGAAATTTACTTTCCTATAGCCATCACGATCGTCGTCTAACTATAAATGTATCCAGAAAAACGAGGTTTGTAAACGTGACCTAATCATATTCCGAGATTTAAATTCGAAAAAAAAAAAGGTGATATATTCTTCGTGGATCGTGTTCCAGAGACGTGTAGGCAAGAAATGTCACATTCTTCCCCCTTATTGTCGATCAATTTATTCACCGATTCGGTTTCAATTCTTTTCGCATCTCCCTCGCGAAACAACTTTTGCATTTAAAACAAACCCATATTATGGTTTCGAAGTCGAAAAAAACATCTGAAAATTTTCAAGTTGACGAGTACCAACTCCCGTATGATTTCATGCGAGGATGAATTGGAAAAAGGGAGAGACGACGGTATATAGTGTAATAATATCCAGTCAGCGTACCTTTCAGGTAGTACAATTATGAATACGAGAAGGCATGCGACTACCGAAGCGAGCTGCGATTTTTTTTGCTCGACAAAAAAAAATAAATAAATAACAAATCGAATCCTCTCGAGGCCTATCGGCAATATTGTCGAGAACTTATTTTAACTTACAATCGCGGTTCGTAGGCCGCGTTTTAGTCCCGAAGGCGAACAAAATAATTTACTCGCTCGGAAGATGCCAGCAACGTGCTTTCGTTAAATAATTTGCTCAGTTTTTTTTTTTTTTCGTGAACGCGTACATCTCTACACGTATTTATTCAATATTTTTCTACTCCGAGCGTATCGTTATTTATTTATTAAATTTACCATGTCAATAGAAGAAAGCTCATTCGTTAAAATACGCGTTCATTCTTGAAAAGGGGGTGCGAGTAACGAGAATTTTGGAATGACTAACGCGTTCTTCCTATCATTATGTGCAGCTTTGCTTTATCGTCAAATTTCAGGTTCTCTCTTTTTTTTTCTTACACCTGCTCATTCTACTTTCCAGCTAGCGTAGTATAGAGAGCCGGTTTGTAAACTCGGGCTATATTCGCGCGAAGGGCAATTTGTTGATTCTACTCGTTTTTTTTTTTTTCTACCGGCGACATTAAATTATTGGTTCGATCTTAATCACCTCATTTGTCTAATGGGCCTTATATTCAGTTGTTCCAGAACTTCACGAACGCTTAAGTTTACCACGTGAAACAATCGAACGAAAGTTGAACGTGCTTACGACACATGTTTCTAATCTGACCCATCATATTTTTGGTGATTTTTGAAAGTTTATGAATCGGACGAGATAAACGTGAATTGTAGACTCGATGCAAGGCAGCTGTTTTGATTTATGTTTATGATTGCATACCCTTACATGTAAGGCGCTTTGAGTTCGCCGTTACGAACTTTGTACCTTGTTTTTGGCCTCGCTCACAAAGTATCGTGAGTTGAGATTCAGGGAAACGAGGATGAGTTGGACTTTGGAGGATAAAAATGGGTGGAGGTTTTGGTTATAGTGTAAGGCAGGTCGTTCAAAGATTTGAGTTGTCAGGAAAAGCAAGTAACGGAAATAATTGAAGAACTATGAGTTGGTACGAACGAAAAACTGCATTTCGAATGGATTGAACGGAGCAGTCGATTTAGGTCCGTGAAAAAATTCAGAAAGTCTGATCAAGATCGACTCCAGATCGATCTTGATTTCAAATCGATATAAAGTCGACCAGTATTCCCTTTTGAATTCGACCCAACAGAGCGGTCAATGAAAAAATTTGGAAAAATTGAATTGAAATCGACTCCATTCGAGATCGATTCGAAGTCAACCAGCATATATTCCCAGAAATTTCGCTTAGAATCGACCCGAAAGAGCATTCAATTTCAGGTCGATGAAAAATCTGGAAAAGTCAACACAAAATCGATTCCAATGAAGTCGATACAAATCTGATTATCGTACCTACATCACCGAAAAATAAAAAAATCGACTCAAAATTGACCCAACAGAGCAGTTAAATTCAGGTGGATGAAGAAATTTGGAGCAGTCGAGTGAAATGTTGATTTGAGATCAATTTGAAGTTGACCTGCCTTAATTCCCAGGAAACTTGGAAATCGATATGGGTCATCGATTATAGGTCAAGGAGGAAATTTGGATTAGTTAACTCAAAATCGACTCCAGATCAATATCGATTTGAGGTCGATATGAAATTGATTAGCGTACATGACCAAAGGACTAAGAATCGACGTAATAAAGCAGCCCATTAAGAAATGTGGTGAAATTGAAAAAAAAATCGACTCCAGATCGAAGTCGTTTTGAGGTCGATTCGAAGTTGACCAGCATACATCCCCAGAAGACTGAAATTCTACTTGAAATCGCACCAACGGAGCAGTCGCAATTTCAGGTTGATGAAAAATCTCGAAAAGTCGACTCGAAATCGATTCTGATTTACGTGTTGATTTGAAGTCGTGTCTTTGATCAGTGTACACCACGATCGACTCAAAATCGACCCAACAGGGCAGTCGATTCGACGTTTATGAGAGAATCAGTGGTGGATTAGGCTTCCTGCTGCCCACACGCGCACACATCATCAAGCCGCTCTTCACAGGTAGAAAACATTTTATAAACTCGAATTTTTTCTTCTTTTTCCGCCTTTTTTGCAGCCCCAAAAAAATTGCCGCCTCAACCTCCAGGTTGCTCAGCCTGTTCATAAACACACTGCTGGAGGGTGAAAATCATAAGAAAATCGATTTGAAATCAATTTGAAGTCGACCAGTATATATTCTCAGAAAAATAACAATCAACTTGAAATCGACCCGACAGCGCAGTTGCTTTCAGGTCTATGAACAAATTTGAAAAAGTCAATTTAAAAATCAACTCTGATCGACTGCGATTTGAAGTCGACTTAAAGTTGACCAGTGTAACCATAGAACTTGGAATCAACTTGAACTTGAATCCAGTTCGATACGGCTTCGAGGTTGATTCCACTTTGTTCCGCGTAAATTATCAAAGAAGTGAAAATAAACTCAAAAATGACTCAAAGGAGTTGTTGACTTCAAGTTGATGGAGAAATTTGGAGAAATTGAATTAAAATGGACTCAAGATCAACTTTGTTTTGAGGTTCATCTGAAGTCGACCAACATGAATTCCCAGGAAAATTAACTCGAAATTGTCTCGACAAAGCAGTAAACAGGTCAATGGGAAAATTTGAAAAAGTCGGCTTAAACTCAAATTCTGATTGATGTCCATCCAAATTGTCGATTCAAAGTCAATCAGCGTACGTCACCAAAAAACTATAAATCAACCCGACATTAACTCCAGCTTGACGCTGATTTATACGGGGATCATTAAGAAGCCCAGGGAAAGAAAAAAAGTTGCACGAGAAGTGAAGAACAGGAAAACAAGATAAATGACCTAGTTTTAACAAAGATTGACAAGGATCGCGCCTACACGAGATATTAACAGATTTCCCGGGAAAAGTTATAAATTTTAAATTAATAATATTATTATTTGTTTATTTATTTTATTAATAATAAAAATTAATTTATACCCAATAAATATTTGAATAATTGATATTCAAAAAAATAGTTCTTGAAAATTATTTATTTATTTAAATTTTATTTAAATATAATTATTTTAAATTTAATTTTGAATCTTTATAATTAATTCTTTGAAAATTAATAATTTTATTAAATAAATTATAATCAATTTAATTTTATGATTTGTCATTTTATTTTAGCAATATTAATTATAATTTTATCTTTTATTCTTCTAATTATTTTACGTGATAATAAATCTTCAAATCCTTTAAACGCTTAAGCGGTTAAACAATATTAATAAATTTATAAAAATATAAAAATATTGAAATTTTATTATTTGAGATGAAATTTTATTTATAAATAATTATTTTTAATTTCACAAATTGATATTTTTATTTTAAATTATATAAATATTAAAATTATTAATTTTTTTTTTTAAATATATAAAATATTAATTATTTTTTATTCTTATTGTATTAGGATTTTATTAAAATTTAAATTAATAATTAATTTTATAAATATTAATTTAATGAAGAAGATTTATAATATTTTATTTAATCAATTTATTTTTAATGAAGTTGATTTTTATTAATTTAATTTATATTAATTTTTTTATATCAATTTTTTAATCAAGTTTATATTTATTTTAAATTATTTTTTAATAATTTTTTTATCAATTGATTTTCATAAATTTTTAAAATTTAAATTTATTATTTTATTGAATGCAGAACTACTTTGTAAGTGTAATGGGGAAATATGTGAGTAAGTAAGTGATATTTCATTATTGTATTAAAGTTTTTTTAGAAAATCAAATTGAACAATTGAATGCTAGAATATATGAGGTGAGCCGAATAGTTTCTTGGGGATTACAATGATAATGTTGTCAGAAAATTTTTTTCCTCATCTTCAATATTTTTCTTCCTGTGGAGAATTTATTTTCATGGCCATCGTTTTAAAATTCTGCTGAGTCACTTTCATTATATCGTGCTTCCTAATAATTTTCTCGGGTCAAAAACAACTCAACAGAGCAGTCAATTTCAGGTCAATGAAAAAATTTGGAGAAGTTGAATCAAAATCAACCGCAGATCAACGTCAATTTGAGGTTGATTTGAAATTGACCAGCATACTTTTCCAGAAAACAGAAATTCAATTTAAGATTGAAGAGCAGTCAATGTCTAATCAATGAAAAAATTTGGAAAAGTCGACACATTTTAACGTCAATCAAAGTGGATCAGCGTAGGTAAATCGCAAGAGAACTGAAAATCGATTCAATATCGACTCCAGTTTGACATTGATTTTAAGTCGACCATAGCATACATTCCCAAAAAACTGAATACCAACTGTCATTTGAGTCAACAGAGTAGTTGATTTCAGGTCAATGTTAAAATTTGGAGAAGTCAAGTCAAAATTGACTCTGATTGGAGTTAATTTGAGGTAGATTTAAAACTGACTAATGTTTCTTAACAAAGAACTTTGAATCAAGTCAAAATTAACCTTAGTACGACGTTGAGTTTAGGTCAACTCCTAGTCGATTAACTTACATCACTAAAAAACAAAAAGTTGACTCAAAATTGGCCTGCAGCTGATTGTAGGTTGATGAAGAAATTCAGAGAAGTTGAATTGAAATCAATAGACCGGCGTCGTTTTCAAGTTGATTTGAAGTCGACTCACGTACCTTCCTAGAAGACTGAAAAAGGATTTGAAGGAGTCAATGAAAAGTTCACCGTGCCAACAATTCAAAATCGAGTCGATATTTGTCGACCACTTTTTGACCTCTGACCTGATATTGACGTTGACGTGGGAAAGTTTTATACGATATCGACATCAACGCAATTTGGACCAAGACTTTGAAAGAAGTGGAATTCTCGGACTAGTTGACGTCGATCATCGGTAGATGTGGTCCAACAGATGTCTTTCTCATCTCACTCATCTCACCTTTCGACTCAAATTCCTACCGTTGAATAATTTTTTCTAATCTTCCCCAGCTATGCAAAAACCTCACTCATCGAATCCTTTAGTTCAACATATCCATTTGCTTTTTCAAACACTATCATCCACCTCAACGACAGTCTCTTTCCCCTGAATTGTAGGTCACATCAACCATTCTGACCATGATGAGTTTGACCTGACCAATACTTGTCTTCTCTTCTTTCCCATGAAATTCCTGATCTTGAGCCCATGACTGCCTATGACTTTGAAAAGTATTATTGATCCCAGGCGTGGATTTACGGGGGGGGGGGGGCAAAAGGAACGTTCCCTCCCCAAACCTCCACAACAGGCTGAAATAACGCAAACAGACCCTATTTTCCGAGTGAAGCGAGGACAAAAAATTTCAGACAATGGAATAACCCCCCCAAAATGTGTGGCTAAATTCGCCCCTGTGATCTCCCTGTTGCCTTGCCCATTTATATCTTTTAGAGGTCTATTCTCTTCGCCTTCGTGCTATCAGTATTGCCAATATGATAACAATATATCCGTCCAACATATCTTCTGCCTCTTGTTACAACTCCGATACGGTCATTGACTCTCTCAACTATTTGTATCCTACATACTCTTACCCACTACTCCTGACCCTGCTATAATTTCCTCGAATTCGCCACAATGATCTGCCCCAAACTGTTAACGCCTCGCGTTGTTGAGAAGTTTGTAGCTTAAATAAATTAAAAAATACAGTGTCCAAATCGATCGAGGTACCAATCAACAGCTTCTGGTTTGGTCAAAGTTTTATTACCCTGCAGGACTGAGAAACTTCCAGACATAACCAGTATAAAAGTGCATGTCATCTGGATATGCAACAGCTGCACTTACATCGATTAGATATACTCGATTATTAAAACAGGTTTGACGTTTAAGCCTAATTCGCTGATCGATTTATGCAACCGTTTCCATCGAAAGAATAAATTTGGAATAATATTTTTCCAATCCTTTCCAAGCGAGTTCACTTTGAATTTAGACTGGTCTTCAGCATCGTCGTTTAAAACGTATTCACCTCGTGCTTCGAATACAGGAACGAACTCGTTCTGCAGTATTGAAACTTGCGCTACTCGATATCGGCGAATGACCGCATGCGCTTGAACCCATTCGTCAAACGAAGAGAGGAAAAAAATGAATACAAAATGCTGAATATTCTGGATGAGCTGCACAAGAATGCGCAAAAAATTTAAGACGTTTTCCCCTCCAACGTACAATTTCTGTGAGTAATTTTTTTTTTCCTCCTCTAATGTAGTAATCGATTTAGACGCGACTTCGGTATAGAAACAATCGAACACTTTCAAGGACGACCGAGTTCGGATAATAAATGAGCGTACGAGATAATATTCGTAATTATTGGAGTGTATTCTGGTGCCCTATTCTATGTGTTATTAGTACACAATAACGTGTGCTCGTCAACGTCTCGTCGCTTTCCGCCCATGTTGAAAAATGACGTAAGAAAAAATTTGGCTTTAGTCGAACCGAATAACGTAGGAACAGAACAATTTATTAATTAACCTATTTTCACGATTTTTCAGAAAGATCTTTCGTCGCTATGGGTTATATTCAGACTGTTTTTACGGTACGTATTTACGACGTTTTGTTTTTCCTCCTTTTTTTTCCACCGAGAGTTTAGTCATCATAACGGTTAGCGACTGCTGTGATAAACACCTGCGATATTCAGATTAAAATTTCGAACCAATAAAAAATTTCCATTATTATATTAGGTAGGTATCCCATTTTCATTGATACGAAACGTCGAACCATTAGTGTGCACCAGATCACCGCGGTAATTGATGAGAATTACTCATACTGGCGCAACGATATCTCCACAAATAACGTATATTACTCTGAAAATAACTGTGCGATAGGCTAATTAAGGGCGTCGAATCGATGGTTGTGTTAGAAGATCAGTTTTTAGATCAAATCGTTCGAATTTATGGACGAACTTAATTACTGCGTCGAGTATTTACTGTTCGGGTCGACTCATGTTTCGCATTATAAAACTCATTAGTCTGTTGGTACGTTTCACGAGGGCGATAATCTCGATGAGGCAGGGTCATCGACGCTCTATATTGGCCATCATTTCGAATAGTTTATGGGAAACGACATAATACGAGTTTTCAAGATCGGTGTGATCGATTCGAGTGGTATGTATCGCGTCCCTCTCGAATAACTTCTGTTCTGAGTGCCTCGAAAATAATGAAGCTGGTTTCAGATTAGATTTTTCTATTGGTACGTTTTATGGCGAGATTATTTTGACTGAGAAAAGTGCTGAGTTGAAAAGAACATTTCGTGCATTTTTCAAAAATAGTAGGCCATTATTAGTTTTGACCCCAAAGTGGATCTTTAGCCGCTCGAATTTGTTCCAACGTGACTTCTTAACTCTTCTTAGATGAAAACTTGAAGCTCTTGATGGCTGCATTAGCAGGATTCTGACTGAACGTAGTCCTATTAACGTTCTCATTCAAGAAAAAATTCACAGGTTCTTTAACGAAGTTGAATGAGGGGTGGTATGGAACCTGTTTTATGAGGTACTTTGGAAGTGCCTTTTCTTATTCTCATGATGTTTGAACCTTTGCATACCTGGCTCATTGAAGGGGCAAAATCAACATACAGTGTATTGAACTTGAACTAGGCTAGGACTCCTCCTTGTTGTGTACTAGCTTTATACTAGTATATATGATAGGAAGGAGTTTATAATAGGTGATAGGAGGGGGACTTGAAGAAGTTTCGACCTACAAGTTATAGATGATAAGAGGGGCACCTGGGAAAATTTTGACCTTCGAGCTGGAGGTGATTGGAGGGGGCTTCGAAAATTTTTAACCTTTACCGACGACCTCTGAGCTGGAGATTCGTGGAAAAATTTCGACCTCAAGCTATTGGTGGTAGGAGGAGGACTTGGAAAAACTTTTGGACCTGTGCCGCCCGTTGGCTGGCCGGACAGCGGACGTTTCTTCCGGGAGACCTCCCGATAAGACAGGTTTCCTGTTAAAAAAGGATGATGATAACTGCTTGAAGTAATCCCGCTACCATTCCGTCATCCAATATTTTGTGGGTTCGGACAAAGCGTTTGAACTTGGTCTAGTCTGCTACAGCTAAGCCAATTCAAAGTGATGACGTCACGCTGAGTGATAACGTTACTAGTTCTAATGCCCCTCACAAGCTCGATAAAGTCACGGGAAAATTCAAGCTCATGGCGTCACAGATGTTGATGTCACAGACAGAGTTTGAAAGTTTTTTGAAAGCTGTAAGTTTTAAGCCGCAAGCCAAGCGATTTCTGGAAGCTGAACGCAAAACTCAAAGGCTAAATTGAAGCTGAAAAGCCAAAAGCAAAAGTTTTATTGTAGTAAATCTTTTTATTTAGCTTTTCCAGTTGTGGCATAGCGTTTAAAAATAAAGACAATAAAGAAAAAAAAAACAAAAAAAACTTAAAGCTGAAAGCAAAATCCAAAAGCTAAATTGAAGTTGGAAAGCCAAAAATCTTTGTATTTAGCTTTTCCAGTTGTGGTATAGCGTTTAAAAATAAAGACAATGAGGAAAATAAAATAAAAAGCTGGAAGCTGAAAGCTAAAAACCAAACGATTTCTGGAAGCTAAAAGCAAAATCCAAAAGCTAAATTGAAGTTGGAAAGCCAAAAGCAAAAGTTTTATAAATCTTTTTATTTAGCTTTTCCAGTTGTGGCATGGCGTTTGAAAATAAAGACGATGAAGAAAAAAATAATAATCTGGAAGCTGAAAGCTAAAAGCCAAATGATTTCTGGAAGCTGAAAGTGAAATCTAGAGGCTAAAAGTCAGAAGCAAAAATTTAGAGACCATTGCAGGTTTGCAATGGCAGCGGGAACCTATGTTTTTAATGAGAGCCTGAAATTTGTCTTAGTACTCCTCCTGTCATATATAGCCTAGTGTTAACGTGCTTGCGATCACGTTGGTGCGAAAATGCCCTCTCAGCAAATGAGTTGGCTGGGCTCTTCTCCATATATGTACTGTATACTAGGCCTAATATAATAAAGGCTGTGAGTTGAAATTTTTTCAAGTTCCTAAAGTAGGTCAAGGTCATTGATGACGTCATAAAGTGTCACACGTCACGTCACGTCACGCAATTCACAGAAACTCCCGGACGTGAACGTTTTCTAAGGATGTAATCCCCCTAACAAAAAGGATAGTGGGTTTCTTGCTAAAAAGCGCAAGTTTTATTTTGAAATCAGAAGCAAAAAGCCAAAAAAAAAGTTTTATTGTTTGGCTTTCAAACTCTGTTTACAGATGCTTATGATGTTGAAGATCTTAATTACCTTATATGCCTGATGGCGTCATGGACAAATTCTGGCTCAGATGATGACGTCACAGGTGACATAAATTTGAGTCTATGATGACGTCACAGATGGTCATGACGTCACTCCAATGTCAAAGATGCTGATGCAAGCCTCAGGACGCCATAGACAAATACCTTATGATGTCACTAACTGATAATGGTTCTCAGGATGATGATGTCACAGAATGACGTCATAAACTTGATGACATCACTGACAAATTTAGGCTGATGGTGACATCCCAGACAAATTTAAGCCAATGGTGATGATACAGATTCTAATGTCACAGATGGTGATGACATCACAAACTTAAAATTAAACTATGTGCGGTCTTAGTAAATGAATAAAATTTTGCTCTGATGGAATTACAGATGGTTATGACATCACATGATCACAGGTTCTAAGTCTCATATGTTGTTGACCTTAGAAGTTTGATGAAGTTGTAGGTACATTCAAGCTGATGACGCTAAAACTTGATGACGTCACAGA
Organism: Aspidiotus destructor; assembly: GCA_035079395.1. Taxonomy (NCBI): domain Eukaryota; kingdom Metazoa; phylum Arthropoda; class Insecta; order Hemiptera; family Diaspididae; genus Aspidiotus; species Aspidiotus destructor. The sequence goes on along the minus strand of JAVHKZ010000004.1, from coordinate 3,261,044 downwards.
TTGTGATGATGTCACAAGTTCAAATGTCACAGATGTTGATGACTGTAAGAACCTGATGACGTTACAGATGAATATCACGTCACTTCAATATCACAAATGTTGACAACCCCACAAGCTTGATGACGTCGCGTCACAGGCAAATTTATGCTGATGATATTAGGGAATTCAACATGACGTCGCACGGCATGTTCTATTGTCTCACTCGTTGGCGATGTTACATTGCCTGTTATGGGACGCGTTTGGTTTTTCTCAATTATCTTTGGAAAGAAGGCCTAAAATGGAAAAATGATGAGAATGATATTTATTGCCCTTATAATTTCCTACATTATGGTAAAAGAAAAAATTACAAAATTTTAAAGGTAGGTCCAATCGATAGGAAATTACAAGGGGAACAAACTTTGTTCTCTTCATTTTTTCGCATAAAGGCTTATTTTCTGAGAAAACTGAGAAAAACAGGATACGCTCCATAAGCCGCAATGTATTACTGCCAACGAGTGAGATCTCGTGAGTCACGATTGTGACGTCAGCGTCAGTTTAATTGCCTAATTGTCTCAGACAAATTGTAAATGACATCACAGAAAATTATGACGTCACAAACTTGATGCTGTTGTAGGTAAATTTAAGCCGCTGATTACGCCATGAGCTAATTCAAGCTGATGCTGTCTCAAAATGATGAGATGTTGATGACGTCATAAACTGACGACGGCAGGGTCGGTGATGACTTCATGACTTCAACGATGGTGATTATGTTAAAGGTTCTGAAGTTGCAGATGTTTATGACGTCACAAGTGTGAATTCAACAGTGAATGATGGGATCACAAGGAGGTTGACACTACCTTTATCCGCTATGCATTGTTTACAATTATAGGCCTCGCACTTGCGTATCGGGGATCTGCGAGTCGGAGTCAGAATGGATCTTCCCCAACTCTAAACCTTGAAAGCCAGTTGGAGTCTTTACCTGTCTATTTCTGCTATTGAAAATTTGCAAGTTTCGAGTTCAAGAAAAGTCTTACTATATGGTGCAAGAGGCTGTAAACTAGCGCCAAACTGGTCCTATAGTAGCTCGATTGGACTTCAAACTAGGACTATAGCTTAGCATATCATGTATTGTGACTAAGTAGATCCACCTTAGGCTATACTAGCTGTAAGCTAGACTTGAACTAAACTTGAACTATTGGGTTATACTAGTTTGAAACTAGGCCTAGTATAAAAATTAGCTCTAGACTAGGTCCCATACGCGTGCTTGGCTGGTGCACAACATCGCGTCATGTCTCTGATCCCCATTGACTTTGACCTATGCAGGGACAATGACGTCATAGGCTGGCCAATCATAAGTGTATGATACACTAGGGGATCTACAATCCCGTAGCGGGGGAAGGACTACTTCCACACCCTTTGCTAGTAGGTCAAAATGAGTCACTTGAAAAAATTTCGTCGCAATTTCCTCTATTATGAGAGTTTCATGATCCTTGAAAGAGGCAGATACTCGTTGTAACCATAATTAGGGTTTTTTCGGTTAAATACGTTATTAACATTCAGCCTACATACTCGTATGTGATACTCAATCAAAAGCGATCGTTTTCTCGATTCAAAGAGACGCCAACATGACTGTGTAAACTTTCTATATATCCACTGTGTATATGTGTGAGAAAAAAAAAAAGGATAAATTAGGGATGTTTTTATCATCTAAAATTACATTTTAAAACGCCAACCTAATGTAAACGAGACGGAGGAAGCGAGTATGCAAATGCGATTCTGAGAAGATCACTGTCGCGTCACTATAAAATGAACTGAGTCGGGTGTGCGACCGTCGTCCCGTATCCACGAGTATTTTCTATAAATTTCTGAAAAATCGTTCGACTAACTTGCTCACCGATCGTGTGCACTTCTCGAAAGAAGCCGCAGTAATTTCGAGACGACGGCGACCGTTCCTTCCGCTCTCACGTTGTACTGTCAGTTCGGATGATACTGTGTTACAGAGCGCAGAACCTCTGAAATATATTTCAAGACCCACAGTTCGATATATTTGTAGGTAGTCTGCATCGAGTATGCACGAAACGTAGTATAGTTCGAAAAGAATATAGGTACCGTTGCCCGGTGAACAATATCGAGGAAATATGGTACAATGGCTTTTTCTACAGCGTAATTTAAATTAAACTGCGAATGCAGCGAAGGAATTAACGTTTTAAAACTTTTTAGCGGTCGCATTATGCAGTTCAATCGGTGGCAAACCTCTAAAAATACTGCGAGCACACTCTCTGACAGGTCACCTGAAACTAATGCTCGCTGGTACAGTTATCACGTAGACTTTGAGCCATATTGTTGTTGCTATTTAATTGCCTATCAGATTTTTGTATCTCATTGTTTCTTTCTTCTTTTTTTTCGTTTAAATTTTTTTGTTTTAAACGCGATTTACACACCGAATCGAACGTCATTCTATAACGTGGTTTCCTATCATTCTCGATGTCGATCGAGCGTCGCGAGGACGAATCATAGCAGCGGTAAATTGAAATTAGACCACGCGAAGATTAGGAAGGATTACACCGAAACCTTTCCATAATATACTAAATTGTGTCACACGTGCACCGCTACAGTAAAAAGGCGAATCCTCGTCGATACCATATTTTATTTTCGGCACGTATCGCCAAGGGCTTATGAGATGCTTACTTCACGTCATTAGATGCGGATAATAATCGCTCTAGTACGTTGCGTCGCCATGAACCATGTCATCGAGTCAAATCTCTCCATATTGATATCTGTACCCACACGTTCGAAGTTCTCAATCATTATTAGTAATACGGTGTTTTATACGCTCATCACCCATGCATGTATACACTTTTGTATCAGAAAATGGTAACTTGGCGAATGTAAGATGATTGGCGTCTCTCCTCTCTTTTTTCTCCGAGCTATGCAATTTCTTTAGGATCATCAACTCGTGACATGAACAAAGCATAAATTTAATAATTTAATCAATACATAGAAAACTTTGTCATCGCCTTAGTCACACTTAGTCTTTCTGTATCCCTCGTTTCTTCCGGGTCGAAGTTTCTGCAAGCATTCTAAATATGGTGATTATGCGTTCAATTTTCCATGTTTAAAGAATCACATTCATAAAGTTGCAGTTGTATACTCATCTGAGTTTTTGCATGTACCAACTCCTCTTTCCAGGACAATCAATTTATTGGTATATTTCTCATCTTTGCTAAAACGTACCCCTAAATCTCGACTTTGCGCTCGTGGCAGCCTCCTCGACAAGTTTTCCATCCCATCTAGGTAGTTGGGATTTGGAAGCGTTACTATAGATACGTCCGTCTTGATTATTTTGACATCACAGTAGCGTCCTCTTCTACCAGTGTTTCTCAGCTTAGTATAACCGATTAACCCGATTGACCAAATATAAAAACAAATTTCTGTGGACTTTGATCGATTTTATCAATAACGATCAGGAGAAAGGTATTTCTCATACGTGTAATTAAGGTACTTTTCCCTTGATCCACTGAATATTACGGAAAACTGCGGTACCTGCCCGTATCGACCAGGTGAAAAGTATCTCTCATATGAGTGATTCGGGTACTTTTTGCTTAAGCACGAAAAATCCCTATCTTTTTTGAGGAACAAAAATCCGTAGATCTGGCAGCACTGTGTAGCCTGTGACATAATCTTTAATCACCCATCCATGATCCATAATGCTTATATTTGCCTGTGACTTCATCAAGCTTGCGAGGTTGTCAACATCTGTGATATAGAAGTGACGGCATATTCATCTGTGACGTCATCAGGTCGTTACGTCATCAACGTCTGTGACATTAGAACTTGTGACGTCATCACAATCTGTGCCTTCATTAGGTTGGGATGTCATCAGCTTGAATTTGCCTATGAAATCATCAAGCTTGTGAGGTCAACAACATATGCGACTTGGAACCTGTGATGTCATAACCATCTGTAATGCCATCAGTCAGTTTGTGACGTCATCTACATCTGTGATATTAGAACCTGCATTATCACCAGCTGTAACGCCATTAGCTTAAATTTGTCTGTGACGTCATCATCAGTCTGAATTTGCCTGTCACACCAAGTTTATGACGTCGTCCTGTGACGTTATTACCACCTGAGCCATTATCAGTTTGTGATGTCATAAACTTGAATTCATCTATGACGTCATAAAGCTTGCATCAACATTGACATTAGAGTGATGTTATGAGTGACCATCGGTGATAACATCAATATCTGTGACGATATCATTGGCTTAAATTCACCTCACCTGTAACATCATCTTGCAGGGCTGAGAACAGTTATTATTTTTTTTTTTGGCAGTTCCGGTTTTAAAGGTTCTTGGACTGAATTGTCCTTCTTGTTCCAGATCCGGAAGCCAAAGCTGGGATCCGGTTCTTTTTGGTTTTGGTTCCAGAAGTCAAAGCTGGGATTCGGTTCTTTTTGGTTTTGGTTCCAGAAGCCAAAGCTGGGATCCGGTTCTTTTTGGTTTCGGTTCCAGAAGGCAAAGCCAGGATTCGGTTCCTTTCGGTTCTGGTTCTAGAAGCCAATTCGTGATTCAGTTCTTTTTGGTTCCGGTTCCAGAAGCCAAAGCTAGGATCCGGTTCCTTTCGGTTCCGGTTCCAGAACCTGAATCTGGGATCCGGTTCCAGAGGCCTGGAAATACAGGAGGAGAACCGCTTCCTGTAGCGGTATTTAGTTCCGGTTCTCAGCCCTGTCAACTTGTGACATCATTATCATCTGAGCCGTCATCAGATTGCGACGTCATAAGCTTGAATTGGTCAATTATGTCATCAAGATTGAAATTTCATCAATATCTTTGGCATTGGAGTGACGTCATAACCATCCGTGACATCATCAACGTCTGTGACGCCATCAGCTTGAATTTGCCGGTGACATCATCGAGCTTGCAAAGTCATCAAAGTTCATGGCGTCATCAACTCGATTCCTAAATATAGGCTACAAAATAACCAAATTAAGATGATACCGTACGTTTGATCGCATGACCAAAAAATTGACCATCGTTAACCTAGTTTATTGGGGATGCTGAGTTGACTAGTTAACGGGCTCATTCTTGGGGTACTTTACTGTATCTTAGGCCTGTTTCAGTCATGATAACGTCATAATAACATCCCCCTCCACCATCATTCGTTAGATCAGTATAACCTAGTAGCCTATGTTGAATAGCTAACGGTTTCACCCTTAGGCTAAGGAAACAGTCGAAATTGTGTATGGTCTCGAAAATCATCCTCCCTCTGCTAACTCGTATAGGTCAAATAACTTATCAAGTTGAGGAAGTGATTGAGTAAGAGAAGAATCATTTATTTCTGTATCCACCTACATCAAGCAAATTCCGAGTCCAGTTGAATACGGCGAAAAATACATACCGTACCTATCGTGCGTTTTGAACTCACATAGTGACTTAACGTAATAAGAATGTTTTTCGCAAATAAAAATGGGAACGCTGTATCGTTGACTTCTCGCAGCGTGAACAAAAATTTCCACTATTGCTGTAGAATTGTGTTATTTTTTCGTCGTTCAATTTGGTTCAACCATACGCGGAAATGATGAGGACAGCAGAACGTGTCTCAACTCTGACGGTGACACTTTCGATTACGACGAGTCTCTCCTCTGTTGTCTAAGAGAAGAGGTTACGTTATTGGGAGTAACCGTCTCGACGGTAATGATTTCGGAAGCAGAAAAAATAATTGTAAGCTGTTGAATCTACCAAAAAAAAAAAAAAAAAAAATGAAAATAAAAAACTATTATTCGTCACACGAAAACCTTGACCTTAATGCATAACCATACAGATACGACAGAATTTGATAAATTAGGTGATTGTAAATGAACAAATGAATGAAAGAAGAGAAAAAAAAACTGAATGTTAGGCAGAGAGGGCAAGGAACCGAAGGGTAACAAAGAAAATTGTTTATGGCTCATTAAAACGCGTGACATCGAATAATAGCATCTAATCATTTATGTATATGAATTCGATGCAACAACTATTCTCGCTATCGGAAGTATCCTGACGATGATTTTTGGTCTCCTTTGTCCTTTTATTAAAGCTATAAGCCGTGGAATAAGTAGGTATTTGTATTTTTCTTGTTTTCGTTCCAGAAATTTCACGTTAATGAGTTGCTGTATTATTCATTTTGAAAATTTGTTTGTGTAGTGTCGAGAAGAAAGTGGGTCACGAGAATTGGCGTATTTCGAGTAAAAATTTTTTCCCCTTGTTTTTCGAATCTTCAATTGAATTGATGCAGTGTTGTATCGTGCTGGTACTTTGAAATTTGTACAGTTCGTGATGATTTTTTGGTGTGATTGTTGAAAAATCAAAAAAAAAAGAAAAGCTTCGAAAATTTGCACGATATCTGAAGTAACACGCCCATCTTTCATTCACCAACCAACATCTATCTATGTATCTATCAGTTCATAGTGAGATGACCATCCTCCTTTTCGTCGGTTCATCCATAGACCCTCCGGTAAGTTCCGACACTGCATTTCCGCCAGTCCAGCGCTCTTCCTTCGTCCAATGGGAAACCATTCCGTGATCTTCTTCGGCAGCCATTCCTCCGGCATTCTTTGGACCTGCCACTAAAAATGATCAGCTCTCAATTTCGTTTTTTCGTTTGGCTGAAAGAAACCTCTCGACATGCAGAATTCATTGAGGCCACTTACTCGGCAGGCAAAATTAATCAAGCCCAACCACAGATATTCATTAAGTCCTCAACGAGGGTGCTTCGTCAATTCACCAAGTCCTTACAATCAGTTTCAGAACTGACCACCATTCGTTTCCGAGGCATCATGATTTCCTCAAGAACAATTTCAAAACATTCATTGACTCTTTTATCACGAGTGAATTTCTTCTTCGTTACCATTTTGTAATGCATGACAAAGCCGGAGTTTTCGTTTTTCCTCTTGAACGTCTTTGTAAGTCCCTCCTTGCTCTATGATATAGTTTCTGAGAAAAGCATATCAAGAAATCTCAGCGACTAAATAAACTCTAAACTCAGCAACACCTTCATTGTGCTACTCAAGAAGATCTCAAATCGTTTATTGCGTTACTCCTCAAAAGAAACTCTACCTTAGAACCTCTACATGTTTTGCAAAGCGATCTCCTCGAATTCATTAATGACCTTTTCCGTTTCAACAGCAAAAAGTGTCTTGCGGTTTTAAGCAGCTGTACTCAATTTCCCAATATAAATTACTCTCTATTTTCCCATCCTACACTCTTTTACAAATTAGAGCAACCTCAAGATTAATATCATGCGAGTTATAGGCTGCGACGCAGAACTTCATGTTATGGTATAGTAAGACGGGGGCATTGAAATGGTGTGAGGACTTGGGAGAGGGTAGAAGAGAACTCAGAGACTTGGGAGTACAGGGCATGAGAAGTAGAGATCGACGCTTAGATTGAGTTTGTAAGAGCGAGGGTAGGACGCGGGTGGTTGGGAGTTTCGATCGATCAAATGCAAGCGTGTGAATTCAGTAGAGCTTATTCTTCCACGTTTAGACTTTAGAGCTCCCGAAGGAGGTTGACCTGGAGTATTTTGATTTGGAGGAGTTTGTTTCAAGGTATACGGTATTCGAGAGTTGAGTCTGAGAACTTAACGTACGGATTTTCGTAGGAGAGGGGAGTGCGATCACTAATAGTATTGAAGGGCCCGAGGGCCCGTTGTAGAGGAGAATTGTGACGCTTGTGACAGTAGTTTGTGACGGCGATCATTCATTTGAAAAACTTAGTGATCCCTCTTTGTGACCCAACAATGATGCAAATATGCGCCGTCACAATCGCGTCATGTGACGGCATTTTGCACAAGGGGGGGGGGGGTTGAATTGTTTAGCGGCCAGGTCTACCATGTCACGTAAAAATATTACGTGATTGTTGATTGATGTGAGGATTTCCTGGGTAAGAGGTAGAAAGTGAGTCATTGACGAGGAGAAATTTGCCATATGAAGGGAGTTGAGAAGATGGGTGAATATTGCCATCAATTGGTCGTGAATGAATATGGAGGCTATATATTAATATAGTAAACTAATTTTTTAATTATTCATTGAATTTTTAATTTGAGAAATAATTGTTCCAAATTGGTAGTGAATATGGAGGCTATATATTAATATAGTAAACTAATTTCTTAATTATTCATTGAATTTTTAATTTGAGAAATAATTGTTCCAAATTGGTAGTGAATATGGAGGCTATATATTAATATGGTAAACTAATTTTTTAATTATTCATTGAATTTTTAATTTGAGAAATAATTGTTAATCTAACTAAATGAATGAAAAAATTCTATCTATATAAATTAATCATTTCTATTTAATTTTCAATTTAAAAATTTCAATAAAAGAAAATTCTTAATTTTTTTAAATTTTTGAAATTTGAATTAATAATAATTTATTTTTAAGAAAAATAAAATTTATAAATTAATAATATTATATAAGTAAGATGAAAATTGAATAATAGCCCGGATAAAACTAATATGACATTATATCGATTTTTGAACTCATGAATAAAAAATTAAAAATATTAATTTAATTAATATAGATAATATTATAATGATAGAAAAATTATTCTATTATTTTTTTTTGTTTCTTCATTTTGTTCTACATACCATTATACATTTTTCATTTCTTTTATTCATTCATTTTATTATTCTATTTTTATTTTTATTTATTTATTCATATATATTTTTTTTTTTTTTTCAAATTGATTCATCCTTTTTGATTTTTTTTTTTTTTTACTTCGGATGATAATGATCCCCACCGACCTCGCTCAGCGTGTTTTTTATTGAGCATGCGGTGGGTTATTTTATTTTATTTTTGTTAAATGATCTTTGTAAAAAATGAGGAATAAAGATTAAAGTACTTGATAATCAATAATTAAAATTAATTATTATTCAAAAATATAAATTATTAATTGATAAAATTATAATTTGAAAAAAATTATTTTCATTAATAAAAATATAAATGTTCTTTAATCCATAATTTAATTATATTATCTAATAAAAATTAAAATAAACCAATGAATAAAACTTTATTAGGACCAAATGAAATTGAATTATATAGTCAATTAAAATTAATAAAATTGATAATTTAATTTATGATTATAATTTAATTTAAATTTTAAATTTAAATAATAACACCATTAATTTTCCAAATCAATAACTATGTTTCGACTTATTCAATGAATAAAATTAATTGGCTGGCTTTTTACAGATGCGATGGGAGAAGATGTAGGCTATTTTGTTTTTGGTTTTCGAGGCATCATTGATACAAAGAGTGCGATCGGGATATTCTTTCTCTTTTTAGTTTTTGAGCCATCATCATTGATACAGAAAGTGCGATTAGGATATTCTTGAACTAGGTTTTGTACGTGGGTCGTAAAGGTTCTGTTAGATTTGGAGTTAGGAGCGTGTCCAAGGTGGAGATGACGCATAAAAAAGAAGGGGAGTTTTTTAGACTGTTATCGAACTGGAACGGGGTATGCTTGTTTCTGTAAGCTGGAGAAAGGTGGTAGTTAGGTTTGAAGGGAGACAAGGAAATTGAGAGACAGTTGACAAGAAGTTGGGGATTAGAATGAGTCGGAGAAAGTGGAGAGGAGGTTTGGCAGCTTCGGCGCATAACCGAACGCAGGACTTGTTTGTAAGGCTCCCGAGACCATTCTGAAGGAGGAGGTTTGAATGGTGTCTAGCAAAGAGAGAATCGATTTTTTTGTTGGCTAGGTTATAGATCGATGTTCTATAACCTAGCCTCGAACGAATAAGACTCTTGTAAAGAGGTAGAAGAAGTGTCCTGTTGCAGCCTTTAAAGAAGGGGAGGGGGGATGAATTTCAATACAAACCAAGAAGTTTGACGGAGTTGTGGGAGGGGATTTTAAAATTTTGTCAAAGAGTGGTGAAAAGTTGGGGATGGAGTTTATTTTTCTGAATTGAATGAAGTCAGTCTTAGATGTTGAGAAACGGAAACCATTTGTGGTTTTCCATGTATTAATAGCAGCAAGAGTTTCTTGGAGGAGTTTGCGGGCTCTAAGAAGATCGATTGACCGGGAGGAAATGTTACAGTACGTTGAGAGAGAAGGAAATGAAAGCATTTAGTGATATCGTTGATGGCTAATAAAGAGGGAGGGACACTGGAAATTTCCCTCGCGATGTAGTATTTCCATACCCAAGGAAAAGCCCTTTGGGGGTCGAAAAATATAGAGTGAAGAAATGATTCAGCAAGTAGAGACTCGTTTATTTCGGATTGGAGGCCAGAAATGGCCTGGGTAGTGATGCGTCCCTTCTTGAAGTCATATTGTAATACAAAGCGAATACGAGTTTTTTGTTGAGGATTTTCTGAAATAGCTTACCAAATTTTTGCTAGATAGGGCGATAGGGTGGTATAAGGTAAAAATATTGTTAAGCTTGTAATTCGTATGTAACAAATGAAGATTTTATTTGTATACTTCATTAAAAATTTTTTCTCTTGTATCCAAGGAAATCGAGCATCATGACGGACTGTGGTTTCGAGATTGGAGGAGGAGATTCCAAGGGTACGTACTTTGAGAGAAGACAGAGTTGAAGAGGACGAAAGAGGTGAGTAAATTTAAGTCAAGTTTCTTAAACATGGGTGCGTGGATGTTATATAGGCCAAGCGGGGAGACATTTTTCAGGTTTTTACGGATTCAAGTTCTTCTTCAGTTGTGGAGAAATTGCGTGAAAGGGCAGTGCCGGGAGGAAGTTCAAAGATATACGGGAGTTTTCAATTCATTTATTCATTTATTTATTTATGAAATATTAGAGTGCTGCCCAACACAGCTATATTAGCCAATTACGGGGCATAGTTTGTAGGATAAAAAGGAATTGTCATGGTCAGAGTTTGAGGAGGCAGAGGTGTAATGCTTGACTAAGGTTTTTACAGTAAGGGAGAGATCTGAGTCATGGGTGTACGGAACCATTATTTACGAGTTTCTCAATATCTCTCCATATAATGGAGATAGAAATATGTTGATTCAAGCATCCTCTAAATGAACTCCAGGAACGTTTCGTTGCGGAACGGAGCAAGAGTGTTGGTCCAGTGCGGTTTTTTTTTCATCTGTTATGAAATTGGCTTCGGAGACAGGAAGAATTGTGACAGTTGTCTACTTTTTTACGTGCATTGCAGGAAACAAACATTCATAATGCTACACGAGTGTTCGTAGAGGAGATATGTGTCACAATTATTTACCAGAGTTTTATTTTTGCCAGAAGTGCTCGTGAAACGAACATGCCTGGTATCACATCTCCCGGACATCGCGTTTTAGGACATGCTCAGCCTATATCGTGAACGACCTAAGATCCTAATATTAATTCAACAAGATCTTCCATGTAACTCTCCGTTACATCATTCTACATCTTTCTTTGCTTTCTATATAGCTCGCACAGACAAAAACAAAGCCGTTTCCTCAATATTCACGTTTAACCTACACGTGCCAATTTGAGTTTCCTCCCTATTTTCATAACGAGGTACTGAACCACTACTTTTTCCCTTCATTTTTAATCACTTTTTACAACGTTTACAACTCTTACGCCGCCCTTACTTCATATTTTTTTTAGCTAAAACTCATTTTGTCCGACTTTCTTTTTTTTTTTTTGTAAAAAAAACCAATAATAAGAAACGAGGGTTTATTATTTTTTTTTTCAAAGTAATTTTAATATTCTGGTGACGAAGTTGTCGAAGGTTTCTGATGGAATAATACGTTCGACGTCAGTAATACTGAATTAAATTGGGTATCATTAATTTTTAATATTTGCGTTACGTTTGTCCGACATTTAAATGGGTGAAAGGGGTGTAAAAGAATGAAAAGAGAGAAAAAAAAGCATAAAAATTGTTTTCCATTTTGGAGTCGTCGTGTACCATTATTATTATTATAGTACGGTTGTAGAAATTTGACTTCATTTTTATTGGTATTACGTTTACAGAAAAGATATAAAAAAATAAATAACAACACGATGTCGCAGCTGTATTTCCACCGATCAGAGAACCGTCCACGTGTATCAATGATAATCAAATCAAATATAAAATTCTAGTGCACGCTGCTGTCTTCCTACAACTTGCAGAGTCTACACAATATCAGTATCGTATCTCCTGCCATTATTTTCTACAATACGAGACCATCGCGTTACAATTAGTAGACTAGGAGTGTAATATTGTGCAGTTTATATCGTCCATACTGTAGGGAACACGCATCATCAAAACTATAGAATGACTCTTTTTTTCTCCCTTTCCTATTCTCGGATTCTTGAATATTCCAACGATATCCTAGGATATTATACTTTGCGTATATATTCGATTTGGAATTTAATTATTCTCTTTGTTCGGTATCCGGTGCAGACGCGGTATGTGCGGAACTCGAGAAAAACATAACCTTGTATACACCGAACATTAGAAATTATAGTGTTTTTTCTTTTCTTTCCTCTGCCCCATTCGTCCACCGCGTAAGTTGGAAACGTATCCTGATTTCTTCATTCTTCGTCGAATTCCTGAGCAAAAATTTTTATTCAAATTTCAAGCTCATTTTAAAATTATTTCGATTCCATCTCCATAAAGCATCCGGTACAGTAAAATACGCCGGTCGAATGCCGCGCATCATTCTTAAAGCTGTTTTTCGTGCGGCCACAGCGAAAATTTCTTTGATGGTAAGGCGGCGATGGTCGACGGCGGCGGAAGAAAATGAAACCAATAATCATAGTATAATTTTAATTTCAAATTCGCTTTTTCACCTATATAGCGTTGTTAAATTATATGGCGAACGTTTCCAGACACCCATGATGCACATGTTAACGTTGCGCGAACCCGTAAAGTACAGTAGACTAGCGAACTTGTTCCTGCATGGTAATATATCACTTAGATATGTTGCGCACAACTCGCAATAAAATTGTAGTCAAGGTTGTTCGAATGACTCACGGGTGCTACATGACCGAAAATACGAGACGAACGAAGAAAGATTGTATCTTTTAAATTAAGTGAAACATATCCGTACCAAATTTGACAAGTTCAACTTCTTGATTGATATTTGTCGTGATCATCATGAAAAAGTATTAATAAATTCTTTGAGTACGCATAAATGGCCGATTCCTCAAAGAAGTTAGGCAAGGAATTTAGGAAACTTTTGGTTCTGATATTGAAAACTACATGGCTCTCCCTTTCGAAATTTCCACAAGTTCCTACTTCTGTCACATGCAGCATGATAATTGTGCCAACAAACGTTTCGGAAATCGGTTACATACATGGGCTCCTCTGGGTAGATGTTCGTCCAGCAGTTGATGTAGATGACGCCGATGATGTTGGCTCAGGTAATGTACGGAAGTCTTGCGTGAGCAATCCGGGCGCTTCCTACCTATGAGACCTTTGCAAGAGGGCGCGAACTGGGCTCGGACAATGGCTGCTGTATTTTTGTCCGAGTGCCTCGCGGACTCACTCACTTCGCTCATTTATTCCCCCACTTTTGGCTTTGTATATGTCATGTCATGTAATATTAAGGGTTATTGACAGATACGTCACAAGTTCGATGACGTCACAGGCAAATTCAAGCTGTTGATAACTTCACGAGCAGATTCAACGATGGATGGTGAGGTCCCAAGAAGGTCTAAACTAGTTGATGTCTTTATTGTACCTTTATCCGTTATCAAAAATTCACAATTACAGGCTCTCAAATTGTCTATTGGAAATCAGCGAGCCCGAGTCGGGATTGATCTTTCCCCACCCTAAGAACTTGAAAACAAGATGATTTCTGTATTTCCGCTACTGAAAATTTGCAAGTTTGGGTTTGAGTTCCTTCCTTTCGATGTCTCTGTAGCACCATAATGTCATTACCGGGACCTCGATCCATTTCACTAATGGCAATCCACGAAGCAGAATTGCCCCTCTCCCCGCGAACACTCGACCTAATTTAGAAATCAGTGAGGCCGAATGCGTGAGGGTTTGATTTGGTTGATGTCTTTACTATACATCCATTATCAAAAAATTTGCAAGTTTAGGACAGGGTTTCCTTTTTTTAATGTCTTTACTTGAATCGTCACCCCGAAGGTCCACTAGAAATCTGCGGGTCTCTGCGAGTCCAAGTCTGAGTTGATTCCATCTGCTTGTTTGAGGAAAAAAAGAGAGGATAATGACATCACGGATGTTGATAACTTCGCAGGCAATATCAAGCTGATGACGTCACAAAGTAAAGACGTCACAGATTTTGATGACGGTTGCGTTGTAAGCTTGATGACGTCATAAGTAGATTTAACAAATGATGATGTCACAAAATAATGATGTCATGGACAGTGTATTACAGCTGAAAGATTCACCTTTGGCTCTGGCTCAAAGTTTTGACCTTGAAAAATATATTTTTATAATACATGCAGCGAAAGTGCCGCGTATTGTGTTCGTTTTTTGAAGCGAAACTCGCCGTTATCAGAACCGTGGCGAAAATGTTTTTCCCGTGGCGAAAGTGTTTTACCCGTAGCGAAAATCGCGTCAGTGGTGCCATTTAAACAATAATTGAACATTAAAACTGTAACAATTTCTACTTTTGAGAGTCTAATTTTGCTTTATGAATTATAAAAAGTACTGTTTGTAATTCGTGTCGAAAAACAATATTGTAACTTGCTCACTATCCGCACTCGCTTTGCTCGTGCGGCTACACTTCGCTTGTTCCAATATTGCTTGTTTTCGTCACTCGATACAAAATGTACTATTTTGGCTCAGGCTTTTGGCTATTTGAAAAAATTTTACTAGCTTTTGGCTTTTTTTCAGCTAGCTTTCGGATTTTCAATTATTGGGAAAATTGGACACGATTAGGAGATAAGGATCACTGTTAAGGATACACAATTTAAACCTAGCCTTTACTATTATAATTTACAAAAAAAAGAAAATATTTGTTGAGTTTTGGACTAATAAATATTGATATTTTTGAAACTATATTGTGTTTCTCTTTCTCAGTTTAACTCTGGAAAAAAAAAGTAAAAAAGTTGCTTTACTGCTTTTTTGGTTTTGTACAAACTTTTCAAAATCCAGAGAAAGCCAAAATCTAGTAAAAAAATTTAGCTGAATAAAGCTTTTGGCATCCAAAATTGCGCTTAAAGCTGGCTTTTGGGTTTTGTCTTATCAGTAGAAATTCGGCTGGATTTGGCTTCCGGCTTTCGGCTTTTGGCTTTTGGCTTTTAGCTTTTAGCTAGCTGCAATATACTGGTCATGGATGGTGATGAATTCCGCGTTGTAAGCAATGCTGCCAGACCTACGGATTTTCGTTCCTGAAAATTTTTCATTAGGTTTTGTGTAAAATACGGATTTCTTTTGCTTAAGGGAAAAGTAGTCACCCGTATGACAGATACTTTTCTCCTGATTGTTATTGATAGATTGGTGAAAATCTCTGGTAGCGCTGGTTGTAGGCTTGATGGAATCCCCAGCAGATCTAACGAATGATCATGACGTCACAAACAAATTTAAGCTGATGAAATCACCAACTAATGACGTTAGAAATGGCTATGACGTCACCAACAGATTCAAAGGATGATGATGATTCACAGGCAGTGCTTCCAGATTATATTTCAAAAATCCGTATTTCTAAAATCTGGAAACAGATTTCATCAATGACAATCAGGAGAAAGGTATCTCTCGCTTGAATAACTGAGGTACTTTTCCTTTGATCGACTCAATATTAGGGCAGACAGCGGTATCACTTTATAATGACCAGGAGAAAAGTATCTCTCATGCGGGCAGCATTGATCACAGGCAAATTCAAGCCAAGGACGTCACGGATGGTGATAACGTCACAAGCAGATATGACGGATGATAATGATGTCATAAGAAAGCTTAAACTGGTCGATCTCTTTACTGCGCCCCTATCCTTTATAAAAAATGCGCAAATTTGGGACTAGGTTTCTTCTTTCTAATGTCTTTATCAGCATTGGCACCTGAGCGGTCATTGAAAATTTGCGGATTAATTAAGAATATGCGAGTCCAAGTTTATCTCTCCCCTCCCCCCAGAAAATTTGCGGGGAATCCATGATTCGATATAGAATTGTTCGCTTACTATACAAGACTTAGAATGAGTCCCTGGAAGGTTGTTAGCTTAAAATATGCTAAATGTCACGGACGTTGATGACGTGGATCAAGCTGAATGATGTCTTCACTGTCCGTTTATCCGCTATCAAGAATCATTTTGTTTCAACCCTAGACCTCAACTTTTAAGCCATAAATGAGAAATTTAGCTCATTCAGAGTGCGAAAAAGCGTGCTTGAGGAAACGCCTAGGACCAAGAAAGGCTGTGAGCATTGAATAGTGTTGGGCAGCTCCAGTTATGTTACCGGTTTAACCGGTGCGCGCTAAAAAACTTGGATTCTAGAGTGAATAAATGAGTATTCAACTTGGATGAAATACCGGTTAACCGGTGCCCCAACAATGTGTGACCTGTTACTGGAAAACAGACTTGGTCAATAATAAACCGATCAACAAAATAGGTGCTTTCCTGTATCCAAGAAAGCACCTCTTTTGATGATTTGATAGATGATGAGAAAAAATCGGAAAATCAATGATCGATGATTCGATGATTGGAAAGAGCGGTCAGCGACTTGGAGCGTCAAAACTGCAAGGCTGCAAGCCTGCAACTCGCGCGTTTCGACTTCTGGTGCATGTTTTAACGTTGTTTTGTTTTAATCGTTGTTTGTTTTTCGTTTTTCTCTTTTGTAATTTCGTGGTTTGAAGTGAAAAAGTCGAGTGCATGACCACGAGTCCACGAGACCCAAGTTTATTACGCTCCACAGCCGGCCCATTACGCTCCGGAACCGCAATGAATCCATGCTTTTAGCACTCCTAGTGGCAAACATGTAAATTTTTTGATCTCCGGTTAAAATCCGATTTAACCGGTTCTTTTGAAGCTAAAAAACCGGTATACCGATTACATTGATTCCTGAATACCGGTATACTGGTATTTGAAAATACCGGTTTTCGCCCAACAATAGCATTGAAGTCACCACAGATTATGAAGAGGGAAGGCAGAGAGTTGATAGGAAACTTGATGTTGTGAGAGCTGGAGTAGTGTGAGGGCAAATCTAGACAGAATAGAAGGCAATAAGCTCAGGGATGTCATCTTTTACTGCAATGTATTCGAGAGTGGAGGTGATGGGGAAGAATGGTGACGAATAAAATTTAGATATCATGGAAAAGGAGCAACCTTAAGCTTGGTTAGAATTGGGATAGTCGTATCGGAATGTATTGAGATTTTGAAGGACTGAGGGGAAGGTGAGACGGAGGTGAGTATTTTGGAGAGCAACGACAATAGGGTAGCGGAGGAAGATTAGTTTTTAACTCTGCTGGTCGCCGCGCTAAAAATCGTCCGGGTCCCATTGAATAAGGACTGTCATAGAGGAGAAGAATACAAAGATGAATGGTAGAAAAGAGAGGGAGGGATAAATAGCGTTTCGTTCATAATTACGTGAATCACTAACTATCATTAGAAGGATTTGGATGGAGAGCAAAGATGAAGGAGATTAAATCTGTAAGTATGAGGAATTTTCTTTCTTGAGTAGGTTGTATGATGTGGGCCGATCATGTGTCTGTTGTTTGATTCCTAATCTACCTCCTGGGTACCTAGGAGGGACATACCATCCTCGTGTACTATTGATAGCGTCGCCACTGGCGCTGGTTTCTGCAGGAACGAGCCCGTCAATGATTCGCCTTGGACCATCCGGCTCCATTCGGCTCACTGCTAAGAGGTCCTTCATCTTCTTCAGCACTATCTTGTAGAGTTGGCCAATCAGGTCTTCCTGTACCATTTTGCATGCGTCTTTCCATACAGCATTCTTGCTTTTATGGCTTTCTCTAGTCTCTTACCGGCTAGCTAGTATTCAGATGTAACCGCTCACGCCTCTTTGCGGCCTCTACTACGCTGGTATATCCGGCGCCGACGGTTGTACTCCTCCCTCATAAGGTGCTCCTCTTCCTTGGTGGTGAGGTTTTCCAACAGTCGTCACATGTAGTCCCAATTTTATTAGCAAATGAAAGGCTCAAAAAGTCGGCCCTATTCGTTATGTAAAAGTTACTAGCAAACTTCCGCTGCAATTTCTTTATAAGTAGATCAAAAATTGGATTACTTTCAAATAGTGACCCATACTCAACTCCAAGTACAATTCTACGGGTCACATTTTGTGGCTCAAAATTTTGTTCTATGACATCGATCAAATCGTTTTAGAGGGGCCGAAACATGCTAAGAAACCGTTACGGCAGTATTTTTGGGGCAGAATATTTAATACGTTTCCTTTGACACCTAACCTGATATTTTCAATGAAAATCCGCGTTCGACCCCCAAAACGTTTCTATTTATACCATTATCCGATTTCGGAAATTCAAATCTTTCTTAATAATACCCGACATCGTTTAGTATGAAAAACACAATATTATTCTTCGTTATCCAACACATTATCCTATACGGATGCATTTTTACTCCAGGATTCGAATGCGCATTATCACGGTCGTAAACTCCAGTGACGATTTGATGTCAATGCGGGGAACTGAGGGCAAGAACGAAATACGATATCGTAGCCGTCGTCCTGTCTTAAGAAAACCACAAAACTAAATGCGTGTATACACAAACACGATAGATAATGATAATAACAGGGGGAAAAAAAATCTCACACGAAAATTAAATGTTTCGATTCCACCCTCGATTCGGGACTGCGATTAAATTCCTTCGGTACGGGCGCCAATTTAAGAAACCCTACGTCGTTAGTCTTTACTCGTGACAAGTATCATCTAGTACTTCAATATAGTCGATGTAACACCATGTGGAACTGAAAAAACAGCTGCCGTTGCGGCATAGAAGAGTGAACCATTCTGTTCTACTTTTTTTTCTTCTTCTTCTCCTCCTCTCTTCTCTACGTATTATTATGCCACATAGCCGTACCAGGTGATTTTGTTTCCGACGCAATTTTCAACTCTCGTTGACGTATACTATACAGTATTCCATTCAGTATCCCACCGTATTGCGGGATTACGAGGCGCGTTAACGCGGAAATTTACAAGTTTAAAAGTCGCGGTATTTATTCGGAGTCATTTTCTACAGTACGAGACTACTACATCGCATTCAAATAAAGCGGAATGCCTATTTCGAAAACGCATTTTAAGTAAAAACACAGTCACCGCAGGTACTAGTGTATAAGGAAATGCACTAGAGAGGATGGGGTGAGGAAGGGTAGGGAGATTTTATTTTATTGCTCGATGGGAAGTAGGAAGTAAATACTGTATATCGCACAGCATTATTATACGGTGTACGCGCTCACCGGAGGACGATAAAAAAATTTTCCATTTCGTCCAGGAATTCTCAAAAGTACAACAGAAAAAAAGTAAGTTTCGACGAGTGTGTGCCGGCTTTAGTATATTTTCCCCCTTTTTCTTCTTCGTATACGGGTCGTAAATTTTGATCCTATTTTGAGAACGGCGAGAAGAAGAGAGGGGTAAAAAAGTCCAGTCTTGTACTTCACACGTATTGTGCATGAGTGAGTTGTTTGAAAGTTGGCGAAGAGGAGGATCGCGACCGGGTTAAATGAAAGCGCACCAACGGCCAAGAAATAGAGATTTATAAATCATTTTACTGCAAGTTGACTCTTCGACGGATTAACGTTGAAGACACATACGATAAGTCGGATAAAGTATATAGACAAGTACCGTATTTCGACGCGTATGGCAAGTGAGGTGAAAGAAAACGAACGCGAATCAATTAACTGGCGGTGGCGCTTCGATATGCGATGTGTCGAGACCGAACGAGAAATATGTCACTTTATAAATATTGAAGGGAAAAATAAACAGGTAGACGAAGAAAAAAAAAGTACGTACAGTAACAGTTTGCCGGACGCGAAGTGAGTGGATGTTACGACGAAGAGCTTTTCGTTTCTTCGTGATATTTTGACGCAGCCGAACAAGGATGAAGTTGACTTCGTTTAAAATGTATACATCGACGACGGAGAAAGGGATAGAGAATCCCTCGAGGACATATTTTATTACAGCAGACTCTTATATAAAGTACTCTATGATGAGTTCGGAATCTGTAAACGTACTGCTCGGTTGCGATTTGTTAATGGTAGAAAAATAAAGTTGGAAAATTATATCGCTTTTCTGTCTTTGAACAATTTCTATGATAAGTTTCGATAGAACTTACTGTAGCTTCTTTAGGTGTCGCCGGCAGCCACTATGGAAACTAACGATGAGATTTCAGAGCTCTAAATTTACTTTTCTTTTCTGACCCAATAACTTGTGAAGGTGACATAAAGAAAAATTGATAAACTTCTTTTGCAGCAAGTAATTAATCTCGTTTTGTGGCTGAGAGATGAAGGTTTTGGAAAGTTGGTTCACAATGAGGGGCTCAGGCTTAGGGTTAGAACCTGAGCGTCATTTTACACAGAGATGACACTACGTATGAAGTGTGCAGAGGAGAAAAAGTGAATGTCTGAATGAAATAATCTGAAAAACGGATTCTTCTCAAAGATACGAAAAATCCGATTATTTGGACATTCACCCTTCCTCCCCTGTACCTTACGTATCATGGAAGGCTGACAAATAAAGCTTTCAAAAATGCCTGTAGTTGAAAGCGTCGTGATGAAACGACGTTAATAATAAATAGCTTTATTTCTAGTAATCGTGAATTACATGCTACTTATATTTTATAATTTTCATGTGCGGGCAAAAGCCTCCCCTATCCTCTCCCAACGAATTCTGTCCCTTGCTTCCCTTTTTGAATTTCCTACGTATGTTCGTATTTCATCAATCCGTCTTCTTCTTGGCCAACCTCTCTCTCTTTTACAGTCATAGGGAGTTCAGTCTAATGAGATTTTTCCCACCTGCCCGGCATATCTTAGTTTTTGTTTCTTCATTATGTAACGTACATGTTTGCTCTCGGTTTTCTCCCTCACCATTTTGTTCCTTACTCTTTCCAGTCTTTCGATGCCCAGCAAGCTCCTTTCCATTGCAAACTGAGTTTTTCTCATTTAATTTAATTGTTAATTAGTTGGAGGCCATATTTGTGATCTGTAAACCAACTCCAGTAATGTACAACTTTCCCATAATTATGTTGGTGACATCATCAGTTTTTGACTTTGTGATGTCATCAGCTTGAATTAGCATAATCGTCCGTGACGTCATTGATATGTAAAGTCGTCGCTGGAATTTGCATTCACCATCTGTGACTTCAATAGTTTCTGACGTCATCAACCTAAATTTGTATTCAACATCTGTGACGTCATGAGTTTGTTACGTCATCAGTTGTAATTTGCTTGTAACGGCATCCCCATCTGTGACGTCATTAGTTTGTGAAGTCATCATCATCCATGACATTATTAATTTGTGACGGCATCAACCTAAATTTGCATTCACCTTGGTGATATTATGAGTTTGTTACGTCATCAGTTTGAATTAGCATCATCATCTGTGACATCATTGGTTTCCGACGTCATCAGTTTGAATTTTCTTGTGAATTCATCAACATTTGCATCTTCATCATCCATGACATCATTAGTTTGTGATGCCATCAACTCAACTTTGCATTCACCATCTGTGATGTTATGAGTTTGTTACAGCATCAGTTTTAATTTGCCTATGTCATTACCACTTGTGCCGTTGTTGTTTGTTAAGTCATGAGTTCAAATTTGTCTCTGATGTTATCAATACCCACAACATCATCATCATCACCTGTGACGTTATTAGTTTTTCAAGTCATGATTTCAAATTTGCCTGTGACGTCATCAACACCCACAACATCACCATTATCAGTCTGTGACATCATTTGTTTGTGACCTTATTAACTCAATTTTGCATTACTGTCCATGACTTCATGAGTTTATTACGTCATCAGTTTTAATTTGACTATGACGTCATTACCACCTGTGAGTTATTAATTGGTAGTCATGAATTTGAATTTGTCTGTGACGTCATCATTACCCACAGAATCATCATCTGTGACATCATTAGTTTGTGACATAATCAACTCAAATCTGTATTTACCATCCGTGATGTCATGAGTTTGTTACAGCATTAGTTTTTATTGGTTTATGACGTCATTACCATCTGTGACGTTGTTACTTGGTAGGCATGAGTTTGAATTTGTCTGTGACGTCATCAATACCCACAACATCATCATCTGTGACATCATTAGTTTATGACGTCATCCACTCAACTTTGCATTCACCATCTGTATGTCATGAGTTTGTTAGGGCATCAGTTTCAATTTGCTTATGACGTCATTACCATCTGAGACGTTATTAGTTTGTGAAGTCATCAGTTTGAATTAGCCTATAACGTCATTAACATCCACAATGTCAGCATCATCTGTGACATCATTAGTTTGGAATGTCATCAGTTTAAATTAGCATCATTGTCTGTGATGTCATTAATTTGCAACCTCATCAGCTTGAATTTGAAGTTTACCACCCTTGACGTCATTAGTCTTTAGTTTATGAAGTAACCAGTTTGAATTTGCCTGTGACGTCATCAATATCCTCAACGTATTTTTTCTTTGGGATTAGCAAATTCTGGCTCAAGTTTTAAGTGCCCTACAAGCTAGGTATTGTACAGTCTAGCATGGTCTTTTACTTTTGTGATTCCCAATTCCAGAATTCCTTGTCCGGTGAATATTTCAATTGCAGAATATCACACACTCATAACATAGCCGCTTCAGGAAGATTGTTTCTCGCAAGAAGTTTTCACAAGGGTCACACGTCTCAGGAACTGCGCGTGACAGACAAAGGTGAATTGATTTGTTCCAAGTCTGGTTCTGTGTTTGGTTATCTTCTTCCTTTCGGCCTGATGGCTGATGTTGTGTGGCAATGCTGGTTAGTGGAGATGTTGAGGTCGGCTGGTTCAATAATTTTATTCACTTTTCTCCCTCCATGTCTTCTCTTTCATTTTCCATTCCGCCATTGGCACTGACTTATTTCTAATTGAAGTAAGAGTTATTGATTTTGACATGTTTAATGTCTTTTCTATACCCCCTAATTCTTGAAAATTGTCCGGGCGTCCGGGCATCCGGTTGTGACCTTGGGACTTGGAAGAATTTTGGTAAAAAAAAGATAATAATAATAATAAAATAAAAATAAAATAAAATAAAAATAAAAATAAAAAATAAATAAAATGAAAAAAAAGAAAAAAAATGAACGAAATAAAAAAAATAAAATAAATGAAAAAAAAAATAAAATGAAAAAAAATGAATGAAATAAATAAAATAAAATAAAATAGAATAAAATAAAATAAAATAAAATAAAATAAAATAAAATAAAATAAAATAAAATAAAATTGAAAATAAAATAAAATTGAAAATAAAATAAAATAAAATAGAATTAAATTAAATTGAATTGAAAATAAAAATAAATGTCTGGGCGGTTATTTAGAAATTTGCGAGTATCATCCTCTCTCTCAAAAAAAAAAAAAAATTAATAAAAAAAATCGAATTGAAAAATATCATAAAATGAAATATACAAAAATAATTCTGAAAAAACTCATCAGCCCGAAATATACTGAAGTAGACTTACACTAGCCCAAGAAGGCTCATTAGCCTGAAATATTCCAAAGGAGACTTATACTACATCATGCGAGTACTGCGAGTGAGTCCCAGAAAGCAGTCAGCCTAAAATACTCTAAAGTAGGCTTATACTAAAACAAGAAGCTGGAAATTTCGGAAATTTTTAAACTAAGAAGAGCTTAAGACGACTGGCGAAAAGACATGAGACATGATCGTTATATTTTTGGCAACGCCAAGAAATCCTTCATCTTTTTCATATTGTTTTCACGTACGTGGTGATGGTGGTGATGAATTTTGTGTGGTACCATTCCAAAGTGTTCCAATTTGATGGTTGGTTTGATATAGAGCAAATGCAGTCTAGAAGCATGCGCAGTGCACTTTCTGTTCCAAAACCGCAGGGTTACTCGTCCTTATCTACACATTGGCCTGTTAGAAGAGCGTGCACAGTCAAGTCTTGCGTGAGCCGGAAGTCTGATTTGAAGTTCTCTGCGGCAGCTAAATGGTCTTTGACTATTGGGAATATGTGATGCAATCATCTTCTCCGTGAGATTCTCCCATTCTTGAAGCGTATGTTTTTTGAAGATGGTTCTTCCTTTTTGTCAGACTGATGGCTCGGTCTCTCGAATTTCCCATAATGATCTAGTTCGAGGGACAGGGGACCCAAACTTTGACTCGCCGATTTCTGGATCAAGTCGCGGGGACAGAGCCTAGTAATCTTGTTACAGGATAGTATACTGTATGATAGACATTGTCGAAAAATCGACTTCGACTAGTCGAATTATGTAAAATAAGTTAATTATCGAATATTCATAATTTATAAAGATATGAAATATGATAATTATGAAATACATTATAAATTAATAGCGGTTGTGATGATCAGAGAATTCACGGCGGTATGGAATCTCTTTGAGTCCTTCCGCCTGACCCTTCCTCGAAAAAGGTCGTTTCCGGACAAAGGACTCAACTCTAAGAGAAAGTTTTCTTTGTCTGGACGACCGTCCAATCAGATACCTTTCGATCCTTAAAATAGATTTCTCTCGTAGAGCATCGCCAGGTCGAAAATCAGTTCAGTACTGTTCGAGTTAATGATCGCATCTTTCGTCCAAAGTTTCTTGCACTGAATGCTTTTGAGGCCGTGCCTCCCACAACATTGAATTCGCGTCTTCGTTTCGTACTTGATGCTTTTTAGGCCGTGCCTCCTACGTTCTCGGTTCCTGTAATAAATTTGGTATGAACGCGTTATTTAATTTGCCGTCTTGAAGTGTGCCGTTGTATATTTTCTACTTTGAAGAATTCGAGTCAGTTAACCTTGGTCAGTAAACTATTAATCAATGATTAAATAATGAGTAATTTAATCGGTATTGAGTTACTGTGCGGACTCTCTTCTCCCTCCCCCCTCCGTTACGATGATAAGCCCTCGTAGGGCAAAATGCATGGGAGCGAAGCTCCGTGAGCTTTTGTCCCTGTATTATGCAAGGTACGGTTACTTATACATCGATCCAACCCTCGATGGGAATACTATGACGAGTATCTTGATAGAGCTTGCTTAGGACTTTCCGTAGTTGCTCGACGCACCGGAATTCGTAATATAACTCAAGTATTTATATTGGTTCTGACAAAGTCTGACTGTATGTCATTTTCTTCTGTCAGCAGATCGGAAGAAAGGCAAAGCGGAAATCTCAGATGCCTTAGAAGAATCTTGAGTTATCAGAAAAAGCCTTGTGTTTGCAGATATTTGTATTATTTAATTTAATGTCATTACTTTAGATGCCGATTATAATAAACTTTCATATACTTGACCTATGTGTTCTTTGTCTTCCACTGCGGTATTGTTCTCGATGAACTTTCATACTCTGAATTATCATTCATATTTATTACGGTTAATATTTTTATGATTGATAGGCTGGATCAAAATTTGCCTGTGGCGGGAGTTATTAATAATTACGTATTAATTTACAGCCCACAGACAAAGTTTCAATCCACTACACCATATGAGAAGCCATAATAGGCTCAGTATGGAGCTAATTTCTGTGCTAACTAGTAAAGTTAAATTACGGGTAGTTCAAGTCTTGTTTAATCCTTGCTTATAGCTAGTATAGCCCAATATGATGGTATGGTTGATGGCTAAGCCATCGAAATCCTAGTCATAAAATCAAGCTAGTTTGAGCCTAGTTTACAACTAGT
Source organism: Aspidiotus destructor (assembly GCA_035079395.1). Taxonomy (NCBI): domain Eukaryota; kingdom Metazoa; phylum Arthropoda; class Insecta; order Hemiptera; family Diaspididae; genus Aspidiotus; species Aspidiotus destructor. Next base: position 3,235,357 of record JAVHKZ010000004.1, on the reverse strand, counting down.
ATAGCCTTATAATATAGTGAATGCCAAGACCGAGGAACTCGAAGTCGACCCCGTAGATTTCTGGATTGAGTCGAGGGTTCAAGATTCTAAGTCGTATCAAGGTATGTCAAAAATTCTTAACATGGAGCATCTCTCTTCATCCTCTGATGAACTCCCACAAATTGATGTAAATAATTAATCTTCAAAACACATTTTACAGGTACATCAAAATTTGGTACCGGCCGATCCTGAAAACAGTATCACTTTTAAAGAAATGGATTTCAAAGAACCAGCACGAATTGCGTACAGACAGTGAACTCGCTCGTTCTCCCTTTGTAGTCTACGCGGGGATGAGGTTTTATACTCGTCGAACTTAGCTTAAAAATCATATAATTTTACTAGAAAAATAGACTATCAAATTCGTTTTGCTATCTTTAAGTCGAAAAGGACAGCTTGGAGAGCGAGAGGCTCGGTAGAATTACTGGACCGCAATCCGCTGCCGGCGAGGCGAAACCGTCGAACGACCCATACATAGAAGACTTGGGCATTTTTATGATAGGTTTTAGTGCAGCGCACATCTCTGAGTCGCTTCGAGCACCATCGTTTAATTCTTTTAGATATCCTTGGAAAAAAATTGGAGCCCTCGTACGGTTGAATTAAATGACGCAGAATGGCATTAGAGGAAAAAGACTGCGTTTTTTTCAACTCAATCGGTTCCAAGAACGCGAACGAGACAGTGAAAAGAGAGACAAACGCTAACGCAAGAATACCGAGCTACATTTACATAGAAATCTAACAATTTTTACGACCCCCTCCCTGTATATAGTATGCGAGCTCGCTACACTCTCACATACGCGGATGAATGAAACTTCGCTCTCTCGAAACAAGATGAATTTTAAAAAATCGTACGCATCTCCGTGCCTCCCTCCCTCCGTCTCGTAGACCTATAAGCTCTTTTTTCGAATTGACGATCGCGTCTTATACCACTTAATGCGTATACACACTATTCTGAAATTTTCAGTTTTCAAATACTCGTATTTTACCGTATTCGGTGAGGCTCGACTTGACAAACATAGTAAAGATGTAAACGACCAAATTATACTGAAATGCGAATCCAAAATACTATTCGAAGAAAATTTCAACTATATACGCTGCATATACTATTTTCGTATGTGTACTTCTACGGGCAGATCGACGCGATATGGGTGTGCTTTAATGCTGAAGGAAGCGTCTGTGACAACTTTACGTGACAATGGTACGAAATTAAATATTGTATTATGGAGCCCTCGACATTAGTCGTATTTACCGACGTTCACCGCGTGGAGAAACGCGAACGTATTCGCTATTATTCGCGTGATTGTATTCTATCTATCCGCTCTTCTTCAGGTACGAAGTACTTTTATTTATCTTCGACGATAATTCATTCGTATACTGATTCCAATTGGAGCGGATAATAATTCGCGAAAGAAGCAGGTGCGTTATCTTGTCACAGTAGCTGTGAATTCGAAGAAGAATGATTGAGAAATTTTAACAGATATGAAGGACGTCTAATTTCGAATTATGGTATTAGAAATTCCTTGTTGAAAAGTAAGGGCAGCTGCGATGACACTGAATTTTTTTTAAAATTGCGAGTTTGCCTTCTGTCTGTACGTGGAGTTGACAAACTGTAATGATGTGGGTTGAACCACGAGCATCTCGTTTAATTGAAAGAATTTGTTTCGTAAATTGAGGTGAAAAATGATGAATTTTTTAATTAAATACAATGAGTTTGTTCTTTTCGTTCGACTTACAATTTTTTTTCGCGTTCACGTGTCAGAAACACGAAAAAACTAGATATTTTTCAGCTAGTCTGTACCACTCAGTACCTACCTATACTTACAGCTTTTGGTTCTCAAGCCTCGGATTTCTCCTCGTCTCTACGTAAAAAGCTCGCTGTGTGCCCTCGCGTTATTTCAACTTTTTCAAGGAGTTTCAACCGATTTATCGAGAGCAGTTTAGAATCAAAACGGTGCTTTTGGGGAATATCTCACTTACTGCACCTACAAAAGTATGTTCTCGATGATTGAAGCCGGCTTGCGTACCTCATTCAATCACAAAGCTTCGTTTGGCTTGCTAGCCGTCTCATGGATTTCTGTGAAATCAATTCATTTACTCCTCGCTTCACTCCTTTGAGTATGCCTTTGTTCAAACTAGCCACGAAAACATCTTCTGATTTTGCGGTACATACTCGATCTGCGACTAATTGTGTGCCTGGGTTGCTACATTTTTACCCCGCTGAGCAGGCCTAAGATCAAGCCTTGTTCCGGTATGGCGAGGTTAGGCTAAAAGAATTTGGATTAAGGGCCAGGTCTGGCTTGCCTCTAGAAAGTACACTACTCAAATGGAAACGTTATCCGTGTGCGTGATATAAAAGCTCCAGCCTCGTTAGCTCTCAGTATTCTCACTACCTGAGTCAAGTGAGCCTGGGCTAATCGTTCGAATGCTTTCATACTAGACCAATTCGTAGAAAGGTCCTTTCACGGTCGCCACTTGTAATAATTTCGGTCGTGTTATGTGTTGATGATTGATGGTGATTATGCTCGATGTTGTCCGATGATGATGGGATTATATTATACGCTTTTGAAGTGCATACTTCATCTACGAGTAGTCGCATGAATGGGTCGCTATGCAGTTAAATTTTCATTAAGCAGAATTCTGTCGAAATGAAAGAATTTACGTTGCGTAAATCAGAAGGCTATTCAATCCTCCCAAGCGGGTGTTCTCAATCTCTCACCCGTATTGGAAACTCTTCAACTTTCCAAAATCCATTTTCTGACGAGAAATTGTGACCGTATAGAAAGAACAATTCTGTTTTGTGTATCGTTTTTGGGAGTCACTGTATACAAGCAGTTTTTCGTCCGCCCGAACATTTCCTCGAAAGTGCCCTATAAAAATGCATTTACTCGTTGCACCATCCTGTTTTATTACGATGTATTATTATAGCTGTCCTTCAATGTAACACCCTAATTCGATAACGTCCACTGAGAATGAAAATTCGTCGAAACGCGCCGCTTGCCCATAGATTGCTATAGGTAATTACATTACCCTCCGTAAAAGGAGAAAATGTACACACACACTCGCATGTAGCCATACGATAAATGAAAGAGGAATGGAACGTGTTTCCTACTGCACACATCTCAGGTATGCTTTCTGTTTATAACTGACCCCCGAACGCACGTGAAGAATGCCTTGTGATGTAGGTACCACGTATACGATGTGTACAATGTGTGGCGCACGAAGAACAACAGTTGTTACATACAGAAAAGTAATAAAAATTGGAATTTTATTGTTACACTTTCGAGACAGGCAGAATGCTTTCCATTCGATATATTGCTGTATAATAACGTTTGTCCTCTGGCGCGTGTGATTAAATCGCCCATGCCGAGAAAGATGAAGTACGATACTTTTTTACGCGAATGAATCCAAACTATCGATTTGTAGAAAGTAATTATAAAATAGAGACCAACTGGGTGCCGAATATAGAACCGGGTCCGGTGGTGATGATCTTCGGCTACAGCTGTTAGGCTGACTCGTATTTTACTTTTCTTTTCACTTGAAAGTTCCTCGTACGAAGGAGTTCGGACGTGAACAATTCTCTTTCTCTCCTCCCACCTTAGAGGTTTCGATTTCATCGAAATTATAACTTTGTACAGGGTACTTTTTCATCGTGGACTTCGTATTTTCCAGTTTGTTTTGACGGATGCATCACAATTTCGAAAATTCTTTCGGCGAACGCTCATAGAGTAAGTTGGAAAAACTGGGCGGGAGGATTCTAGCAATCTTATATAATAGATGTAGAAGACCCCTTCCCTAGGCTTTTCTAGTCTTAAACTAGACAACCAGACCGAAGAAGAGGGCAAAAGAGCTGATCTTTGTCTTTACTCTATCCTGACCTCTAATTAAAAATTTTCCAGATCCCCCTTCCCCTCCACCCTCGTTACTCCGTGGGTAATTCAAGAATTTGGGAGTTCACCCTGCCCAGTTTATATACTAGCTTTATGATGGCTTTATACTAGGATTTTACCAGTCTCAAACCAAACAGTAAACCAGGAAGCCCCCCTCAGGATTTTACTGTCCCTAAACTAGGCTTACAATAAGGGATCCGGGCGAAGTCTAGCATCAAAAATACAAAGTACTGTATGAACGGATCTAGTCAGTCTATACTAGCAGGTTTAGGCATCCTATGTATTGCATTTCTTTTTTGGATTCCCTATTGAACTGGACCTCAACTAGCAATTATAATTTTTTCTGTTCAGTGGGAAACCCGCTATCCATCTCGTTAGGAGAATCACATCCTCAGAAAACGTCAGCGTCCGAGAATTTCTGTGAACTGCGTGACGTGACGTGACGTGTGACGCTTTATGACGTCATCTATGACCTTGACTTATTTGGGGACTTGAAGAAATTTCAACTTCCAGCCTTCATTATATCAGGCCTAGTATACAGTATACTGAGAACGCGCCAGAGGTCGCGGGTTCCCCACTTTTGTTTGGGGGATTACATCCTCGCGAAACGTCCGCATCCGGGATTTTCTGTGAACTGCGTGATGTCACGTGAAGTGTGATGCTTTGACATCAATGACCTTGACCTACTTTAGGGACTTGGAACAATTGCAATTTCCAGCTGGGATGCTTTATGACGTCATCAATGTCAATGACCTTGACCTACTTTAGGGACTTGAAGAAATTCCACTTCCAGCCGAAAGGCATTATGACGTCATCAATGACCTTGACCTACTTTAGGAGCTTGGAAAAATTTCAATTTCCAGCCTTCAGTATATCGGGTTAGCATGCGGTATACCGAGAAGAGCCCGGCCAACTTATTTTCTAAGAGGGCATTTTCGCGCCAACGTGATCGTGAGCGTGGAAGGTTGCGGGTTCCCCGCTGCCACTGTTTTTTTTCCTCCACGGTGGAAAGCAGCCACGGCCGCTTAACACCTGTGCGTCAGGTGAAAGTTTAGTGGCCATGGTGTCGGTCCATCCACTCGTCAAGATCGCGTATTAGAACACGGGTTGTCCACTTACCCAGCTCGCTCTGGGGAATTCTTCCTTTCCACTTTACAAGCAAGGAGCGCCTACCCTCCTGCTTGACCCGTAAAGCTTCTTGGTTGGTCGTTGTCATCTTCTTTGCTTAGAACCCCACCGCTCTCTCCTCAGAAAGGAGCTCGATTGGCGGTGAACGTGCTAATACACAAAGAGCCTCCGTCGAGACAGTGCGGTAGGCAATATTACACCTCAGCGCAGCTCTTCGTTAGATCTTTACCATCTTCCTTCTTCGGTAAGGTATTTTCATTGAGTCGGCCCATACTGTAGCGCCATATAGGAGGCTCGACAAGGCGGTTCTCACCGTGATACTTCTCCTTGCTTCTCTCGGCGCCCCTAGGTTCCTCATCAGGCGGCTCAGGTATCCAACTACCCGGCCTGCCTTTTCTGCTGCCATCAGAAAATGGTGCCTGAAGCTAAGTGTCGAGTCAAACGAGACGCCCAAGTACGATACTTTATCTTCTTCTTAGTCTCGATTTCCTCACCTTGCAGGCAAAAGGTGAGTCGACTGAACTTCCGACGGGTCGTGAATAAAATGGCCTCCGTCTTACTAGCTGCAAGTTCGAGTCCAGCCGACTCGATCCAAAACGTCACTATCTCTAGGGTCCGGTTTACCCTGCTCTTCACCGCTACAATCGTCCCGGCAGTGCATACCACCAGTGTGTCATCCGCATAGCAGATAAGTTCAACACCCGGCGGCAGCTTCATCTTAAATATTCCGTTAAATACGACGCAACACAACAGCGGCCCAAGGACCAACCCCTGCGGCACCTTACAAGTAACTGGGCACTGACGTCTCTGCTTGGATTTCTCGGAAGCTGAGATAGCTGCTGATCATCCTGAGCAGGTATGCGGGCACTTCTGCGTCCTTGAGAGCTTACAAGATCCTCTCCCAAGGAATCGAATTGAACGCATTTCTAATATTGAGGCTGACGGCTGCGCAAAACTGACGCGTAGCAATCGCTGACTCGGCTATCCTCTTCTGCCGGATCCCAGAATCTGGAGTGCAGCGTCCAGTTTAAAAACCGTACTGGCCACCAGAGATTACATCTCTTTCCTTCAGATAGCTCTCCAGTCGATTGGCTATCACTCTTTCCAGGAGTTTTCCAACATTGTCCAGCAGACGAAGTAGACGGTAAGAGGATGGCAGGCCAGATGTTTTATCCTTCTTATCGATCAGCGCTAGCCTGGCTTTCTTCAATCACTTAGGGAAAAGTACCATAGGTTCAGCCTTCTTTATACAGGCCTTAATATACAGCACACTAGACAAAGAAGGTGGTAGATCTGAGCACCGGCCTTTTTTGAACTAAGTGCAGGATTACTAGGATTTTAGCAGTCTTAGTAGAAGACCCCCCTAGGGCTTTACGAGTCTTAAACTAGACTTGTACTAGACCAAGGAAGGGGGTAAGAGAGCGGAGCGAGTGAGTCCTCTAAAAGCTATTAGCTTGGAATATTTCAAAGTAGACTTATACAAACCAAGGACGGGGGCGAAAGAGCGGAGCGAGTGAGCTTTTCTGATGCTACTAGCTTGAAATTCTTTAAAGTAGGCTTTTACCAACCCAAGGAGTTGGCTTGAAACACCCGAAAGCCATTAGCTTGAAATATTCTAAGTTGAACTTATTCTAGACCAAAGAGGAAGGCAAACGAGCGGAGCGAGTGATCTACCAAAAACCTATTAGCTTAGAATACCCTAGAAACTATTAGCTTGAAACATTCTGAACTGGGCTGCGGACTCTACTGGTTCTACAACGAGCTTCATTATAATGCAAACTATTGCAGTCTAAGTGAGATAAATAAATGTTGAAAATAAATTAATTTCTGGACGAATCCATTGTTATATTTGTAAAAAAAAATTCGAGGCACAAAAAATTACTCGTTATCGAGTTTGCAGAAAAAATGTGCCATAGAATTACAGCGCATACTACCCAAAATTGTTGCTAAGAGCGTGCAGTGATCTTAATTAGGCCTTGACCGGAACTAGACGAGGTGGATTGACTGCTTTCTCTGTAACAGAAATTAATCGCAGCAAAGCTTTAGTTGATTTGAGCAGTGAAGTTGAAATACGTAGTATTACGTTTATTTCTCTCACCATCATTCTAGTAAATAGAAATGTTCTTACTTGCGAGAGCAGGATTACAGCCGGGGCAAGATTTGCAGGCCTGTGGGTCCTTGCATTTACCATTGGCATCTTTCTTGCAATTACATTTAGCTTTAGTTCCAGCAGGTGCAGCTTTTTCTGGAGCAGAAGCAACTTGCATTACGTTTATTTCTATCGCTATTCTAGTAAAGAGAAATTTTCTTACTTGCGAGAGCAGGATTACAGCCGGGACAAGATTTGCAGGCTAGTGGGTCCTTGCATTTACCATTGGCATCTTTCTGACAATTACATTTAGTTGCAGCTACTTTTGGAGCAGAAGCAACCTTTCCGGGTTGGGCAGCACGATTTGAAGCTCCTGCAGCTTTTGTAGTTGCTGCGTCGCTTACTGTTACCTGTTTCAATCGAAATTACAAATTAACGTAGTATACCGAACTTGGTTGAAATTCCGACGATATTTCCAACAAGTGTATGACTCCTTTTTACCTGCACGATGAGCACGACTAGGGCTATGTACGAAAACACTTTGAAAGACATCATGTTGATGGATAAGTTATTGAATTAGTGTTTAGTACACAAAAGTACGCACTGTAATTCAAATAAGTGTTGAAACTGGTCTGTAGAAGGATTCTCGTCGCCTTATATACAATTTTTTTCGACTGCTTCTACGCAGTTAGACGAATATTGTCCATTCATCTATATTTGATGAAAAGACATACCATCTGTTGGTAATTTTTATGGCTAGTCGAGCACATTTTTCCACAGGCGAATGAATAGACAATTAATTCGATGTCTCAAAATTGCGAAATTTTGCCACATTCCAAGAAACTACCAGGTAGGTACAGTATGCGTTCGAACTCCATGTATTGTCCACGAATCTTTTGTTCTTATACCATAAGCCGTCGCTCGAAGCAAAATACAATGAAGCTTAATTGATAACACGGTCAATAACTTTTAGAAACTTTAAGAAATTCATTCTCAAAAATAGAAAACAGTTGGCCTCCTATGTATCGGTGAGTTGGAAGTTTCCAAAAAGTACATACATGTGTTTCAGAAGTTAGAATGGATTAAAATTCCCGTTATACAGACATATGCGTAATTTTTCTATTTCGCTTCATCAGAAGACTTTTCTAAATATTTTATCTACTCAAGCTACATTATTCGCTCCAAGGAAGTGGAAATAGCTTTCTCGTTGATAATTGTAATTATCTCGTTGTCATTTCTTAAGGATCTTGGATGTTTGATCTCCTCGCGGATTCTAAGGTTCAAGGTTTACGTCGAATGAGGCCTCAAAAAAGACGCCAGTGGTGGTATTTCTGTCGGGCATATCCCGGTTTCCCACCCCGTATATTACCAGTGTTTGAAAAACCAATTGTACGTATGACCTAATTTTTCTTGAATTCTTGCCTGATTTACTCTCGATATGAACTGGCTACCCAAAAAATATACAGAAGTTTTGATTGAACTTATCGTAAACAAGTGTGAATAATAAAGAGAGCAAACATCTCTTTCTTTCTTTTTTCTACCCCTCCCCCCATTTATTTTCTCATGACGGTAAAGGAAACTTTTTCTACTTGTTTTTCGCCCTTTCTCATCAGGACGACGGGTCGTGCCAAACGTACCCGAGGCTTGATTAATGGCACTCTTAATAAGTAAAGTGGTTCTTATCAATCATTTTTACCATCGATCGTCTCAATTTCCCTCTAAAGTGCGCTCGCAACACGCGCTTTACCCTGCTGATGCATCATTCGGTGTCCGCATCAGACTGACTCAAAAATCGTAATTTTTGTAATTACTCTGTATAATGTGCGAAAAAATTATGCCGCAAAACAGAGGCGAACCTGAATCGCGTATCGACTTCAAAAAAAAAAATAATAATAAAAAAAATGAAATCGAGTTGGCGGTTCAAAGAACTTGTTAAGGAAGTTCGGCGTTCGCCAAACACGCTCGGGTGCCGTACATGTATATTACGAACACAGAGAGGGTTTTTGATCTGGCACAGGATTTTCGTATACTAAATGAAGTCGTACTAAAAGATTATGTTGCTTTTACGTCGGTGTAGCTCGTTCCATAATTTTCTTTTTCGGTGTATATAAAACTTATACCCGCGGAGCGTGTGCGCGCACTTATTTACTTTGAGAAAAACATCACGACTTTAATCAACGTCTTCTAGTTGAATTATGTGCTAGTTTAATTACTCAGTTAGATTGTAGCTTAGAAAAACGTGCTACACATACACGCGTCTCGTGTGTGAACGAAATAACAACAAATTTAGTTGAAAAGTACTTTGTGGCGCGCTAACTACTGTATATGAATACAAGTTCGCTCAAGAACACACACACACTTGAGGTAAAACGATGTATTGTGTGCGTATAATGATAGTGCTACTCAGTGCATACGCTCTGGCAGAAGCGTCGTGAGGAAGGTTGCTGAATTTACCCAATGAATTATGAGCAAGTCTTAACTAAAAAAGTTGCTGCTTCCACAATTTTCCCGTAACTATACCCGAAATATTAATGCACGCGATTCTTCCTCGCAATAGTAGGATACTCGCGGTGAAACGATGAAGGAGAACTTTTTTGGCGAGCTGCGACGCGATCGCGACTTACGTTAGATCATGTGGCTGTGTGATTGTTAATTTAATACTTTAGAACTCCCGTACAAGAGTATCTCTTAGCGAAAAGTTTCCTCTTGAAATGTATTCTCGCTGGAGAGGATGCAACACGTCTCTCTACGTGGTGTTGTCAACTTTTAAAATTTTGATAATTCGCGCTCATTTTGCTAAAGTCCTTGGAGTGAAATCCACTCGAGTGTTCAGCGTGTGAAATCCGAACTCTCATTACAAGTGACTTTCTTAGTATATTTGTCGTTTGGTCACATGATATTAACCCGATGAACCGTTTTGACCACCAATTGGATATTAATTTTTGGTCGACACCTAGCGTTAACCGAGAATCCCTCTTTTCAAAGGGTTCGTCGAAATTGCGTCGATATAAATGTGTTGAATCGATCTCATGTTGACTTCGAATTCAGTTTGGTAAAGAGTCGACCATCTGTAAGACTGGGACTACTCTTGGAAAAACCGTCCCGAAAAACTGTCTCACAAAATATTAGGCCTAGTCTTTGACTATATAATACTTCGTTCAGCTTCGCCGATACATCGCCATATTGACCAAGTGTGGGAACATTAATAGCGTGCGGAGACTTTGAAGTGACAGCTTCTCCTCCCTCCGCAATCAGACGCGTCGCTGATTTGAATCTTCGGCACTCTATTCTCTTCTGTATATCTTTTCAAGGGTAAACGTCGTCTTAGCTCAGTCCAAGTTAAAGAGCCTAGTGTAATGAAGACTTTAGGCAAAAGGTTAAAATCCTTATACGTCTCTAAAGTAGGTCAAGGTCATTGATGACGTCATCAAACGTGGCATTTGTTTCGTTACGGATTTCCAACTGAACTCGAACCCAAAAACATATATACATGTCAACAATAACTTCACTGACACAGACGTTTCCTAAGAAAGACATCCCGCAAAATTTATGACGAGTTCCGTTGCTTCATCTAGCCTAGACAAATTTTTCTATGAAAATTAACATTCAATCAAGGTCGAACGCAATTCTAAGCCCTAGACTACTCCCCGGAAATGATGACGTCACAAATGATGTTTTATCGGGGGTCTCCCGGAAAAAATGTCCACCGCCAACCGTCCGGGAGGCAACATGACCTTGGTACTTGGAAAATTTTCTGTTTTCGGACTATCACCAGTAGTTTGAAGGTCAGAATTCTTCTAGAACACCAAATTTTTCGAAGTCCCCCCCTCCTTTCACATATAGCTTGGAGATCGAAATTTTTCCTATTCCTCCTTCTATCATATATACTAGTATAAGGCGAGTATACTACAGGGGGAGTCCTAACCTAGTTTAACTCCAATATACTGTATGTTCGCTCTACCCCTTCAATGAGCCAGATATGCAATGCTTCAAACACCATGAGACGCAGGAATTTAAAGACCATTGCAGGATTGCAATGGCAGCGGGGAACCCGCAACCTCCCGCGCTCGCAACCACGTTGGCGCGAAAGTGCCCCTTCAGAGAATGAGTTGTCTGGGCTCTTCTCAGTATACTGTATACTAGGCTTGATATCATAATGAAGGCTGGAAGTTGAAATTTTTCCGTCCCTGAAGTAGGTTAAGGTCAAGGTCATTGATGAGGTCATAAAGCGCCGCACGTCACGTCACGCACTTCATAGAAACTCCAGGACGCGGACTTTTTCTGAGGATGTAATCACCTTAACAAAATGAAAAATTGAAATTGTTGCGAGTCCCTGAAGTAGGTCAAGGTCATCGATGACGTCATAAAGCACTCCGGCTGAAAGTTGAAATTTTTCCAAGTCCCGAAGATAAGTCAAGGTCATTGCTGACGTCATGAAGTGCCACCCGTCACGTCACGTCACGAAGTCCATAGAAACTCCCAGATGCGTACCGGTACGCGGACGTTTTCTGAGGATGTAATCCCCCTAACATTACTCAGCCTGATATAATGAAGGCTGGAAGTTGAAATTTTTTCAGGTCTCTAAAGTAGGTCAAGGTCATTGATGACGTTATAAAGTGCCAAACGTCACGTCACGCAGTTCACAGAAACTCTCGGACGCGTAGGCGGATGTTTTCTGAGGATGTAATCCCGCTAACAATATTATGCAGGTTGGAAGTGGGAATTTTTTCAGGTCCCTAAAGTAGGTCAAGGTCATTGATGACGTCATAAAGCATCCTGGCTGGAAGTTGAAATTTTCCATAGTCCCTAAAATAAGTCAAGGTCATTACTGACGTCATAGAGTGCCACACGTCACGTTACGTCACGGCACGGCACCATAAAGCTCAGAACGCCCTTCTACCCCATAAAAGAGGCTCCCTGCTTCCCTCACTGAGCTCCATTTGATAGCGTCATGAGTGACCTTCACCAACAGTCACGATTTTCGATTGGGACCACTCCTAGAAAAACCGTCGCGGCTTTTTTGGTTTGTCACATTTCATGACGTCATCAGTGACCTTGACCTACTTCAGTTTTAACTATTAAAATGAGGTCAACTACTCTGCTGTCGTAATGGACAATATATTCTTTACAGATTCTGTCTTCTCTATGATTTAAAAGTTAGTGAACAACCAATTCCTCTAGATTAAGACACAGGAAATCTTCTTTCTCAAGCTCCGATACAACGAATGATCCCAACTAAGTGCGACATTGTGATGTAAGATGCATTTCATTAATCGTGACGCATCTTATATTTCTTTCTTTTGTATTTCAACGCAAAGCGATCTATAGTTTTTGATTTAGGGGCTTTGGTTTGTGATTGAGTTCGTTTACGATGATATGTATGGGTAAAAAAGTTATTCTCGTTCAACCCAGGATGCGTTACATCTACAACTCTAGGATCTTGAGGTTCTTTCTCTCCTCCCTTTAAACTTTCTCTTCCTTTTGTATCGTCCGTATTTCCCTCAGTTGAAGCCCTAAGATCTTTTGTAATCACGTTTCCAAGATGAGAACGTTTCCTCATGAGCTCTTCTTCAGTAGTCATCTTCGAGGACATGTGGTTTTGTACTTTCTTCGCACTTAATCGTTTCTCTTCACTTCTTGCTTCTTTGATCTCCTCTTTTATCTTTTGCTCAACGTCAGGACCCGTCTGCGTTTCCTCGTTCATATTTCCCTCAATTGAAGCGCTAAGATCGTTTGGAATCACGTTTCCAAGATGAGAACGTTTCCTCTTGAGTTCTTCTTCAGTAGTCATCCTCGAGGACATAGGGTTTGGTACTTTCTTCGCACTTAATCGTTTCTCTTCACTTCTTGCTTCTTTGATCTCTTTTTTTGTCACATCTTTGGGTCTCTCTTGCTCAACGTCAGAATCTGTCTGCGTTTCCTCGCTCAATGAACGTTCTTCCAAGCTTTCATTCTCCACACCTTCGTCTTCTGAAACGTCGGATTTCGTCAGTTTGCGACTCGTCGGATTCAAAAGAGCTCCAATTTTAATAACTCGCGCGTTCAGTTCTAGTGCACCTTTTCTCGTTTCAAACAGCACGAATACCGCGCTCCGATCTCCAGAATCTGCCAGCAAGAAAAAACGTTTCGCTATCGAAATACCGTTTCCGCGGAGAATCGTGCACGACACCACCTTACTCCGTACCTTGTGCGACTCGCTCTCCTTTACATCCCTTGATGCACAAGAACGTCCTCTATTCTGTATGAATACGTAGTATTCCTGCTCTTGCTCTGCATCATTTTCCTTGTTCAAAGCGTCAAATACTGTGCTGCACAGCCGTAGATGATTGTCAACTCCCAAACGACAAAATGACTCCATCTTATCTACATACCATTTATAAATTAGTTTTTCAAGGAGATATTAATTACTGTGCATCAGTCGTTCGAATGTACCTTACCTACTGAGGTTTTAAATTTACGGCGAAAATATTTCGAAGTCCGATTTTCTACGATAGCGCTTGGCTCAAATATGCCGGTCATTCGAAGCGCGGGGGCTTTCTTGTGTTCACCAGGTTCAAGTAGATACATATAATGATCAACGTGACCAAATGTTAGAAACCATTTCACGTGCATTGTGTTCACGCATTGTAAAGACTTCATTTTCACGTACCAAGGGTCTCTGTGAACAGCTACGGTTCGTGATAGATATGTTAAACAAGATGAGTGTGAATCGTTTTGCGAAGCAAGCGCCCTCTGGTAGTTCATAGAACGATCTAAAACCGAGTCTAACGGATCCCATTGAGTGAATGTCGCTACAGGTTTGCCAGATCTTCCCTTATAGTATAAGGTAGGGTATTTCAGTATGAACTGTTTCGCATTTATGGCGACATCGCAAAGAATTTGCCGGCTGTGCAATCCAAAATACTCGAGTGGATCATTGCGAGAGGCACCTGTCACATAGAAGACAATTTAAGGAACGCTTAGGTGATGACAGAAAACAAAGGAATATCTTACCCTTCTCCGCGTTTTTGATATAGTGGGACACTACCATGCCGAATTTCACTAGGATTGTTGCATTGCAATGATGATTGATACATAGGACTAGAAATATTGCATCAAACTTCATAGTTGGAGAAATGTTTCCTCGATTGACTGTTTACTATTGACGTTTGTTTAGCTTTGCACAACTGATTTGGTATTGCATGTAGTTTTCTAAGAGTAAATCCACTGAATTGGTATTTTTTATATTCTTCCTTGCCTCGATTTTCAAGCTGGTGTTATTGAAGACATCATAGAAACAAAATCGTTTTTAAGAGTAGTCCCCAGTCTTATCAAATGCAAAAGTTTGGAACCGTGAATTTCTGTAGAGGGGAGCCGAAAAGAGAGGAGCTGTGAGCTAGGCAATAATTATGGAGTTTTGAGCTAAATTTCTCCTCCGAGTATACAAGCTAGGCTATAACTAACATAAGCTAGGCACACAAGAGAATTTTAGGCTAATACTTCTCCAAGGAGGAATATCTTTCTCATCACCAACTTTTAAGCTTGGTTAATTGGTTGTCAAGATGGAAGGACGTGATGTGACGTCATCAAATAATGTACTTCGGTGGTAAAAAGGGGTTGAAGAAAGGAAATTTCAAGCGTGAAGTCCTGATAATCTCTGTTGCTCAGTATGAAGAAAGCTCTTAAGAAGAGGTACAATTTACAGGATTCCTAAACCTAGTATAAAGCAAGTGTGTTGGTTTACTGCATGAAGGCTAATATGCTGTATAATAAAGGCATAACCAGAACCCAAAATTTTCGAACAGCGGACGCTGAACGTTTTCTCTGGAAAGACCCCCCTCTCTCTCTCTCTCTCTCTCTCTCACTCCAATGAAATAGATTTCTTGTTAATATTCTAAAGTAAACTCGCACTATCACCTGGAAATCTCGCGGGTTCTTCAACGAAGGCAGGAAACCTGTTTGATGAATCTTATTGTGTTCGAAACTTTGTATATCTGGCTCATTGAAGAGGTCAGGCCAATTGGTGTATGAAACATAGCACATCTAGTAACTTGGAGGAGCTGTTTTGATCAGGCTATACTCACCGACTTCCGAGCTATACATATGATAGGAAAGAGACTTGAAATACAGTATACTGAACTTGAACCAGGCTAGAACCCTTCCTCGCATTATTCTAACGTTATACTAGTACATATTGTATGATAGAAGAGGGACTTGTAAAACTTTGGAGGCCATTGTAGGTTTGCAATGGTAACAGACAACGGGCAACCTCCTGCGCTCGCAATCACGTTGGCGCAAAAATGCCACCTCAGAAAATGTGTTGGCAGGGCTTTTCTCAGTACACAGTATACTAGGCTTGATACAATGAAGGCTGGAAGCTGAAATTTTTTCAAGTCCCTAAAGTAGGTTGACGTTATTGATGACGTCATAAAGCGTCACATCAGGGAGTTGAAATTTTTCCAATTCTCTAAAGTAGGTCAAGGTCATTGACGACATCACAAAGCATCACACGCCACTTCACGTCTCGTCACGCAGTTCACAGAAACTCTTGAAAGCGGATGTTTTCTGAGGATGTAATCCCCCTTACAAAATGGATAGCAGGTTCCCCGCTAATAGTTCATGGCAGTTGATTTGATTATTGTAGATTGTGAAATAGCTACCGATTCTTCGTGCTCGTTATCTAAGTTTTCCAAACTTTGAAATTCCAAGTTCTGCTCTCAAAACTCTGCTACGTATTTGTCAAGCTTAGACCTTCTCCTTCTATTTTTTATTTTTCACTTTCTTTCACTTGGGATGGTACAAATTTTTCCTAATTCGCCTGTTGATAGTTTTGATGTACATTATGTCATTGGGTGTTTAGCGTTGACTACAACAGATTCGAATTTAAAGTAGTCACGAAAGGAGAACACGAGGGCGTCTGTCCTTCCATTTTTTCCTTCTGCTCTTCTAGCTCGACAAAAACGATCTATATTAAACAAAATACTTATATTACTCGAGTATAAAGGTTTAGATTGTTTTTTTCATTCCTCCATTCCTCATACATTATGAACCACCTTGACTTTTTAATGAGCTATAAATTCTCTATTGTAGCACGTTTCAATTGAAGTAGCGGATGAGTTTGAAACGTTTACGCGAAATGTGGATTATAGTCCTCGTATTCCAGTACCTATATACCTATACGCCGTCAGGGCCTTGGAAATGTTACTCGGCTATAACATTCTGACAGATAAAAAAATCAAATTAGCTCACGCTTATTGCTTATAGACGTGGATGACCGTATACGCGAAATTAAGGTTGCATTGGGGATGGAATTCTAAATGCGACAAGGTTTCACGTGAATTATATACAGCTTACGCTCGTTCGAATATTTTCTTCCTCTTTTCAAATACGTATAGACCGACCGATACCTTGGAAATATAAGATGCAGGAACACAATATTCTGTATTCTCTTATCAATGCTGTCTGATATTATTCCGTGCATCTTCGAGTTTCTTCCTCCCTCAAGTATGCACTATACGGTATATTACGAGTATTTGATGTCCGTATACGCCGAACCATACATCGATCAAACGAGTTTTAACCTATACTACAGAACTAGTTAGGAAGAAAATAGTCACGGTCTTCGTACAAAAACACTTCACGACGTAAGGCATTTCATTATCGTCAGCTCGTGTTGCTCGCGTATTTTGCAGGTGTTCTTTGAGAATTGTCGGGTTTCCTATTTGCAAATCTAGCAAGCCTATAGCTCATGACTTTTTGAGGAGAGGCTAATCATTCTGATGCGTAGAAATAAATGTGCCAAATATTTTGTCGCGAATGATGCGTTGACCAGTACTGCGGCAAAATCGTTCCAGGTCCTCTGGTCACGAAAAGAAACACAGGACGGATGTTTCATCAGTCCACTTCCCATTTTTGAAGGGAGAAGTGGTCGACTCATATTCAATATCTTTTTACGTAGGAAAGAATTTTCGAGCAGGTCTTTCGCCAAAAAATCATCAGATATTCCAAAGCCCTCCTCCAATACGAGTAGACTGTTACAAAAACCGTTCGTGCGCCCTTCATAATATAGCATCGTTTCTCCTTCTCACACCTCTGCTCTCTCTCTCTGCTCGGGGAATCGAAAGAAAACTTCGAGAAAAGTGTCGACACAAATGAAAACTTAAAAGGTAAACAGAAATTTTTCCGCACGCACTTCTCGGTTAACGGATTTCTGTTTTTCTCCCCTGTTTCGGAGTGCTTTATTTTCGTTCGCGTATTTGGCAATAATTTTAAACGTCGCACCGGGTAAAGCTGACGTTCTCTCTTTCTCCTTTTTTTTACCCCAAAATGAAGAGAAAGCCGATGGCTAAGATAGCGCAGAAAACTAGTTTACGATTATTACGAGAAACTGCTGGCTGGCTAAACAGTGTACAGAGTACGATTCTAGGATACGATGATGTCGTATATAGCCTCGCGGCACGATAATCACAAATTAGTGTTTCCTAAACTCCTTCTAATTTACAATCGTGAAGGGATAGCGCGTCAAAAGCGTGGCTCGTAGAAAAACGCACCAACGTGGCAATTTTTTTTTCGCCATTTTCTTATAATTTCGGCGAGAAATAAAATACAGCTTGTATTTATACGAGAGTATCGCGGATTACACGACTGGTGTATAGGTCTCGAGATGAGACCATATTTTATGGATTATAAAAAGCACCGTTCGAGTTTAAAAGCACGTTACGTATTCGTATAATATAAAGTTTTTTCTCGTTTTCTTCGCGGTGTATACGAGATCGAGCATCGTGTATACAGCGAAAAAGGCAATACAAATACAAGATTTTACTCCCGCGAGTGGTACGAGACGTGCCTGCGCTCGCGACGTCCCTAAGTACACAGTGTCTGTCACCAACTCTAGCGGACAGAATACTTTGTACAAACATTTTACACTAAATAATCGTCCGTGTATATGTTTTCCTTTTCGCGGAAAAGTTAATGCACGAGTTCATCTTTATTATTGACCGTTGCACTTGACATACACACATAAAAGAGTAATATACATTGTCGCCGACTGAAACGCTCAATTTCTCTTCGGTTTTCGAGATTAAACTCTTCCAGCGCTACCGAGTGTAATGCTTTCGGAAAATAAATTAATTATTGTCGAAACTTTCATTCACCGAAAGCTGCGGTGTGTACACGCTGAAGGAAATGTTGCTCGAGATTACCGCCATGGTATTCTTGAGTCTTCTTTTTTTTTTTTTGTCGTTTTAGAATGTCAGGCGAGTTGCATAAATTAACTCGTTGCGACCTCTTCCCACCTTCTTGATCGAAGAGAGAACCAACTACTCAACGTGAGACGAGTATGAGTGAAATGATCTCGCTTTGTAGGGGAACACTTTCAGTGGAGAATAGTTTCGGAAGAGTATAATTGTCATCGCTTTGCAGAATACTGTTTGAAATATTTGATTTCAATTTAGCTTGTCTACGAGTAGTTTCGGCACTCCTCTAGACTGAGGAAACATGAGCTCTTTCCTTCTTTTGATGACTGGGAAGTTGTCAGCCGACTATCGTACGACGTGCTATAAAGTATACATCATGAAGAGTACTCAAAAATTGTGGACAATGCATAAGAAGGGATTTGAAAAATTCTGATCGTCAAGAGGATGGCCATACAGAAGTCTTCTGAGAATTTTGGCGTCTCACAGGCAAAAACCTAATGAACGAGTTGAACCTGATAAATCTTGACTTCCGAGCTTTATATGACAGGTTGGAGACTTGAGAAAATTTAGAATTTCAAGCTATATCACGTGGCAGGACTAGGACTTGGAATATTTAGAAAACTAAAACCGTGACACAGCACAGAAGCTAGTCTCCTCCAGAGACTGCACGTAGTGTATCATTTTATGTGCTCGTTTATTTTAGGATCAACTAACTGTTTCGTCCATTTTCCGTGTTCACATTGCTGAAACTCGTTTGTCTGATTCTCCATGGTCCACTTATCCTCTGGTTTTTCCAGCAGTATTTTCTCTAGCAACCCTGTACGTCAATCTAGCTCCCGTCATGGTTTCGTTACTATGACGTCATCAATGATGTCGTCGAAGACGACCTGTACTACAATGAGCTAATTAGTATCATATATCTTTACAGACTAGACTTAACTTTGGCGACTTGAGAAAAAAACCCACGAGTCTTGATATATAAGTGACGTCATTCACAAGAGTGTATGAAACATTCTCTTCATTCATTTAGCTTCAAATCATTTTTTTTTTTTTGAAGTCCAAAGATCTACGGACACCGATATTACGCAGACACGAAGGCGCTCAAACAGGACTTCGGAGATAAATTTTGCCCCTCCGAATTCAAAGACATGAAACATTTAGCGGCTCTGCAATGACTCGCTTATGTCGCATGTGCAGCGCCGTCCCGTTCTCCATGGTGGAGTGGGTGCGGGTTGCTTATGCATTTGATTTTTTTTCTTCCAGTACCAGAATCGACCCTTTCGGGTATGACTTCAGTGTTGGAAGAATCTCCTTGGCGAACCACCTCTTCTGCTTGGCAACCGCCAAGCTGCAGTGCCACCCTGGCGCGCGGAAAACACAAGAACACACACCAACAACATCACCTTAAGATATAGTAAATTGCTGTTAGGGTTTCTTCATCTTCTATCTTCAGGGAAGATCGTTGACCTCTTCTTCTTGCGAATCTGGGTGTTGATGGTACACAGGTGTCGAGTAGGCAATAGCGTGATTCTGCATTTGCCTATTCCATTCCTAGTCCATCTTCCTCTTCATGATGGTGGCCGCAAGTGCAGACACCTGGTTCCTTGCTTCTTCGGAACTTAGCATGGTGGATACCAGGCTACTCGGGTCAAGTGTTTCATCTACTCCGATCTCTTGAAGAGACCGACTAAGCTTGTCCCGCTCACGCCTCCACGCCTCGCACTCAAATAAGATGTGCTGTGGGCCATCATCCTGCCCTTGGCCGCAGTGCGAACACGTTACCTGCTCAACTTTCCTCAACTTCTCATGAAGGTACTTGTTGAAGCAGCCATGGCCGATTAACACCTGCGTCAGGTGAAAGTTTAGTTGGCCATGGTGTCGGTTCATCCACTCATCAAGGTCGCGTATCAACACGCGGGTTGTCCACTTGCCCAGCTCACTCTGGGCAATTCTTACTTTCCATTTCTCAAGCAACCTGCTTAACCCGTAGAGCCTCACGGTTGGTCGTTGTCGTCTTTTTTGCTCTGAACACCACCGCTCTCTTCTCAGCAAGGAGCTCGATGGATGGTGAATGCGCTAATACACAAAGAACCTCCGTCGAGACAGTGCGGTAGGCACTAATACACCTCAGCGTAGCTTTTCGTTGGATTTTTACCACCTCTCGTCTTCTTATGGTATCTTCATGGAGTCGGCCCATACTGGTGAACCATAGGGGAGGATCAACACGGCGGTGCTCATCATGATCCTTTTTCTTGCTTCACTTGGTTCTCCTAGGTTCCTCATCAGGTGGCATAGGTATCCAACTACCCGGTCCGCCTTTTCCACTGTCGTCAGGAAATGGTGCCTGAAGCTCAGCGTCGAGACAAACCAGATGCCAGGTACTTCATCTTCTTCTTAGTCTCGATTTCCACCCCTTGCAGGCGAAAGATGGGTGGACTGAACTTCCGACGGGTCGTGAATAAAATGGCCTCCATCTTATTAGCTGCAAGTTCAAGTCCCGCCGACTCGATCCAACGCGTCACTACCTCTCAGGCCCGGTTAACCCTGCTCTCCACCGCTGCAGTTGTATCAGAGGTACATACCACCAGTGTGTCATTCGCATAGCAGATAAGCCTAACCCCCGGTGGCAGCTTCACCTTAAATATTCCGTTGAATGCAACGCACCACAAAAGCGGCCTAAAGACCGACCCCTGCGGCACCTCACTCGTAACCGGGTAGTTTACTGTAACAGCAGACGTCTCTGCTTGGATTTCACGACAGCTAAGATAGCTGCTGATCATCCTGAGCAGGTCTGCGGGCACTTCTGCGTTCTTGGGCGAATTGAACGCATTTCTTATGTCGAGGCTGACGGCTGCACAAAACTGATGCGTAGCTATCGCTGACTCGACTATCCTCTCTAGCCGGATCCCAGCATCTGATGTGCAGCGCCCAGTTTGAAAACCGTATTTGCTACTGGAGATTATATCTCTTCCCTTCAGATAGCTCTCAAGGCGATTGGCTATCACTCTTTCCAGGAGTTTCCCAACATTGTCCAGCAGGCAGACAAAGTGGATGGTAAGAGGATGGTAGACCAGGTGGTTTATCCTTCTTATCGATCAGCGCTAGCTGGCCTTTTTCCATCGCACAGGGAACAGTCCTCCAACAACTGCCACATTGAATGTATCAACAAGCAGTACCGGGTCAACTGCGGGTATGGAGCTCCAGACTGGATTTGGAATCTCATCCAGGCTCGGAGCCTTCCAATACTTACCCCGCAGTCTATTAACTGCTGCATCAACCTCCTTGGTACCTAGGAGGGATATACCATCCTCTTCTACTATTGGTAGCGTTACCATTGGAGATGGGTGCTGTAGGAACAAGCCGTCAATGATTCAACTCACCACATCCGGCTCCATGCTTCTTCAGCACTATCTTATAAGGCTTTCCAAATGGGTCGTCCTCTGCCATCTCACATAGCTCTTGCCATGCAGCACTCTTGCTATCTCTGATGGCCTTCTTCAGCCTTTTGCGAGCCAGCTGGGATTCAGGTGAAACCGCCCGCGCTTCTTCACGGCCTCTACTACGCTGGTATATCCGGCGCTGACGGTTGCACTCTTTTCTTAGCTCGGCAATTTGGTTGGTCCACCATTAAACGGCTCTCCTCTTCTTAGGTGGACTTTGCCTGGGCATGGCTACATCGCATGCTTTGGTGACAGTCTTAATCATTCTCTCCGCTGCCACCTCCGCATTGCCTTCTTGCTCCTCTCCTTGGTCCAATGTGAGAGCAAGGTAAGTAGCTTTCAGGCGGTCGCTATTCAGCTTTTTAACCGCCCATTTTCTTACCAGCTTTGGTGGAACAGCGACCTCAACTTTCCGGCGGAAGGAAAAGTTGATATACCGATGATCACTCCCAGAAAGCACCTTATCCAGTACCGCCCAGCCTTCTATTCGTCGGGCTAGGCTCTCTGAAGCAAAGGTGACGTCAATAATGGATCCTTATCCTTGATGCACTCGGGTAGGAGTGTTGCCCACGTCCCCTGTTTCCAGTCGATTGTAGGCAATTCACTCCCCCAAGGCATACCCATGGATGCCAGTTCGGCCAAAACGCCATTCCTCTGATCAGGCATTGAAATCGCCTGCCACAATGAACTTATCACCTCGCCTTCTGGACAAGCTTTCTTCCAGCTTGCTTAAGAAGTCCTCAAACTCCGGGAATGGGCGATTTCGAGAAAAGTAGCAACTATAGACACCCATGTCGGCCATCTTCACAGCAGTATACCCCTCCCCACTTTCAACCTCTCCCGGGGGCTTTGCCTCTAATTTCCTCCGTTTTCAATCGTTTCGTCTTTTTCTTCTACGTAATTAAAATTTTTGAAAGTCCTAGAAGTCCCCTTCCTCCATCAGCCTAAAATTCTCTTGAGGTCTAGTCGAAAATAGCGATTACGTAATTATGTAATCCAGATCTGAAAATGTAGCGTAAGCCATTATGTGTACGTGGACAATTTTACGAAAAAACAGTTCGTTTCGTCTGCAAATTCAGCAAGAGACACGCAGGAGACTGATACTTGAATACTTCAAACTGAAGTGAATATGAAAGAAGAAAAAAAAAAAAAGCAGAATGGGAAAATCTTTTCAATCAGACATCAAGTTGACTAATTTCAATTTTCATTCAGCACTACTCCTAAAAACCTTGAATCTAGGTCAAGGCGATGCATGAGTATACTTCGAGACGGTCCGATAATCTAAATTTTTGAAAATTGTCTGTCTATTATACAATAATAGACTCGACGGGGAAAGAGGAAAACGAGAGATCATTTAAAAATCATTTTCTCTATTAGTTCTCGTATTTACGGGAGTTTTTAAAATATTTTTAAAACGCAACGAAATTGACCGTCGTTTTAGAGTAATCGTTTATATCGAATCGAGGTTAGCCTCTATTATGATCCATTTAAATAAGTCACGCGTCATGTTTTTGTACAAAATGGGACAAAAAAAAAAAGTTATTAGTACAGCAGTGAAAACGACGCGCTTTGCTAAACTTTCAGACGTCGTCTCGTAAATGGGAAAACAATCGACTCGTCGCTACGTTTATTCTATTATAACTTTTTTTTTCTCTCTTCACTATGATTTATTACGATTTTTCACGTATTCATTTCAAAAAACAATACAGAGGACACCGCTTATCATCGTATTGGTACCCACCGATGTACGTTACAATAATCTAACCGGTTGGGTAGGAGAATAGAATCCTTACACTTTTCTGTCTAGATTTTAACGGGTCCGTTCTACTTTCCCAGAACTGGGTAATTAATCGCTCTCGAAAATCAGGACGCTCGTAATTAATTCTATTTTCGTCGTTGCACAAGGTGAAGATAATAAGAGTACGGTCGTCGGGTAACCGATTATGTAACTCGTGTAATGCAGTTGTAGATAAGCTGAAAAATTCGGTGGCGTGACGTTGTCGGCCGGCTTTTGGAAAATTCTTCACATCTCGTCACAAGAAGAAATATGATGGATGGCTGTTGTACCCGTCTTCGGATCTCACACGTCCACGCTCGAATGCCGGGTCGCGTTAACTGTTGACTTTGAGCCACGCTGTTGTGAAGCTGTTAGCATCATTTGATGCAGTTACAATGGTGAAGAGAGAGGAGAGAGAAAAAAACGAAAGAATAATAACGAATCCAGTTTCTATTTCGACCGGTTCACTGGAAAGGATAAAGACCCCTTTTCTTCGCCTCTACTTCATCGTACAACTTCCTCGAGTTGTTTTTTCCCCTTCGTTTTGAATACGTTATCTTCGGTGTTTTGTTCGGATGAGTAATTAATTATGAATGAAAACCACCACAGGCTCGCTTTTACACGGCAGTTTTCCGAGTGTGATTCCTTGAATGATAGTCGAAAAATCGGTCGATGCGAGAACTCCGTCGGATTAAATTCCCTTACGGAATGATGCGTCGGTGACCTCGTTACGTATACATGATCGTCTAGGGATACGCCGTAGACCTATCGACGTAAACTATTAGACTTTTTTAAGTTGATTTCTCCACTTCATATAGAAAAACATTGAATCATGTTTATGTCTTTGGGCGTTTGCAAAGAAATACCGTGTGAAGGATATATCAATCTCGATTATATCAATATATTTATCTTGATTGTATCGAAATATCGATGAAGAGAAGTGCCCAGCAGAACACGTTCTTCAAAACTGTAAACAGTATCAGGAGGGCAAACCAGACACATTGAATCGGGAGGAAAAAGAAACACGCAGGCGAGACAAGGAATACCTTAGCCAAACAAACAGTCAACGCAGGGCAGTGTGAACCATATCATGTAACTCAACTGGAGTATGTGGAAATGCTATGTAAACTAGCACTAAATGTGTAAGAGAGCTCTCAGATGTCGTTAGGTGAAAGAGCCCACAATACAACAAAAAGCTCACTTTCTCGAATGTTATTAAGTGTAAGCACAGCTGTCAAATGGATTAAGCTGTACGAGATTCGAACTCACTCTGCCTGGTCTTGGGGTCACAAATCCGAAATGTTTTTGTAAAATGTACTCGTCAAATAAATTTTCCTCATCGAGTAATTGAGAGTAGGTGTCCCTTCCCCAGAGGATTAACGTAAATTGTATGGAGCCTTCGAGCCTTAATATATATTGTATGTTAGACCTAGTATGATGAAGGCTAAGGATACAGGTCGAAAAAGTCGAAATTTTTATGCCCCTAGAATTTGTCAAGGTCCTTAAAAACGTCATCAGGTGCGAGTAGACTGCTGGCATGTCAAAATACTGTGACGGTTTGAGGGGGGGGGGGAGTTGCTGGCCACCGTCCGGCAGACTTGGGACTCAGAAAAAGGTAATTCTGCTAGATCTACAGACTTTTGGTCCTAGAAAAAGATACGGATTTTCCGGATTTTGCGTGAAATACGGATTCCTTGTGCTCGAGGGAGAGATACTTTTCTCTCGGCGCTATGGGTTGATATCGCAGTCTCCCGTAACATTAAGCCGATCAAGGGAAAAGTATCTCGTTTCCATTTATGAGAGATATACCTTTCTCCTGATCGTTATTGATGAATCGGCAAAGTCCGTAGTTTGTTTTCAGGTCTTAGAAAAAAAAGCTGATACAAATTTTCGGCAACACTGAAAATATTGTTAAGATTTATCGCTTCATAGCAACGTCTAAGCGCTTTTGAACGAGACACACTTTTTGTAGTACATTTAATGCCGAACATTTTGTTTTTTAAAAATCATCTCGAAAAAGTTGATCATCTTGGAATAAAATTGAAGAAACTGAAAAAAGATAAAGGATTTCTGGCCGTTGCCAGAAATATAAAGATCGTGTTTCATGTCTTTTCGCCAGTCGTCTTGAGCTGTTCATAGTTCAAAAATTTCCGAAATTTCCCGCTTCTTGTTCTAGTATAAGTCTACTTTAGACTATTTCAGGCTGACTGCTTTCTGGGACTCACTTGCGGCACTCGCTTGATGTAGTATAAGTCTACTTTGGAATATTTCAGGCTAATGAGCCTTCTTGGTCTAGTGCAAGTCCACTTCAGTATATTTCAGGCTGATGAGATTACTGGGCCTCACTTCTTGGTCTACAAGTCTAGTTTAGTATTATTTCAGGCTGATGAGTTTTTTCAGAATTATTTTTGATTTTATTTATATTTTATTTTATTTTATTATTTTATTTTATTTTTTTTATTATTATTTTTTGAAAAAGGATGATACTCGCAAATTTCTCAATGACCGCCCAGACATTTATTTTTATTTTCAATTAAATTAAATTAAATTGAATTAAATTTTATTTTTAATTTTATTTTTATTCCATTTTATTTTATTTGTTTATTTTTTATTTTATTTTATTTTATTTATTTTATTTTATTTCATTTTATTTATTTTATCTATTTTTATTTTATTTTATTTTATTTTATTTATTTTATTTATTTTATTTATTTTTTATGTATTATTTTTATTAATTTTTTCTTATTTAATTTTTTTCATTTTATTTATTTTTATTTTATTTTTCTTTTATTATTTCTTTTTTTTTTTTTGACCAAAATTCTTCCAAGTCCCAAGGTCACAACCGGACGCCTGGACGCGGACGCCCGGACAATTTTCAAGAATTAGGCGGTAGAGAAAAGACATGAAACATGTAAAAATCCCTCAAACTTCAAGGAGCACGTAGGGTGAAGGCGATGGGTGTTTTCCTCGTGAAGAGGGAACCAATTGACGGTCCGGAAGTCGAGGGTAGGATTTTTTTTTCAAAACACTGACTTTCTTGTACTACTTAGTAAGTATGTTCTGAGGTCTATGGTAAAGTATTCAATTCAATTTTTCTTTCCTAGTATAAGGCTTCCCTCTTAGATGCCTATTTTGTCGGAGTACTTTATTGTTTTGATTAAAATAACAATCAATCTAAAATTAATCAATCTTAAAATAATTTTAATGTTATGACAGCAAGAACAGAGATAATGGCGATATTGATTCAAATCATTTGAGAAAACAAGATTGGTCAAAAGTGAAAGCTGAACAGCAAGCAGTATTTACTTTAGAATTAGCGTGTTGGGCTGTGGGTAAAAGGTTTTCCTCCTTCATGTGTAAAAGTATGAACTACTACCTGGCGACCCATACCTCCTGGTGGAGGTGGTTCAGATGGAGGCTCAGGAGGAGGAGGAGGTGGTGGTGGCGGAGGTGAAGGTGGATCTTGCGCACATATTCCGCTGTTGCCTACAGCAAACGTCATGATTGTAGTTTTTGCAATTGCCTTAGCTGCAGAAAAACAATTAAATTGCTTTTAGTGGAATGTTCATCGGAAGTTGACGTTCAAATAAAATCAATAATGATACACTACAGGTTAGTTTTGACGGCCAACCTTCAAACACACGCTTACTTTTCAACCAGACGCCCAACTTTCTTACCTTTGCAAGTCGAACCCATTGAAAATCCCCGCAACTAGCAAAATTCGAAAGGGAAGAAGGTATGAACTTTGAAGGAGGTAATATATGCTAAACCACGTGGATAACTTTTCCCTGCCTCTTTTCTTCGTGTTTCATTTTTATTATCGATCAATTCTCAAAAATTTCATATCTTGCAAACTTTTGACATAATTCACCACAAATATGTTTCAGAGGGGTTATTTGGAAGAAACATCCGATGCCCCTCCGGCGAATTAAAGTTCCGAGGAGCAGGAGCTTTGCCCTTTTTCAGAGGCTCGTAGTTTAAAAGGAGAAGGGCTTGGGAACTTGAAAAGATTGAGAGAGGACTTCTTAGTTGCAATCTGTGCCATAGTTCTAAACAGAATTTGCTGCTCATTATCAGGCGTTTATAGCATGAAGAGGAAGTAGAGGAGAAAACACGAGGGGAAAGATGAATTTTCAGGTAGAGAGAAGATGCTTCAAAATAGATGAGGAAACGGTGAGAGTGAGGAAGTTCAATTGAGAATTGCGGGACTTCCAAAATTTTTTTTTCCAACTTCAGTATTTTTGATTTTGTATGTTTTCCTAATAACTTTCTCTTCAGATACCTATTTTGTCGTATAACTTAATTGTCTTGATTAAAATAACAAGCAATCGAAGATTAATCGATCTTAAAATAATTTTAATCGAATGATAGCAAGAACAAAGCTAATGACGATATTGATTGAAAACATCTAAGAAAATAATCATAATAATTTACTAAAATTTTATTATGGTTTTACGTTTCTTATTCGGACAGTTTCGCGACAGCGCTAAGAATTGAAGAAAAAAACGAGGGCTTTTTTAAAACGAAGTTGAACGAGAAATTTAGAGAATTTGTTCAATGTGAAAATTAATTTAAAAATTTGAATCATGAAAATTCGAGAGTTCATGAGTTTTCCTAGCTCCTATATCGATACCGTAGAACGAATAAAAACATTGAGATAAGTGCTATTTTACACGTTTCTCATACTCCACAATCCGAAAATCACAGAAAAAAAATGTCTTTTTTTTTGTGGCTTACGTGGTACTCGTTTTACGGTATCGATATCGTTTAATAATTTACAGCTCGAGATTCGAAAATTTTCCAATGGTTGAAATTTTTACGTCCTGTCACCTACAGCTTGAAAGTCAAAATTTTTTCGAGTACCACTTCCGATACCGAAAAAGAGCAAAATGTGCCCCAGGTCTTATTAAATTAGGGTGGGTCGCTTTTTGCCGAATTCGAAAAAAAAAAAGAATAGTATAGGTTTCCTGTCAAAATAAATTAACAGTAATTTACCTAATTGTATGCCAATGACGTGTGAATTTCGTGTGTAAGATTCTACGGTTCCACGTACGTTTCCGCAGAGAATGGACAATGCCAAAATTAGGATGCTGAATTTTATCATGATCGACTCCTGTGACACAGAAATTGAATAATTCAAAGATTGAAATGGCTGTTGAATTCTGAATCACTGCAAAGACTAGTAGAGTTTTAGAGCAGCACTTGGGTGACTGATGGAAGTGATAGAACTGTACCCTTGCTTTCTTGATGTTTATGAAAATCAGAAAACGGAAATTTTTCCATTGTTAGGATACTGGTAAACTCTTCTATGTTTACGAGAGTTTGCGTACCATTTGCCACAAGTTTATCCAAATGTGTTTGAAGGCTAGGAAGTCAATTTTCCTACTCTTACCACCGTTTGCAAACCGAACATATTCGTTTATATGAACAACTTAAGGGCAAATAGATGTAAAAGTAAAAATTGCGGAGACAAGTGTTCGAGCTCTGCGACATCGGACGAAAAAGATCAATGTCAATTCAGGAGTCCCATGCAGTTCGCTCATTCCTTCTCTATTGCAAATAAGATCACGACTGACTACAGTTTACACAAGGAATGCTTCTTCATCGTCGTCGAAATATTTTTCGATTTAGAAACTGAAAAAAATGAAGAAAATTTAGCGATTGGTGTTATTGCAAAATCTGACGTAATTATTACCGATTTTTCCAAAGACATAACAGATACTCCTGAAGTTTTTTCCCAGTGTGCTAACGCAGTCGAGAAAAACTGTATTCTCCTACATCAGACGATAAAGACACATGAAATTGTTCTGTGGGGTACAGAACTGGAAATGATTCAAGTTGGGTGTCCCAAATAACATTATTAAACTTCCCGTCCCCCACAAGTCGTAGGTTTCAGCTTTTCAAAATGAAATTCATGCGAATATCTCGAAAAATTGGGCCCTAAATTGGGGAATGTTTCGAACAAAGACGATTTGGTAGGAAGTTTCCTGTATTGTAGTATGTTCGAACTCTACTATAACTTCAATATTATAGTCTTTTAATGTTCGTCAAAAGTTAGGAGCTTTTGAGAAAAAAAAGATTTTCTGGCATAGCCAAATGAATAAAGATCATGTTTCATGTCTTCTATGAGGTAGCATGCTTTGCTCGTTTGCCTCCATTCTTGGTCTAGTATAAGTCTATGACGAGGCCACGATTACTGCCGATTGAACTTGGTGACGGAGCACACTCGTATAATTACATAAGAACGTTTAACACAGAGGTTGACTCGACTAATGTATTGACATGTAATATCGTCAGATACTTCGAGCGTGAATAGATACAGATACCTTAATTCTAAGCTCCTTATATACGAATCGTGGAGGAGTTCGTACGCGTCTTTCTTCGAAATTTCGAATCGTCGCTTGTTTGTTTTTACTTACGTTACGCTCGCCTCTGGTCACGCGTCGTGTGATAGTAGGCTCGTGACGAAATGCACCAATTTCTCGTCACAAAGTCCTCTTTGGAATATGTTAGGCTAATGGCTTTTGGAAGGCTGACTCACCCCTCTATTCCACCCCTCTTTTCGGTCTAGTATAAGTCTACTTCAGAATATTTTAAGCTAATGACTTTAAGGGGGCTCACTCGCTCCGCTCTTTGCCCCGCTTCTTGGTCTAGTAGAAGTCTACCCTAGAATATTTTAGGCTGACAGCGTTAGGGGGGCTCACTCGCGGTCTTGGTCTGGTATAAGTCTACTTTGAAATAATGACCATGAGAAAAGTATTTCTCACACAAGCGACTGCGGTACTTTTCCCTTGAGCCATCCGCATTTTACGCGAACTGAAAATCCATAGATCTCAGCTTCGATAACCTGATTAAAATAACCAGATATACGATACTCCACGCACTAATATAGTGTATTGGTTATCAGCCTCCTAGGATAATCCAAGTAGAGCTAGTATAAACTGATACAAGCCTCTTCTTGGAAGAAACCTGTGGTATAAAGGAGCCTAGTATAGCTTTTGGACTGGATGCAGTATACAGGATTCCGAGACCTAGTATAAAGCTAGTAATAGCCCAGTATGCCAGTAGTTTACTGCACAGATCAAAGACAGATCTAGCGCAGCTAGTATAAACTAATACAAGCCTCCTCTTGGGATAAGCTTGTGGTATAAAGGAGCCTATTTTTGGACTGGATACAGTATACAGGATTCCTAGACCTAGTATAAAGCTAGTATAAGCCTAGTATATGAGTACCTAGTTCACTTAGAATAATAGTATCTAGCGGAACTAATACAAACTAATACAAGCCTCTTGGAATAAGCCTATGGTATAAGGGAGCCTAGTATACAAAGCTAGTATAAACGTAGTATATCAGTAGCTTACTACACAATCAAAGAAATATCGCACGTACATTTTCAACGAAATAAACTTGGGGCTCCAAAAGAAACAATCATAAGTCCAAAGGTCATCTGCACGCACGCATGCACGCAAATTTTCAAACGAGGGTAAGGTCAGAGCAAAGACATGAAACATGTCAAAAGGCACTGTCTGGAAGAAGTGGGACTTGGCCAAACTTTCTACAGTTTGTGAATAATATACGGTAGCCTTTGTCCAATGTAATTAATGCAAAGATCTTATAAATGATTTTAAATTGTTTAGATCAAATAAAATATTAGTTTCTTGGTAAGTTTAAGTAGAAATGATATGATTGAAGAAAAATGCCATTTTCTGAGATATTCATGTAGAATTATAAATTTAGTTTACATAAATGAATACTACACAAAAATTAATATTTCTTTATAAAATATAAATTTATAATTAATAAGATAGATGAAAAAATTATCATCAATTCAATGTTCTATATAAATGAATTATCTAAAATTATAATCAATTAAAAATTTACATATGTGACTTGTCACGTGAAAAAACCCTTAGTCGTCAAGGAACGGATCAGCAGGAACAGTTGAACGTAGTTGCAGGCTTGCACATATTCAAACGCTAAACTGCTGATCCGTTCCTTGACGACTAAGGGTTTTTTCTCGTGACAAGTCACATATATTTTTATTCAATATTTTAAAGGGATGATGAATTTTACATAAAAATTAAAGTTAATTATGAAATATTTGAACTGATAACAAAGTTGAATATAATAGGTACATGAATTGATATTATTAATTGAAATCTTCAATTTATAAATATTACATTATTAACAATAATTTAGTTATTCAAAGATAATAAATTTCAAAGAAATTAATTCATAATTAATTTAAAAATTATCTCTTTATTCAAAGTCCTCGGGAATAGGAAAAAGATGCCTTTTTCATGACGTCATCACTCATCAGATATTTTAAGTAGAAATGACATAATTAAAGAAAAATCCATTTTTTAAATAGTCATGTAGAAGTTTTATAAATTCAATTTAAATAAATGAATACTACATAGAAAATATTTCTTTATTAGATATAAAATTATTATTAATAAGATGGATGAAAAAATTATTATTAATTCAATATTCGAGATAAATGAATATTATTTAAAATTATAATCAATTAAAAATTTATTATTATTTGATATTTTAATTTATATTTGAAGGATGATGAATTTAATATAAAAATTAAAATTAATCATAAAATATTTGAATTGATGACAAAATCGAATACAATACATGAATTTATTTACTATTAATTGAAATTTTCAATTTATAAATATTAATTTAAGGATGTGTCTATTTGCAGGTACTGTACCTACGCGTAAGAAGCTATTTGCAGGTACTGTTATAAAACTACGTTATATTGAAAAAAACCGAAATAAAAATGAGGTATCCTGAAATTTTGATCTTCCTGCTGCGGCTTTGTCGAGTGATTAGGGGGGGGGGTACTGACTACATCTTCTTTGCGGCAAACTTCACTTTTTTTTGGTGGCCGTATTGCAGGCTGATGAAGACAAAACTATTTTTTCTCAACACATGATGGTCAAGTGCCTTTTACCCAAAATTGGTGACCTTACCATCATTTTTTCTAGAAGAATATGGAATTCTCATTAAAAGAGGCAATTACAATACGGTCTTGCCTACTGCGCAAACTTTGTCTCAGACCATGGAACTGAAAAATTTGCCAATTTAAGACTTATCTTCATGCATTGGTAAACATTGAAAGCGTTATTAGGTCGAATTTGTGTATAGATAGTCTTTTTTCACTCCCCAAATTAGAAGTTGAGGCCAAATCTCCCTCAAGAACATTATTGAAAGATTCATCAAGTCGGTCGACAGAAGACGTTGTTACAAAGGCTGAAAAGCCACGCAAATGAAGCTCCTTTACTTGGAATTCCAAAAAAAAAGTCAAAGCTCATGGTGGGTCAAAGCATGCAGCGACCCATATATGCTCTTTCAATAAGTCACACCGACCAAAGAGCAGAAAAACACAAGAGCACGCATCAGCCTGCAATACAGCCACCAAAAAAACGTTAAGCCGGGAACACACTTGAGGCAAATTAACCCGAGGCCGAACGCGGCAGCCTCGACTTGCCTCGTTCGGCCTCGGATTGCCTCGCTTCTCATCAAGTGCGTGCGTTGTTTTTCCGCCGCATGAGGCAGCACGAGGCAACACGAAGGCATGTTCGCAGTTGCCTCACTTTGATGGACCGACAACGGTCGGATCGCGTCCGCACAACGCACGAGGCAAGCTGAGGCACGCTGAGGCATTCGGTGCGCCGTCCAAATTTACCGAACATTGGCCGAACGAGGCTGCTTCGTTCGGCCTCGCGTTGCCTCTGCCTCAAGTGTGTTCCCGGCTTTAGCCGAAAAGAAGATGAAGTCGCCCCCCATACGAGTGTAAGCTTGTAAACAGGACTTTAAAGGCTACGCTTTCAAACTAAGTTGCGCTGTATAGCTCTCCCAAAAATAGGTCAAGGTCACCAATGATATCATACTGTGACCACGTCAGTCCCCAAATCAGGTTATGGTCTTTGATGATGTCATTTGTCTGTCAAAAAGCAACTAAAAAATTTTTGACTGATCTCAGCTCAAAGACGTTCGTATGTCAACCCAAGTTAGTCTGTATAGCTCTTTCAACAAAAAGTCAAGATCTCTGATGACGTCATACAACGCTTTGGTCAAAATCCGTAAATTAGGTCAAGATAATGAATGATGTCAATGATGACATTTTTCTTCTGACAAAAAACGTCTCGCAAATTCTTGGACTGACTCCAGCAATCCGAGAAAAACATTAATTATGTTTGTCATTCCTTCAAATAATTCAGAACTTTTTAAAATAAGTTCGGATTGGAGAGGAATTCACACGAGCTATATTATGCTAGCTCAGAGAGTCTTCAAGGGGAATAATTATAATGGTTTTGGTCTTAAGAGGCTATACAAGTACATAAATTCACCTCTACTGCTCTAAATGTTGTTCAAATAGACAAATGCAGAGAAAGAAAGTTCCAGTTTTTATAATTACTATCTTTGAGATGAGTCCAATTTGAGATTTTCTGGAGAATTTTTCTCACATCTTCACCATTTTGAACAAATTGCACCAATTTGTTTTGCGAGTGCCTAAATTCATGAATAGGTTTGGAGTCTTAAGCTAAACATACGCTGGGCTCAGTAAAGCATTTCAGGGTGGGACTTCCCGCAGTAAGACCGATGCCGAGATATGAAGACTATATCCTCAGAACCGATCTTTGTGCCATATTTGGAAAAATTTGAAGTCATGAACCTCAATGGAGGCAGGCCCGGACAAAGGTTGAGCTTCGAGTCTAGTCCTTCTGATTAACTTTTGTCGCACGCTCAGAATAAAGTTGGCAACGTGAACGATAAAATAATATGAGTCAGCCAGAGAGAGAAAGAAGATCACCCTCTAATTTTTCTTCCGTGATACTCTTCGGAGGAATTCCTTCCGCGGTCTACACAATAATTCTCTGTCGGTATTTATGTAAGAGGCATTACGTTTACATTACCATGTTCCATCTTATACATTGTAACACTCAATTATGACGGCGATTATTGTTTGTGTAAAGTATAATATGTTGTAAACAGATACTGTGCGGCGAGCAAAAGTCGCCGACTCCGAGTAAAGAAGCGGGGAATTTACAATTTTTTTTTCTCTCTTCCTCACATTTTCCAGGTTTCGCCGAACATCGACGACAAGGAGACTTTCTTTCTCTCTCCGTACTATAATTCCAGTCGCGATGAGTACGTATGTAATTTTGTACGTCGTATATCTATAGCGAATTGTTTCTCTCTTCGCGGCGTGTCGTTCATCAACAGTTTCTAGCGTGGGCTAAAATAATTCCCACGTTGCGCGTATAATATGTGAACGTCTTCCTGGCCGGTTCTCTTCCAGCCTATCTACCTATAGGTAGAACTTGTAAAAATAGTGACCGGTTTAAAACGGAAGGATCTGTTTACCATGCACCGACGACGTGTTGTACTACAGTATCATTAAGATTTTCACTTATACTCCGACAGCCGCTGTCCCTCTTGTCGTAATTTTTACAGAAAAAACCTCTTAAAAACGTATATATAGGAGCCGCCTCGCGTACTGCACTCTCGACAGGGCGAAATTGTGATAATTTGCGCTTCGAGAGAGGGAAAAAATAAGCACGTACCAGGATATTCTACACGCAGAATAATATGTACGCGTGAGTACGGCTCGGCTCGTCGTCGCTAACTTTTTGAAACTAAAAGCGGATCCGGTTCGCTTCGACAAGGGTTGGCGAATTAATGTATCCGGTTGCTGGTGCACAGGGCACGCTATATAATATCTTACAGTTATGAATATGTCGCGCTTTTTATTTATTTTTCGCCGTACCTCCCACGTCACGGGCCAGCAGAAATTCTGGAAATGTTTTCACGTTCCCGAATTCGATGTGACAATGAAGCCACATGTTGAGGAGAATGACGCCGCAAGGACATTGGCGTTGCACTCGAATGAAGGCAAATATCACATATTTCTAAGGCTAAGTTTGATGGGATTGAAGTGACAGAAGAATGCATTATGTGACCAAAGAGCATTCGAAAGGTTGGAAGGTTAGCAATCAGCGAAAGAACGCGGTAATGAAGGGAAAGAATGCCTGCCTCAAAGCGTGCTGAGTGAAAATCCAGTGCGTAGAGTACAAAGGGCTTATTGAAGCTTAGAAGATGAAATCGAGTTTGGCAGTTTGAATGTTGTTGACAGAGACTGTTTTCCAAGGTCGAACATGGAGTTTTCGTTTACTTGATTCTAATCTATTGTAGGGACATAGGCCGATCTGTAACAATTAACAGTCCAATAAATGCTGGACCCCTACATAAAACAAGTTGACCACCTGGAGAAAACCCGCAAGCTGCGAGTTCATAAGCTCGATTCCTACTTCTTCTACTACCTGAACTCTGCTCAATGCGAGCTTCATTTTCAAGAAATCCAACTCCATTCTTCTTCCCTGACCCTGACTTGATGGTTGCGAGCTACCGCCTATAAATGAATTAATCCTTCTTTGAACTTTCATTTACCGAAAGCTGGTGCAAACGTTGAAGGAAATGTTGCTCGAGTTCACCGCTAAAGCACAACGGCGGTACACCGAGCCTTTTTTTTCATTTTATAGGATAACACGCAAACTGCATGAATTAGCTCTTCGTGGCCTCTCCTCTCGCCTCCTCACCACAAAAAGAAAAAACGTACCATTTTATCCGACTAATTAATATAAGACGAGTATATATGGGATAAACGTTGTGTTGTTTTTTTTCCTCTCTTTTTATCAAAAGCAGTATCTAAATAGCGCCGTAATTGTTTTATACAAACGCGGCGGTGTAACTTGAATACGGGTTTCCGGGGTTGTTAACGTGTATCTCCCGAAAATATTGGCGGTGATGAGACGGGTATATACGCGCTCGTGATGAATACGTACGCGAACTGGAATGTTGGAAGAACGAAACGGGTATATGTATAAGCTTTTCCTTCAATCCCATTTCATTATACGTTGTACGGTATCATGAGCTGTGTAAATTTAGTCGCAGTATATTCTCGAGCCATCACGTCTTTGAAAATTTTAATAATTATCTCGCTCGAACACTTTCCACATTTAGCTGGTTTCGTTTCTACCCACACCTGGGTGAATGACTCCTGTCGTCGAACTCATTACTCACGTGAATTTTCAAGGAGAGACGGAAGCGACCTCTGCGATTTTGTGAGCTTTTCCGATGCGGAAGCACGAATTTTCGCGTAATTGACGGAGAAGAGAGTCGAGTGAACATCAGGATAAGAAGTCATTGGCTGGCGTTTTTTCATTGTGGAATGAAACTAAGACAACCGTTTTCAAATTTTTGTGGATCGGAGCACCCGACGAGTTTCTGGAGTAGGTGGAAATGCTATGTAAGCTAGTACTAAATGAGCAAGAGAGCTCTTAGATGTCGTCAGGTGAAGGAGCCTACAAGACAACAAAAAGCTCACTTTCTCGAACGTTATTAAGTGTAAGCACAGCTGTCAAATGACTCGAACCCACTCTGGCTGGTCTTGGGGCCGATGAATCTGTTGCTAGCTCTTTTATCGTGAGCCCCATTATCCAGAGATCCCTGGTCAACAGAATCGCATTGACAATTGTTATCATTATGCATAGTACTATAAGAGGGCAGGGTTCATTTTCAACCCCGGAGAGTCATGATTCCTGCAACGTGGCAGCACTGTATTACAGTGCAGTCGATATCAAGCTCTGAAATTCGCTTCTTGTATGTTTCAAAGCCTCAAATCTTCCCCTCTCGATTTTTTTCGCCATCGTCGTTGAAACAGACAGAGCGCGGACCCATTTTGCGAATTTGTCGTCAATTCATCTTCTTGTTTTTTTTCTACTCCTATACGCGTCTCATTTTCTGACGGGGAGAAAAAAACCTCGAGAGTAAATTCGAAATTAATCGAATACTGACAAAATAACGACTACTTATTCCGTGTATTTCTCGACGATGAAAACAAGATGTTTTTTGATGTTGTTTATTCTAGTATGACTCTCGCCGAAGCGTTCTATGATTTTTTTTACTCAACACTACCGGCGCGCTTTCTTTTTGAAGTACACGCTCCAACGGAAGCGTATAAAAATTATTTCTACTCTGTGTAACATCAACGGCTTTAGACAGAGCCGTGGGTCATGATTCCGAGAAATGAAAAAAAGGAAGAGAAAAGATCTGAAGGTCGAAATTTTTTCATTTCGAACTTGAACTTACGAAAGCCAGTAATAATAATCTCGAAGGGGAAGAATTGCATGCTGGAAAACTGCCAATGTCGGAACCACATTGATGATGCGAACAGAAGTTTCTTCATTACAGTGACTCATTAGATACCCGAGCTGGGCTTGTTTCGAAAATTTTTGCGAATATCTTACGAAGAAAAAAAAAATTAATTCTTAAACCAAACCAGTTAGAAATTCTACAATGCTATCGATCGTGAGAAAAATCTCTATCTTGTGAAGTGCACACCAATGCCTTTCGTCTTAAGCACAATGATCGATGTCATGTAGGAAAATTTTCTGTAACCAGTTTATTCGTTATTTTTCAGCGGAAATCGGTCTAAGAGAACACAAATCATGAAAGAAGAAGGTGAGAGCGACGTTCTTCCAAAAAATTTATAGCATTACCTATCAGTAATCTGCATCACGCTTTCTATTTTCTTATTTTGACTACGAAAGTTCTACCGAACCAAGTTTTTCAAGATGTGTTCACAGAAGCCGATGACTGCAGATGAATGACAAAATGAATTAGTTCGTATCAAAGAAAATGAATTGCTAATTTTCACATCTCAAATATGAGAACCGACGGGGATAAGCGGTCTAATTTCTTCGCTCGCAAAATTGAAAATGAATTTGCCCGTGATTAAGACCTCAATATTATTGTATCGGCTTACGACATCGGTAAAATGCCCACAAATGCCTCTCCTTCATGTTCTTTTTCAATCCATCAATGAAAGTCCCAGCATACGAGTAAAGAGAACAATTCTAACTCCTAACCCCACACCCCCCAAAGTCCATAAAGGAGATGTGCCGATGAGGCCTGTTGAGTCGTCCATCTCCTCTTCTACCTACTCCCTTGCCAAATATTTAAATCGTTGGTTCAAATCCTGCGTCGAGTTTGAGTCTCCCTACTCTGTTAAGAATTCTTCTACCTAGGCCAATGCCTCAAAAATTTCGCTTCTCCCTGCAAGCTCGACCCTTTGTTTTTTCAACATTGTAGGCCTCCTCCCTAACATCCCTAAGGCTGTCACTATGCAGCGGTTGGGTGAACGTCTAGTGAGTTGAAGCACTCCTCATAAAGAGTTGAGTGAGTTTTTCGATTTATTGAAGTTGTGTTGGTCTCCTAATTTCTGCAAATATAATCGTAAATTCTACGTGGTCCCTGAGGAAGTGGGTATTCTTTTAGGTTCGCCTTCAGGTTTCCTCATCTCTGAGGTGTTTATTTCCAAGTTTGAATTCGAACTCTTCTCCTCTGGCCATCCTTTTATTGAAAGACTAAGACTCGGGCTTGAGAATTGAGGCTGAGACTCGAGAATAATACTCAACACTGAGACTCGAGACTGGGACTCAAGACTGATACTGGAAACTGAGACTCGAGCTTGCGACTCGAGCTTGAAATTGAGACTGAGAGTCAAGACTGACACTCAGGACCGTGACTCGAGATGGAAACTGGAGCTGAGACTCGAGACTGAGACTGGAACTTGATACTCGAGACTGAGACTGGAACTTGAGATTCAAAACCGACCTTCGATCTTGAGACTTGAGACTGGGACTCAAGACTGATACTAGGACTGAGGCTTGATTTTGCGACTCGAGATTGAGACTCGAGGCTGAGAGTCAAGACTGAAACTTAGGACTGAGACCCGAGACGGAGACTGGAGCTTGAGACTCGAGACTGACCTTCGAGCTTGAGACTCAAGACTGACCCTCGAGACTGAGACTCGAGTTTGAGACTCAAGCTCGAAACTGGAGCTTGGGACTGGAGACTGACATTTGAAACTGACACGCTACCCTGAAACTTGAGACTGAGACTCGAGCTTGAGACTCGAGCTTGAGAATCAAGACTGACACTCGAGACTGACACTCGGGACTGATACTTGAGACTGAGACTCGAGCTTGAGGCTGGAGACTGACATTTGAAACTGACACTCCTGCCTGACACTCAGGATTGACACTCGAGACTGCGACTTAAGCTTGCGACTCGAGGCTGAGAGTGAAGACTGAAACTCGGGACCGTGACTCGACATGGAGACTGAAGCTGGAGACTCGAGACTGACCTTCGAGACTGAGACTCGAGTTTGAGACTCAAGCTCGAAACTGGAGCTTGGGACTGGAGACTGACATTTGAAACTGACACGCCACCCTGAAACTTAAGACTGAGACTCGAGCTTGAGAATCGAGACTGACACTCGAGACTGACACTCGAGACTGATACTTGAGACTGAGACTCGAGCTTGAGGCTGGAGACTGACATTTGAAACTGACACTCCAGCCTGACACTCAAGATTGACACTCGAGACTGCGACTTAAGCTTGCGACTCGAGCTTGAGATTCGAGCTTGAGACTCGAGGCTGAGAGTGAAGACTGAAACTCGGGACCGTGACTCGACATGGAGACTGAAGCTGGAGACTCGAGACTGACCTTCGAGACTGAGACTCGAGTTTGAGACTCAAGTTTGAAACTAGAGTTTGAGACTGGAGAGTGACATTTACAACTGACACTCCAGCCTGAGGCTCAAGACTGACCCTCGAGATCAAGACTCAAGCTTGCGACTCTTGCTTTAGACTCGAGGCTGAGAGTGAAGACTGATACTCGGGACCGTGACTCGACATGGAGACTGAAGCTTGAGAATCGAGACTGACCTTCGAGACTGAGACTTGAGACCAAAACTTGAGACTGAGACTGGAACTTGAGCTTGAGAATCAAGGTTGAGACTCGAGACTGACACTCGGGACTGATATTTGAGACTGAGACTCGAGTTTGAGACGGGAGAATGACCTTTGAAACTGACCCTCCAGCTTAAGACTCAAGACTGACACTCGAGACTAAAACTTGAGACTGAGTCTCGAGCTTGAGCTTGAGCTTGAGAATCAAGGCTGAGACTCAAAACTGACACTGGGGACTGATACTTGAGACTATGACTCGAGTTTGAGACGGGTGACTGACCTTTCAAACTGACACTCCAGCTTAAGACTCAAGACTGACACTTGAGATCGAGACTCGAGAACAAAATTTGAGACTGAGACTCAAGCTTAAAAATTGAGGCTGAGACTCGAGACTGACACTCGTGACTGATACTTGAGACTGAGACTCGAGTTTGAGACTGGAGACTGACCTTTGAAACTAACACTCCAGCTTGAGACTCACGATTGACACCCGAGACTGAGACTCAAGCTTGCGACTCGAGCTTGAGAATTGAGGCTGAGAGTAACGACTGGCACTTGGGACCGTGACTTGAGATGGAGTCTAGAGCTTGAGACTGGAGACTGATATTTACAACTGACACTCCAGCCTGAGACTCAAGCCTGACACTCGAGATTGAGACTCGAGCTTGAGACTCGAGACCAAAACTTAAGACTGAGACTCGAGCTTGAGAATCGAAGGCGACACTCGAGGCTGACACTCGAAGCTGACACTCGGGACTGATACTTGAGACTGAGACTCGAGTTTGAGACTGGAGACTGATTTTTGAAACTGCCACTCCTGCTTGAGACTCGAGATTGACATTCGAGACTGAGACTCAAGCTTGCTACTCGAGCTTGAAAATCGAGGCTCAGAGTGAAGACTGACACTCGGGACCGTGACTTGAGATGGAGACTGAAGCTTGAGACTCGAGACTGACCCTCGAGACTGAGACTCAAGCTTGAAACTCGAGTTTGAGACTGGAGACTGACCTTTGAAACTAACACTCCAGCTTGAGACTCACGATTGACACCCGAGACTGAGACTCAAGCTTGCGACTCGAGCTTGAGAATTGAGGCTGAGAGTAACGACTGGCACTTGGGACCGTGACTTGAGATGGAGTCTAGAGCTTGAGACTGGAGACTGATATTTACAACTGACACTCCAGCCTGAGACTCAAGCCTGACACTCGAGATTGAGACTCGAGCTTGAGACTCGAGACCAAAACTTAAGACTGAGACTCGAGCTTGAGAATCGAAGGCGACACTCGAGGCTGACACTCGAAGCTGACACTCGGGACTGATAC
Source organism: Aspidiotus destructor (assembly GCA_035079395.1). Lineage (NCBI taxonomy): Eukaryota > Metazoa > Arthropoda > Insecta > Hemiptera > Diaspididae > Aspidiotus > Aspidiotus destructor. The sequence goes on along the minus strand of JAVHKZ010000004.1, from coordinate 3,193,669 downwards.
TTGAGACTGAGACTCGAGTTTGAGACTGGAGACTGATTTTTGAAACTGCCACTCCTGCTTGAGACTCGAGATTGACATTCGAGACTGAGACTCAAGCTTGCTACTCGAGCTTGAAAATCGAGGCTCAGAGTGAAGACTGACACTCGGGACCGTGACTTGAGATGGAGACTGAAGCTTGAGACTCGAGACTGACCCTCGAGACTGAGACTCAAGCTTGAAACTGGAGCTTGAGACTGGAGACTGACATTTGAAACTGACACTCCAGCCTGAGATTGAACACTGACATTCGAGATTGAAACTCAAGCTTGAGACTCAAGACCAAAACTTGAGACTGAGACTCGAGCTTGAGAATTGAGGCTGAGAATCGAGGCTGAGACTGAGACTTGGGACTGAGACTCAAGATTGATACTAGAGACTGAGACTTGAGCTTGAGACTCGAGCTTAAGAACCGAGGCTGAGAGTCAAGACTGACACTCGGGATTGATACTCGAGGCGGAGACTGGAGCTTGAGACAGGAGACTGACATTTGAAACTGACATTCGAGCCTGATGCTTAAGACTGACACTCGCGATTGAGACTCGAAACCAAAACTTGAGACTGAGACGCGAGCTTGTGAATCGAGCTTGAGAATCGAGGCTGGGAGTCAAGATCGACACTCGGGACTGCGACTTGAGCCCAAATTTCGAGACTGAGACTCAAAACGGAGACCTAAGACTGATGATACTCGAGCTTGCAACTCAAGCTTGAGAATTGAGGCTGAGAGTCAAGACTTACACTTGGGACCGAGACTTGAGACGGAAACTGGAGCTTGGGAGAATCAAGGCTGAGAATTGAGGCTGAGAGTCAAGACTGACACTCAGGATTGAGACTCGAGACTGACACTCAAGACTGATGAAACTGGAGCTCAGTGTCGTCAATTTTCACATGAGGCTTTTTTTGAATTTAGATAATTTTCTTTTTTTTTATCCTCGCTGGCGCGAGGCCTACAGTAGCACGAGGCCTGAAGCGGTAACACCTACTCACCCCCCCTCCCCCTCCCCGACTATGGCCCTGGCTACTTCACAAAGAGAGCTCGTATCTCAAGCGTACCGCTTAGGAGCATATCGAAATCATTCGTCATAAGAACACTGGTGGTCTCATTATGCTGAACAGGCATATACCGAACGAAGGTCTGATCGAGCTAGTTTATAAGTCACAACTCGATGATCAGTCTCCTAGCTTTGAATCCCACAAGAATCTTGAGCTGTGAATCGCCACATGGATAGGTTCATACACCAATGCCTTTTTTTTTTCTAACATTAGAAAACTTTGTCAGCAAAGTAGGCAAGAATATTTCGTTTTATAGCTTACAGCCTTCCTCAGATGTAGTCTTCATTCTTTCGGATATATACCCTTGCGATTATGAAATCGCTCAAGGACGTCCACTCAAACTCGTAGATCTCGAGTGATGACAATCCTTATTCCCGAATAAAGATTATCCAGTTTTAATAACTCAATCCTAGACAGTTCATAACAGAAGTGAAACTCAGGTAACGTGTCTACGTTGAAGCAGATGCCCTCTTGTACTCCATACAAACTTTTTTGTGTTTTTTGTGCAATATTTTCGTTTCTTATTCACTCGTAAACAACGCTAAAAGAACAGAAAATTCCAATTTCACGTTCAATTTTGTTTGCGTTAGTATTTGTTGTCTCGTACTCCGTTTACACGAAAAGTGGTATAAGACACAATCTTTTTCTTCCGGGCAGACATCCACTTGTTTGGGTTTACAACGCTCTGTATTTTTATTCCGTCGCAAATTCTATTCCACTTTATTCTTTCTCTCTCTCTATCTCTCGGTTCGGACTAAATTTATTCGGTATAGTTCGTACCGACTAAATTCTAATTCGAGAATCCTTACCAAAGATTTTGTTATTCTTAGGTTACAGCTGTATCAAAATCCGAATGGAAGGCAAGTTATTACGAACAGATAGTATTCAGCTCAGTATTGTGTGTAGTAAAAGTTGTCGACACTCGCGCTATACGCTGAAAGAAGTACCCGGTAAAGGAAGAAGAAGAAGAGGAAAAAAGAATGCTGTGTAAACAGATAACAAAAGCTCGATCTTCCGCAATGGGAAAACTATACACGTTCCTGTGTAAATACGCGTACTTCGTACATACACTGCATGAAAGACGCGAATGTAAAGTTCAAACACTTTTGCGACTAAACTGGATGAAGAAGGAAGGTTACATTATGTATGAAGCAGAAGTGGAGATGGATCGGAAAACGTGACTTCCCCTGAATTTGCGAATAATTTTCACGTTCATGATGCGGGCGGTAGACCTAGTCCTACATCTTATGTCAAGTTCTCGACATGTCGTTTCAGTTCTATGACCCCTATTTAAACACCATTTTCATTCATAGGTACTTCGTTTCGTGTTTATACTCGTACTATCCGTGCGGTATGTATAATCTTCCATACACGAAAACGCATCAGACATAATCGGAATAGAGTAATGTAAAAATTATGTCAGGCTAATTGTTGTCCATTCGCTTTCTGCGAGAGCGAGTGTACACCACACCGCGTTCGTCACCGACGTACTTCATTAGTTGTGACTAAATTTACATGAAACTTCATTCCTGTTTAATCGTTTATAATACCGAATGTAAAATACTGTAATGCTTAAAACGCTAATGCGACGCGAAGAGTTTAATTACAAAGCGATTAAAGAAGCCGAGTAATGTTCCGCTTTTTTTTTTTTTGCAGACTTCCCAACCTTCGTCTAGTGTTTAGCAGTCTCACCTTCGATTTTTGTCGCTCGAGTTTAAGGTTAAAAACAATATAATTCACCAACTTGCCATCCTCATCGATACCGATGATGAGGGCTGTTTAGATGACGTTAATCGAAATGCAGGTCGCTTGAGTCGCGTACACCGTACTTGAAATGAGTGCGATAAGTGGACGATATAGAGGAAAACAGAGTGTAATTTCGTGACCGTGTGCATCTGTTGGCCCCGAGAGAATGAGGAACTGAATCGAGAAAAATTGGGGGACAAGGTTCTGGATAATCATAGTTGATAATACAATTTTTATGTTGACGGGTAAAAGGGAGTTGAAAAATATGTTGATGTAGATACTTGACCTTGAGAAATGAGACTTGATCACTGGAAAGAAAAAAGAGGGTTATGAATAATAATTTTTACTCCTTGCTTTCCGCAGAAGACGTCTTCACGATGACACGACTTTATTTGATGTTGCTCTACATATACGAGCATTAGAAGTTAAAAGAGGTTCTGGGTTCGGATAGGATCCCAAATCCAGTCTCCAGGTGATCCGAGACTGCTTGCTCGTTGATACATTCAATGCGGAAATTTCTGGAGAACCGTTCCCTGCACGTAGAGGAAAGCCAGGCTAGCGTTGACCGATAGGGAGGATAAACCTCCTGGACGGCCACCCTCTTATCGTCCACCTCGAGTGCTAGACAACGTTAGCAAGTTCTTGGAACAGGCATGCTCAATCTACGGCCCGCGACCCAAATCCAACCTATGAAGACCCCGTTGAAAAAAATAGACCAATAAAGAAATAAATAATCCTGAAATATTGGAAAAATTGGCCCGCCTCATATCTTACCTAACTTGAAGTGACCCACCAGCTGAAAAAAGTTGGATATGCCTATCTTAGAGAACATGAAAGCCAATCTACGCAAGAGCTATCTGAAGGAAAGAGATATAATCTCTAGTAGGCAGTGCAGTTTTTGAACTGGACGCTGCACATTAGAAGCGGGAATAGATGGAAGAGGATAGCCGATTCATACAATGTATTCCTCGACTTTACGGGATATTTTAATCTCAAAGGTTATGAATTGCACAATCCGTAGGCACAAGCAAACACAAAGTCTGCAAAGAATTGATATCATCGATAAGGATCAAATTGCATGAGCGCTTTCGGCATGACTGCCATCAACAGATGCAAAAATACAAACTGAAAAACTGTCCTCACACAATATCTCCTCGATGCGCTCACATCTGGCTTCGAGAGAGGCGGGGAGGGGGAGGCCCACCACGTCAAGAAGGGGATGTTAATGAGAGCTTTAGATAGTTCACTTGAGTTTCCAAAGCGAAAGAGAGGTTGGAGGCCGGTGATATGCTTGCACTAAACATCGAGATATTTGATCAGCTTGTACAGAGACGGAGAAATGAAGGATCACAGGGTGCATAAGAGACCCATCTTCATTAACTTTCGGAAGGCCCTTCCCTCCGGAGTACTCAGAAATGGAAGCTTGCCCGAATTCCTTATCTCCCTAACCTTATCTCTCACATTGCCAGGCAGCTGGGAGCCATCAATGTCAAACCCAATTTTGATACCTATATACAGCTTGGGAGGCTGTTCCCTGAAGGTGAAGATTCGACCCTCCCCCCTCTTCAGTTATGTACCTGTTGAGCACGTTTAGGTCGTCATTATTCAAGTGACGGATAATTTCGATATGTTCAAGCGCTTTCCGTTTGAAGTACGAGCTTTCTCTAAGGAGGAGGGTTTGAGCCCGCATTCAGGAAGTGGAGTGCACTTGTCGGGAATGTGAGTGTCCTGCTGCTTATGTAGGGGAAACTGGAGGATATTTCAAAAGAAGGGTAAAAATCCAATTAGATCCGAGATCTCAAAACACCTTCTGGAAGAAGGGAAAACTGGGGATGAACAGGTCCTCCAAGCTAAGGGCAATTACCAAAGCCTATATAGCTTTTGAGAACGTTGAAATCACTCAGATCCTTCAACGGCATGATTACAATTTATCAAATAGAGGAGAGGAGGATCAGCAGCTGCCTTAGCTATTACGGAATCAAAGCAGAGACGTTTGCTGGTACAGTTAGCGTCCAGTTACTGGTGGGAATGCCGCAGAGGTCAGTCCTTCGGCCACTCTTGTGGTGCATCGCATTCAACAGAAGCTACCACCACGTGTTATGCCTATCTGATATGCTGCTGGTCATGAGTACCGCTGAAACAAATGACAGCAGGATAAACCGGGCTCTAAAGGCAGTGTCGCGTTGAATCGAATCGACCAGCCTAGAACTCGCTGGAGCAAAGACGTAGATTCATGAGAGTTTTATCCACCCACTTTATGCGTGGAAATCAAGACCAAGAAGGTAATAAAGCACCTAGGCATCTGATTTGACTCGAAGCTGAGCTTGAGACACAATTTCCCGGTGCCAGCGGAAAAGGCAGGCATGGTAATTCCCTACCTAAGCCGCTTGATGAGAAGTCCAGGAGGGCCGAGAGAAGCAAGAACAAGGATCATAATGTGCACCGCCTTGTCAATCCTTCTGTATGGTGTTCCAGTATGGACTGACGCAGTGAAAATACCCTACAGAAGGAGAGAGATCGTAACGATCTAACGAAAAGCTTCGCAGAAATGTCTTAGCGCGTTCAACACCAATCAAACTTCTTCCTGAGGAGAGAGCTTGGTGTTCAGAGCAAAGAAGAAGACAACGACCGATCATTAGGCTATAAGTTAAGAAAAAAGATTAAGATTTGCTAAACCTGCATTTATTTGAAAATTTTAAGAAACTTGAAAATTCATTATGAATGAGTACGCAATTTTTGTAAGTCCCTAAAATTACGTAAATGTTCACTAGGATTTTTATCTATATGAAAGTTTCCGCAGTTCAATGAAAACTCGAAGTCTGGATGTCCCAATAACTCATCCACAAACAAATTTTCTGATAAAACTTTAGAATCGTATTGAAACTCGGAATGGTGAGCAAAAGGCTGTTACCGATTTATACGAGAAGAATGAAAAATGTAGTCGAAGTTCCTTCTTTCTTCAAGGAGCTCACGCATGAAAATTATTCTATACTTAATTGTTTTTTGACGATTGCCTTCACGGCTCTGCTCGGAATTCAAGGTCAATCCCCCTGATGACGTAAGAAATACCGGAGGTGAGCACAATTTATCACATTTTCATCTAGATTTCCGAGCGACAAAAAATGTTTAATAGTTTCCCGGCCTGAAAGCATAACCATGTTTCTAAGAAGTTAGAACAGGGCTACAAAATGGAAAAATAAATTTTTTGAGTCGAACTTGTTATTCACTGATAGACTAAGTCAAAGCAGTCCGAGCTTCAAGGAGTGCTCAAATCTCTTGAAGGGGTGCATTGCCTTGATGACACTACCCCAAAGTGAAACTGATTTGAGTCCGCATCGTCAATTGATAGTCAGACTAAGGCTGAGAACGCATAGCAGAAACCATAAAAGCATTTTCTCGATCAACTTTATGATTATGAACCCATAATCGCGAACTTTCAGTTTTCTCGACAAACGAAAACGCGTAAGAATGAATAGAAATTATACCAAAAGTAAAATAAAAATAAATAGGTGGGCTCAGTGTAGTTACCCAGTGGCATTTCCTTAACTTTTCTTCATTTGTTTCATGTTTGCGTGCCTGTATACAGTATACTAAGTATTACGAGCGCGTATTACACTATTTATTATGCCATCGCACTGCATTATCTCACCGTAACAGCCTAATTTGCATAGTAGCCGATTAACGCGAATTAATATTCAGTTACATTTTACGACAATCAATTTAGGATTTCGTTTTACAGCCTAAAGGTTACGCGATACGCGAAACGTAAAAATGTAGGAATTATAATAATCTGAAAAATTGATAAGGCTGTGTAGAGGAAGCGGACTTCCTTTATAATCTTTCACGTGTCGCTAAACTCCAAAAAAAAACCTTAATGCAATTCGTTTTACATGCTCGCTGTACAGATGAAGCGCGATAGGCTACCGGTGTACAGTATACATACACTGTGTATCGTATACAAGTATTTTTGCCTTCGATAAATCATTCGAACCGTACAAATTTTCACTGCTCATCAGGTTAAAATTACGTTCATCGACGTATATTATGGATGTGGGTTCATCGTAAGTTGACTACAGAAATACATGTAGCCATGACTCTGTGAACGTGTGGTTAAGAAGAGAAAGAATTTCTGAAATAATCCATTCGCAGTATCACCTGGAATAGTTTAGTGAATGCTCATCGTCTCGATCTTGGTTTCGTATACCATTTTCATTGAGTAATAAAATAGACTAATACATCACACTGAAAAAGGTCACGGTCATTGATGACGTCACAATGATCCATCGTGGTCACGGTCACAAACGTTTTCTGGGGCCCCTCTCCCAGAAAAAACACGTTCAAGAAAGAAAAAGAAAGAAAAATAGGGGATAATTTGGAGAAGAGGTGCGGAAGAAGGGTGGGTGCGAGGCCGGTTTCCGTTGAGAAAAACGTGTGACTTGAACAAATTTCAAATTTCAAGCTATGGGAGAGGGACTTCGAAAAATTGCGATCTTCGAGCCATATACGATCAGAATAAAAATTGAAAAATTCACCTTTAAAATTGGTTTCATACTTGCCTCAACGAAAGGAGTCGATGAAAGAAGCTCCACGACCAGCGATGTGAGCAAGTCTAGGACAATCTACATCTAGTTGGGTTTAATTACAGTATGAAAATAAGATGATCAGTAGGTATATGAAAGCAGACTGTTTTAAGGATGAGTCCCAGGACCACCCTGAGGGAGGAAATTTGGATAGTGTCTAGCAAAGAGAGGACCGATTTATTGGCTAGCTTAAAGATCGGAGCTCCATAATTTAGCCGCGAGCAAATGAGGCTCTTGTAAAGATGAAGACGAATTTTTCTGTTGCAACTTTTGGAATGGTAGAATATTGAGCGGGATTTGGTATTTTATACGCTTACAAGACTGGAGCTTATCGTGCGAAAGGCGTCACGAGAAGCCGTCAAAGTTTTCTGACGATCTTTCCGACTTTGTGGCAGTTTTTCGAGAGCTTTTTGACTGGCAGTACTCCTGGTAAATTAGTCGTGGTTTCCGTTACTTTAGGGACGGGGAAATTTTGACTTGCACAACTATCCTTAGCTTTCATTGCTAGATCTAACATGACATCTAGATAAGCCTAACATATTATAGTGTACTCGGTGCATCATATACTGTATGCCAGGCCAACTAGTCTCATATATTTTTGTACGAGGCCTGAGACGTACAGTATATTGGACTTCTACTAGACCAGTCTGTTAACAATTTAGCTTCTGGCTGAACTTTTGTTTCTAATAATTTTCAACAGGGAACCGAGGAGTTTTTGATATAAACGTCCACCGTTCGGTTGGCCAGCAACCTCACAGTTTTTCCAAGTCTCCCTCCTATCCTGCATTCCTCGTTCAACTTCGTTAAGGGAGCCGTCATTCTTCCGAGTCCCTCGTTTCGCTTTACGGCGCCCGGCGCCTAGTGTCCGTCATTCTTCTTCAATTCACTCCCCACCACTGCTGCCGGATGATGATTTGAAAAATCCGTAACTGATATTCTTTCTAAGACCTAAAAACGGATTCTACGGACTTTTACCTATTTAACCAAAGCGATCAAGAGAAACGTATCTCTCATACCAGTGACTGAAGTACTTTTCCCTTGACCGATTCAACGTGCGGTATTAGCTTACAACGACCAAGAGAAAATTATCTCTCATATGAGTGACTTGGGTACTTTTTTCTTGAGCACAAGTGATCCGTATTTTACGCAAAATCCGTATTTTTCTTTCAAGGACCGAAAATCCGTGGAAGTGGCAGCCCTGCCTCCCCCCCCCGATAAAACTTGTGCTCTGTTAAAAGAAAGGAGTGTTGATGACGTCATCAAATAATGACGTCACAGATGTTGATGACCTCTCAGGCAAATTCAAACTAATGACGTCACGGTCCCAGATGGTGACGGCATCACAAGCTTGATGACGTCACAAGCAGACACAACAGATATTGATGACGTCACAGAGAGGTTTTGTCTTTACTGTGCTCTTATCCAATATCGAAAGTTTGCAAGTTTGGGACTGGGTTTCCCCTTCTGACATGTTTCGAAGATCGCGTGCGTGCGTACGTTCGGCCAAAAACCCTTATTGATACTAGGCTAAAGCCTTCATTATGCTAGGCCTGAATCAGGCTCCCAAGTTGATATTTCCCTCCCCCCTATACTTTGCGAGAATTCCTTGATTTGATCCAGAATGGTTAGGACTTTCACATAAAAATATTTCGTGTTACTTGACCTCCTACCCATTCGTTTTTGTTGCATTTGCAGCGCCACCTACCCACCATGGTATAGTTGGTGTGGGTTGCGTATATGAATTGATTTTATTTCCTCCAGTATCGGAATCGACCCTTTCGGGTATGACTCCAATATAAGAAGAATCTCCTCGGCTAACTTCCTCCTCTTCAGCTTTGAGTCAAATCAGATACCCAGGTACTTTGATTTCCATGCGAACGGTGGGTAGACTGAACTATCGACGGGTTGTGAATAAAATGGCCTCCGTCTTACGCACTGCAAGTTCTGGTCTGGGCCAACTCGAACCAACGCATCTCTGCCTCAAGGACCCGGATTACCTTGCTCTTCACCGCTACTGTCGTATCGGCAGTGTGTACTACAAGTGTATCATCAGCTTAGTAGATGAGCTTAAAACCAAGTGGCAGCTTGACCTTGAAAGTCCCGTCAATTACAACGACAGCTTGACAGCTAAGATAGCTGCTGATCATCCTCAGCAGGTATGCGAGCACTTATGCGCCCATGAGGGCTTCCTATATTCTCTCCCAGGAATCGAGTTGAACGCATTCTTCATGTTGAGGCTGACGGCTGCGCAAAATTGACGCGTAGCTATTGCTGACTCGACTATTCTCTTTAGCCTGATTCCACCTTCTGATGTGCAGCGTCCAGTTTGAAAACCGTACTAGCTACTAGAGATCATATCACTTCCCCTTGGATAGTTCTTGAATCGATTGGCTAAATATTTGCTCAAGTTGTTTAGCAGGTGAAGTGGGCGCTAGGAGGATGGCATTTTAAACGCACTAAATGTACCTCTTGACGTAACCATAGGTATTAGTACGAACAAAACAAGACAGTGAAAACGAAGCGAAGAAATCGTCGAATATCGATTGAAAACTATAATTCTATCTGCAGCGGATAGAGAAAATAAAAACTTTTAAGCAGAACAAAATAATTTTATATTTTCTTTTGGCCACTTTCGTATCCGACCATACAGAGCTTTATTGACCGTTGGCGAGAGCGTCTAAGTTCTAAAGCTCCCGAGGGAGCCTCGAACTTGGAATGATATAATAAGAAAAGCGTCTGCATGTCTGATATCCTGCACCCGGAGCGTATTAACGAAAACAATTATCGACACGAACGTGAAAGACATCCACCTGGTGAAACTTTCCGTCCGTTACGAAGTTCTATAATTTCGCTATATTATCATAACCATAAAAGTTGCAGACAGTTCGAGCAGCATTCTTATTTAAACGCGAAAGAAAAAACCATTCCTTAGAGAGGACCTCACGTTCAAAAATTATGCTGCACGAGTACCAGATTATACGCTCACTGCTAACGAAAAAGATGAAAGTTTTCTCCAAAATCACGACAGCGTAAAATGGATTTACATGCGGAAGAGGTACGCAGCTGTGGCTTCAATTTCAACGAACTTCTTTCGAATAATAAATTGACCTTTGGAAAGAAACAACATTTCTGTAATTATGCTTCGATATAGGAAATTACTTCTTTTTTCTTCCCTTCTTTTCTTTTCTTTTTTTTTTTTTCCTCCTTTCCTTTCTTTAACAGCGAATAAGTTATACCAGGATCAAAAGAGAAGACGAAGGTTGTGTACGGCATTAATGGTAATGAGACGTTCAATACGAACTTATACTGTATGTTTTCATGCGATTGAACTCAAAGATAACGTGCACCGTGCACAAAGTTCATCTTTATCAGATAGACGCATTTATATAGCGGAATATCCGAACACAACTACTGTGTACCGCGAATGTCCGAAAATATCAAAGTAATTTATTGTTTATTCGAGCACGCGTCCGCACAGCGTTTCCTCGGTGGTCAAAGAAAATTCTGAAATTAATTGAAGCGTAAAACAGTTTTTGGTCATATTCGTGTACAAAAGAATGTACAAAAATAACGTAAGCACGAGGGAGAGAATGGATTATTCAAAATTAAACTCGTGCGAAGACGAGGAAATACCGGTTGGTATCAGACGAGCACTCGAATAGGTAAGTTGAAAAGTCTATTTTATGATCCGAGTCGAATTGGGATTCAAAGTTGAAATTCAGACTTGTATTTTAGTTATTTCGGAGGGATAAGGGGTGGGCAGGATGCAAAAAAGTGTCTTTCTCAAAAAAGTAGGATTAATTTCTGTGAGTGCTTTGCACCTTTATTTGTGAGTTCTTATCTGAATATTGCCTTCTTCCGAAGTGTATCGTTCTCAATGAAAAGCTCTGCTGTAGCTCATCACTCCGGTACTGTATCAGTAGGGTTAGCTTTGGTAGATTCGAGGAAAAGCGATTTGAAGGATTTTAGAGTCATCAGCATCCTCGTGTAGAGACCATAAAGAAAAGCTCGCCGTTGCAGTAATGTTTTACTGATTCTCATCTCAGAACCCCGTGGCGTAGGTATCAAGAAAGCAAAAGTTACCAGATTCTAAACAGATCATGATTTCGTAGGATTTTGGATTCTTTGAAAGTGGTGATATTGGTTTTCTTTTCACCCATCATCATAAACTTATCAACATCTGAGGAAAATGAGGAAGCTGAAAAAACTATTTGAGCTCCATATTTCTCTAATACGAACATAGCACTCTACTTCTTTCTGTTGTTCCTCCGACACCGGAGTTGAAAATACGAGTACAAGAGAATTCATCGAAAAGAATATCTCGCTTGGGAAACATATGAAAGGCTGAAGGATAGGCAACTTATTTGACGCTCATGCTATCATCAACTTCTCGTTCTGTTTTTTTTCTTTGCTGCGCTGTTGAAAATGATACGATTCTTTTTCAATGTTACAAGGCACCGGTGTGCTGAAAATATCTAGAAGCAGCCTCCAACAATTTTCTTGGCGGACGAGGGTAAGTTCGGGAGTACAATTTTACCTTGAATTTGACTACTCAATTCCATCAAAATTTTTCGAACACGTTGACGTTGAAGTTTCGAACTTGAAGTTCTCATTTATTCATGGCAAAAAAAGGATTCGTAATTGTAAGTAGGTTTCTGCCCGATATTCTCTTCAATTAGACTCTTGACGCATGAATTATGAAAATATCAATGTAATTTTTTTCGCAACGGAAATATGGAAGTAAAGCTCGTTAACACTTTGGACGCGTGCTTAGATAGCCTTCAGGTTTCATTTTCTCACTTGATAATTTCCACTTTGACCGTCATTAAAAGATTAGACAAGAAATACGCGCCGGCTTTCCCAAGATAAGCCCCAGTCTTATAAGCGTATAAAATACCAAATCCCGCTCATTAATTTACCCCCTTTTAAAGGTTGCAACAGAAAACTTCGTCTTCATCTTTACAAGAGCCTCATTTGCTCGCGGCTAGATTATGGAGCTCCGATCTATAAGCTAGCCAATAAATCGGTCCTCTCTTTGCTAGACACCATCCAAATTTCCTCCCTCAGGGTGGTCCTGGGGCTTATCCTCAGTATATGAGCCTCTTCTTTCTAACTTCTTATAAATTGTCTCTCAATTCTCTCATCTACCCATTTTTAATTCCTATTTCAATCCAAACAACAAGCTTCCTCCGGCCCTTAGAAAGGAACAACACTCTCACAATGGACCTCTCACAGTTAAACTCCTTCGACCTATTTGAATGTCGTCTTCACCTTGGGCCCTCATCCAGCCCACCATCTGTTTGAATCTCATAGAAATTCCCGAACTAAACAACTGTACCTTCAACACCCACGTAAAAAACCTGATAGAAGAATATCCTGATCACTAGAGAAAGGATTTTTCGGCATTTATGATAACATTTTCGGCACTAAAAATTCAGTCTTCGGCTTTATTCGGCATTAACGAAAAAAGTACCATTTTTTTGTTTATTTGAGTACATTTAACGCTGAAAATTATGCATTTCTTTGCTGAAATTCGGCAAAAACGGTAGTTTCGGCATTTATGTTTTCAATTTTCGGCATTTTGCCGAAAAATCCTTTCTCTACTGATCACTCTCCTCTTTGTCCCATTGATGGCTAAAAAACTAGAATTTCTTCTAATATTGAAGTCATTCCCGAAAGGCTCGTTTCCAATGTTGGAATACGCAACCCGCACTAACTATACCTTTTCAATAGTTATACCATGGTGGGCAGGTGGCGCTGCACAAGCAACAAAAGCGAATGGGTCGGAAGTCGAGTAACAGGAGACATTATCTTCATGTAAAAGCCCGTTCTTGATGTGGTTTAATAAGCTAACCATCGCAAAATTTGAGGGAGAGGGAGAGAAATATTGACTCAGATTTGAACTCGCAAATTTCCGAAAGATGGCAAAGGTGCTGCTACCGGTGAAGATATTGAATAATTTTCCTTCGTTCCCATTTTAGATCTAGTACATATACTGGGTATGGACCTTTGTTAGTATAGGCCATGGTCGGGGGGCGAACGAGCGAAGGCTTAGCATCATGAAAGCTTAGCTTACCTTCTTAATCTCGTATAGGTCTGGTATAAATATACATTAGCCTATATAATTAAGGTTATACCTACTACAGCAGCCTGATTCAGACCTAGCATAATGAAGGCTTTAGCCTAGTATACCCATGAGGGTTTTTCACCAAACGTATGGACGGATGCAAATTTCGAAATCAAGGTATAGAAGTCAGAGCAAAGACATGAAACATGTCAGAGGAGGAAACCCAGTCCCAAACTTGCAAATTTTCGATAACGGATAAGGGCACAGCAAGGACAACACCTCTCTGTGACGTCATCAATATCTGGTGTGTTTGCTTGTGACGTCATCAAGCTTGTGATGGCATCACCTTTTGAGACCGTGACGTCATCAGTTTAAATTTGCCTGTGAGGTCATCAACACCTGTGACGTCATTATTTGATGACGTCATCAACACTCCTTTTTTTAAAGGGAACATATTTTATTGGAGAAGGAGGAGGGGAGGTGTTACCAGATCTATGGATTTTTGGTCCTTGAAAAAACAAATACAAATTTTTCGTTAAATACGAATCGCTTGGTCTCAAGAGAAAAGTACCTCAATCACTCTTATGAGAGATACTTTTCTCTTGGTCGTTATAAGTAATACCGCACTCTGAATCGATCAAGGGAAAAGTATCTAAGTCACGTGGATGAGAGATAGGTTTCTCCTGATCGCTATCGTTAAATTAGTAGAAGTTTGTAAAAATCTGTCTTCAGATGTGAGAAAAAATAGCGGATACGGATTTTTCAAATTAGCTTGTGATGCCATCACCATTTGTGACCGTGACGTCATAAATTTAAGGTCATCAACATCTGTGACATCATTGTTTGGTGACGTCATCAACACTCCTTTCTTTTAACAGGGAACATATTTTATTTGGGGTGGGGGGGGGGGGAGGGCAAGGGCTGCCAGATCTACGGATTTTCGGTCCTTGAAAAAAAAACACGGATTTTTCTACGGATTTTGCGTAAAATATGGATGACTCATGCTCAAGAGAGAAGTACCTTAGTCACTCTTATGAGAGACACTTTTCTTCTGGTCTTCACAAGCTGATACCGCATATTGAATCGATCAAGGGAAAAGTACCTTTGTCACTTGTATGAAAGATACGTTTCTCTTGATCGCTATTGGTAAATCAGCGAAGAATCCGTTTTTAGAAAAAAAAGTGGATAGGGATTTTTTAAATCATTATCTGGCAGCAGTTGGAGGAACTAAATTGAAGAAGAATGACGGACGCCGGGCGCCGTAAGGCGAAACGAGGGACTTGGTAAAATGACGGCTTCCTTAACGAAATTAAACGAGGAATGCAGGGAACCTGTTCAATGGGTTGAATAGGTTTTGGTATAGAGATTTATTTCTAATAGAAATCTAAAGATTCTCAATTCTTCTTGAGTCCCTTATATCAAGGTGTATGCACTAGTAGCTTGAATATAAAAACTTTTCTAAATTCTTCTCCTATCATACATAGCTGGGAAGTAAAACTTTCTCCAAGCCCAATCCGAGCTAAATATAATACACTTGAACCATTTTCACAAATAATGGTGGACTTGGACCATTTTCGTTTGACAGTGTGGCGCACAACGCACGGCAAACTTTCAACATGGAACCTGTTCTATCGAGAGGTTCCTCGGAAAAAACGTCCGCCGCGCTGTCCAGCCAGCTGGCAAAGCTCGGAAATTTTTCTAGTCCTCCTCTTGTTATATATAGCCCAAGGGTTGGTCAAATATCCCATTCAAGTGATTAGACAAGCAATGCTTCATACACTAATTGGTTTAGCCCTTTCAATGAGCCAGAAGTGTAACGCTTCAAGTACCCTAGGACTCAGAGTGGCCTTCTAGATTTCTATCATATATAGTTCAGAGGTACCTCATAAAACAGATTCCTTGCCTTCTCCCGTTCAACTCCGTTGAGAAACTCGTAAGTTTCCGAACCCCCCCCCCCCCCCCCATAGAACATGCTAAAGTCCAATCAAGCTAGTTTAGGCTTAGCTTAAATCTAGACTACAGCTGGTATAGCCTTACTGTATGCTAGGACTGAGAAACTCTAACTAGGCCTCGCAGGTTGAGGGTTTGAGATTCCGAGTCAATCAATGAGGGGTAGGGGAAGGAGGTTCAGCCTCGTGGATTCCCAATCGTGATCTGGGGTACCGGTAAAAACATTGAAAATGATCTGTGCTCTGTGGATAAACTGAACCAGGGCATTTCAAAGGAGAAAAATCATCAAAAACTGAGTTTGCGCGGATACTCAGAGGATGTAAATTCCTCAATCACGAGGAAACTCTTCATTCTTATACTCAAAACGAGGAATTCGATCGACTTGGTATACGGTAACCTTCACAACTAACGATCTTCCAATTCACCGTTTTTGCATTTCCTGACGAATAGATGCTCTTTCGCAAAACTTAAACCATATACATTCATGTTTTATAGTCACAATCGCGCTACCCCGTAGGTCTTATTTCTAATTTCAACGCAGCGCCAAGAAGCTCACAATAAATCAACTTTCTTTTTAACCTGACAAAATAAGTCGCAATTAAAATTTTCATTCGCTCGTGTTTCTAAAATCATAAGTGACCTGGCGAGATAACTTTGTGAGGTTGACTCGGCGCGTCCAAAGAAGTGTAGATCGTAAAGCAATAATTACCTACCATTCAATTAGCCTCTATTGAAGTAGAAGAAGAAAAAAAACAACCCACCCTCAAAGCGAGAGTTATACGGAGCAAGAATTTTTCCTTGTCTCAGCAGTTGGTAAGCGGAAGTTATATACAGTAGGTGTAGCAGTAAAAATATCACAGCCAAGTCTAGAGTGGTAATAATTGAACTGACATTCCTGTATCCATTCTCAGAACGAAAGGGAAAGAGAGAGAAAAAAAAGGCTGCTGTATAAAACGAAGACGACGACGACGACTAATGAAAGTCGTTTTAAAAGTCTCTCATTTGACGCCGAGATAGCTGTTATAATTTGTACGAGTACCTTTCCACAGGAGACCACATTTTCGAGCGGTCCATTTTTTTTTCTTCTTTCTACCAAATCTCGCACCATAATGTGCTCATACGTGTATGTAGAAGGTATACAGCTGTAGGCGACGAGCAATAAATAAATAAAAACAATTATTTAACTGTTTGGAGAAGAAACCCCGAAAAACGTACATGCCTGCACTCTGAAATGTTCAACTTCCCTCTCGATACGTTCGCAGCATCATCCCCGTTCTCGTACCGGTTCCCAAAACATTTTCTGAATCTTTTTACACTTCGCTGTATTATATCGATGATGCGGAGGCACGACTATAGAAAAATTTTGTTCACAAGGATTGTTTTACATTATCGGCCCTGCATTATTAAATTACCGGTATTATTCGAGTACGTGTTGCATTCATTCCGCTCGCTGCGGAAAAATCGAGAACTGTCAATTATCAAAGCTAAGGATCTATACACGGATACTCGAGTGTGCGTGTGGAAATTCTAAACTGGCAACGTATCGAATTACCGTGTTGATGAAGAAGAAAATCGTTTTCGTAATGAAAGTTCGATGATTATTATTAAAGGAGACAATGCTGCGGGTTTCCTTCCAGCCAGACTGCGATGCAGGCGGCTAGACAAAATTGTAAACCACTCTACGCTATAAATCACCCGATAATTAGACGTTGTCTGCCGATCAAAATAATCGAAATCCATCAACTTTATAGCAACAATTTTTACTGCACAGTAGTAAATACCCTCTTCGCTAATTATTTATTTTTTTCCCGATCGTCGGCTCGTAAATTACGAACAAATTTGTTGCTTGCCCTCAGTGTAAAAGTTCATTTCATTACTATATGTACTTCTGGACTGTTCGAATTCATTTAATTGCACATACGGACACGCTTTTTAATGCGCGCTCTCGTTGACGTCTTATAAAAAAGCTAATATTATGATAATAGATTTCAGGAAAATAGTTTCTCTCTCTGTTATCACTTATCTATAGCAACGGATCGAGCGTGTTGGAGAAGGAAAATTCATACATTAAGATATAGTAGCTAACACGATGACGTTGATGAATTGGTCGCACGGATCGGACGGTTTTTGTGTACGTACACCGGGGAAAAAACGAAAAAGCGGAAAAATAAAAACAGCTCTATATATACCCTTCTATATTAGTTGCTTTAGGAGAGGACAAAAAAACGAGGGATGAAATTGCAGTGAATTTGCCGATACAGTGAAGCTGATAGAACATCATCCGTATTTTTATTGTCCTCGTATAGACAGCTCCACTGACTGGAATTCAGCTCATCCCACATTATTGTTCGTGTTCACACTTCTTATTGATTCGGAGGGCGAAAATTTCGAGGGAATAACTTAGCAGACGTATAGAAATGCGAGTCGTGGAAATAACGTAATTTATTGTAAAGATATCATCACTTAACCCGTATTTGAATTACCGCTTTTAATGTGGATTTGGAACGTGTTTCAAAATTTTGTTGCTCTCTCAAGAATTGCGTTTTGGTTGTTCACAGATCTTAATATCAAATGACTTCTCAAAGGACGGTGAGAACAAGTTGAGAACAAGTAGGGGCAGGGATTTTGGTCGTCTGTCGTCAGCCTAATGATGTTGGAGCCCCTCATCACCTTCATATCGTAACGTTCTGCGGCAAAGCCACAAGCAGCAAGCTTGCACGTACCACAAAACTTTGAGTTATGACGGACGCTACTAGAAAGCGCACCTGTAATTGCCGAACATTCCTGAAATGCAGAGCTCAAGTAATCAATTTTGCATAACTCATTTGCCGTTCTAGAAGATTACTCGAAGCATCCGGAAATAGGAGGAAGACTATAAATAGCCGGCAGTAACCTCCAAGGAGGGTTCAGTTGGAATAATAAAGCGATAAAGTCAACTTGCTCTCGTGTTCTTTAACGCGATTGTTTAGTGATTGACGGTTTATTTTACAGTTAACGTGCTCTTGTGTTTCTTAACGCAAACACCTTGTGATTAACTGTGTGTTTACAGTTCCTTAGACTGTGTAGTGTATTTGCGGTACCAGTAATGAAGTTTGGTTTTTACAATTGTCCTTTGTTATTGGCATTGGCGGAAACTTGGTGACTGGTAGAACGTCACAATATGAAGCCTTTATGTACAATACTCGTCTCGCTGAAAGAATTTGGAGTGATAGAAGACATAAGTAGCCAAGAGTCATAGCACCTCTGCTTATCAAATTAGAGACTCCAACACCATATGCACTCCAACATGTCACCTTTGAGTTACTTTAAAAGCGGTCCAGGAATTTGCATGTTGAAGTTTCAAGTCTTGCCACCAAGAATTGGGCGTGGGGGAAAGCGGAATGCCCAAGATTCAAGTCGTCGAATCTCCTAATTAAAAAATGAACGACCAGTCTGCCATTCTTCTCTGATGGCGGGCTGTCCAAGGGAAGGAATGTAAGAATGCGCGCGTTCTAGTCTAGCGTTGCACTAAACTTGCTGATGGAGTTTTCAGCTCTTAATAGGCAGACATACGCTATTAATGCCCTTGTAGCATTGGTATTGTATATCGATTTAGTCGTGAACACAAAAGACTATGAGCTCAACTTTGTTAATGGTATGGGAAGAAGTTCGCATTACAAATCACAAAGCCATCACGCCACCAAGAGTTGGGTATTGGAGATACCGGAATTTTTGAGAGTCAAGTCGTTGACTCAGAGGTAAATGATTCGTCTGGCATCTGCTGCTTTGTAACTCTTGAGGGAAAATGGAGAAATGAGATCTTGCGCGTTATAGCGTTGCGTTAAACTCGCAGATGGAGTTCTTAGCAGCAAGAAGTATTATTAGCCGAGCTTCATAGGAATAAGGTCATAGCAACTCACCTCTGAATTACTAACTGAAACAGCGGCATAGGAGCAGGATTGCCTCTTGAACCTCTAGAACTGAATCTCACATATTTTTCCTACTTTTCAAGTTTTTATTGCAATTAAATTCACGTGATTACCAATAATAATTCATTCTATGTACACATACTTCCACTACACAGATAGCTTGAGGAGGAAAAATTTTTAATAAGTTTTTAAATTGGGTCAAGGTCGTTTATGACGTACTAAGCTCTGCACCCTCTGTGTACTGTACATGTATAGCTCTGAGGTGAAAATTCCCTCCAGTTATTAAATTATGTCAAGGTCATTGGTGACATTATACTACGCTTTGCGCTCTTTGTATAATTATGTAGCTTCAAATTGATGAGTTTTCATAGCTCTTAAACTAGTTCAAGTTCATTGATGACGTCCTCCGCGCCTCGGTATAGGTAGCTCCAGGGTGAAAAATAAGTCATCGAAGACGTACTCTACACTCTTCAAGAGGAAAAGTTCTTAAATTAGATCAAGATTGTAGACAATGTCATACTAAACTTCACGCTCATTATATAGCTACATGATGAAAGATTTTCCGAAGTTTTTAAATTAGGTCAAGGTCATTGATGATGTCTTACTAAGCTTTGCGCCCTCAGTATGTATGTATAGCTCCATAATTAAAATTTTTCCCAAGTTCCTAAAGTAGGTCAAGGTTATTGATGACATCATACTCGGCTTTGCGCCCTCTGTAAGCATGTATAGCTCCAGGGTGCAAAATTCTCTTCAGTTCTCAAATTAGTTCAAGGTCATTGACGATGTCTTACTAAGCTTTGCACCCAAAACCTGTTTGTATAGCTCCAGAATTAAAATTTTTGAAGTAGGTCAAGATTATTCATGATGATACATATTCTGCTTTGCGCCCTCTATAAGCATGTATAGCTCCAGGGTGCAATATTTTCTCAAGTTCTCAAATCAGTTCAAGGTCATTGATGATGTCTTACTGAGCTTTGCGCCCTCAACCTGTTTGTATAGCTCCAGAATTGAAATTTTTTCAAGTTCCTAAAGTAGGTCAAGGTTATTCATGTTATATACATATTCGGCTTCGCGCCCATCGTAAGCATGTATAGCTCCCGGATGCAAAATTTTCTCAAAATCTCAAATTAGTTCAAGGTCATTGATGATGTCTTACTAAGCTTTGCGCCCTCAGTATGTTTGTATAGCTCCAGAATTCAAGTTTTTTTTTTCAAGTTCTCAAATTAGTTCAAGGTCATTGATGGCATCACCCTAAGCTCCATGCCCTCTGAGTGAGACCAAAAAATGTTACCACATGGAAGTTTGCGCAAAATTCATTTCAACGCAAGAATGTCTTTTTCGAACCTACAAAAATTTTCTGGTATCTCAATCTGACCTTCAATTAGCGCTCCTATCCAACTTTCTCAGACTCTTATGAGCCGAGTTATGGACCATAATAAGTCAAAAGTTGACCAATTTGACCAAATTCTGAAAAATTAATAATTGCTCCAACTTACTTTCTTTACTTGATTTGAAAGTAAGATTTAACGCTGATTCCAAAAAAAAACAAAAAAAAAAAACTGAATAACTCTTTTGTAGCTTGAAAGGGCGAAGGGGGAGAGGGGGAACTTTCAATTTCTTATTTTGGAAATCTTGGAAAATCGGTCGATTTTTAGTACATTTTTAGTCCATAACTCGACTAGGAAAAGTGACTGAAAGTTGGGAAGGGGTACAAATTCAAGATAACATTGAAACTTAAATTTTGTAGATTTAAAGTATACGTTGATGTTTTCCGTTTTTGAGCCACAGCCGGTTCAGCGCAAACGCCCTTTCAACTTACACCATCTGTTGGCCTCACCCGGAATGTGTACAGCTCTGAGGTGAAAAATTTTCTAAAATTCTTAATTTAGTACAAGGTGATTGATGACGTCATACGAAGCTTCGCACCCTCGGTATATACGTGTGTAGCTCCAGTTTTTGAATTAGGTCAAGGTCATTGATGATGCTATACTAAGTTTTGTCGCCTCTCTTCACATGTAGAGCTTCAAGGTGGAAAATTTTGTCAAGTTTTAAATAGGTCAAGATGATTGATGATGTCATACTAAGCTTTGCGCCAAGAGTACTTGTAAACATGCATATTCTTGCATGCTGGCACTCGGATACAAACGAGTAGTTGGAGCTCTTATAAGAAGGTGATAATGATATCTAAGCGCCAGCTGATTTCTCTATTTTTAGTTTCCAGGTCGACAAAACGGATGCGCTCACATGTAAACGATCACCAGATTCTCACATGTACGGCTCCAGGGTGAAGAACTTTTTTAATTACGTCAAAGTCATTAATGGCGCTATAGCGATAAATCGCTGCCGAAAATTAGGTCACGAAAATCATGGCGGTTTTCTAAATAGTGTTACCAGTCAGGTAAACATGAATGTATGAGGATTCGTATAGTGTTCACATTGATACTTAGTAAGATTGAGGAGAATCCAGCACGGAATTCAATTGTTCTCCTTGAGAAGGAACAGAAATTTGTACATTACGATTGTTCTATAATTTCTTGATTAGCATTCTACAACATCCAAGGTGTCGAAAGGCGCTTTCAAAGTCTAGTCTCACCTTCATTGCCATAATCATCAATTGGATTGAGAGAATGCGGTATGTTCGAATCTTCTTCCTCATTTGAAACCGGTAGATAACTTCTCTCCAATTGTCGCTAGGAAAATTTTAGAAAGAAGGGAAAGGGGGTCCAATCACTATTCTTCCTTTTCGACGATGGAGAAGCTTTTTTTCGGGTGTCCAAAAAGATAAAAGGAGAAATTTATGAAAAATGTGAAATTTTATCTCCAGCTTCCTTTGACATACGAAAGAAATGAAAAGAGTCATTTCTTCCCTCAGTGACAATTTCTCCACAACTCGCTAAAGCAGTACTCAAGACTTCGAAGTAACATTATCATGATGATAATATGTACGGATGTCTAAGTCATTTTACAGCCTACGTTGAATATTGGGTCATAATAATACGTGAGATGAGCCTGAGGATGGTGAAGAAGAATTGCTTCCAAAAGAAAAATTGAATATGTTCTTTCTCTTGAGTTTGTAGATTGATTCAATTGGTTCAAAATATCTCAATTGTCAGTTTCCAAGTCGAAAAAAAAACAACGTTGGTACTGAATGCGCTCGCAGTTTTTACCCTCTACTCAAGCTTACTTATACGTTCTATGCGACCCTCTCCGAGTCTCTCAGCTAGAATTAAAAGTTCATTAATATTTTTGTCACTAATAGCGCTCGTATATCACGCTACCCCTTTTGAAGTCTTTAGCTAGTAGGTATTTGCAAACGACTCGACAGTTGTTTTACAGAACCAGCCACAAAAAATCACGCCAGAGTTTTTCGAATTGAAAGTCCCGTTTGTTTTTATACACGGGAAAGAAGCGTCTTTTCGAAACGTTTCAACAATATTAGTTCGGGTCGAAAGGATGAAAAGTGTAAATTTTTTTCGTTCCAACCGGCAACATCTGGTAGCACTTGATGCGCGGTATAACACGAGTCACGGTAATGTAGTACGAAGATATCATGAAGGAAGAAGACAGAAATCTTTTCGAGTGAAAAGGAAGTGGTAAATATAACGACCTTGAGTACGCCCTTGCCTCGCCTAAATAACAGGTGGTACCTGTGAAAAGAATCTTCCATCTCCTAAACACGTTCTGACAATGACAAGCAACCGAAACCCGATATTACCAAGGGGCTGTGTGTATGCTTTCCTGGCAAAAGAAAACTATTTATTTTAAAAACCGATTCCACCCTCGCGTTTCTCATCGCCACCGCTACACGTCTTATCGAATGACTCGGGAGAAATTTTCTTTCAGCTTCGGTCTCTAGATGAGCTCATTCCTTCTTCGGTAATGGTTTTCGTAAATACGCGCTCCCGATGCTCGACCGAGTCATATAGACATATTTATAAAGCATAATGTACGAGTATAAAAATCAAATATCGTCTTGAGACGTGTATTCTTGTACCCTCTTGTTATTCGGCATTTCAACCGCACACCTTTTAGTGTAAATATTATAATTATTTTCATCGCTCTTCGTTGTAAAAGCGATATAGAGCTTACTGCGTTATCGATCATAATTTGTTACTTTCTAATGTAGGTACAGCCAGAGCAATCTTTCTGGTGGATCGTATGTAGGCCTATTATAGACCTAGCCGGGGACCTACATAAATTTCAGGAATGTGCGTGATTCATAACTCACGCGATAAGCGCGTTATTAGTTTTTTTTTTCTCGGGAATGACTTCGCATAGTATACTGCGGAGACTGATTTTTCATGAGATAACGCGGAAACTGGTCGGGTTGAAACTTCTCCGAATTCGAATTTAGATAACGTGCCAGTAAGGTCTTGTAGGATGAAAAATATACTCGCACGAGAATTATATGATCGTAATGCGGTTGCGACTACTGAAATATAGGCGAAAGAATTGGAGGAAAAGTTTTGCGATACATTTTCACCACGTCTTGTTGAACGATTTTCTGACCATTCCGCAAAAATAAACCATTTATTAGCGAGCATCGGCTGTATTCTTTAAGTTTACTTATACAAATACGCCGCGCTAATAATGAGGTCTTTTAGAACTTTATATCTGCCCAATTCTGTAACGATTGATGAGCTGCCTTCCAAATCTTATGACCTTACTTTAATCTCACGATGGATTTAACCGAGTTTTGAAAGAATGAAGATACAGAAAAGACACAGGTGAAGAAATAATTTGTAGCGACGAACAATGGAAGGAATTCTAGAATGAATTTGTACGACAACAAGATTCTAGTCATAAGAAATTGTTATTGAGCACCGGGATCGTGGTATAGGGGTGAGGCTGAGGGGGGGGGGGGGGGAGAGATTCAGAATGTCGAATGAGCTGTCATGTGGGGTGATGAGTGGATGAGGCGAGCACTTGAAGAGGGGGTCATAGCATCAGGATACCAAAATTGTGTTACAGGGGTGAAACCAAGGGGAGGGGGTGAGGGCGTTGGGAGGCAGGACTTGTGATGCAGGAAGTAGCAGGTGGAGGGTATATTTTGCATAAGGTCAATTTAGGGAAGGAATGGTCCGATGGGAGCCCTTGAGGCACGAAGAAAGGGAGGGATGGAGAGTGGTGGAATAAGGAGGAAAGGGAAATTGGAGGCGTGAGTAGGGTTCAGTAAGCTAAGATTAAGGGTAGGTCTGGATGACAAACGCTTAGCAGCAAATGGCGCGCTGTGTATGGATAACAAAGTCAATGCAGACCAGGGGAAGGGAGGAGGAAATGGGTTCAGGAGTGACTGGTGATTGAAGGAGGATGGGGCCTTGTGGCCAGGGGGAGTGTTGGTGGGGTAAGGGGAAGAGGGAATGAAGAAAGTAGAAACTGGGCTGCCCTTGCCAAAGTTCAGAGCAACCTGCTTGCAATTGGCATGTTGGGTACACAGAAAGGAAGTCAGGTTGTAGCCACATGAGGGTAACTAAGGGGGGAGCTTCCCACTTTCTGAGTACGTTGGCTTACTAGCCAAGGATGGGGGAATAAGCAAAGATGAGGGTGGTAGATACAGTAGGATGAGCAATGAATCCACTTGGCAAGTGGCGCTTATTGTATCGAGAAGGAAGGCTGGAGTTATGGAAGTGTTTGGAGCCTCTACAATCCTGTAGATTGGTACAGCTGGAGAGAGTGGAGGAGCCACTATAGGGAAGAAGATGACCTGGAATGAGAGGCCAAGAACTATGCAAGTGGTGCGCTGCGTACAGGAAAATAAAGGGCTTGGCCAAACTGACCAATTTCTCCTTCTCATCCAAAGGAGAGACCAGGAAATAAATGCAACCACCTAGGTAAAAACCAGCTCTACTGCTCAGCTGGTGCAAAGATCTGGCACTTGCAGTCATTTCTTCAGATGACTCGGCCTTTAGCAGTGAGTGCAATGCCCCCTTGAGTCAGTTGTAATAAGTCTCCACCTAAGGCAACAGACAGTCTTGGCAATTGGGGGAAGTAGTATGGACGCGTGGGTAGGGAACTTCCCATTAGCTAGGGCTGCCCAAATATATCTATCACAGAATGGTTAGTGAATGATTGGTGGTTTTGTAACTCAATCTGCTTGGATATTGACCTACCAACTGAGGGCAGGTGGCCACAGAAGGGGGAGGGGATGAGTTTACAGGCTGGCAAGCTTGGCAGAAGGAAAGAAGAGTTGTCAAGTAAAAGGGCTGAACTGAATCCACCCACCCAAGAGGCTTTTGCCAGATGAGGAGGGTAGGCACTCAATAAGCCAGGCTGAGACCAGAAATAAGAGATGACAGATGACAGACAATAGATGACCAACAACAGATGAGAGACAAGAGACAAGAGACGAGAGACGAGAGACGAGAGACAAGAGACAAGAGACAAGAGGCGAGAGACAAGAGACAAGAGACCAGGGACAAGGGACAAGGGACGAGGGACGAGAGACGAGAGGAGAAGACGAGAAGACAAGAAGACGAGAAGACGAGAAGACGAGAAGACGAGAAGACGAGAAGACGAGAAGACGAGAAGACGAGAAGACGAGAAGACGAGAAGACGAGAAGACGAGAAGACGAGAAGACGAGAAGACGAGAAGACGAGAAGACGAGAAGACGAGAAGATGAGAAGACGAGAAGACGAGAAGACAGAAGACGAGAAGAAGAAAAGAAGAGAAGACGAGAAGACGAGAAGACAAGAAGACAAGAAGAGGAGAAGACAAGAGCATGGAGTAGTGATTGCCAAAATTATCAAAAATTCCAATATTTCATATCCCAGACAAGGCAGACACTTACTACTAATGTTGTCAAAGACTTCTGAACTAAAATGACCTCTGTTACCAAAAACCCAATAGCCCAGAAAAGATATTATTGTTAGAAATACTTACAAAAGACCACCCATTTTATTATTAATTACATGAATCTAAATCATTACAGGTGACAACAAACTCATCTCCAATTTGGCCAGGTTCCTGATACAACATTCATGATGACAATATTGAAATGAAATGAAGTTTATTACCCATCACTAAGCAAGACGCTTGTGTTGATAGGCCGTGAAAATCATAAATACAGCTTCTTATTTTGTATAGATTATTTACAAGATTTTTACTTAATCGGCTATATACAATTATTCGTTCTTAACCTGTGCGCTCTAAAGCATTGTCTGAAATCTGGCAAAAGACAAAAGAGACAGCTGCTATAGATCTACATCCATTACACAACCCAAGAATTGAAATAATATTTTGACACGCTCCGGCCTGGGAATTCTTGAAGTATTTCTCACGTATTTCTTAAGATTAGCACAATTTTTTTGTGTTACATCTATGTTTACTCACTCTGTATTGTTGCAGAAAAAATTGTAGACAGTGGTATTCTAGTATGTTGACTTGTGTGCATTTTGCAAAGATCTGTAGCAAGTAAATGTAGACATAACACTAAAAATGTACAGGCTCTTGGTTGGGGAGCAAGAGTTTTGGGAGACCCGCAACTTATGGCGGAGAATTCAAGATTTTTAGTTTACATAGTACTGTATGTAAATGTATAATTTATTTTCAAAGTAGATTACAATTTATCCCCTCTTGGTTGTAAATACAGGAAAATATACTGGTTTCTATGTGTTTAGCTTCCCTTTTCCTTTTCTCCAAGTCCCAAAGTTACCAGCGTTAAGGGTCAAGAGGGTCACAAATTTTTCCAACTCCCATAGAGGGCTATAGAAGAGCCAAGAATTTTCGAAGTCCCAGAGTTAAGAGTCAAGAAGTTTACAAATTTTTCCAAGTCCTATAGATGGCTGTAGAGGAGTCAGGAATTTTTCCAGTCCGAGCATTACGCTCCCCAGCGTTAGGCCCTCCAGCGTTAGGCATACCGCTCGCGTACGTGGACAAAATTCCTCTGAGAGCCCCCAATAACTAAAGAGATGGCGAGTCTCCCACCAAAAAATTGAACCAATCTCAAGTGACGGAGAAAGGCATCATTTTCAGCATATGAAGTACTCCTAGAATCAATTATTCCTGACCTATATAATTTCAAAAAATTTCAATTTGTTGTGTATTGTCATCCACAATGAAGGACCCCACAAGACATCACTAATCAGTAATCAGAAACACGGCTTTTTTAGCACAAGCCTCATTCAGTTGACACAGCTTCCCAAAATCCACTCTTCATTTTTTGTTCCTGGTTCACTCTTTTGAGAAATCAATTATCCAATAAACTTGACACCATAAAAGATAAACCTACGCCTTGGTCATCTTCAAACAAGAAGTCTAGGGGCAAAGGACCTGTTCTTGCTTGCCTTAAACTGGGGCATATTCGACACATTCCTACTTCTTCACGGGTCACTTCTCCCCTGCCACTGGCTCGTACTGCAACTAAGAACCCTTTTCTATCCATTTCTTCCCCTGCCCTCTTCTTCGAGATCTTCGATCAACTACATTTTACCCTCTACCAAAACTCGAAAAAATAAAATAAAAAGCCTATAACAGCGAGAGAGGTTTTTTGACCATTAAACGTGGATGTTATTTAAAGATGCACGTCGAGCTTTTTGTGCATAATTACGTGAAATTTTGTTTATAGAAGATCATGCTAATGAGTCTACAATTCTTGAAATACTTCTCCTTCGCTTGTACCATCAGTACAGCATCATTTTGCTTAAATTGATTTATAGTGCTTGAAGAGTAAAGGTGAAGTTATTATTAGTGTTTTCGCGAGATTAAATAGTACCCATGGTACTTGGTCCGGTTCTCGATAAAATATTCAGCCTACTGTTGGGGATTGAGATCATACGTGATAAAGGCGACACAATAGTATTCGACCCAATAATTTGAAATGTTTTACGTTCTTTCTCCCTTACTCGGAAAGACACGGCGCATTTTTACGGCGACTATTATCAAAAAAGCTCACGCAGTGGCGTAGGCATAACCGACTTTTCTTGAAGTTTTGAAATTTCATTCATATGAATCTCTCTCAAATAATTCAGCGGAACAAAAATAATAATAAATGGGAATATGAGTCAGGCGAGAATTATAGAATATACGCGGCTATCTATTCAATACCATGGCTTACGCGCAACACGTATCTAATAAAAGTTGACTTTGTCGATCATACAGTTTGTAATGGAAACTTCTCACAGCCAATAGTGATGCATTAGCTTTGCGGACGAAAGAACTCTAATTGAGGACTCTTATACGTACTCATATTTCGAGAATTACTCAACAATTACTCATCCATTAAATATAATAATTACAAAACAATGACTTTGGATACACTTTGACGTAATGCAATAATTATGAAGATGATAAGATGAATATCTTCCGAGAAATAACAGTAAGAAATTAGAAGAAAATTGAGAATTACTCAACTACTCATTCAATCTAAAAAAAAATACGCGTTTGCAGAACTTCGGGTTATATCCAACAACTTCCCCAAAAATTAAGAAAATCCGACCGGTAGTTTTGGAGGAGACCCGCGAACAAGAAAATCGGTAGATCAACGCGAGAAAACCCACCTGGCCGCCTCGCGCAACATACGCGTTTTCTTGATTGTTGCGCGAGGCAGCCAGGTGGGTTTTCTCGCGTTGATCCACATCTTATATATATATAAGGAAACATGAAATTTTAAAATTAGGCTAATAATGATCCAAAACCTTCAAAACGTCGAGAAAGTTCAAAAACCGCTCCCCCTGTTGACTTTGTGTCGGGTGTAATACCTCACTTTTCAAAAATGAAAAGTCGGTAAAACAATCCGACTTAATTAATCCACTCGGTATGCAGGTCGTCGTCGTTGTCGTCATCATCGAATAAGTTATAACGTACACCGTATACGTATACGAGAAGAAAATTCGTTACAATTTGCGGGATTCTCGCGCTCATTGAGATACACTATACAGCACTAGTGCGGCGGATAATACAAATTATTAAGCATCGGCATCGAGACAAGCGAATTCACGTAGCTCATTGTAAATGGCCCGTGATACGATCGTGAATTTTCGAGACAAGTTATATAGAACTTAAAACTGGAAATTTCCGCATTCTGTACGTTGCTGGTTGTCCGTATCGTACCGCGGTTATATACCAACGTTTTACTGTACTAAATTCTGGATAAATTTTCTGTAGAAAACAATGAAAGGCGAAGAGAGCATCTTCGAATCGCGAACAAACTCGTGAATACGACCGCCTACGTGAACGGTATCTATACAGTCGAGTATTTCCAGCCTATATTAACATTTTAATAGACGGAAAATTATTACCTACCTTCGGAGTCGATCGGTATACATATAGCCTACCGTCGTCACCATCGCGTCTTCTTCGAGTTATTTCCTCTTCTCAACCCACATTTTCAAAGCCTGGAGAGAATCTGGTCGTTCTAGAGCGTTGATCACGATTCTTTCTTCTTACCCTCCCTCTCTGTTTAAACTATCGTAAATTCGACGAGAAAACTTTTAACGACTTATGAATCAGAGTACAAGTGTTGAGGACACGACGAAACATACAGACATGAGCACGGGTGACTCATTACAAAGGTGATTAATCTAGGCATATGTATGTATACGGTATATTATTCGTCCTCTTTAACGCTATTAATTTAAAGCAACAAAATTGAATAGTTCGAGGTATGAATCATATCATATAATATTCTACACTATACCTCCACTCTCCATAAACGGTATTACTATTGAAAAAAAAAATGGTATTCTCGGTTCCCAGTCAACTTTTAAAGCGAATGTTATGTCCTGACGGTAATAATACACGCGTAAACATGTTGCATATACATAGGAAGATGGTAGATTATATCAAAACTATAAACATCAAACTCGTATAAAATATTATACCGTACCGTATAAATACTTTCATTTCCCACAAGAGAAGAAAAATAGCAGGATGTCTGGATTGGGTTGACAAAACACGATTAACGATCTACCGAATAATTATTTTTTCGTTGCTCGTTCTCATTTCAATGTACCGCGTAACCGCATTGAAAAGACGAGCAAGAGAAAAATTTACAAGTACTGGTGTCCTGCATTTTATTGGAATTTAATTTGAATTTAGGAATGGTTATAGACACCGATTTTTGTAGAGGTCACGAATGAGATGAAAACTTTCTACCACACACAATGTGCTGCGGAGACTGACTTCTTTATTTTATCTTTTTGTGGGCTGTTGCTCAAGTGATGACACTTACGGGTGACTTGCAAATCTTTGTGAAGTGGGGGAGGGAGACTTGAAGGAGGTCCATATGCCCAGCCCTCAATTTTGGAATCTCGCATCATGACTCATATTATAATTTTGTTCACCTCCTTCTCCCGCTATACACATTTGAAATTTGAGAGAGGGCTCCACCTTTGAATTCCGGATCCGAACATATGTGATGAGTTCACTCACGTTTTGTTTAATTTTGTTGGGCAACCATCAAACCACTCATCATATTTTTCCGGTGACAGACACTTGTAATTTGGAGGATTGAAGAAATGCAGCTTCATCTTTGAATTTGGGATAGAAATTGAAGTTTGAAGTTTGTTCACATTTAGCTGTTTTGTTCAGGAAATATTGGGTTCCCACTGCATACATTTAACATTGTAAGACACGAAGAAATACCTTCCCACCTATGTAGTATCTTGTACTACTTGTATATCAACTGTGTACTAGGTGGAGGCCTTTTTTTTACTGGTTTAGACCTCGCTTTGCTGTATGCAATTGAATACTACTATACTAAGCCTTCCCCTGTTCTATCCAGTGTACCAATTTTATACCAGATTTCTACTACGTCTTAGCTAGCTTAACCTTCAAATTCAACTAGGCCTATAGACCTCTCTTTGTTCTGTGCAGAAAACTACTAGTATGTACAATACATGGCAGAGGCAAGCTCTTTCCCTGTGTGGGATGTCTTGTACAGTTCAAGTAAGGCCCAATAATCTGTTCTAGCGCTTAACTGAGTGGACCTGCAAAGCAAATCCTTGGAACATTTACTTGAGTTGGTGAAACATTGTCAGGATTTGCATGGGAGATTGTGAGTGCAGAACATTGCAGTTGACTACATTAGAATTGATATGGATGTCCCAATCACAGTACATCAATCTGTGATGCCTTAGTTAAGAGTGAAAGTGGACTACTCAGTAGTATATGATATGCTAGTTCTGTTGCAGATTGAAATGCGGCCTGCTATTCATCCCCAATGCGTTTTGTAATATTTTGGCTAGTCAACCAATTGAATCTGAATCTCCAAATCCCAATCCTAATTCAATTCCAAATCCAAATCCCAATCCAAATTAAAATTAAAATCAAAATTGAAATGAAAATCAACATCAAGATGGTAATTGAAATCCAATCAGAATCTGTCACAGGTCTCGTTGTGTAACTGGGTCTTTGACACATTGGGCAAGGCCAACCCATTTTTTTCAAGGTAGTCTTCTCGTGGTCATGAAATTTACGTTGGTTCGTATTTTTAATTTGGGTCAAGTTCAAACTGCCCAGGAGAAGTTCTTTTATGCATCAGATTACTATCATTGACAACTTCCAATTTCCTGTTGAAGGCTTCAGAAGGAAAGAATGGTGACACAGATCACAATGCAGCAATTTTGTGGCAGGATAAGGACTATTTCTTCGTTTCGAACTGCCACGAATGAGGTGAGGTATGTGGTGAACCCCTAAATTTCTGGTTCATTCAAATAAATTTGTTCAAAAGTTTATGAATCGCGTGTACAATCTCATCCTAAAGAGAGCCAATCGGGGACAACATTATGTTGAATGTATTCGTTGAAGAACAATGTACCTTGTTCCCCGACGGATTGACAATTTGCCAGACGATTCGACCGAATTCGATACCACAAGAGTACGAGAGACGATCGAGTGATCACGCAATTGAGGATCGAAGAGAATGGAAACCTCGCGGCAAAACGTTACATGTCGGCTCAGGCTCGGCTCTTATCTGGAATTCGCTAACCTCTATCGCGCACACCCCACGCTCGTCATCGGGCACGATAAGGCCGTTGCTTTATCGTTTCACACTGAAACAATTGTCGCTAATACGGAATTTACCGTATAGCTATGCGTTAATGAGACTTCCATCGTCGGAAGGTGAGACACGGAGCGGGCTGATAAACGGTAATTGAACTATTGCGGTATAACTAACCTAGCATAATATTTATCGTATGTTTTTTATTTTCCGTATCAGACGAACTCCCTCTGTTTCGACACGAGAACGTGTATTATAGTATACGCGGCTTTCGGTGTTTCTATTTATAAAACCAGGTTGATAAATATTGATGCCGATAATACCTATTCGCGTTCTACTCGAAATGGAATGCTGGATAGTCGAGACGCCTACATTTCACTATCCACGAAACCTTTCGTACCAACGTTGCTGTGCACGAACGAAGATACGAAACTGAAGTGTTCAGGTATAGAGCGGTAATACACGTGCTTCTTATCCAAGGTCTTGTAACTGTCATGGAGCTCGAACAAAATAAACTAACGAAGACGTAACGTTGTGAATTCGATCCGAAAAACCTGTCGGATAATTATAAACATAATATAACCTACTCTACCCTTTACCGCAGAGTATCCAAATTATATGCATTTTGGATTCATTATTTCACCCGAGACCGCCGAATTTCGATTAATGATGAGAATAATAATATAAGGGTTTGGAAAAAATAACGAAGTCTGAGAACTTGAAAATTGGGCACATCGATTGCTTTTATTTCTCGTATAGTGAAAAATGGAACAAAATATTCCTGCAGAGATTTCAGATTTCGACCGATTCTCATAGATCATCCCAACAAAAAGCGCTCAATTTGCTGCGATTAGAGAAAAACGTGGGATTTCTTTTTAATAGTTTGGAGCTCATTCAGTCCATTTTTTCTAGAAGAGAATTAGAGAACGGCCCTGAGAGTAGTTTTTGTGCTCTTTTTTGGTCGATTGGGCGTCGGGGGGGGGGTCTACACGAGTGTGGGCTAAGAAGCTGGAGAGTCAACGACTTTGCTGGTGAGGAGAACATGAAGTTCATGTTCCAGGTCTTCCACCGGTTTTTGGGGCAAGAAATGCTTTTGCAAAATGAGCATTGAAGTAGAATGAATTGGAAAAGAAGAAGAGAAGAAGACAGGAGGCTAGTATGGTGGGCTGTAAGTTAAGGTATCTAGCTCAGGTATGGATATCAACATATGACGTCATCAGCACGGCTTGGGCACTTTGGGCTCTCTCTTCCTTACTCTCATCTACTGTGCTCCTTTGACGTGGTCGGCCGATTTCCCAACATACCGAGAGCCATTGCAATGCAACATATGGGTGGCCTCCTTGTTTGGTCTAATACTCCTCACAAACAGTTGCAGGAATTCTTTAATCAACTCAATGTATGCTGGCCCCGTAACTTTTGCAAGTTTAATGGAAAATTTTTCGAGTTTCCAGAGGAGATTGGCATTCCCAGGAGAGCTTCATGTCTAAATTTGACCTCTTCTCCTCGGGCCAAGTATTCCTGGATTACGTCCACTAGATGACGTTTCTTGCACATGGACCGGTCCCCAAGATCTCCTTGGCGAGTTTCCTAAGTGTCTTAGCGCTCAATATCCCTCCATCAAATTCACTTTAGAAATTAGAGACTCTAACATTAACTTCTAGGATCTCACTATCTCAGTTAGAGATGGAGTCCATAAGTTTTCAATATATAGAAAAGTTACTTCGACCGATATTGTCGTCCACGGCTCGTCATTCAGCACTGTTGCCCACAAATTCGCGGCGTTCAATAGTTCGATTCATCGGCTAACCCACATCCCGCTGAACCAACTTCAATATGACTAGATCTGCAAGAGCGTGAACTCTCAAACAATCAAATAATGTACTGCAATCTTCTTCATTAATGTAGGGGGGGGGGGGTACCACACATCTTTTGTGGGTGAATTTCACAGCATAACTTTTGTAACTTGTTTCTACCATTTCTCCAATGTCTGCCGCCGAGATAGTTGCTGGAGGTGCATTTTCATGAGTCAAAACCTCGAGATATTTGCTGCAGTAGTTTCCCGTTGCCTTCCGCAGGTTTTTCTTTCTGGGTGTGCTCCCACAGCCTTTGGAGATCTAACTCCTTTCTGTAGGGTAGAAGTGTGATTTTCTGTCTGGGTTTTTCTTCCCTCAGCCTTTGAAGTGTCACTTCTCACTGCAAGGCAGCAGTCTGTGACCTACCTTCTCCCTTACCATACCTCCCCTCTTCCGCTTCATAGGTACCCGCACTTGCAAGCGAGGGAAGGTCGAATCCTTTCTTTAATCGACTTCGGTCGGGTTTATTGATCGGAGTTGTCTTTCTCCTTCTTATGGTCTTTCTCCTTCTTATGGTCTTTCTCCCGCAGTTTTCCTTCTCCTACGTCCATTCACATTAGTCGTCGCCTTACAGGGTCGCCGAGTGAAGGCTGTGGAATTGCGCTTGAGTCCCAGCAATGGTAGCGGGCATGGGTGGCCCTTTCGATCCGTGTATATCCCATAACTGTCTCTATTAGACCCGATACTAAACTATACTAGGCCTATTATTAGCCTCCATGACACCAAGCCTAATATAAACGTAAAATACAGTAGTATAAAAGCCGACATCAAACCACTTATATTATGACAGAGATGAAGGGAGGTGGATTAAACTCGCAGATTTCAGAATCTGGCTCGGGGTCACGGCTGATGACGTCGTAAGGTATTATAACAAAAGAGAAACTAGGGGGGGACTCTTTTCAACCACTCACATCCCATGCACTTCTCATTGCATTTTGCTAGCTGCTCATAGGCAAGAATGGTCGGGCCAATTGTACGACTAAAACAAAGTCCTTCAGATGAAATTTTTTCACAGGCATGAGAGCACCTAGAGCAGTATTCTGTTTCTTCCCATTATGAAGAGAGTGATTTACAATGCGAAAAAAGCGAGATTTTTATTTGCTCGGATAAGATCACCACCTGAAAAAAACTACATCATATTCTCTTCCCAGTCTCGATCTACTTGTGAGCGTATCGACAAAGATTTCATTCCCCGATGTACACTTTGTGGTTCGTGAAAGCAATATTGGACCTAAGGAAGCTGAAAATAATCCTGAAAAAGTGTTTTAAAGTAGGGTGGCACTCAAAGCTGCAGTTAACTTCTTATCATCGTCATTTTCTATTCAGTAAGAAGTATCTACCTGTGAGCCTTCTTGTATGATATGTGTAGGCAATTTCACGTACACATAAATAATAATACGTTTTGTATATTACAGGCTAGAACTAATAAAAAGAAGAAAAAGACGCACATAACTTGAAATTAGTCAATATGAAAACAGACTGATAAGAGGGGTGAAAGACAGAGATTGGTTTTGGTCGTATTTTATTATTAAAAAGACGAGTGGTTTTTATTTCTACGGTGCTTTCAATATTTTAGATAAGGAAAAATACTTCTAAAGAGTGTCTATAATAATCTTTGTTCCTTTTAATAATCGAGTGCGCAAATTTTTAAGGAAAAAATATTCGATACAACTCGTCGAGGAAGAGGAAAAATTAATTTAATAATACGATATCTGATGTTTGACACGGTGCAAAACTTTTTTATTGCGGTACAAAGCTATACCTCACCTAATTTCGACCCTTCAAAAAAAGTACAAAATTGAAAACTTTTCCGAGGCTGTAAAAATTAAAATTCAGTAATAAGCTTTATTTATTCTCTCCTCGTTTTTTTTTTCTTCTTCGGTTTCTACCGTATTATTATGAAGGGAAAAAATGAAGGAAGCCTAAAGCCGTCATCGTCTTTCATCGTATTATTAAGTTGACTAAATTATAAGCACTCTTTCATACCGCGACATTTTTTTCAACACATGCGTTCTTCCATCACGTAGAGATTTGACACTACTTTCAACAGGGTAGTTGATGAGGTGGGACAGGTGTATCCGCGTTCAAGAAATATGTGTAAGGGTCATTGAGAAAATATGATGTACTTACTTACGGAAGACCCGTTATATTTCAGAACGTCTCCTAGCGATCGAAATTAGTTATTATCAGAAATGTTTTAAATGTTTCTAACAAAAAGAGTACTGTTTTCAAGCGCTAGTATTATGATTCAATGTTAAAGTAAGTCGACCATCAAAGAAGGTATGTCTTTGATTAGAATCAATCAGAAAAAATATAAAATGTTGACGATTTACCAAGATATCTCAATTGATGGTATTTTCAAAAAGCAAGAAAAAAACTTTCTGCAGCGCAAAAAAAAAGTCTCATAGTGAATGACGTCATCCAAGCCACGGCTACCTTAGGACGTCATCAGCAGCAGTGTATTGCAGCCAGGCAAAAGCTGAAAGCCAAATCCAGCCAAATTTCTACTGATAAGACAAAAGCCAAAAGCCAGCTTTAGGCGCACCTCTGGAAGCCAAAATCTTTATTCAGCTTTTTTTTTACTAGCTTTTGGCTTCCCCTGAATTTTGAAAAGTTTTTATAAAACCATGTTTTTTTATTTAAGAAAAAGCCGTACAGCAACTTTTTCAGTTTTTTTCCCCAGAGTTCAGAGAGGAGAGAAACTGAGAAAGAGAAACACGAACAGTTTCAAAAAAATCAATATTTGATAGTCCAAAAATCAAAAATTTTTTTTTGTAAAAGTTGTAAGTTGTAATTGATGACAGTTGTATGCACATTTATCAGAGATCCTTTCCTTTTGATCATGCTCGATTTTCCCGATAACTCGAAAGCCATAATTCAGCTGAAAAAAAAACCATAAGCTAGCCAAATTTTTTTGAACAGCCAAAAGCCTAAGCCAAAGCTATGTTTCTTTACTATAAGAATTAGGTGAAAAAGTCATGCAAAATAATCTAAGGGAAGAGCCTGATACTACACTAACGTAATATACTGGTTTAGAGATCTCATCAGCTTATCAGCTCAACATAATATAGTATGAAGTAAATGCGAAAAATTTATTTGTGGCACTGAAGTATAATAAAAGAAAATACTTGGACTTGGACTTGGACTTGGACTTGGACTTGGACTTGGACTTGGACTTCAACATTGAGTTCAATTTTAATTTTGATTTCTATTAAATCACAAATGAAGGAAGGAGGGTTTTTCACAGGAATGTAACAGTTTACATTGCCCTTTAAGTTATAGATTGTACCTTTGAGAAGTCATTGAATCACCGAATCTCCAGTAATTCATATAGGGTGATGAAAACTAAGAAAAACTCGGCGCTTTGCGCCCCCTGGACCCCTCCAATTATCTCACTTTCAGTAAAACTGAATAGGATAGAGCGCGGAACACTTCCTTCTTCTGAAGGTGTTTTTTTAGTTTTTTCTAGTAAAGGATGGTGTATAATACTCCTAGGAGGGAAATATTAATAACAATTGAAAATTTTCTTCAATATAATATTTTTTTGCCATCCTTGCCCTCCAATAAACTTTGGTTGATTCAACTAACAACACTGTATCTTCTCTGTAACAAAAAAAGAGATATGATGGAAAGTAGCTCTAACACTTGATATTTGAAACGGAATGCCCCAAGCTGAGATTGTGAGAGAATTTTGCGCCAGTATTTTTAGGGTCGGCGCGCTTTCGCTAGCCGACGGTATTGCAATCACTTTTCGTCTTCGTCTTTGTCTTTGTCTTTGTCTTCGTCTTTGTCTTCTTCTTCGTCGTCGTCGTCGTCGTCGTCGTCGTCGTCGGCAGTGTTGTCCTCGGTTCCTCCTTTGTCTCCTTCACGTTTTCTCTGTTACCTTTTCTTATCTTCTTATCTTACCTTAGATACACAACACAATGGAGAATACCCTTTTTATTATTATTATTATTATTATTATTTATTTTTTTTTCTTCTTCTTTTTATTTCCTTTTCCTATTATAAACTGCAGTATTCAGGTAGCGGAGAAAATTCTTGTCAGTGCGTTTTTGACTTTCTTGATAGAATGTATTACTTTTGTCAAAGGCATTTTCTTTGACTATCTGTATGGAACATATCTTCCTTATCTCTTTGCATCCTTATTATTATCATTCTTATTATTATTAATTCTTCTTATTATTTTTGTTTTATTTTCGATTATTTAGAAGATTAGTGGTTGTAATTTTATTATTTCTATATCAAGTTCATTTTTTTTTTTTTGGTTTTGAATTTGTTTTTTTTTTCTTCTTGTTTTCTTGATTATTCTTATTTCAAGTTCATTTTGTTTGTTTTGATTTTGATTTTTTCTTGTTTTCTTCATATGGCAGAATGTGGAGGTAAGATTATTGTTATTTCTATTATTATTATTATTATATTCCCACAAAGCTACAGTTGGTCACTGTGCCCTTTTTTTCCCCCAAAGTGTATTGTGAAAAGTTTACCTTCAGGTTTTTTTGTGGGAACAGTGTATGATTAAAAATAAGTGTTCTTCATGTCCCTCTCCAGTCGTGAAACACATGTATAATTCTGCGTTCAGCTGACAGAAGCCATTTAAAGTTATGCTCATCTCAGTTTTTCAAAGAATCTAGTATACCTTTTAGCCCAGGTAACAATGCTCTGGATAAGGAAAAAAGTGAGGGCAAAAGATTTTCCTCTGGAATGTATCTTAAATGGTCTTCTGAAGTGTATTGTGAGAAGTTTATTCTCCGGTTTTTTGTGGGGAGGGGAGAGGAGGTGATTCAACCTGCAGCCAAATTCAGCTTTTTTCAAGTTTTTATTCATCGAGTTTTCCAAAAAAGAATTCATTTAGCCGACCCTCCTAACACCTCGCCCGAGGTGCTTGTTTGTGAATATTCCAAAAAAAGAAAAAGTAATTTGTTGATAGTTGATTCTGAAGGGAATAATGGAAGAATTGGATGATAGTAATAGATATTCCTCTGAGAAATCATTTTGTAGGAAAACATTTCGCGGCAACCTATTGCTTTCCTTCCTTCTTCTCATTAAATTAAATTTGTGACCTGTTCCAAGATAAGGGCTATTAGCATCGAGTACCTGTTCCAGAGAAAGGGTAGTGTGGTGCCAGATATTTTCAAAAATTTGTATCCGTCATTTTTTGTAAGACCTGAGAACAGATTTCGACCAATTTATCAATACCGATCAGGAGAAAGGTATCTCTCATAGAGGTAACTGAGGTACTTTTCCCTTGATCGACTCAATATTTACGAAAGACTGCGGTATCAGCTTATAACGACCAGGAGAAAAGTATCTCTCATGTAGGTGTCTAAGGTACTTTTCCCTTGAGCGCAAAGAATTCGTAAAATCCTCATGTTTGCAGCAACAAAAAATAGCAATTAAACTCCGTTTTCGCTCTCCTGAGTGATTTGCGTTTTGCTGTTAGTTGCCCTTATCTTGGAGCAGGTCACATTTTATATATTATGTATCAATTTTTAAATTATTAATTTAAATTTTTTTTATTGAAATTTTTATTAAATTAATCAATATTTTAAATAAAAAATTATAAAAAATTTTAAATATTTTAAAAATTATTTTTATTTAAATTAATTTTCAAAATTTTAATGTTAATTAAATTTTTTTAAATTTTATTTTTGAATCAAAATTTATATTTAAAATAAATATAAGAATTAATAATAAAATTAACATTGAAATAAATTTTTTTGAAAATATTTTCGAATAAAACTTTTTAATAAAAATTATTTTAATCTCCAAAATTAATATTTTAAAATATTAACTTTTATATTAAAAATAATATAAATTTACATTTTAGAATTATTTTATTTCAATTTAATAAATTATAAAAAAATAATAATTCAAATAAGATCAGATTGGATTTAATCTTAATTAAATTTTTATATTATTGTACGAAAACATTTAATATGATTTAAATATAATTATTTAACATTTAGATTTGAAATTTAATATAAAAATCATTTATTTTAGTTATTTTCAAAATAATTATTTATAATTTATAATAATAAAATTATAATAATTTATTCAAAAGAATTATTAGGTGAAGTTAATAATTTTAATATGTATGTAAAATTTTGATAATTAATTTAAATAAAATAATTTTGAAAATATTTAAAATTTTTCATAGTTTTTCATTTAAAATATTTTTAATTAAGTTGATATATATTTTTAATTATATTTTAATTATTTTTTTATTGATTGATTTTTATAAGTTTTTGAAATTTAAATTTATTATTTCATTAATAAAATTAGAATTATTAAATTATTTTTTTTAAACATTTTTTAAAATTTATTTTCAAAAAATAATAATTCATAAAATTATTAAATACAAATTTATAAAATATAAATAATTTAACATGAAAATAGAAAAGAAAAATATTGGTTTTCATATAATTTTTATTATTAAATCATATTACCACTGATTGATTTTTGTTCAAGGATTTACTGAATTGCTTCTCTAGCCTATTTCCGCCTCTCCTTTTTTTATATATATATATCTGTTTAGATAAATAAAGGAAAAGGAAATATCTAAAGTAATGTCTACCCACCGATCTATTGTTCTGAGAAGAAAAGAAAAGGGAATAGCTAAGGTAAAGCATACCTCTCCATCTATATCTGGTCTGCGTGACTCATGCATCAAGGTGTCGGTCGGTCGGTGTGAATCGACTTCGAAAATAGGTAACCTATCTAGAAAGTAAAGACGTGGGTGTTCCACGTCAAAATTGACATTGAAGCAATCCGAAGAAAATTGCAAACTGCACAAGTGCGCAGAATGCAGAAGTGCAAAAAGAAG
The DNA here is from genome assembly GCA_035079395.1 of Aspidiotus destructor. Classification (NCBI taxonomy): domain Eukaryota; kingdom Metazoa; phylum Arthropoda; class Insecta; order Hemiptera; family Diaspididae; genus Aspidiotus; species Aspidiotus destructor. The sequence continues at coordinate 3,152,715 of JAVHKZ010000004.1, read as the reverse complement.
AATCGCCTGAGAAGCCAGGGACGCGATGCGCTGCAGGTGAGCCTTTAGTGGGCTCCCAGTGACAACTGAAAGCTTTGGTTTAGGAGTAGATACGCGTGTGTCCGTGGTACAGGGCTCCCTGAATTCTTGGTTGAGTGTCAAGCACTTTCTCAATCAGTGGGGTAAAACCTTGTAGTGGCTTCATTGACGGAACTCGCACAGCGCGCCGAAAGCAAGGAGAAGATGGAGCCAACTACTCTCAGTTCGAGCTTTCCGGACTACCGACGCAATACCCAGAGTGGTGGATACCGGTGCCGGAGGTGCGGTTTTTCTGGGACCACTTTGGGCGTGCTTGCACGCTCATACGCCTCCGTTTCTTTTCAAAGGCGAATAGCACTGCCATACCAACCCCTCCAGACCCCCAATTTGGATAGAAAGAGGCGATTGAAGAGATCACCTGTCGTAGGAAAAACTTGTTAACTTAGTTATTATGTTGATATATAGGCGAGAATTCGTGAACAAGATTCGCGACAGTTAATACAATACCACAAACAAAAGTCTCCTCCCTCGTACTCATACAATGATACATATTAGAAAATTGGGTCTAGTTATGTCTCGCTCGTAAAATAGCAAATCTGTGGACAAAAAGTCGAACTTCGTTCCAGACGATCGTACAAGAAGGTAAAAATGCAGCGTGTCAACAAATAAGCTTTCACGATTTTGGATGAAAGAGTAGTGGCGCATTCAAATTATATTGGAACAAGCTTCCCACTTCAAATTTGGACCTAACTATATCGAGTGCTCTTTCTTCTCTCTACTCTAGCGCTCGCTCGTGCTCATCTGTATGTTCGTAATGAAAAGAATTTTTACGCGAGCACGTAAAAGGGAAAATATTCGTGGGTAAGAATACAAGCAATGTATACGTGTACATGCGATACACTATGCAGTACCTATAGAAAAGCGGAAAATTGAAATGGTGCACATTTTTAATTGAATGTCAATGTTTGCCTTCAAAATCGGTTTTTCTGTTTACTCTTTTTTTTTTATTTTTTCTCTCTCCTTTTTTCTTGGCGCAGTCCCTTCCTCCCGCGATCTCCTATACATGACAACATCGGCACTCAAGACGTGAGCACCTGAAACAGGACAGATAATACAGGAACGAGTGCCACGCGATTTTCGATAATATCGTAGACGAATACCCATATAGGTACCGTGCAGTGTATCGCAATTTTTTCTTACACCGCAGATTGTCTACACAATGTATCGCGATACGAATGTCTGAGTGAGTGAGAATGTAATTTTAAAGTAGAAATAAAAAAATTCTGATTCCCCATTCGTTGAGTGTAACAAACTATCAACTTTTAACAAAATTGAATTTGTCCCTTAGCTTACTATATATATATACTGTTTTCTTCGTGATGAGAAACAACACGTGACGTTTTTAACCGAAATCAGCTTTTATACGCTTTACATTTAAATTCGTTACGAAAATTTACATACATCGGTGGTGTATGGATTGCAATCAAATTAAGTCAGATCTAACGTTTTGTTCCGAGTGTGTACTGTATATACGAAAAGCTCGTCGTATCGTGACCCGGATGGAAGGGGTAGGATGATGAGGTGAGGATACTTACTTCCGCGCAATGGCGGTAATCAAATGTTATGGAGAAGATCAACTTTTTATTTATGGAGACCCTTGTCAATTATGAACGGAAGGAAAGAAATAGCGTCTCTTTCGTAATTATACTTTTATTTCTATTCCACGACGTTCCGACACATCTTAGGAGCGAATTTGCCAATCTTGTACCATCATCTGGGAAATTTAACGAGCTCTACAATTGCAAGATTATTAGCTTGGTAGTACAGAATTATACGTAGAAACGGTTACAACTTTTACAGTCTTACACGGCATGATGAGAGTAATTTGAATTTACGGGGTATAGAATAAGAATGGAAAGAAAACGAGAAATGAAGTGGAGGTTATATCTGGGAGGAGAAGGCGGGTCAGCGTTTTGGTTTTTTGACATGTTTCATGTCTTTTCTGACACCCTATACACTATTGAAAATTCGCGAGTACCAACCCTTCCCCTGATAAGGACTTGGAAAATTTTTGTGAATCGTCTGGAAGGTTATTGAGAAATCTGCGAGTACCACCTTCTGAGTAATAATGAAAGTAAAATAAAAAAAATTTATAAAATTAAATTGAATTAAAAATTAAATTAAATTAAAAATACCTAGGAGGTCATTGATAGATCTGCGAGTACCACCCTCTGAGTAAGAATAATGAAAATAAAATAATAGTATATTATTGAACAGGAGCGGAAAGTAAGCGATTAACGAGTACGTGTTTGCGTCGCGAGGCGAAGCCGAGTGAAGTAATTTGTACGAGTTGATCGCTTACTTTCCAATCCTGTTCAATATACTGTTTTAATGTAAGATGAGAGGAAAATCCTCGCTTTCTGCGTGACTTTAAAGATGAAAATCACTGTTTAGCACAAATACTTCCATCATTTTACTCTCTTTTGTTCTTCAATAATTATAATGTTCACGACATTCGATTTCTGCATTGTTGCATCATGTGATTCGTTCGCGAACGTCATTTGCCTCGTGTCTTATTCGTACACTATTTCCTACGTACAAACGCGGTGCATACGCACTCGCAGACAAATTCAGCAAGCCAATCTCTTATAAGACCTCGGAGCTGGACTTCATCACGCGAGGAGTGCCTACCGGCACGAGCGTGATACGCTACTGTTAGCTCTTCACCCTCACTCTCTCCCATACACCGCTTGTATCAGGTGTGGAAAGTACTTTCCGCCCATGTAAGCAGGTGCGGAAAGTACTTTCCGGCCATGTGAGCTACTTTCCTACAACCTACTGGATTCTCACCCGGGAATGACGCGCTTTCCAACACACAAAGTCACGCGGAAAGAGGGGGTTTTCCTCTCATCTTACATTAAAAATAATAAAATTGAATTATATTAAAATTAAATTAAATTAAATTAAAATAAAATTGAAAATACCCTTCCCCCCCCCCCCTCCTAATAATGGACTTGGAAAATTTTTGTGAATTGTCTGGAAGGTTATTGAGAAATCTGCGAGTACCACCTTCTGAGTAATAATGGAAGTAAAATAAAAAAAAAATTAATTTAATTGAAATTAAATTAAAATTAAATAAAATTAAATTAAAGTTGAATTAAATTTTTATTTTTATTTTTTTTATTCATAGTGATATTCATGAGAGAAAGAAAAGAAAAAAAAATAAATAAATAAATAAATAAGTAAAAAATACCAAAATACAAAAAAATATATATAAAAAAAATATACAAAAAATATATATATAAAAAAAAATACAAAAAATATATTATAATGTTACGCCTAATTCGCGCAATTGAAGACTGCGCGCATTAGGCTAAAATTTTGTAGAATGCGCGCAATAGTCATTATTTTGCCAAATGCGCGCATTTTCTAACATTTTCGCCAAATGCGCGCATTGTGTAAATGTTTTTGATTTTGTGACACGGACTATGCAGGTTTCTTCTGGCGAAAGCGCGCAATAGGCAAGACATTAGCGGTGGGTGACGCGACGTGCCGGAAATTCCATATTCATTGCGGAAATTAGTCCGTCTCGATTTTGTGGGGAAAGGTTAAGGGTACAGGAAATGCAACTGCCATCAAAAATGTGATTTGCAGAAGTGCTCTTGCAAAAACGCAGGACTATTATGTAACTCAGCTTGCCATGCAGGGCGCACTTGCACAAATAATGAGTAAATAGATACCTGATAAATTCAAGTAATTTTATTCAATGTTTAGAACTACGATTTTTAAATTTATAATGTTGACCTTATTTGATTATTGTGACAATGTCATTCAGTTTATACAGAAACGTGGATTTTCAGAACGAATGTATTCGTATTTTTAGTACGGTATTTTTACTTGTACCATGTACTGATAGCAGAATTGATGATACGTTTTCATCAAAATGAATTAAACTGAAATAATACTTACTTTTCAATTAATCTAGGTACGACCACCCTAAACAAGATCAGATTTCCTTACCTCCTCTGCACTCATTAGGCAACTGCACAAAATCACGGTTCCTGCATAAACTGTTGTTTGGTAAATGCGTGCAATCTGCTTAAAAAGTTTGTTGATTGCGCGCAGTCAGCTTACTTACGCGTATATTTGGTAAAACTGTTGAAAAATGCGCGCATTTGGCAAAATACTGACTATTGCGCGCATTCTACAAAATTTTAGCCTAATGCGCGCAGTCTTCAATTGCGCGAATTAGGCGTAACATATATAAAAAAAACACTCACGCAGTCGCGTGAGTAGTACACGACTTTTCCTTTGACTAATGAAAATTCACTGAGAGGATCACTGCTAGTAAGGACTCATAAACTCTAATTATTCTCGCATCACCTTTTTTTTTCAAGAAAAAGTCGGAAAATGTTCAGAAATTCTAAAATCTAATCACTGAACAAATTGTCCATCATTTCAATTAGAAAACCATAGATGAATTACTATCAATTAAGCTCATTTGATTCTCGAACAAATTGTAGGCACACAAGAAAACACTAAAAAGCAAATGATATAATCAAAGAAAAGAAATGAGAGCAACGTCAGCAACATTTAAATCGTAACGAGAAAAAAAAAATGCGGAATGAAAAAAATAAGAAAATTAGAAGTCCCAGTTATGGGATGAGAAATATTAAAATGTAAGAAAACTCCAGTTCTAATTACCTAAAATTCGTAAAAGAAGAAAAAAAAAAAAAAAAAAAAAACTACATGCAGGAATATTCATTGAGTCAATAAGGCACGTACGGCATTTTTCGGACGCCCGCCGTTTTCCATTTTGACCTAACGGTAGAGACCGTGCTTCGGCAGGCCCTCGTTCACTCTCGTTTTTGAGGAACATTGCCATGGATCTAATATCTCACTTTTTTAGCTAGAAAAATCGGTACAAAAAAGAGCTTTACCTACAATTACTTTTTCCTACACGATATTCTTAGCCTAGTATTGGTCTAGTATACGGTATATTAGGGCTCCAGCCACTCATCTTTTCATTCGCTCATAATTTGTCTCTCATCGCCACCATCTTCCACAAATTCCATCCCAATATTCTTCATCTAAAAATCCAGCTACAAAGACGATCCGAAAAAAAAATATATATTTTGAGGAAAGTCGAAGAAATAACTGAACCTAACTCTAACCTAAGCCTAAAGAAGCCCTAACTATGTAAAATCATCCTCCTAAACTAATTTAATGAACTCTTTGTCAAGAATGAACCTGTCGAATAAAAGGTTCTTCATAACAATAGACGCACTGATAACAAAAGGATAGGGGTTTGCTTCAGGTAATGTGAGCGACTATACTCCTAATGAGTGAGAAATTAATTAAAAAATTGCAAATTTCTCAAGAAGTATTCGTCCGATTCTCAAAAAAATTGCGGGTGCACATCTTCAGATATACTACTACAATATGGCCAAGTTTCAAGAAAATCCGTCGGGTAGTTTCGGAGGAGTTCGACGGAAATGAAAATCTTATAATAAATAATAATAAATAATAAATAAATAATAAATAAATATATAAGGAAACCTGAACGGGCGGGTGTAATACCTCACTTTTCCACAAGGAAAAGTCGGTAAAAAAATAATATTATACAAAATACATAACAATAATAACAAAAGAATGTTCTTCCAGGCAGAAAAAAAAAATATATATAAGTAAGTAAATGAATAAATAAGTAAAAAACAAGGGGGGGGGGAATGAATAAGCAAAAAATAAGGATGGATGACGTTTTGTTTAAATTAAATTTAAATTAAATTAAATGAAAAATACCTAGGAGGTCATTGAGAAATCTGTGAGTACCACCTTCTGAGTAAAAATAATGAAAATAAAATAAAAAAAATTTATTTTAATTAAAATTAAATTAAATTAAATTAAAGTTAAATTAAATTTAAATTAAATTAAATTAAAAATACCTAAGAGGTCATTGAGAAATCTGTGAGTACCACCTTCTGAGTAAAAATAATGAAAATAAAATAAAAATAATAAAATTGAATTATATTAAAATTAAATAAAATTAAATTAAAATAAAATTGAAAATACCCTCCCCCCCCCCCTAATAATGGACCTCTATAAAATTTTCGTGAATTACCTGGGAGGTCATTGAGAAATCTGCGAGTACCATCCTTTTTCAAAAAGAAAGAAAAAATTCAAGGAAGATTAAAAAATAAAAAATGATATAAAAAATAGAATAAAAATAACATTAAAAATGAAAATATATACCTGGGAGGTCATTGAGAAATCTGGGAGTACCACCCTCTTTCGAAAAAAAAATAAAGAATTGAATAAAAATAAAAAAATGAAATATAATAAAACAAGATAAAATAAAATAAAATAAAATCAAGATTAAATTAAAAATAAAAATGTATACTAGGGAGGTAATTGAGAAATCTGCAAGTACCATCCTCTTTCGAAAAAAAATAAATAGAAAAAAAAATAAAAATAAAATAAAAAATGAAGTAAAATTAAATTAGAAATGAAATAAAATAAAATAAAATTACATTAAAAATAAAAAATACCTAGGAGGTGATTGAGAAATTTGCGAGTACCATCCTTCTTGTACTATCTTTAGTTTATTTGTAATGGACTTGGAAAAATTTTGGGTGAGGTTAGGTTGGCTTAGGTTTAAGCACTTGTAACAAATTAGCGGAGCGAGTGAGGCCCAGTAATCTCATCAGCCTTAAATATACTGAAGTCTACTTTGGAATATTTCAGGCTAATGAGCCTTCCTGGTCTAGTGTAAGTCTACTTACTGAAGTAAACTTACACTAGACCAAGAAGGTTCATTAGCCTGAAATATTCCAAAGTAGACCTATTCTACATCAAGTGAGTGTGCCGCTCTAAAGCCTTAGCCTAGAACTCTCAAATGAAGCGCTGCGTGGAAGAGGGGCTTGCGATGAAAATGTTAGTTTTGAGAAAAACGCGTGTGAAGTTTCATGATGTAATATCTCGGCGAGTACATAACGAAATGACTTCTATAATTAGAGTGTGTTTTTGTAGATGTCAAGCTACCAGCTGACGGTCATCATACAATGGAAAAATGTTTTCTGAAGCTCTCAATACAGGAAGGAAGTAAAAGTCTCGGAGGCCCCTCTTCCATAGAACAACTAAATAGGTGTAATTTTGGTAATCCATTGCGTTTTTGGGATTGATACGAGTTCATCTTACATTGGTAATCTTACTTAGTCACTCATCCTCCCTAAAACGACCTTCGACTTTGAAAATATTGGGAATCAACATACGACATGTATAGTGAACCGGCTATCATGACTTGAGAATCATAGTACTAAACTAAGTAGATTCTTCCTAGGTAATTTTGCTGTAACGCGCTCTAATGTCATTTTTGAGCAGTAAAACTCGATATACTTAGTAATGATCGTAGAACAAAATAAACGCTTTTACGGAAAAAGGGCCTAAGCCTAAGGAGGCCCCTTTTCCACGCAGCGCTTCATTAATATTTATGTCTCGCATTATTCACAACATATCTGATTGGGCAAAATTTTGAAAACTTTTTTTTCCCTCAGAAAGCAGTCAGCCTAAAATACTCAAAAGTAGACTTATACTAGAACAATAAGCTGGAAATTTCGGAAATTTTCGAACTATGAAGAGCTTAAGACGACTGGCGAAAAGACATGAAACATGATCTTTATATTTTTGGCAACGCCAAGAAATCCTCCCTTTTTAACCGGGTATTTGGATAGAGCGGACGATATTCTGAGGAAATAATGTGGAGGTTATGAAGAGGTTGAAGGTCAGGAAAAGAGCAAAGGTGTTATTGATTTATCAGTTGATATCAACAGTATGAGAAAGTGACGGTTGAGAATAGGCTGAAGATGATGTCAAGTCTTTTGTACTTGTTTGTCCAATCATTTGCTCCCACACATGACACAGATTTAAAGTGTTAGCCTACTCTGTTTCCAGACTTTCTTGATCAAATCTCTGCCAGCTGTTTGTAGTTTGAAGATTCTCCCTACCATGCTTTTGGGAGTCCTTCAACTTGCTATTAGTGAGGTGATGTCTATTTCTTCCTACTTCAATCCCCAACGTAGTCAGGTTTGCATTGCATAATAGTCATTCCTGTTTAAGATAACACTGAAAATTATTGGATTGTATATTATGGGTCAGCTTCCTGCAGCTGTTGGTTTTACTCCTCCAGTTTTAAAGTCGGGTCAAAATAGTCGGTGGTGTTGTTCTTTTGTTAGATCGTGAACTTGATGTTTTAGTGCCCATCCACACGAACAGAATTTCTTCCCCAAAACTTGCCAAAAATCTGATCTTGAAATCTGGTTCAGCAAGTAATCACACGATCCTCTCACTATACAGCTATAAGCTCGCACCCATATAAGATCCTCACCATATTTGAAACAACGAGATGTAGAAGTTGATAACCCTAAAAAAAAAAAAAATGAACAGTAAAACGCTGGTGCCATTTGATTGCGGTGAGCAATATAGCGGGAAGTCGAACAACATATGTGACATATGAAAAAACCAACTTGCCGCAGAGAAAAAGAATAAAAATGATTCATGAATGCGATTGCGATAAATTGTAATTACCATAGAGTAGAAAATTTATAGCAAAGATTCGAAGATGAGCTCATCAACTTCCTATAATTACTTACGAACGAGTATTACATTCTACATCTTGACGGTCCTAACGATTTTCATGGTTTCATATTTAGATTCGGAGCTTATCACAAGTAAGTGCTTGTAAGACCACCTTGCCTCACACTCAATTCGCATTTACATGTACAAAATTTCAACACTTTTCTGCCTCCTTTTTAAGTTCTGATCACACTGATCGTTAGATCTGAAAATATATCATACCTCATCCAGAAAAGTCGCTCGACGAGACGTCTACCGATATCGTCACAAGATATTCGCAAATCCTTTTCTCTTAACCTTTCATTCGGAACGTTTCCGCCAGTAATTAATGCTCTAAGTACTGTATGCAAACTGGATTTTGTGAATGGGTAAAGTTTTCTTTGTACTTCCTTACTAAGACGATGAAATTCCTCCATTCACTTATAATAGTTCCATTTCGGGCATTATTTTTCACGAACGAGAGGTCGTTAACTCGCCACTTTCTATACGAGCTTATTCTTTCGAATCGTCCAATCAGACAAGAAACTATACGAATACGATTTTGAAAGACCTAACGAAATATTATTAAACCCAAAACAGAATTTTCTTCTCGGGTCGATAACCTAACCGTCAGGCAATTTTTTTGTTCTTCTGTTTAATGAGCTTTAAAAAAAAAAATTATTGAATCATATACTACATATTGTACTCGTATGCAGTCACGGGAATTATATGGGTAACTACCAAATTACGTCGGTTGTACGATTAACAAGTTTCGTGATACACGCTGGCAGGCCTATTTGTAATTTATTTATGGCATTTTTACTGCCCTACGTTATTTTATGTTTCAATTTCCAATTTACCTCCCTCCCCTCGAACACGCTTACTGTCTGATATTACGTGCAGGAAAACACAGATAGTAATCGCAGTTTTACCAATAATTTTTTGATCGGTTCAACAAACCTCACTTGTCGTGTACGTCTTCCGCGAATTGAGAAAATACGCTGTTGAAGCAAAGACAGTGTTCACGAATTAGCTTCAATTTTTTTTTTTTTTTTCAGCCCGCACGTTTACCGATCGGTCCTACTGAAGCGCACACCTTTCAACATTCCTCATCCTTTTTTTGTGGTTCTTTCGCCCACATGAAAACTATATTTTTCAACGTACATTTGGCACCCCCTCGATTATTTGAAATTTTCGTAACTAGAATGTAAAATTTTTCTGTTCATTGGAGTACGAATAATGAGATGACAGTCACGCTTGTGTCAAACGAAAACTGTCTTTATCCGAAGCAACTTTGCTCTAATTTAGCATGAATTAGTTGGAAATTGAACGGGTAAACATGCGATATATTTAACAGATTTTTATTGACGTTGAAATAATCCAGATTTTTTTTCCCCCATTACGATTTCCCAGCATACTTTCTCAAAATTCATTTAAGCGTAATCGGAAAATATATTTTAAATCTGATACGTCGTCAGCAGATGTTCTAACTTCAACTTTCAAGAACACGTCAATAGAACAACTTTGCTTGATTTTTATGTTGAATTTTTCCCAAACTCCAGAACTTTTTGGCAAGCCATTGTGGGGTAGAGGGAGAAGATCGTTCGTATTCTAAAAATAGGTATATCGCTCTCTTCCATAGAAAAAAAACCTCTCAAACAAAAATCGCCCCAGTTTGATGTGCGTCATCGTAAGAAACCAAGTTGAATAAATTCGCAACTAATCCCAGACGCACGTGCTATATACGCGGACTGGTCACCAAAATCACTGCTTGGAGTTTCTAACGTGTCTAGATAAGAAACCGTTCCATAAAATTTACTTGGGAGTCGGTGGCTTCTCGAGAACTATCTCTGAAAAAGACGGTGTCCATCAGTTCGAGATTCATAGAAAAGATACGTCGACTGATGTTTTAGTTTACGGGTTGCCATTCTGCTTCGTTGCCAACAAATACGCCACGTTTAATATTCTAGTTCATCGACCAATAGACATTCCTCTGAGTCGAACTGCCTTTAGAAAGGAGTTAATGACGATAACATATCTGGCCAGAATGAACGAGATTCAGTTGGATGGTGCGTAGGAAGTTCATTAGGAAATGCCTCGACTCCACTACCTCCCTCCCCCGTCCTATGAGTCGCGAGAAATTGCGATGGATTAGGCTCCCAGTTGAGGCAAAGTTCTCTCCTCAATTAGGCCGGACCTTTCACCCTTTTGGCTTTTGGCCTGCGTTCTACAACCTTGTTACTGTCAAAGTTGGTTGAAAGTTCGAATTCCTGAAGATGAGAAGTGTAGCGTGTGTTGATTAGCGTGTAGAGATTGTAAGGGCGTTTACAACGGGGAGAAGGGTCGCTAGCCGAAGATTGAAATTGATGAACACAAGTCAGCCTTGGAGAAGGGTAGGGTGGGAGATTCGCAACGGATTTTCCAAGTGTTGGTCAGTTAACCTAAAGTAGAGTTGCCATCCAGACTCGAGATTGGTCGTTCTAAGGACTCGTACTCGGAAGGATTCCATCATTTTTATTGATAATCAAAAATTCAAACTCACAATTGATCAAAGTACGCTTGTACGGAAGCCAGTGACTTTGACCTCTATTTCGACTCCTTTCTGACTAGTCCTCTTGTATCCTGACTGGTCGATGCGGCCAAATTTCACCGTTGAGTGACTTAACGATCATGTCCGGTATTTTTGGGCCCAGAACTCATACTTCGAAATATAAGAAGCAAATCAAATGCATAACAATAGTATCGAAAACAATGCTGATACAAATTTTTCTAATTTGCACTTCTGATCATCTCATTTATAAACGCATCTTTTCATTTTCGTCGGGGAGATCGGAGAACTATGAAATTATTTCTTTCATTAACGTTTCATATTCTATAGCCCGCGAGCCAAAGAGGAAATAACGTATTAAAAAAACTCGATAATTAGTGTCAAAAATAGTAAAAATGTATTTTTCTTAATAATTGGAGACGTAACTTATTTCCTTATAAGCTCTACCGACCCGTATCATCACCATCAACGTCTATTTAGTCGTATAACAGCGTGCGGTGCCAATTACATTCGGATACCAGTTGGCTGAGATCGTATACACGTATAGTCATCATACCTACAAGCAATTTATTTCGAAGAAAAAATCTCCGTTAAATTACTACCTGAGTTATCTTATCAAAAAATCTACGTAAAATCTTTTTCTCCCTTGAATTTCGATTTCTCGTGATACTTGTATTCCAAAATATTTAAGTTACACCACAAAAACTATGTAGACTGTGGCCAGGGTGAATGGGTAAAAATTATAGCACATAGATATTTATATAAATGAAGGAGAAAATGCTATGTACCACAGACGACGAGGAAAGAGGATAATATTTCCTTGTTGGAATACTATAAGCATACAAATTCGAACTTACCGCATCGGTTTTAATGAACGAATTTCAAATACGTATTAACTTAGGTACGTCTACAAACGAGTAATGAAAGAAAATTATGCGCTCGTAGATTAGTCGCTGAGACAATCGGAATCTTCGGTTTCGTATGATGACTGAGTGACTTTTGAATCTTCGGCTCAAAGCAGACGAAGGGCGATATTTTAGCCGGCTAATGGTGGATTTTACCACTCCTTGATGTTTGCAGTCGAAAATTTCAAATCCTGTTCCTACAGTACGAGGAAGAAGCAGCAGCAATAAAGGGTGTTCTCAAATTCCATGTGTAATGTGGTTACACATTTCACCGTTATAGCTAAGGCGCTAGAGGTATTCTCGCTCAATGTAAACAAACATCGCGGGATGTTCCCATCCGAGAGACGAAAAAAATGAAGTGGACTTTTTACGTGTAAATTCCACTTCATTTTTCGGATTTTGGGATGGGAACATCCCGCGCACCAACCCGCGCACTCCACTGCGATGTTTGTTTACATTGAGTGAGAATACCTCTAGCGCCTTATTATAGCTGGTGATAAATCATAGATAATTAGGTATAGCTTGAAATTTATTTAGGGATTTTACGGTTTGAAATTTTTTTCAAGTTCTCAAATGAAGTCGCCACAAAGTTCAGACGAACATCCCTCCTTCCTCTCCAAACAAATAATGAATTCCTCACGAGAAGAGTCTCTCTTTGTGAGGCACTGGTCACTAGAAGATTTACAATTACACTCTGCAAGTCCTTGGCCATTATTGGACTGGTTTTTGACATAACACATTCATCTCTGTCAAACAAACACTTCTCGATGTATGTGATGTGGTTCAAGTTGGATTTTAGTTGTCCCGTGAATTGTCTAGTTACAACTAGTGCAAAGGGATGATTTGTGTGGGTAGACAGACCTGACTTCTCCTTGTAACCACTGCTAGTCGCTAAGACTCATATAAATGGGCGGATGAGACTCGGAAGAATTAGAACATATCCCCATCCTCCTGATTAAATGTTCATTATTTTGAGGGAAATGTTCCGAGCCCGTGATTGCTTCTCCCTGAATAATAATGCGCATCCACTCGGTTTCCTGTTTTTCAAACACTTTTTCAAAACCAACCTTCCTGGAAGACTGTCATCATTATCCCTATCATAGAACCTAGGGGTTAGGCTTATCTGCTATGCGGATGACACCCTGGTGGTATGTACCTCCGATACAACTGCAGCGGTGGAGAGCAGTGTAAACCGGGCTTTAGAAATAGTGACGCGTTGGATCGAGTCGGCTGAACTCGAACTTGCAGCTAATAAGACGGAGGCAATTTTATTCACAACCCGTCGGAAGTTCAGTCCACCCACATTTCACCTGCAAGGTGTGGAAATCGAGACTAAGAAGAAGATGAAGTACCTGGGCATCTGGTTTGACTCGACGCTAAGCTTCAGGCATCATTTCCTGATGACAGCGGAAAAGGCGGGTAAGGTAGTTGGATACCTAAGCCGCCTGATGAGGAACCTAGGAGGGCCGAGAGAAGCAAGAAAAAATATCATGATGAGCACCGCCTTGTCGATCCTCCCATATGGTGCGCCAGTACGGGCCGAGCGACTCCATGAAGATACCATACAGAAGAAGAGAGATGGTAAAGATCCAACGAAGAGCTGCGCTGAGGTGTATTAGTGCCTACCGCACTGTCTCGACGAAGGCTCTTTCTGTATTAGCACGTTCACCACCAATCGAGGTCCTTGCTGAGGAGAGAGCGGTGGTGTTCGAAGCAAAAAAGACGACGACGACCAACCGAGAGACTCTACGGGTTAAGCAGGAGGCCAGGCGCTCCTTGCTTGCAAAGTGGAAAGCAAGAATTGCCCAGAGCGAGCTGGGTAAGTGGACGACCCGTGTGCTAAAATTTTAAAATCTATTTCCTAGAATTAATAATTTTTATTAATTGAATAATCAAATTTAATTATAAAAAATATTCTCATAGTTTTTATTAAAAAATTTTATTCAAAAATAGTTTTAAAAAATTTATTTTAATATTCATTTTATATAAAATATAAAAATAAATAATTCTAACAAATATAAATAATATTATTGAATCTTTATCAATTAAAAAAAAATATCATAAATAGAATTATTAAATAAACTTTTTATTATGATTAAACTTGAATTAAATTGATTAATTAATTTTAATTTTAATTAATTCAATTTATAATAATTTTTTAATTAATATTTGTTTTTAATTATTTTTTAATAATTTTTTTGTTAGGTAGTTGATTTTTATACATTTTTGAAATTCAAGTTTATTATTTTATTAATAGGAAATAGATTTTAAAATTTTGTTTATTTTTATAAAATAAATATTATTTATTATTAAAATAGTAATGATGAAAATAATTCTTGAAATTTGAATTAATATAATTATTATAAAGATGATTGAATCTTTAAATATTAGAATAATAATGATTTAATAATAAAAATTATATGGAAGCAAATATTTTTTCTTCTATTCTTCTATTTATTATTTATATTTTATTTATTTTTATTTAATAATTTTATTAATTATTATTTTTCATTGGTTTTATTTGAATTATCATTTTTTTATAATTTAATAAATTAAAATAAAATAATTATAAATTGTAAATTTATAATAAAAATTATTTTATTAAATTTTAATATAAAAGTTTAAATTTTAAAATATTAATTTTGGAGATTAAAGAAAATTCTTTCAATTTTATTATCTTCAGTTATTGTAAAATTAGGAAGTTTTGGTGTGATTCGAATTATAATATGTATAAATTTATTTATAATAGAATTAATTTATTATTTAAGATTATTTGGATTATAATTTAAATTTAGAATTTAAAATACAAAACAATGATAAATTAGATTATTAATTTTAATTTTATTAATATTAATTAGAATAGGTTTTTTTTTATGAATTGAACGTAAAATAATAAGATTAATTCAATTTCATTATGGACCAAATAAAGTTTTGTTCATCAAATTTAAATAAATAAATAAATTTCAAGAAATATTTTTCCGAATATTAATTATTCAAATATTGGATATAAATCAATTTTTATTATTAATAAAATTAATGAACAAATAATTATCATTTTTAAAATTTATAATAAATGAATTATTTAAAATTATAATTGATACGTGACCTTGATGGGTGGATGGACCGACATCATGGCCAACTAAACTTTCACCTGACTCAGGTGTTATGCGGCCATGGCTGCTTCAACAAGTACCTTCATGAGAAGCTAAGGAAAGTTGAGCAGGAAATGTGTTCGCAATGCGATCAAGGGCGGATGATGGACCGCAGCACACCTTATTTGAGTGCGAGATGTAGAAGCTTAGTCGGTCTCTTCAAGAGATCGGAGTGGGTGAAGCGCTTGACCCGAGTAGCCTGGTATCCACCATGCTAGGTTCCGAAGAAGAATGAACCAGGTGTCTGCATTTGCGGCCACTGTCATGAAGAGGAAGATGGACCTGGAATGGAATAGGCAAATACAGAACCACGCTATGGCCTACTTGACACCTGTGTACCATCAACACCGAGATTTGCAGGAAGGAGAGGACGACGATCTTCCCTGAAGATAGAAGAAAATGAAGAAACCCCAACAGCAATCTACTATATCTTAAGGTGATGTTGTTGTTGTGTGTTGTTGTGTTTACTACGTGCCAGGGGGGCACTGCAACTTGGCGGTTGCCAAGCAGAAGAGGGGGTTCGCCGAGGAGATTCTTTCAACACTGAAGTCATACCCGAAAGGGTAGATTCCGGTACTGGAAGAAACAAAATCAAATGCATAAGCAACCCGCACCCACTCCATCATAGAGGACGGGGCGGCGCTGCACATGCGACATCCTCCTCCAATTCAATAACTCCCTTGGCATCCCTTTCAATGCAAATCCCTTACCCCCCCCCTAAACATCACCACTCCTTCTTGGATTATGCCACCACCAAACATACGACTCGATCTCACTAATTGTCCGAACCCAACAACTCTATTATCAGAGTACCCCAATTCTTCTATTTGCTTTTCGGACGGGTCTAAATCTAACAACCGAGCATCTTATGCATTCTCCGTAAATGGTTCCGTGACTTCCCACCGTATTCGCAACATCCCATTGATATTCACTGTTGAACTCATGGGTATATTTTCTTTTCTTTACCACCTCTCACAACTTCCCCCAAATGAAGACTCTCTTCTCCTGACAGACTCTCTTGCTTCACTCCACTCCATCTCCGACCTTCACAACTCACACCCTCTCATCCAACGCATTCAAACTCACGCTTCTCACCCTACGCGCTATCAACTCTCGCATCACTTTCATCTGGATTCCCAGACACATCAATTATCCTGATGATACTGTTGACCTAACTGCAAAACAAGCCTGTTGCCTTCCAAGAATTACCGATAAATCCCCTATACCTGCTTTAGATTACAAAACTCACTTTCAACATTCTACTAACTCCATCCTGCCCTCACTGCGACCATTCCTTGACAGCCCAACATTCTTTTTTCATGCCCCCAACTCTCACTTCTCCGTTCTTCCCTTAACGTCCCCTCTTTTTATAATCAGGCCCTAAAGAACAACCATGAAAACACATCCTTATCCCTTCAATATTTACGACAAACTCATTTCTACCGACATATCTAAACTCTTTATCCTCCGTTTACCAAGTCAATCCTTATCTCTAATATACGTATCCTTAATTCTAGATGTTCTTTAAATTTTAATTAATAAGAAACAATACTATTCCGTCGAGCAAATAGCCCTCAGAAAAAATATAATAAATAATAAAATTGGATTCGGTCCATCAAATTTCCAAAAAAGTTCTCGTCACTCACGAGCTGTGTAAAAACATGTCGAGTCTTGTCGTTTTCCCGCAAGCTCAAATTTCTGGATCTTGTTCGCAGATAAATGAAAAAGTTTTCTTCGCGTATTTATTTGTCAAAGTTCGACGAGTACCGTTGTACAATTGTTTTGAACCACTCGACATTCAGGATATTTTCAGCTCACCGTCGCACATTGTTGAAATTTTATTCAATTTTTATCACATTACGCTACATTACGTTCGCCGCGAGCGACAAGACATGCCAAAAATTGCGACCGAGTTCAAATTTACAATAAAAACTGTACTTTAATTCATCAACGAATTCAATTCGAATGAATAATCGGCGGAATCGCCGAAGCAATCGAGAAAGAATGGAAAAAATTATAACTAAATTAACCAGCTAATCTCGCAAACGTTTTAATTACGGAATTATACGTGTGTACACGTTTCGAGAGAAAAAGACCGGTTCTCGGTATTGTCACATCCTATAAAAGTGTCCACACGACGTTCCACAACGACAAATAATCCCGTACGACCGGCGTTAATTTTACAGGAAATTACGAAAGGTCAGTAATTCTCGTATCAATTTCTCGTTTCAAACCTCGTTATTCTCTTTTCGCTTTGACGTGCTAAGGGTGAGAATTCTTCGCTTTAATGCAATTTTCTTTGTAGCTAGCTGGCGATACGTGGTTCGATTATTGTATAGAGGGAAGCCCGATTCGCGTTCGAATAATTTCGTGCGCGTAGAATTGGAAGGGGGAAAAAAAGAGTACAAAAACACTCGTAATGTGCAAACAATGCGCATAGGTATGAAATACCAACTTAGGTAAACTTTTCAATTTCCTTCTTGTCTAATAAAATCTCAATTTCCGAGATCGATTCCGATGTGGGGAGAAAAAAAAAACGAAAACTGATTGCAAACATTTTGGCTAAAAGGTTTCGGCGCGAACTTAATAATAGATCTATGCCCTGGAGAGTAGGGACGATGGCAGCATTATAAGGTGAAGCCGAGTGCGTTTTTCGGTTCGCCTTTTCAATGAGTCCGTCGTGGATTTCCTGCGAAATAAGATTTTAGGAGTTCCTTTCTGGTATTCATCCGACTTCACTAGCATTCCAGGCACACGCTCCGGATTTGGTATTCGAGCTGTACCCATTTTATCGGGTGATGAAGGTTGTCCAAAACGAATTACGCGACGATGGACGTTCTTTAAGATTGACCGGGGTGGGATTGTTGGATTAGGATACTTACATGATGAGCCCTGTGTACAAT
The DNA here is from genome assembly GCA_035079395.1 of Aspidiotus destructor. Classification (NCBI taxonomy): domain Eukaryota; kingdom Metazoa; phylum Arthropoda; class Insecta; order Hemiptera; family Diaspididae; genus Aspidiotus; species Aspidiotus destructor. The sequence continues at coordinate 3,134,579 of JAVHKZ010000004.1, read as the reverse complement.
CGTTGGCCATCTAGTTGTTTATTACCCTTTTCTCTCACGGGAAAAGTCGTCAATACTCGTGGCGTATGCGTCATTTTTTTCCTTTCTTCCCCTTTCTCTTCTTTTACGAGGATGTATTTGAACTATCTGTTGTATAAATTTTTATTCCCTGTAAATGAGAATACGCATGAGCCAGTCAGCAAAATGATTGATTTGAATACGTAATCAGACGGAGATGTACAAAGGCGAATCTAGTATCGTTCATGAGGTTAAGCGGCGAGGCGTGACTTCCTCGATACGATTAAGGAACCGACTTTTAGTGGCTTTATAGATTAATTCGAATTTAATTGGATCAAAATGATGCTCTTCTCTAAACAATGCTTGGGGAGGTGTCGGCGAGGGTTGTGCTCCGCGTAACGATCTTCAAGAATACAAGTTGTTACAACAGGGAATATTTCACTCGGCTCGGTGACTTTTCTGGGGAATTTTATCCTTAAAAGAAGACTCAAAGAAGATTCTGGTTTAAGAGAAAACAAATGACCTAGACTTAGAAGTTAGTAGAAGCTACACTTTCAGGTACTCGATTCAAGAATTCGGGCGATTTTATAGCTGCAATGCCCTAGGAGAGGGAGAAGTATCCAACGTTCGCGACTAGTAGAATCAGCTTGTAAGGAAGGTGAAATAGAGCGCAAGGCGCGCTGAAGAGATTCACGAAAATAATTTTATCGATGTGGTGAGGAAGATTATTGAGCCTATCCGAGACGGAGGAGGGGTGAGAAAGGGGTGTATGAGAGCAAGAAGAACCGAAGATTTGTGAGTGTGATGATGGAACGCGGAGTTATTTATGAGAATGCCGGTGTTGGAAGGTTTACGATAGATGTCGAATTGAGAAACGAGCTAGTTGTCCCTGGATGAAGAGATATGGTGAGGTCCTCCAATTTCGAGGGTCAAGTTTATGATGGATAGAGTTGAGTTTCGAGTTTGAACGAGGAGAGGAGCCATTTCATACACATAGAATATTGTCGACGTACCTCAGCCTGGTGATTATGTGAGGTTGAGGTGAGTTAGCGCAATCAAGAAGGTTGGATTCGAGCTCATCCACGAAAACATCAGTGACTGTGGGAGTTGGCGGTGCGCTCATGTATAAGCCGTCCGGAAATTTGAAGAGGATGCCACGATAAATACACAGTGGGAGACGAGAACTTGAAATTCGGCGATGATACTTATTAGAGTGCACATTGCAAGATGGTATTAGTTAATGCTTATAGGGCGACCGAAATATAAGTGTACGTATAAGAAACATTGAGCAAAATGAGGGAGGAGTTCGGGAGGGGGAAACTACAGTTATTCAGTTTCGAGGCAAGGTCGCATGAATTACGAGATTGAAGAGAGAAATCGGAGGAAAGACGGAACCATTGTCCAAGAGGGCGAGCAAATCTATTGGAGGCGGCAGGAGAATTTGCAACAACAGGTCGAACAGGAAGATCAGGCTTATGAGTTTTCAATGAGCTGTAGAGGCGAGGAGGCGCAAGATTCATCACAAGAGCGGCGTCTTGGAGTTCCTTATCAGGAAAAATGAACCGAGATGAGTGCGGAGCAGATTTTATGATTCGGTTGTATGAATCATAGTTGGTGATCGAAGGAATAGCACCTGAAGAAAGAAGGAAGGAAATTATTCAATGATGGTACTCGGAAGAATGAAGAGCAGTCAAAACCTCACTTTTGTCTGCCTTCGCGAGGAGAGGGAGGATTAGTAGAAATCGCATTTAAAATATTCTAAATCATAGAATTTAATCTTTTAGTGGGGAACCCGCTATCCATTTTGTAAAGGGGGTTTACATCCTAAGAAAACGTCCGTGTCCGAGAGTTTCTGTGAACTGCGTGACGTGACCTGTGACGCTGTATGACGTCAACAATGACCTTGACCCACTTAAGGAAAATTTTAACTGCCAGCCTTCATTATATCAGGCCTAGTTTACGGTACGGTATACTGAGAAGAGCCTAGCCAACTCATTTGCTGAGGGGGTATTTTTGCGCCAACGTGATCGCAAGCGTGAGAGGTTGCGACTTCCCTGCCGCCATTGCAAACTTGCAATGGCCTCTAAATTTTCACCTGGGCCAATCCCCGCAACAATGTCGGCCACCATAATTGACTCCGCAGTTGATTGACTTCCGGTTTAGGAGGGAGAGCCAACTTCCCTCCCATTTTCAGAAGAGCTCTTTCTTCTTCAGAAAACTGAACGTTAGATTTATTTATGAAAGAGTTGGCAAGTTCGAGAGACTCGGTCTTAATTTCAGATTCTACGGAAGTAGGGAAGGGAAAGTGGTGTTAGTGTTGATGAAGATACATACAATTTCTTCAATTCCTTCTCCCTGAGTGCATTTGAGAAAGACGTCTCCTTGGAAGTACCCAACTGTAGCAATGAATGAGACATTTTCCTCATGATACGCGACCTTGATGAGTGGAAGAACCGACGCCATGGTTAGCTAAACTTTCACCTGACGCAGGTGTTTAGCGGCCATGGCTACTTTAACGAATAACTTTGCGTTTTTCTGAGTGCGAGGCGAGGTGGCTTGAGCGGGACAAGTTTAGTCGGTCTCTTCAAGAGATTGAGGTTGATGAAGCGCTTATTCCAAGTATCCTGGTATCCACCATGCTAGGTTCCACATAAACGATATAGCGCAAACGGGTCGCACCCTTAAAGATCGCTCCACAAAATCATTAACCGACACATCGCGGACAAATTCGCTATTGCCAAATATTTTTAGAGAAGAGCCATTATTTTGATTTGATTAAATTCGAATTACCAAAGGTCGGCTCCTTGCTCCTCGTTCACGTAACTGGGAAGGTCCTAGAAGATTCAATTTTTTTTCGAGTACGTCTTCTTATGTACCTAGCTAGCTCGAAAATTGAAACTACATTACATATTCAGAGTCCCGCTTCTCACATTCCCGTTGAACCATGTCGACCGTCGATTTAGGGTCGATTTTGAGTCATAGGCAAAGTCGACTCCAAATCGACTGTCATTCGACGTCAAATCGACATCTTTACTGAAGGCCATAACATTACGGTCGATTTTGAAGGTAAATCGACTGCTTGACTACGTCGATTTGGAGTGGAAATATCGTCGACTTATCCTGATAACATTTTGTTCAATATCATGGCGACTGTATTTCGACGTCGACTCTCAGGCTACCAAAAATGTGAACAATTTGTGCACCCGATGTCGACGGCAACAATTAGTCGATTTTCGGTCGACTACAATATTCTCATTGTTGACTCAAAATCGACTTAGAATCGAAGTCGATTTTGAGTCAGTTTAGTTTGGCCCTAAGGTTGACTAAAAATCGACTGGAGGTAGACTCGTTATCGGCGTCGAAATTGAGTCGACTCCTGGTCGATAAAAAATTTGAAAAGGTCGACTCGAAATCGACGTCGATTTTTGTCGACAAAAAATGTGAACTTTGTCAATTAACGTAGACCTGACAGTTAATAAGGAGTCTATTCTCGGTCGATCACGGAACTGAGAAAGTTTACTCGGAGTTGACTTAAAATCGACGTAAATTCTTAGTCTACAAAAAATTTGAGCTCCGTTCAATAATGTCGACTTGATTTCGACTCCATATCGACCTGTTTCTTTCTGGAACTTCACTACTCACAGATAAGTTATGCATTCATAGTTACTTAAGGAGGAATCAACCTACTATATTTTTGAGAAGCAAGCTACCGGTTAGAACGGTCGAGCAACGAGATCGACTTTATATCGACGTCGATTGCGGGTCGATTTTCAGTCGTAGAAAAAGGCTCACCTCAAATCGATTTGATGACGACGTCGATAGGGAGTCGATTTTGGGTCGAAAACCACCGTCCACCTCGAATCGACTCAATAATGACGTCGAATATGAGCAGTATAGTAGACCATTCACCCAGAATCGACTTCATAACGACGTCGATTTTCAGCAATATAGCAGATTGTCCACCCAAAATCGACTTAATAACGACGTCGATCTTGAGTCCTAGAAAACCGCCTACCTTGAATCGACTTGATTACGACGTCGACTTCGAGTCATACATTGGAAACCAACAAGTCGATTTGATGTCGAGTTGTAGTCGATGGCGGTCGATTTACGGTCGACATACCCCGGAACTATTTCGACTGGAAATTGAGGTCGAATTTGTGTCGATTACTTATTAAAGTCGACGATACGTCGATTAAGAGTCGATATGGTTCAACGGGTTCCTACTCGAAACTAGCCTCCTTTAATTCTTAGATCCAAGTTTTCCAGGTCTCCGCCTCTCATATCAGAACTTCTGCCAACTAGAGAATAAAAAAGTTCCTTCTTGTCGACATTCTATTGGGTGTACCCTCAAAAAAATGATAACGATTTCCACAGTAATATCTTATTTCGGTCCTCTTTGTAAAAGGTCCTTGCATCATGTCCGAGTCAGCTGATCATATTTTTTGCTCTCCTAATTTACAATTTGTTATAATTTCCATAATCTGGTACTTCACTTTCCTTGACGTCAACACACTGAAGATTTTAGTCCTAGAATGTTGGTATCGGTGCATTGTTACTGTCATTAAGTCCTCCCCTGTCTTCACGTTCTTTCGTAATTGTTTTCAAGAGTATAGCGGTAAATCCAGTACTAACTCACCTGACCATGGGATTTTTTCTCGATGCCAATACCGCGGTCGTGTGAATGGTCTCAGATTAAGTAATATTATTAAACATTACTACGAGTTTTTTTTTTTACTCGCTATGGCGTACAGCGGACTATAGTTAATCCTTTTATAAAGATTTACCCTCTAATGAGATGAAATTCAACAATGACGAACTATTTGACACCATATGCTTTGACTGTCGTTGTCATACTTGTTTGAATAATACGAACCAGTTTTTTTCTTCATTCCAACACCATACGATGCCCATTGTCGAAACGACACAAGAGAAGATTTAGACTCGCCTATTTCTAAAGCAACGGCATCATTATGTAAACTACGTATTCAAAATGAGATAAGAATATTACAAGAAAGTGTCGAAGAAAAATATTTACCCCTATTTTCATTTTACCAATATACAACAGTAGGATTGTAAAAATAAAATTAGAAGCTCGTTTTCGACGAGAACGACGTTTACGAGCGTACAATACGTTATCTCAGTTACTGATCCGTCTTATTTACCTTCGCTGTAGGTATACGTTATACCCGAGAGATACGCTTGATACGCTTCCAATAAATGGGTCCCACGTTACGTTACCTTGATCGATACTCAATTAAATGTCATCGAGAAAGCTCTAACTCGACTCGAGGACGATCTTATTGCTATATAGCGGTCCAGTCGAGCATTACGAGCCAAATTGTCGAGTGCGACAGAGACAGCTGCACGATGGCGTACTTAAAAGTCATGAAGACCTCTAAAGTACAATATGCGACCCACTCGATGGGAAAGAACACTCCAAGCTGCAAATTCAGGCGATCTCTCGTTCTTTAAATGTGTAACATGTACACGTACAAGTTTATAGCTTTTTTTCAAATACGTCATTTACGCGAATTGTTGTAATATACTAGAGAGAGTAGAGTGGCCTTTTTTTTTTCACTCTTCGTAATATCGTCTCTCAGCGAATGACCTTGACACAGACTTGATTTAAAGGATTTCGATTGTTTTCCTACTAGCGAGTTGCCATGTAGATACAGTACGCGAACATAGGAGGCCGGTAACGTTATGGCGAAATTTAATCTCAGGCGCCAAGTTCTTAAATCCGTAGGGTGCCTCTTGTAATAAAAGCGAATGCACAACTTCAGTTTACGCACTAACACACATTTTTTAATTCTCGAGTGGGCGACCGTCGCGTGTATTTTGCGTAGGAGAAGCCTTTTTTCTTTTTTTTTTTTTTGGCCCGCCGATATTTTCCGGCTAGTCGTATATAGCAAATGGTAACTTATAAATGATATTAATATTGTAACGTTCCGCAGAAAAGAGAACCCTTGGCATGATGAAAATCAACTTACAACTTTAAACAGATCGTCCTAACTCGTTGAGAGATGTTGTTTTTCCACTTTCTCGACCGCGTCTATCGTTGTTGCTCGTTGCTATATTTCAAAATAAGAGACGAAAGAAATTAATCGAATGAGATATCTCACAACCTTATGAGGGATTTTTAACGTGATTATTTGGACTAGAAAGAAACGCGGAGGCTCGGGTACAACTTTTTCTAGCTGCGACCGAGGGAAGGATAGATTCGAACTCGCGCTTTGTAATTGACGACCCGGAAATAATGAAATCTTCAAATTACGCGCTCTTTGATGAGACGATACGAATCAAATCACGTAAATCGGCTTAAATTGGCTCGCAACGGTCTGCGGAAAAATATCGCGAAATACATATTTTTGTGCGGACAATTCGATAAAATGAAAAACGAATTTCGTATCTTCTCTATTTGGAAGCCAATTACCAAAAGATGTCTGTCTGAGTCCTTATAGTTTTTTTTTCCTACACAATCCGAAGATCGAATGGAGGATTGGAGGCAGACGAAGAAGGAATTTTAAATATGTTCATACTTTATCTTACAAATCATTTGTTACAACCTTTTACTACAATATTGTTGCAGAAATCATACACAGACCAGGTTCTCATTTAGCATTTTAAGTTTAGGAGTAGTTCGAAGGTCAGATATCGCTCAAGAATCATTTAGACAGATAATCAAAAACCAAATTCTTCTCCATCCGTTATCTGATCAACACCTATTTCTCGGTAATCGGTATCTTTCCAAGTGCTCCTCCTCTTTTATAGAGGTAATTTTTTGAAGCACCAACCCTCTTGTCAGATATTTATGGCCGGATTGTCAAAATCTTTACTGATTTAAAACATTTCGAGGACCAAAGTCATTTCCATATCTTCCAGGAGGAAGACAGAGTTAGTTCTGCTCTTTCTTGGACAAAATAGGTGCTGTCAGGTATAATCGTTTCCAAATCGCATTCCTCATTCACGAGGTACCAGTGAGCTGAAGAAATTGATACAAGGCCTGTATAATGTTTTTGGAACCCCTTTGAGCAATCCCTCGAGTAGCAAAGAAATATTCAGAACAAGAGTGTGGAGGAATAAACCACTAATGAAAACGTGCAAGCCAGACTGTAAGTTTTCGCCGGACCCTCTTCACTTAATAAATTGAGATTTAACCAATCTACTAATCGGTCAAAATGTTCTTTATTGCGACTCTGATGAAAATTTTTGCAATAGAAAAAAACATGATCACGTTTCATCGTTCATCTCGACAGCGCTCTTCGTTGAAAAAGTTACAATTTGAAAATACCGTACATTCTCCAAATTTTCTGAGCTCTCTCAAAACGAAGTTTTCGAAATTAATTGGATCCTTTACTTATGTTCGGCCAAGGACACGTGACCGCATCGCAAGCTCGAAAAAGCCATGCTCGTCTCCCTCGATGCCGAAATTTTATTATTCAACATTAAATATTTCTTTCTTCTTTATCATATACTGTATATTTTATTCCGTATACTATCTACATTTTCCCCCGTTATAATTTAAAATTTTAGTTCTTCGAATAACCCAATCTACCAAAATGGACAACGTGCTCGTTCATTTTTATATGCTTATCATGCGGTCCGAGTGGAGAAAAAAATAGGGACGTACGTTTGCACCGAATTTAAGCTTTTACGCGTAGAATACATTAAAAAACTTCGGTTCACGTTAGAAATTTGCTCGACACCATCCGTCAACAATTATTCTAATATTAAAGATGCGAGAGAGAGACAGAGAGGAAGATGAAAAAAAAAATGGAATATTTAAGGACCGGAAAAAATTCCCACAATTCTTTCGGTTTAGGAAGCAAAGGTATGCGTTCATCCTTGACTTTTGGTTTTTTCACTATTTTTTTCCCGCTCTTATACTCTTCAGTTTTTTTCCCCTGGAAGAAATATTTTTCGACGACCATACACAGAATGTTTGGTATCTGTATCATATGTCGGGAACCTATTCAACATTTGACGCGATAAATTTTGCTTAATTACATCGAATTAATGCGACGATTATATATACGAACAATACAAATGTGTTTTCTCTCTCTCTCTTTTTTTCTTTTTTTTTTTTCACCTTTAATTTTGAATTCAGAATCGCTGTAAGCTAAATACAGTTGTTGTTATTCGTTATTATTCGTCCGCGTAATGAAACCTAATAATTGAAATCGTGCCACGGATGATGGACGTGAAGGCGTGATTTTTTCGATTTGTAAATCGCTTTCTCGAAATTGCTGCATCCAAAATATAAATTATTCTACCGTAGCGCCGAGTATGTACTTTCATTTTCAGCGATTGTATAGAAGATAATTTGAATCGGAACCGGATAATGCGCTAGACAGTCATATTCTATGATAAAGTTGCATATATTAATTCCGAAATAAAACGTACTTACGCCGAATGCCGTGTTCTAAAATGTCAGTGAATCCTTTTATTTCGGTTTCAGTACCGATTTTCAACGTATTGGGGAGAGCGATTTACTAGATTGCATTTATGTGAAAGGAGGAGCAAAAGTCAAAAGACAAGACGTGTGTACTTATTGGAGTTCTTGTGATAGCCAATCGACTGGAGAGCTATCTGAAGGAAAGAGATAATACGGGTTTCAAACTGGACGCTGCACATCAGATGCTGGGATCCGGCTGAAGAGGATAGCCGAGTCAAGAATGGAGGTCATAGGGTTCTCATTCATATCTCAAATAGCATAAGGGACAGAGAGGCATTGGACCAGGTATAAAATTGATGGAATGTTACAAATGGTAAAGAGCACCAAACGGCGTTCGTTTTCCATCACAGCAGCTTTTATGCTATCTCACTTGTCGAGTAAATTGACCAGGAACTTTGAGGGCAGGATATAAATAAACTCCTTGAGCTGCTGTGAACTTTCACCGAGAGAAATAAATCCTAAATTTACACAAGCTTACACAGACAGGATTCCTTGCTGGACACACAAGCTTGTAACCATCAAAGACCAAGTTCTGGATTGAATTGGGAAGGTATACATTTGGTTCAAGTATAAAATTGGTTCATGTAGACAATTGGTTTATGTAGTACTGGTCAAAAAGAGCAAAGAAATGAAGATCTCGCGCATTTGCCAAAGCCATACGTTTCCTAAAGCACTGATATTGATCTACTTGAAGTTCTTCTCCATAAAATTTACTTCGGAAGTGGGGCGATCTTCCATTAACTTTTTGGATTTATCGATCTCTATAAGATCGGGTGTCCATGAGTTTGAAATTTAAAGGAAAGATACCACGACAGATGTCCTGGTGCACGGAGCGTCTTTCTGTCCTGTTGCTCATAAGTTTTAGTTCATAGATTGACTCGTACTCCATTGAGTCAATCTGCTTTTGAAAAAGTGAGAAGGATTTCTTAGCGTTGCCAAAAATATAAAGATCATGTTTCATGTCTTTTCGCCAATCTTCTTAAGCTCTTCATCGTTCAAAAATATCCAAAATTTCCAACTTCTTGTTCTAGTATAAGCCAACTTTGGAGTATTTTAGGCTGACTGCTTCCTGGGACCAACGAGCGGACTGGGCCTTACTCGCCCCGCTCGTTTGTCCCGCTTCATGGTCCAGTACATGTCTATTTTAGTATATTTCAAGCTGATGAGGTTACTGGGACTCACTCGCTCCGCTCGTTCGACCCGCTTCTTGGTTCAGTACAAGTCCACTTTAATATATTTCAAAATAATGAGGTTACTGGGACTCACTCGCTCCGCTCGTTCATCCCGCTTCTTGGTCCAGTACAAGTCCACTCTAGTATATTTTAAGCTGATTAGATTACTGGGACTCACTCGCTCTTTTAATTTAATTTAATTTAATTTAATTTAATATTTAATTTAATTTTATTTAATTCTATTTTTACTCAAGGGGTGGTAATCGCAGATTTCTGGATGACCTCCCAGGTGATTTGAAGGGGAGCAGGGGGGAAGACCTATTTTATTTTATTTTAATTTAATTTAATTTAATTTAATTTAATTTAATTTTATTTTATTTTATTTTATTCCATTTTATTTCATTTATTTTTATTTTATTTTAATTTAATTTATTTTAATTTAATTTAATTTAATTTATTTTAATTTAATTTTTATTTTATTTTTACCGAGGGGATGGTACTCGCAGATTTCTAGATAATAATAATAATTTTTATTTCTCATTTTTATAGAGACATTAACAGAAGTTGAAAATTTTGACCCATGGCATAACCTCCCAGGTAATTCACCCAAAATTTTCTATTTCCATTAATAGGAGGAGGGGGGAGCAGGGGGTTGGTACTCCCAGATTTGTGGATGACCTCCCTGGTGATTCGGAGGGAGGCAGGGGGAAGGTTTATTTTATTTTATTTGAATTCATTTTAATTCAATTTTATTTTATTTTATTTTAATTTTATTTTATTTTAATTTTATTTTATTTTAATTTAATTTTATTTAATTTTATTTATTCTTTATTTATTTTAATTTTATTCAATTTAATTTCATTTTATTTCATTTTTATTTTATTTTTACCGAGGGGATGGTACTCGCAGATTTCTAGATAATAATAATAATCTTTATTTCTCATTTTTATAGAGACATTAACAAAAGTTGAAAATTTTGACCCATGGCATAACCTCCCAGGTAATTCACCCAAAATTTTCTAATTCCATTATTAGGGGGAGGGGGGAGCAGGGGGTTGGTACTTGCAAATTTTCAGATGTGTATAGGGTGTCAAAAAAGACATGATGACCTCCCAGGTATTTGATTCAATTTAATTTTATTTTCATTCAATTTAATTTTATTTCATTCTATTTTCATTTTATTTTTACCCAGAGGGTGGTACTCGCAGATTTCTGGATGACCCCCCGGGTGATTGGAGGTTCATTTTATTTTATTTTATTTCAATTTAATTTTATTTAATTTAATTTTATTTAATTTTATTTTATTTTATTCTATTTTATTTTATTTCATTTTATTTCATTTCAATTTTATTTTATTTGAATTTTGTTTTAATTTATTTCATTTTATTCTATTTTATTTAATTTTATTAATTTAATTTAATTTAATTTTCTTCAATTCAATTGTATTTTATTTTATTTTATTTTAATCTAATATAATTTGATTCAATTTAATTTGATTCAATTTAATTTAATTTTATTTAATTTTATTTAATTTAATTTAATTTTATTTTATTTGATTTGATTTGATTTGATTTTATTTGATTTTATTTGATTTGATTTTATTGTATTTTATTTTAATTTAATCTAATATAATTTAATTTAATTGTATTTTATTTTATTTTATTTTAATTTAATTTAATTTAATTTAATTATATTTTATTTTTATTTTAGTTTTACTCAAGGGGTGGTACTCGCAGATTTGTGGATGACCTCCCAGGTGATTCGGAGGGGGGAAGGGGGGGGGGAGGTTTATTTTATTTTATTTTATTTTAATTCATTTTAATTTCATTTCATTGCATTTTATTCTAATTTAATTTAATTTGATTTAATTTGATTTAATTTGATTTAATTTTAATTTAATTTAATTTAATATAATTTAATTTAATTGTATTTAATTTATTTTAATTTAATTAAGTGTATAGGGTGTCAAAAAAGACATGAAACATGTCAAAAGAATAATTATTAACTATAAAACACCTGGCCAGAGTGAATAGAGTTAATGTCGACGTGGACGTGATGGTTCGGAGGAAAACTTCTTAGAGAATTCTTGATTCCACCACCTCCCTCCGTCTTGACACGATCAGTGATCGTCGTATGCGCTGGATTAGTCTCCCTTTCCTGAGGAAGTTCTCCCTCCAATTGGGTCGGGCCCTCCGCCCGTTCGATTTTGGACCAGCATATTAAAACCCTACCACTGTGAAAGGGTTGTTTGTAAGGTTGAAGGATCCCATACCATTTGATGAGAGGAGCGGCATCCATAAGATGGAATGTAGGTATTGTAGGGGTTTTTATATTGGTGAGACCAGCCGTCAGATGAAGCTGAAAGTAGCTCAGCATTTGAAGCATTGGGAGAAGCGAACTTCAAAGGGGACCATATGCATGGTACATAATTAAACTAAAATGCACATAAGAGTCAGGAGAAATAGGGCGAAGGCTTGTTTTCTCTTAACAAACAGGGCCAAAGGCACACCCGATTCGAAATTTTAGGGCCAATATCCACCTCGGACTGCTAGCCTTATACTCGAAGGGCCGAAAGAGAGAGACACCACAAAACAGATAAAAAATAATAATAATAATGCCTAATATATGTGTGCTGATGGGTCAATTTCCAATACATTCATCCTCTCTTTCCTACGATTCTCGCCAGTTTTTCTATACGTGAAGAAATTCTTCGACGTTACAACATTTAAGCGCGATTGTATTCCGGTAATGTTTCCCGACGCAATGATTTATTCGCACTCCTTCTCTTTTTCTACTACAGAAGCCGCGTCACTGTGTAACGAATGGTGACTCTTTGACATCACACACAGGAAATATTGAACGTTAACGTATTATCTCCCCAAATTTTGCTTGTGAACTTCATCTCGTACGAAAGAATATATGGGTTCTTAATGAGACGTAGAAAATTTTAAATTGGAAAAATGAAAAAAAATATTTATATTATTAATATTAAAAATTATGATCCTAAATCATCAAAGAGAGACGAGCGCGAACATCGTCGTAATGAATATTTTAAACGCGCGGTACTGCATTCACAAAACTTTCGGAATGCTTTTTACCACTTTCGCATCCGCGAGTAGTACTCGCAGTACATTCCATTGTACTTAATAAGTAATATTTCGTGTTCGCGAGTCGGTTAAAAACAACAAAAACAGAAGCGAACAACTTTGAGTTCATTAAAAAAGAGAAAAAATAATGAAGTTTGATGTTATTCTCCCTCATATTTTTCTTTTTTCTTTCTCCTTCTTATGTATCAAGTGTACGGTGTGAATGACATTAAGAACCCGATTGATGACTCGTCGAATAACAGCAAATTAATAGCAGCAGTTTTTCCGAGTATATTGTAGTTCATTGATTTTTATATCAGACGAAGGCATTAACCTGCGATAAAGATTATGAAATTTTCATTCGAGTTACAATATCGTAGACGAATACGTCGACGTGTTGACGGGCAATGCGATAATAAAGGCGTACTAGATTAAAATATTAGCTTCTTGGACGAGACATCGTATTCGTAACTGAGACTAAACGAATTCAGATCGGAAATCTGATAAAAGGGAAATTTTACTCGGACTTTCGCCCCGAGATTACTGAGATATCTAACTCAATCTTGGCTAATTTTTTTTATGCACTTGTCCTTCATGGTGATTTCACGTCCCTGGACTGGACATGCTCTACTACCGCGAGCTAGCCGGTCGTGTTAGTGAGTGCACCGCGCCTTGCTTGGTGGCAATCGTGTAGAGGTTGTTTTGACGTGCCCGTATTGAGGTCGGTTCACCCCGAGGATTCGAGCAAGGCTACCACGCCCTGTCCGCAGATGTTGAAGTCCCAAGTGGGACTGTGAGTTTTTCTTTATTTCACTCTTGATTTAGGAAACATTTACTCGTTCTTCGACAGATGGTTCTTAGATCACGACATTACTAGGGTATGACGTCATCCATGACTTTGATTTAAGAATTAAAGCTAAAGAATGGCTCGATATCGCGAAGTGACCTCATCAGTGGATGGTTTTGGTTTCAATCCTCGACGAGGTGAAGGATTCAGGAAAATTGGGGTGTGAACTCAAAAACACTTATAAGCTCAAGTACCGACGATATTACAAGCTCGAAACTTGATGTCATCAGAAGAATGAAATAATGAACTTCAACTCCGATGAGAAGAGGAACGTATGAAAGACAGTTATTACCCTTGTTGGAGCTGTACATCTTTCAGCGAGTCCGAACTGAGTTTCACATACAAAGAGGTGCATATGCAAATATGAGAAGCTGCATGAGAGAGGATTTGACGTCATCAGACTATAAAATAATCAGAGAGGAGAGTGTTTGATCGAAGTTTGATGAAGAGAATGACCTTGACTCGATTTATTGATAAATAAGGGGTGCAGGGAGAAAGGAGGGATGTACAGAAGAAATGATCAAGACAAATGGATTTTTTACACCCTTTAGAGGAAACTGCTTCTCCAGCTCTCCTTTTTTGGACATTCTTTCTTCCTCTCCTATACGTTTCAAACGAGAAGCCGAGAGGGTTGAATTTCCAATTACGAGACAGTGAACTAAATCACGCTCTCGTCAACTTATTACATAAAGCATCAAAATAACGCCCACTCTCAAGAAATATGGCACATAAAGTGAGAGGTGAAGAGGGTGAAGAAACTCGAGTGTCGAGTTCATTAGGGTGAAACGAGGGGAGGTGGGCATCGAGCTGTTCCTATATATATAGGTATCACGTCATCCATGACCTTGACCTAGTTTAGAAACAGAAACTGATGGCAAAGAAGGACTTGATGTCAGAAGATAACGCCATCCGTGAATGATTTTCGGCGTCGATCTTTACAGAGCCTAGTTTTCGAATTGCTATTCCTTGTCCCCTCCTATACATATAGCCGAGGACTCATTAAGATGAGGAGAAATTTTAATTGGATCGCCAAATAAAGGATTGCGAGAATGGCAGACTCTTTCCCCAGAATCGAGAAGTTTTTTGAATGTCGGCATCGTGAGTCGAGGTAAGCCCAAAGGACTTTCATGAAACTTATTGCTTTCGTCGAATCGTTAACAGAACAGAATAATCTTGTAAGAGAGTACATGTTTTACAAAACATCGTGTAAAGATTTCGCTACAGTACAAAAGAATAATAATAATAATTTTAAATACATAATACACAATTGACGACTTATACGTCGCAAATCAACTTCTGTATTTTTCTTCGTAACACGATCTCGGCATCGTTTGGTCGATGGTATAATTGACCCGCGATTTGGTTCGTGACCCATTGGGCGTAGGAATTGAATTAAGTGAACGGTAAAGAAGCCTTTTGCGTTTTGTCAACACAATAAATTTCTACGCGTTGTCGTTTAAAAAGGTGAGTAGATCGTGCGTTCGCCAAATCGTAATTACTTTTTATTTCTCTCCGGTTATCTTTCTTTCCATTTCTTCGCTCGCTCAATTTCTTTTTTCTTATTTTTACCCTTTACTTTTCTATTTACGCTCGCGACGTTCGTCGACAGAAAATAATTCACTTCACATCGAACGTGCTTCCTCATTTGTTCTTTATGACTCATACTCTGATTCATGCGATGTATGTGCGACACGTATATACTGGAGATTTGCATTAACATGACATCTGGTGCTGTTTTTGCGGCGTTTTTTTTTTTCTGTTTTACTTTACGATATTCGTTAAATAATATATAGAACTACGGAGAGAGAGAAAAAAAAGCTCGATTCAGGGTCATCGTGTGAATAACGCGCGCGTACGAAATTAGTAATCAATATACGATTCGGTCTACTGTATGCAGATGCGAGAAACTCGGGCTTTGCGTACTCATGCACGTTCGAGTGGTTATGGAGGTAATTAATGCAGCCTGGAAAATTAGTGGCAATATACATACGTACTTATTTGAGACGTAATTCGGCGATACTGAATAGACTATCGCATTCGTCATATCTCTGTACACAAACGTCATTAGCTTTCGGAGTATGGTCATAACATCAAGGGTGCACTCTTTATGGCACAATTACGTAAGCCTCGGAATCGGGAAATGGGGAAAATATCGGCATTAATTTCATGATTAGATAGAAGAGGACTTGCATTTGCCCGGAGAAGATGGATTCTGTTGTAGACAGACTGCTCGGGAATGTCTGATCGGCTCCTAAGAGCTATGTAGGAGTCATTCTGTGAGCACTCTGGTGAGGAAGGTGAGAATGACAAGGTTGAGTGTGAGGTTGGTTAGCTGCTGGAGGAACTGCGAGAAATGTCTTCTATGCATTCGCACGAGTATATTTCCTATGAGTACAGTGGCAAACAGTAGATTTTAGAGAAAAGAATGGACGCGCAATCGTACGTTTCGCCGGTAAACCGAACTAAACTCCAAAAATCTTCTGGTGGAGCCAAATAGAAAAAGATCATGTTTCATGTCCGCTGTGCTTTGTGAGGTTTTCATTCGTTTGCTTTCAACGTTAGGGTGATTTGCTTTATATAATTGGTTGAGCGTCTCACGTGATTGCCTGATCTCTGGTTGACGAGTTGGGCGTTGTGACTCTTGACGAGTTTAGAATAAGTTACACTTAATTCTCAATGAAATACTATGGAAATGATTTTACATATTAGCTTTTGAGGGCTCACTCGCTCCGCTCGTCCTCTCCCTTTTTAGTCTAGTATAAGTCTATTTTGGAATATTTTAGGCTAATGGCTTCTGGGGAAATCATCCTTCCTTTCGTGAGGTTTTCACTCGTTTGTTTTCATTGTTAACCTGGTTTGCTTTATAATTAGTTGTGTGGCTCGCGTGTCAAGTCTGAGGGCCAGTTTTTTACCAGTTAGGGTATTTCGAACCAATAGCTTTTGGAGAAGGCTAAAACTTTTACAGTAGCTAGTTGGGGTATAGGATGCCTAGCCTGCTATTGTAAGCAGACTAGATCCGTTTATACAGTATACTGTATTTTTGATGATTAGCCTACGCCCATAAGCCTAGTTCAAGACTATTAAAATCCCAGGGGCCGGGGGTGGGGTTCTTTTCCGTTCTATTTTATAAATCTAGTTTACTGGTAAGCTAGTACATAAACTGGGCAAGGATCACCCACAGGGTATCAAAGGTGAAGGGAGGTTGGCCTGGGGGAGGATTCTTCTCCGTTCTATCATAGGTCTAGTTTAGGACGTAAAATCTTAGCATAAAGCTAGTATATAAACTGGTCGAGGTGAACTCGCGGGGGGATGGGGGGCGTTAGTTTACAACTAGTTAAAGTTTAGTATAAAGCTAGTATAAAGCCTATATAAATCTAGTATACAGCTGGTATTATAAACCGGGCAAGGAGTAACCAGGGTGAAGGGGGGGGGGCACTCGCAGACTCAAATTTCAAATTAGGGGTCAGGTAGGGTCAGGTTAGAGAGGCGCTAGTTTACAACTGGTTAAGGCAAGGCGAACTCGCGGGGTGAACTCGCGAGATGTACTTGCAAAGTTTGAGTCACCCACATAGTAACCAGGGTAAAGGGGGGCAAAAATTTCAAATTAGAGGTCAGGCTAGTATACAGCTATCATATAACTAGGATACACCCGGACGCCTTCTTTAAGACTAGTAAAATGCTAGGGAGGGGATTATAAGTCTAGTTTAGGACTAGTAAAATACTATCATAAAGATAGTATACAGCTATTATAAAACTAGGATGAAGGGAAAACTACATTATTATGAGTAAATTGATTCATTATGTTTGAATCTTTCCTTTTCATCTTCCTTTCTAAGAAATCGTACTTTTTCGCCACTTTTTCATTCATTTCTTGAAAGTATACGGCGTATACAGCGTATACCCTTCGGGGACACCACTGACAATATAATTATCTAGTTTACAACTGTTTAAATCCCAATATAAAGCTAGTATAAAGCCACCATAAAGCTAGTATATAAACCGGGCAAGGTGAACTCGCGGGGTGAACTCGCAAATTTTTGAATCACCCGCGGAGTAACCAGGAGGGAGGGTGAAGGGGGGCCACTCGCGAACTCGCAAAATTTCAAATTAGGGGTCAGGAGGGATCAGGTCAGCGTAAAGACATGAAATATGTCAAAAAGTGGCTATAAATGATAGGAGCATGAAAATTGGTATATGTAGTGGGTAATGATACCAAAATAAAATTTTAGAGATTAAGAGCCTCTCAAAATTCGCCATAGTAGGCATGGGGCCGATTTTCGAGATTCTGTCTCCCTCCATGAAAGTGGAACGAGCACTTTCGTCAATTTTATATATTTTGACCCTCCTGAATACGAAACAGCCATTATCTTCAAGATCCGACCTCGAGAAATACCCCTTTCTCAATTTTTCGATTTTTGTGGAAAATACGTCAAAATTGCGGGTCTCCTTCTCCAGCCCAAATACACTGTTCAAGATTACATTTTCAATGCGATATACGAGTAGAGGAGGTCCAATATGACATTTTGAGGTGTGTATGAGCTCTCGACGTCGATGGGGAGGGAACGGTAGCTTTTACAAATTGTCTAATTTCGAGGATTTTTCATGTTTTTTACACGTTGTTGACATGTTTTATGTCTTTTCTCTGCCCTGACCCCTGATTTGAAATTCTCTGAGTGCCCTCCCCAGGGCTGAGAACCGGAACCAAAAGAAACCGGATTCCGCATTTAGCTTCTAGAACCAGAACCAAAAGGAACCGGATCCCAGATTCAGGTTCTGGAGCCTAGCCTTGTCTTCTGAAACCGGAACCAAAGAGAACCGGATTCCGGCTTTGGCTTCTGGAACCGGAACCGAAAGGAACCGGATCTCACAATTCAGTCCAAGAACTTTTATAACCGGAACCGCTAAGAAATAACTGTTCTCAGCCCTGTCCCTCCCAGCTCCCTCACCCTCTTTACTTCGTAGGTGATTCAAACGCCGCGAGTTCACTTGCAAGTTCACCCCACCCAATTCATATACTAGGCTTATAATAGCTTTCTACAAGCTTTATACTAGGACCTTACTTGTCCTTAACCAAACCTAAAATAGACCAAGAAGACCCCCAACCCCCTCGTACACTAGAATACTGCAAAGAAGGAGCTAGTCAGTTTATACTAACACGTAGAGTGGAGTTTTAGCTTAGATAGTACAAAATATAGCATACATTAGTAAACTGTAAAGAAAGAGCTAGTCAGTTTTCGTTATACTAGACCATGCATCTCCCCAAAAAGCAATTAGCTTAAAGTATTGTCAACTGGACTTATACTTGACCAAGGAAGGGATCAAACGAGCGGAGCGAGTGACCTACCCAAAAAAGCTATTAGCTTAGAATATTCTAAAGTAGACTTATACTAGATTATGCCCTCAAAAAGTTATTAGTTTGATATACTCTAAGCTGAATTTATATTAGAGCTACCCAAGAATTATAAACTTGAAATACCCAGAAGCTATTGACTTAAAACATAGGCGTAGGTACGGCAAGTTTTGAGGTCGGGGGGGGGGGGGGTTGAAATCTTTTGAATGCCATACTTGAATTTTCATGTGACGTGATTTTTATTTTGTTAAGAGGATTACATCCTCAGAAGAAGTCCGCGTCCCTGTCCACGTCTGCGTCCGGGAGTTTTTATGTCGTCATCAATGACCTTGACCTACTTTAGGGACTTGAAAAAAATTTCAACTTCAACCCTTCATTATATCCGGCCTAGTATACAGTATACTGAGAAGAGCCCAGCCAACTCATTTGCTGAGGGGGCATTTTCACGCCAACGTAATTGCGAGCGCGGAAGGTTGCGAGTTTCCTGCTGCCATTGCAAACCATTAATGGCCTCTAAATTTTCTTTCCAGCGGAGAACCCGCTATCCATTTTGTTAAAGGGATTACATCCTCAGAAAACGTCCGCGTATCGTCCGCGTCTCAGGTGGTGGTAAACGTGCTAATACACAAAGGTAGGCTTTAACACACCTCAACGCAGCTCTTCGTTGGATGTTTACCATCTCTCGTCTTTTGTATGGTATCTTCATGGAGTCGGCCCATACTGGTGCACCGTATAGGAGAGTCGACAAGGCAGGGCTCATCATGATTCTTCTTCTGACTTCTCTCGGTTCTCCTAGGTTCTTCATCAGGCGGCTTAGGTATCCAACTACCCGGCCTGACTTTTTCGCTACCATCAGGAAATGGGCCTGAAGCTCAGCGTCGAGTCAAACCAGATGCCCAGGTACTTCATCTTCTTCTTGGTCTCGCAATTTTCACACCTTGCAGGCGAAAGGTGGGGAGACGGAACTTCCGACGGGTCGTGAATAAAATGGCCTCCATCTTGCTAGCTGCAAGTTCAAGTCCAGCCGACTTGATCCAACGCGTCCCTACTTCTAGAGCCCAGTTTACCCTGCTCTCCACTGTTTTGTTCACTTCTTGGTCTAGTACAAGTCTACTGTAGAATCTCCGCTCTTTCATCCCGCTTCTTTATCTGGTATAAGTCTTCTTTAGTATATTCCAGGCTGATGAGATTACGGGGCCTCACTCGCTCCGCTCGTTCGTCCTGCTTCTTGGTCAAATATAAGCCTACTTTAGAATATTTTAAGCTAATGGCTTTTGGAGGACTCATTTGCTCCGTTCTTTCATTTTACTGGACCTGATATACTGTATACTAGGTTTATAGTAGCTAAGCTGTAGCCTAGTATAAAGGACGCTTCAGAAAGGATACAGTATACAGGATTCCTAGACCTAGTATGAAGCTTGTGTGTTAGTTTACAGCATAGATCAAAGGGAGACCTAGTTAGTTTGTCCCCCTTCTCCCTCTAATATAAGTCTAACTAGTAAAATCCCAGGGAACCTGTCTTATGAGATATTATGGAAGTGCCTTATGAGTCATATGGTGTTTGAAGTGTTACATATCTGGTCCATTGGAGGAACGGAACCAACATACAGTATAATGGACGAACTACGCTAGGAATTCTAGCTCTATACTAAGGGCCCTGAATAGTTGATGGGAGGAAGACTTGGAAAGTAGCTTCATAACTGTCTTATAAGCCAAAGAAAGATCGATCGCTCACCTGCTAGAGCCACCTCAGGTTTAGTATAATGAAGCTTAGCCTAGTAGAATAGTTAATAGGAGGGGAACTTGGAAGCTAGTTTTATACTAGCAAGAACTGTCTTACGAGTCAAAGAAAGATATTACGGAACCTCGTATACTGTATATTAGCCCTAGTATAATGAAGGCCTGTATCCTATATATTACGGAACATTGCATTGTATACCGTTTATTCAGCCTTAACAGTATAATCCTAGTATACTGTATATTAGTATACAGCAGAGGCAAGATGGACGTACGGACGTACGGACGCAAATTTCGGAATTAGGGTACGAGGTCAGGGGGGGGGGAGGTCTAGAGCAGAAATTCTTCCAAGTGTCAAGATCATGGTTGTACGGACGCTAAGGATGTACGGACGCAAATTTTGGAATTAGGGGATGGGGTCAGGCCAGAGCAAAGACATGGAAAATGTCAACATTGATTCCTAAAGGATTTACCATTGCTTGCTTTCTAACTGAGTTGCCTAGGAAGCTCTTTATGAAGATTTTTGTTGCATTGAACACAAATTCCGTACTTCCAATAGCTTACAGCCGATCAAAAAACATTAGAGTTGTAGAATTCGTGACGATTTTTCTATCATTCTCGTTCGGTAAAAATTTCTTCTAAAGAGGCATGTACTTCTCGGAAATCCCATGTTTGAGTGTTCACACCTGTGCTCAAAATACCAAGGATTCGGTAGCCTTTCGGGATGAAATGAGACAATATTATCTTCGAATTTGTTCGAGGGTGGACAAAAAACTACGTTAATATACACAGTCGGGAAATTGGTACATTTGATGTTGGGACTAAACACAATTCCCTCATGCACTCATTGTCAGATGATACGCCAGACCCTCTATTAATTCTCGCCTTGTAGGCAGACTGTATAGAAAATGGAACTATATTCGAAAGCTTTCCAAAGCTCTAAGGCGAGTAAAAAAACGCGAATCAACTACAATAACAATACCATAGTAGGTTCTACGTGAGAGTGTAAAAAAACTTCGAAATTATGTCGGTTCCAAATTAGATTTCGTATACAAACGTACTTTTATCGTCAGCGAGCATTATTTTTTCCCCTTTGTTTCCTCGTTTTTTTTTCTTTTGGTCAATCACCCATAAGAAAAGTTTCATACAGAAACGCCTTACAAAGAGTTTTACTAAATTCGGTCGATTTGCAGAACGGTTTCTGGTAACGAAGTAAGAAGACCTCGTTGTCACGTGCCAACTGATTCCGAACTTTCTTATTTCTGTATTATAAACGTCCTTCTGTCGACGCTTTCGTTTGCGCTAAGCACATGGCCGTGTCTAACGGGTAAAACGAATCGAAGAAAAGCACGAATTTTGATTACATTCCCCTAATCGAATCGATGACTGAGATTGCCGGCCGCTGAGTGCGATCGTGTCTGTACCTCTACCCTTACCTCAACGAGCCCGCGTCTATACGTGAAGAAAAAAAAAAACGCAGAACTCGTGTCTGGGATCGAATAAAGCACTCATATTAATCGACCTTCGAACGTGTGCTCCTACGTTGAATATTTCACGTGTAATTCACTCGTCCGCAAGTGCACAATATACTAATGCAGCGCATATTATTAGCGATCGAACACGTCGAAATTAAGTCGTAGTTATAATGACTGTACCGACGTTACATAATTTACGTATTAACGATAATACGAATTGGCACAACACTTCTTAAAGATTTTCGTCAAGTTCAACGAGCGAGAGGAAACTCGATCGATATATTGTGTCCATTCATTTGATCTCTTGTACCTGAGATTATTAATACGAGTGGAAAATTGCGTTCTTACATTTGCCGCAGGGCAGGTGTCCTCCGAAAAGCGTAAACACGAAAAATGATTTCGAGGAAAAATTAATTTGAAGGGAACAACTAGAACGATAATGAACTTGTTTTTCATGTTCGAAGCGTCTCATCTCGATGAACTTTGTCAATTCCAGATCGACTTCAAATCGCCTCGTCATTTTGCCCGAAAATAGGTTCAAAATCGACGCAAACTTTTTGTCGAATGAGTTTCAGAGTATCTGATGAAAATGAAAATTTGGAAAAATTGTACCGCAATTAATGGATTCTTTGTCTTCTTTCAAGCTTTTGATTTTAATGTATGAAAATGGGAGCTTCAAAAAGGTTTGCGTTACCCATGGTACTTCTAACTCTTTCAGCGTTGGAAGACGTTCAAACTATTTTCTGTGTTGGAATGTGACTATCATGTCTCCTGTTCTGCAATCCAATAAAGAAGTCTACGACTCGACCACTCAACCACTGGCGCTGCAAAACATATCACTGTATTCTGACTCCATTAGAAACGTTCCAGCTTCTGAGAGAATACGAAGGATACGTACAGGAGACTGTCGCAAACGCATACTAAAACCGCAGAGAAGAGTTCAGAATAGCTCAAGAAGAGGGTTGCTCTTTCCTGTACGTAGCATTTGTACCCTTCTCCTTTTCAAGCTGGAACGTGTCCAATCAAGTTGAAATGAAGCGATATGTTTTGCAGCGCCAGCGACCGTGTGGTTCGATTTCTGATTCAGAGGCCCGTGGTTCAAACCTCGTTACTGGATTGATAGAAAATATCCGTCAACTTTCCCACCTCAATAACTTTTATAATGTCTGAAGTATCCCTTTTCGCCTAATTGATGAATATTATGTACGCTCGTATCATATCATCATAGATCTTTGTATAAGTTTTTGAAGAATCTTGTTCGACTACAAGGGCCCCTTTTGGCACCGGGAGGCTTACTGTAAAATTCGACGTGATTCCGCGAAATCTCTCCTCTATTCGTCATTTATATTACGTATGAAGGCTTAGTCGCGCATAACGAGCGACGCGAATCGTTTTCAGTCCCGCGGAAGCAAATCCAGCTAGCAATCTAATTGACAAATCGAGAAAAGACGAGTTTGGAGTACGGGTACGCACTTGTTCCTTTTCAAGGTGAGCGTTAACACTCGCAGCTATATCAGCTTCGTGTGTTTAATACACATGACGAATGTTTTCTTTGCACAATAGGTAATGATTCGATATGAGAAGATTGTGAGATATTCTACCTGTCGTAATGTTACGGTTCACTGACAGCAGCTGTCACAGGCTACGAGAGATGAAGAAAAAAAATTTATCAAACAGATGCACGACTTGTATACCAGAAAAGATCGCCAATCATAATTGTAGGAAGAGACGAAGGTAAGAAAAAAAAAAAATCATTTATAGCGAGAAACAGAAACGCCAACGAGTATCGTGCGTTGATTTTTTGGCAATCAAACGAGTAATTTCCAATGTTCGTAATAAGAAACACGCACGTGTTTCGATCTATCATAATACACATGCATAACACCAATCGACCCCGCGTCCCCGTAGTTTTTACCGATTTAATGTTTCGGAAAATGCCATCTATGCGTTATTACGATGCACGTGTCCACGAGTGTTGATTTTTCTCTTTATCGGGGTGTCACGATTGTCGAGTATTTCCGTATTTCGTTTAATTAGCGCACTCTCGTCTCTAGAGAGACGCGAGGAAGGAGAACCGCGAACGAAAAAAATTATGCATTTTCCATTTCATAATCCCGTAGGTATTTCGAAACAAGAATAATTAATCTAGTTCGAAATTTTTCGAAGAACGACGAGAGAAGTCAACAAGACGATGTGGCGGTGTATTTTAAGAAATATACCGTACGAATAATAATATTCGCTAACGAAGCTCCAGCGTGTTCATATTCGCATTAGGGTATTACTGCGTCATCGACGTTTTTTTTTTCCTTCACGCTCGTGTGCAACCCCCGCTAAGCTCGACATAGGCAACTTATTCACCGTGAAAGTATTGCACTTGAAATATAAGGTCGAACAGCGTATACGCGATGCACGTGACTGTTATCAGGGGAGAAGACGAGCACGAGGCGAGATGACGTGATTTTTCTTTTTAAAAATTACCGATTTGATGAATCGAACGAACAGAAATGGGAGTTACGAGTTCGGTTATTGAATTAGAATCTAGCGGCTAGGAAAATGATAACGATATTAATGTGCGAACAATAATTCACGAAGCTCATGCGAACACACGTAGGATTTTATGCAATAGTAGCAGTATACTTGAATACAAAAATATTATAATAAATTACGAGAACCTTCCCTCCTCCTAGAACTCCAAATAACTATGACCCTTGAGGATATGCGTTCTTCTGAAAGCTTAAAGTCCCTAATGTGAACTTTTTGGAGCAATTCATAATCGGTTCTAAATTTCTCAAGGTTGAGTCTCACCTTCTTCAAATTTTTTCAAGCCTTCAGTTTCGAGTCGGTAGTTGGAAAATTGGGACTACTCTCGGAAAAACCGTTGACCTTTCTACTGGCGGGTTTTCGTCTGAGACCACTCTTGGGAAAATTGTCTCGAAAAATCATCTCAGTATTTTTCCACGCTTGAAAACGTCATCAGTGTTCTCTATCTACTTCAAGGACTTGAAAAATTTGGCCTCCGCTATTTTGATACTTGCATTCTTTGCCTCCATATACTGGATCTAACCTGCAGTACTAGTCCTGACATGCAATATACACTGCATTCTAGGCTAACCAATTCATCCTGCTCTTTATACGAGGCTTTCTCTGTAGTACAGCTGTACAGTATATTAGGCAAAACTAGGCTCAGCTACTTAGCCCAACTTAAACTAGGGCCATAGCGAGAGAAAATAGAGACTAGTATAACGTCATAGACCTACACTCGGCTCATACTAGGCCTGCACTTGGCTGTTTAGGCGAAGAAGTGGAGTGAAAGAGCGAAAGAGCGAATCAAGCTACTCACAGTACGCACTATACAGTGTGCAATGCTAAGATGAGTCCAATAGCTAGTCAGCCGAACAGACATCAGAATAGAAGGCACTGATGCAGGGAGACTTATTGAAGAATCAAAAGTTGATATAACTTGTAGAATCTATTCCATATGATCGATATGATCGTTAACAAATTGAAGATATATTACAGGCGCCGTTCGGCAGACTTGGGACCCAGAAAGAGGTACTGTCTAGCAGGAAGTGAGGCTTGGAAAAATTTTGACCTCCGATCTGGGGATGGTGAGGAGGGACTTGAAAAAATTTCGACTTTCAAGCTATATTATGATGTAGCGGAACTTGAGGAAATTTGGACCCCCGAGCTATAGGTGATAGGAGGGAGACTTGGAAAAATATCGACTTCTAAGCTATCTATGATGGGAGGGGGACTTGAAGAGGTATATTACCATCAAAAACGACGACTTCCTTCACAAAGTTCACAACGTTGAAGAAGAAACGCAGGGAATCTGTTCTATGAATGCAGGAGGATCAGTGCTGCCAGATCTACAGATTTTCGGTCATTGGAAAAAAAGTGAGAAGGATTTCTTGGCGTTGCCAAAAATATAAAGTTCATGCATCATGTCTTTTCGCCAGTCTTCTTAAGCTCTTCATCGTTCAAAAATATCCAAAATTTCCAACTTCTTGTTCTAGTATAAGTCAACTTTGGAGTATTTTAGGCTAACTGCTTCCTGGGACGAACGAGCGGACTGGGTTTTACTCGCCCCGCTCGTTTGTCCCGCTTCCTGGTCCAGTACATGCCTATTTTAGTGTATTTCAAGCTGATGAGATTACTAGAACTCACTCGCTCCGCTCGTTCGTCCCGCTTCTTGGTCCAGTGGAAGTCCACTTTAGTATATTTTTTCAAGCTGATGAGGTTACTGGGACTCACTCGCTCTTTTAATTTAATTTAATTTAATTTAATTTAATTTGATTTTATTTTATTTTTACTCAAGGGGTGGTAATCGCAGATTTCTCGATGACCTCCCAGGTGATTCGAGTTTTACTTTATTTTATTTTATTTTAATTTAATTTAATTTAATTTAGTTTAATTTAGTTTTATTTTATTTTATTTTAATTTAATTTAATTTAATTTAGTTTAATTTAGTTTAATTTAGTTTTATTTTATTTTATTTTATTTTAATTTAATTTATTTTAATTCAATTTTATTTCATTTTATTTTATTTTATTTTATTTTATTTTATTTCATTTTATTTTTAGTTTATTTTAATTTGAGGTGATTTGAGGTTCATTTTATTTTATTTTAATCTAGTTTAATTTAATTTTATTTAATTTTATTTTCTTTTCTTTTCTTTTATTTTATTTTCTTTCATTTTATTTTATTTTATTCTATTTCATTTTATTTTTATTTTATTTTTACCCAGAGGGTGGTACTCGCAGATTTCTGGATGACCTCCCAGGTGATTCGAGTTTCACTTTATTTTAATTTAATTTAGTTTAATTTAATTCAATTTAATTCAATTTAATTTTATTTTTATTTCATTTTTACCCATGGGGTGGTACTCGCAGATTTCTGGATAACCTCTCAGGTAATTCACAAAAAATTTCCCAAGTCCATTAATAGGGGGGGGGGGGGGGGGGTTGGTACTCGCAAATTTTCGGAAGTGTATAGGGAGTCAAAAGAGACATGAAACATGTCAAAATATGGTTTATTCTAAGGATTTTGCATAAAATACGTACAAATTTTTTACCCCAGCCGTAATTAATTTCGACCGCTGAGCTCTGAGTATTGGGACTTGAGAAAAGTTTGAAAATCCGATCCTTTGCATCACAAGAGCCTCAGCAGAATGTGGTCATGAAAGAATAAGAAAATTGAAAATTAGAGGCCATTGCAGGTTTGCAATGGCAGCTGGAACCAGGCCTGATATAATGAATTGTATGAAGTTTTTGAATACTGAGGCACGTAACAGATGCTGAAATAAAATGAGCAAAGGCGAATATACAACTCATGTAACACAACGTACCTACGGAAGGACGAGAGGGGGAGAGGGGGGAGAGGGGGGGGGGAGAAGGGGCTGCCCGTCGATGAACACCGAGCGTGTTCGAAACCGGTCGCGCTAAACGTCCGCTGTGTAAACGTGTCCAAATGTGATTAAAGTGTATCTATCGCCTTTGCTCATTTTATTTCAGCATCTGTTACGTGCCTCAGTATTCAAAAACTTCATACAATATTATGGCTCGTATTAGCTATGAAGAGTCTATTCACATTACTGATATAATGAAGGCTGGAAACTGCAATTTTTCCAAGCCCCTAAAGGAAGTCAAGGTCAAGGTCATTGATGACGTCACAAAGCGCCACACGTCACGTCACGTTACGTCACGCATTTCACAGAAACTCCCGGACGCGGACGTTTTCTGAGGATGTAATCCACCTAACAAAATGGATAGCGGGTTCCCAGCTGACGCGATTCGCCAAATTATGGTTGGACACATCGAAGGGAGGCATACTCAAGAAGAGTGAAACGAAGAGTAGTGGTTCTGTGGAAAATGATCTTTTCAATTTTCCTAACCACGCGAGAGAACTTAGACATGTGATTAAGGGTGTGCTTTACTCGTTGGCGAACTTCGAGTACATGTAGAATAATTTGCCTATCAATTCCCTAATACCCTCCGTGACAATTAATTTTTGGGACCATGTTTTACGCACACGTTTTCACGTGTAAAGCACACTCTTAACAGTTGCAAATTTGCTATCAAAACTCCCTCGCTGAAAAGATTGCTCCTTGTGCACAACTCTGTGCCTCCCATCTTGTACGAGCTGCCTAAGGTCCGCAATGCGTCCGGTCGTTTCCTTCGTGTCTTCTCCCATTCACTCCCTAGCGAAATTTCGAACCAATCGTTCAGATCTAGAGTGGATTTCAAATCACCCTACTGTGTAAAAAATTCGGTTTCCTCGGTTGATAGGCTTAAAGATGACATTTTTCCGCCGGGATTGACCCTATGTTCTTTCGATGTGGTCGGCCTATTTCTCAAAATCCAAAAAGCATCTACCATCCAACATAAGGGTGACCTTTTAGTTCAATTAAGTATTTAATTTTATACTCAAGTGAGTAAGGTAAATACTCGTATACATCGAGAACCGCTGATTAGCCGAAAGCGCTCTACGTTCGTAAAAAATTCCTGCGGTTATAGTATCTGTATATTTATCTTACTCACTTGAGTATAAAATTAAATAATGGAAGACCGTAAATTGCAAAAACCAATATCTTCTATTCAATCAAGTATTTGTCACGAAGAAATGGCAGGATTTTTCAATTTGCCTAATATTTGTTGGTCTCCCAACTTTTGTAAATTTAATGGAAAATTTTTCGAGTTTTCTGAGGAAGTGGGTAACCCCATCGGTTCTCCTTTGGGTTCCGTCATCTCGGAGTTACATAAAATTTACCTTGGAAGTTGGTGGTTCATCTATTAATTACTTGGATTTGAGGATCGTCGATAGAGACGGCGTCGCCCTGTCGCTCACAAATTCGCTGCTCTAAACAGCCTAGTCCATCAGTTGACCAGTATGCCACTGAGTAAGTCCACCTGCCGCAAGAAGCTATTGATTGTAAAGAACTTGTCCAAAGTGAATGATGGATAGTAAACATAAAAATTATACAAGAATGTAAGTAACTTAAGTTGCCTATTTCCAAGTAGAAGGAGTTGCGCGAAGTTGATAAACCACGCGATTTTTCTTCATGTTTAGTTGGAAGTATTAGAAACGCCAAGAGATAGAGTTTTCTTGTTTTAAAAATGTTCATGAAGCTTGTCTAATCTCAAAACATCGAGATGGAGTTTAGGAAGAGGCATCTCGATTTGATAAGTAGAGAAAAATGAATTTTCCGGCTTCAGGGACGGAAAGAAAACTGTATTGATAGCTAGACAATGATTTCTCCATTTCAAACCAAACAGACGAATAGTTTTGTGATCAGTTGGCTTTGCGAGAATAAAGATTCATTGAATGTAGTTCTACAGGCACTGTCAACAATAATATAAACACAGACAGTTTTGACGCGTCTTACACAAATATTCCCTTATTGATAACATTTCATAGATAACTACTTGTAAGTAATTACAAATAACAAACTCCAAATTACAAAACACCAACTGCAACTGCCAAAATCTCTAAAATTTAATCATAGATGAATTGTTCAACTTACTACTAACTATGCCTAAGATTTCTTTCCAAACTCTACTCTGCATAATACTTGAGTATACGCTTCCAATAAGGTGAGTCGTCACAACAGGCAGTGATACTCACAGCTGATCCATAGTTTTCTGATTTACATGTATGATCCTTAGAGGAGTCAAGAGGTTTGTCTAGTTTTTCTGTCATATTTCAGCTTTGGTTCGCCTATCAAATTATACGGTACCTCCTGAAAACCAAAAATATCACGTAAGAAAATACGAAAATCAGTCGTAGACGACGCGTTCAACTACGCCAACCTTAACGCCGCCATATGTAATAATACGAATTAGCCGGACCTTATTCCATGTAGGTTTTCTCCTTTTTCTTGTTTTTACGGTTGACGTAAATCGATCTGCGTGATTAATGATGTTCATCATTTACACACGAAGGTAAGGACAACGTCATCTTGGTATCGGTTTATTACCGCTAATTTGCGTTCAAAGAATATCAACGTCGCAATCTCCGGTAGAGTTTAGAAGGCAAAAATCGCCGCTCAGTAATCATCCATCGAATCGCACGATTTTGAGACGTAAAATATGTCTTTCGAAGACGAAATTCGAGCGTGTAGGTAGAAGATAAGGTTTTTGCAATATCCCTCGCGAGTGGCGCTCTAAAGACAATTAAACCGCGTAAGGACGAGAAACTTAATTCGAAATCAAAATCGGTACATAGGTGGTCACATCGCTTAGCGGCGGATGCCCTATTTAAGACACACGTGCGTCAACGTGCACGATGTGAAGTTTAAAGGGTGAAAGAATCGCGACCTCAATCTCGTTTGTTTAAAAGTAAATAAGGCCTTTGAAAAATTCAAATACCACTAGAAAAGGGACATTCCGGCCGAGGCTAAATGCGAACGAACAACTAAAAGTAGACCGGATGTTTCCGGGTGTCGAAAAATTAAACTTATAATTAGTCCACCTACTTAACTAACCAAGTAAAGGCCCGCGGAACCCTTTTACGAATCTCGTAATTTAATAATTAGTCTATACAATATTTTTCAACGCTGCGACTTCACCCTCGCGCGACATTTTCCGCGTTTTAGAAATTCGTTAACCCCTTCGTCAATTTTCGATGTCTCGTAGGAGAATCAGCAGGTTTGTCCAGAACATTAAAACTTGATTTTATTTGAACTCCCTCTTTTCCGTTTCGTATGTAGGAATGAAAACGTAAATATGGAAGCGACCAAAAAGTAAAATTTGACGGTAACGGTAAAATCACCCTTGAGATGATGGTACGAATTTTAAGAACAATTCGGGTTCCACGTCAGTCGCTTCGAAGGTTTATAACTCGCGATCTTTCGTCGTTAGGAAGTTGGGAAAAAATAATATTACTAATGCGAAATTCCACGGCTTCGGCATCGGTAAGCCGACTTTCGGAAATTCAATTCTTTGTAGGCAGAAAATTAACGTTATAGTTTTCGACATTCGCGGTGGGCGCCTATACGTATTGGGGAAAAGAAAACCCATTAATAATAGGCCCACGTCTTCATTCAATATGTAAGCATCATCGTTAGGTACCGCGCTTAATTAACTTTTTTGTTCGACAATGCTAAGTAGATTAGAAATTCGGAAACCAATCAAAATTTTACTTGACTCATTCAGCTTAGTAGAAAAATATTTATGAAAATTTTCTTCTCGTACATGTAGGGATTGCCGTAGAAGGGTAGAACTGGAGATGCGCAAAGAGTTGAACCACGTGATGAATGAATGTGCTCTACTCCTTTCAGTGGACAAAAATCTGGAAAGGATGGCTAATACGTAATTACCTTCTTCACGGACTATTTTTTATTGATGGCCGAATCCCAGCGCGGGTTCTCCTTTTCTTTCATCGCAGCCAATAATTTCTTTTTCTTCATTGGGAACATGGGGACAATTCTGCGAAATTATAGGGATAGAATTAGGGCGGCTCGATGGTCGATGGCCGAGTGGACTCTTATAAAGGTTAAAAAATTATTAGAGCAATTCCTCTGTCTTTAGTTAGTGAAAAACTTCCCTTCAAACTTACAATAGTTAGGGCACGAACAGATATTCAAGAGATCGAAGAATTCCTGGAGTTCATTGGGAGGAATATTGGCCTTGACAAGAAGCTCGCCCATACGCTGCATGGTGACAGCTTTAGGAATACTCGGGGACAAACTAACCACATCGCAAGAACAGATGGTAGTGTCCAGGGGAAATGTTATATCCTTCAGAACGTCCGCTAAAAAGGCCGAGTTCAAGACTGAATGAGGAGATTCAAAACTGATGCACAACTTGAACCAACGGTCCAAAATCTTGGCTAGGAAGTAGGTAGGAGAAAAAAAAGAAGGATTTCTTGGCGTTGCTAAAAATATAAAGATCATGTTTCATGTCTTTTCGCCAGTCGTCTGAAACTCTTCATCGTTTAAAAATTTCCAAAATTTCCAGTTTTGGTAACACACCTTTCATCGCGTTTGAGTAACAGTTGTTTTTGTCCTCGTCAGTCATGACTCTAGGTAATGAATGACGACGGATTACATCAAGTCAAATTCGTGAACAGGCTTTCTCGAATCATACTTAAGGTTGTGAATCGTTCTTTGCAAGATTGCTCAATTGAATGATATTTTCGTTTTGATGATGTAACATCATTTGGCTTGCTGAAGCACTGTTAAAATTATACAGGTAAAATGATAAATAATGTTATTTGCAAAATTGGGTTCTGAGTTATTTGAAAAACCTTATCAATTTTTTGAGATAGAATAAAATTATTACGGTTTTTACTATATTCCATGAATCCTCCGGTTACTTGAAAAAAATACTACCAAGGAGATTTAAAAGGATGTAGTACGCTCAACTTGTATCAAAAAAAGAAAGGTTCTAATTGCTTAAATATTAGTTTCTGTTCTTTTGACACGCAGCAGACAATTCATCTTTTTGTTTTTTCACTCATGTTGCATCGAAGCTCAACGTGCACTAGGTCCGCGAGTGAGCTTTCCAAAAGTCGCTAGCTACTGAGTATAAGTCTACCTTAGAGTATTTTAGGCTAACTGCTTTTTGGGACTCATTCGCTCCGCTCGTTTGTCCCGCTCCTTGGTCTACTATACCTGAGTCTACTTTGGAGTATTTTAGGCTGAAAACTTTCACCAACCTAACCTCACCCAAAATTTTTTCAAGTCCATTATAAATATACTACAGATAGTATAAGAAGGGATGGTACTCGCAGATTTTTGAATCACCCTCCAAGAAAGAGAGGGGGTGGTACTCGCCGATTTTTCAATCACCTCTAAGGTATTTTTTTTTTCATTTCTTATTTTATTGTTATTATTATTATTTTTCAGAAAAAGAGGGCAGGTGCCATACTCGCAGATTTCTCAATCACCTCCCAGGGTTTTTTATTCTTATTATTTTTTTTTTTCATTTATTTTATTATTTTTTCTTTGTTTCATTTTCTATTGTTTTCATTTTCAGAAAAAGACGGAGGGTGGTACTCGCAGATTTCTCAATCATTTTCCAGTTTTTTTTTCTTTTTTCATTTTCCATTTTATTTCCTTTTTTTTTTTTTTTTTTTTCCAGAAAAAGAGCGAGGGTGGTACTTGCAGATTTCTCAATCACCTCCCAAGTATTTATTTTATTTAATTTAATTTTATTTTATTTATTTATTTATTTATTTATTTATTTATTTTTATTATTATTTTTTTTTAGAAAAAGTTTGCAGATTTCTCAATAACCCCCTCCCAGGGTTTTTTATTTTTATTTTTTTTTTTACTAATTTTTTTTGCTTTCGGAAAAAGAAAGAGGGTGGTACTCGCAGATTTCTCAATCACCTCCCAGGGTTTTTTATTTTCATTTTTTTTATCGATTTTTTTTGTATTATTTTTTATTTTTTCTATTTTCAGAAGAAGAAGGAGGAAGTTACTTTCAGATTTCTCAATCATTTTCCAGTTTTTTTTTTTTCATTTTTAATTTTTTTTTTTTTTCAGAAAAAGAGGGAGAGTGGTACTTGCAGATTTCTCAATAACCTCCCAGGGTTTTTTATTCCTATTTTTTTTTTACTAATTTTTTTTGCTTTCGGAAAAAGAAAGAGGGTGGTACTTGCAGATTTCTCAATCAGCTCCCAGGTATTTTTTTTTTCATTTTTTATTTTTCATTTTTTATTTATTTATTTTTTTTTGATTTTTCTATTTTTCTTTTTTTCTTTTTTTCTTTTTTTTTTTTTTCTTTTTTAAATTTTCCTTTTTTTTTCAGAAAAAGAGCGAGGGTGGTACTCGCAGATTTCTCAATCACCTCTCAGGGTTTTTTATTTTCATTTTCTTTTTGTTAATTTTTTTTGTTTTATTTATTATTATTTTTATTTTCAGAAAAAGAAGGAGGGTGGTACTCGCCAATTTCTCAATCACCTCCCAGGGTTTTTTATTTTCATTTTTTTCTATCAATTTTTTTTTGTTTTATTTTTTATTTTTTTATTTTCAGAAAAAGAAGGAGGATGTTACTTTCAAATTTCTCAATCACCTCCGAGGTATTTTTTTTCCATTTTTAATTTTTTTTTATTTTCAGAAAAAGAGGGAGAGTGGTACTTGCAGATTTCTCAATAACCTCCCAGGGTTTTTTATCTTTATTTTTTTTTTACCAATTTTTTTTGTTTTCGGAAAAAGAAAGAGGGTGGTACTTGCAGATTTTTCAATCACCTCCCAGGTATTTTTTTCATTTTTTATTTTTTATTCATTTTTTTTATTATTATTTTTTTTTAATTAATTTCTTTTTTTTTTAGAAAAAGAGTGAGGGTGGTGCTCACAGATTTCTCAATCACCTCGGACATGAATATTTCAGAAACGAGAGAGCCCAAAGGTGAGCCGATAGGAATACCTACCTCCTCCGAGAATCCATAAAATTTGCCGTTAAACTTACAGAAGTTAGGGGACCAACAGATGTTAAGGAGGGTGAAAAACTCTTGAAGCTCATCATGAGGACTATTAAACTTTAAAAGCAAGTCCCCCATGTGCTGTATAGTGGGGACCTTTGGAATATTAGGAAAAAGGCCCACGACATCAAAAGAACAGAGGATGGTGCCCGGAGGAAGGGTATCTTGTTTAAGCTTATTAGCTAGAGAAACTGAATTTTTAACAGAAAAGGGCGACTCATACTCGATTCGATATTTAAACCAGCGATCCAGATACTTAGCTATAGAGTAAGCTGGGGAGGAGACGTAAGACACGACTGGACGCATAGGAATTCCAGGCTTGTGTACTTTAGGCAGTCCGTAGAGGAGGGGGGGAACAGGGTTTGGTTCGAGCAGAATTTTCTTGAGTGGATTACTTTTTATAATAAATTTGCAATCATTGACAACTTCTCTGACCTCTTTAACATACGCAGAGAAGTTGAAGGAGCTATTTTCAATAGCCCCACATTGAGTAAGGACTTCCTGAACCTTGGATAAGTAAGAGGATTTCTCCAAGATTACAATCGCGTTACTCTTATCTGCCTTAGTAAGGATTAATCCCTGCTCCCTGATTCTCCTCTTCAAGCTATTAATCACCTCACAAGTGTAATTATTTATGCGAGGGAGGGGGGTGCTGCGGACGAGTTCAGCGCAAGCAGACTGGATATTACTACCTGGACCAATTTTTATGGTAAGGTCGGCAACAACGTTAGCGAGAGTGTCACTCTTAGGGAGGGGAGGGAGCCCAAATTTTAGACCCTTTTCCAGCAAGTACGACTCAGCTTGCGAAAATTGCGCTTGAGAATAATTGATAATCCGAGGTTGAAAAGTTTGAACATCAGCATTGTCAGTACAAAGTTTTTTATGGGCAATGGCCTTTAAGTTAAGGAGGGATGAGATTTTCTTATCTTTTTTGGCTCTAAGCTCAGCCTCAAAATCCTGACAATCTTCATTAACGTCCCGAATAAAAAGATCAAACTCTTACCGAAAACGCCTTGCATTGGAGAATATCGAGATAGTACGACATCTGAACAGTGATGATGTTACTGTCCTCAACAGGTATATTCCTGACGAAGGTTTCATTGATTTGATTTACGAGACTGAGTCACCTTCCGAGGGCTAGCTCGTTCTTTCTTGAACTTCGTCTTCGTCGATATCCTGTTTACATCTCACATTCTGGGTCAGTGGCTTTCTATCTATGCCCGATGATGGTTCTTTAACCGAAAGATCTCGCGTCTTCCTTTGTTTATCTGCGGTATCTGTAAATTTTTATTTCGTTACTCTTTTGAGTATCCTACAATACCTCCCAGGTAATTTTTTTATTTTATTTTATTTATTTATTTATTTATTATTATTTATTATTATTTTTTTTTTAGAAAAAGTTTGTAGATTTCTCAATAACTTCCCAGGTATTTCTCGAAAATTTTCCAAGTCCATTATTGGGGGAGGGATGGTACTCCCAAATTTTTCAATTGGGGTAGCGGTAGGGTGAGGTGAGCGTAAAGACGTGAAACATGTCAAAACAAAATGAAACCACAGGTCACATCGAGGTATTAGTCTCATGCACTTTAGGCAACCCATATAGGAGGGGAGGTGTGGGGTTAGGAACAAGGAAGGCTTTTTTCATCGCTGGAGTTTTGATAATAGCTTCACATTTGTTGATGTCACTCCTAACTTCTTTAACAAGCTCATGGAAACTGAAATCCTCGCTCTCTGTAGCACCACATTGCTGGAATCACGGATCTTAGGGAAAGGAGAGGCAGAGAAGCACTTTGCGGCTCAGCTCGTCATACAGCAAGCATTCATAATACTAAAGTACGTATCTCTGGCGGAGAAATTTTAGTTTCTACCTTTTTAGCATTTTATATTTTTACTAGTAGAATAGCCTGCTAGAACTACTACTCTTGGAAAAACCCAAAAAAAACTCGCAGCCCACCAACTGAACTACTCGGGGTTACCTTCATTAACGTTGTTAATTGAGGCGACCAGGGGACCTGTTTCATGGAAGTCATGAGCGTTGTTAATTCTATTTAATAAATCTTGAACTTTGTTCCTCACCACACTTCGAAATTTTTCCAAGTCCCGCTTTTTGCCGAACAGTGCCTTTTTCCAAGTCCCGAGTTTTACGAACAGTGCTTGTCATTTTTCTTCGATTTATCCCCCTCCCCTCCCCCGTAACACAGAAAAAAAAGTCCACAAAAAATTGTCACGGTTTTTGTGACTGGGACTAGCTCTGGCAAACTCGTAGTGGCTTTTCGTCGCGCTAGATGAAATATTGCTACTTCGTGACCTGTATCATTAGTCCTCTTTCCTCTGGTATACTAGGTTTTACTAGACCTAATATTTTTTTTTTTTTTTTTTATTATTTATTTAATTTAACGAGCATTTGAGCTGCCTAGTGGGCTATTTGCTCGACGGATTACATTATTTTAATTTTGTACACAAATTAAGCCGAAAGTTACATCTTATTTAAATAATTTATGAAGAAGGAAAGGGAAAATAATAATAATAATAATAATAATAATAATAATAATAATAAAAGTTGAATTTAGGTTGTTGTGGGGTATCCAATAATTATTATCCAGTCAAGTCACAAGATTTATGTTAATTGGAGGTTAAGTTGCTCAGATGTATTGGTAGATATCAGTGGTTTGTAAGTACGTTAGCGTTGAGTTTATAGTTTCAGAGTTGTTTTTTAAAGCTAGGTGTGTAGTAGAAGGAATATTGAGTGAGGTTCGCGTAGATTGAAGAACTGTACAAGAAAAAAAGTGTTCCACTGTCAAGTCATCCTGGGAACAATGGGGACACGATGGTGGGCTGAGATTTTTCAAGAGATAAGTGTGGGTTAATCGCGTGTGACCTATTCTTAAACGGGCTAAGATATTCAATTAGAAACTTAGAAAAAAGAAAAATGAAGAAAGAATTTCTAGAACTTGAAAATAACACGGAGTAATCATCTTCTGAATCGAATCTTAGAGATGACCTATCGGAAGTAATTAAACCTACGGAGGACGTGATTTTGCAATCAGCCTCACTATTTTACGTTCCCCAAGCTATCCAGTCGAATTTTCTCTTAATATTAACTCAAATACGGGCGATGATGCGTAGATTCTCGGCGCGTAACAGGAAATTAAAATAAAAAGGAAACGTACGGTCGACAAAAGCGTATAGCGAAAAAGATGCTGCACAAATAATGTAAAAGCCGCCATACTGCCTCAAAAATTTTTGGCAAAGAAATTTCTATTTACAATAAATATATCCTCTTCCTCGACTCGACAATTCCGCCATCCAAATAAGAAAGAAACTTAAGCGAAATGCGTTTCCGCCGAGGCGAGGTGTCGCGAAAAGACTCTTTCCGAGCTCCGGACACTTTCTGAAAACTAAACTGTATTTATCAATCGAGGATGAAAAATGTTTTCCTCTCGATTTATGGACCTTTTTACCGAGTTGAAATGTCTCGTTTTTCATTATCTTTTCCGCAACATTTCGTGTACGAATTGAAAACGGACGTGTAAAAGTGGTCAATATATTTTTCTGCGGAAAAAATAAAAGCCCGTCATTTTTAAACGCGTCAGCGTAATATTTTCTGTTTTGGTGAAATGCACTTTTCCCTACATTATTCAAAATAACCGTCACGCTACAGTACCTAAAATGTAGTTTATAGTTCGATGTATACGGTACATATTTCTAGTAGAATAATGTGGTAATCGGTACTCGTCAGTTTTTGGCACGATGCATTAGCTATTAGAAATATCATGCTCGTAAAAATCGTCATTTTTTTCCGTTTTTATCCGGGTATTTGTATCGAAGTGATGCCAACCACACCGACCAAATAATCCGAGAACTAATAACACGGGGACACCATTATTCGCTTTACAACCAATATATAAAATTGTCTAGTTTGTACCGATGTAATGTATGTATACGGGTTACCTCATCACTCGAGAACTACACGTCTAATTGAGCTGAAATTTCTGCTATCTTTCTTCCTTTGTCCGAGGAAAAGTTTTGAACCGTAAATGGATATTTTATCTCCTCGAGAGGGAGAAGTCATCAATATCATTCGTTGAATACGCGCTCCGCGATGTTGATTCACGTTATTTTGCCTCATTTCATTGCACTATTTTCGCGCGTTGTCATCGCGCGAATCTGTATCTGTATTATATAGTCGGCGGAAGGACAATGGCTCTAGGGACCAAGTGCCCGATTCTTAAGGCGTTATAAATATGCTCCGGAAACTGTCCCTTCTCATCTATATCATTCCTGTATTTTATCTACACGTATTCTTTTAGCAACCATTTAAAATGAAAAATATTTTCAACATTTTCGACTTCCGCCTAGGATCTCATAATTTTCGAACGTATCCTTTTATTAGAAGAAAGAGTTTGGTACTATCCGTCCCGATCGGTTGCGAGCGCTTCCCAGGGACGACGTAGCCATACGTGCTTTTTTGATTGTACGTATTTGAAGAGTCTTTGTACCGTTGGTCTCTCAGAGATATCTTACACATCCCAGCTACCGAAGATAGTTTCTTGTAACCAGTTATGGGCTGGTCGCTGCTTCAGAATCTCAGTACGTGTATTAATAAATACCCATTATGCTATTTCAACTCGTCCAAACAAATTTTTATAACATCTATCAAATTCAGTCCAGTTCTTTCTCGAGCTTTCCCAAACTTTTGAATCATCCTATGCTTATACACCGGCATTTCGAAGTATCAGTCTTACAATTATTATAATAATCTAAATATTTTGTTTGTCTATTCAAGCAACACTTATCTTCGGATCTGGATGAGCGGTTTGGAGTTGAAGTTATTTTCTAATAGATCGGAGCTTACTGGAGGAAACCGTGGGCCAAAAAACCTGCTAAGAAGAAGTTCGGAACCACTGGGGCAGAGGTAGGGGCAAAGACATTAAAAATGTCAAAATTTTGACTTTTGAGCTATATAGGTAATAGGAAAGATACTTGGAAAATTTTCAACGTCTGCCGGATGTGTATGATAGTAGGAGACTTGGAAAATTTTTCGCTGGCCATCCGGATAGTGGACTTTTTCCGGGGAACGGCTCCCAATAAAACAGGTTCCCGGTTCAAATTTTGCTCATGTCCCTAAAGACGTCAATGTCACCGATGACGTCATTAGGAGTGAGTGACGATTGTCTTAAAAGCCTTCTCATTTTTCTCAGGCCCCTAAACTGAAGCCTAGTATGCTATATTACTTAGGTTCAGTACTGAAAGTCTAGTAGTATGGATGCGGGGGCAAAATGAGCTAATTAACCTGAATAAATATACGCTATAAATTGGACATACCTACTGATGAAAAGTTTAGCATTTGCAAGATTCAATGCGATGAATGCCCTTCTCTTACATATTTGAGGAAAACTAGTTGAGCCCTAAAAACTCGTCTCAGAGAGCATAAGACTGCCTTTGAAAAGAGTCAACTCACCAACTTTAATTTTTCCGCTCATCTTCTGGCATGTGAACATTCTTTAGGAGATGTACGGACTCCTCAAAAATACGAGACATTGTTCAGAAGTAGAGAGTACAAATACGGTCACGTAACTTATTTATTCTCAAAATTAGAACAAAAAAGGACGAAGCCTTGAAAAGTTTTAATTAAGAAAAATACAACCAAGGTTTCATGTAGACTCGGCTACACATCATCAGGTATACTGAACGATATAGAATGAAACAAGCGAGTGCAAGAGAAGAAATAGGAGAAGAATAAGAGATGGAAGTTAGGTTGCAACGTGCTCAGATGAATCACCATGAAAGAAGTAATAGATGAACGGATTGTTGAGATCAAACTTCGTTTCGTTCAGAAGATTATCCCTCGAAAAATAGGAAGCGGCTACGATTTCGAATTCCTCCAGCCGATTTAGGAGTCGGCCTTTAGTGGCTCTATGGAGCAGTTTGAAACCAATCTGATCAAAGTTATGGCTCTTCTCTATACGGTGTTTGGCAATGGCGGATTTTTTAGGAAGATTATTGTTAAGAGCTGAAAGATGCTCGGCAGATCGCTCAGAGAGAGTGCGACCAGTCTGACCTATATAGAAGTCAGAGCAGCCAGGGGCATTACAAGAAGCTTTGTAGACGCCACAGCACTCATCAGGAGATTGTTTATCTTTGAGAAACGAAAGATGGCCTGTAGTGAGGAGAGAATAAAAGCCACATTTGTAGCCGTACGATTCAAGAATACGGACGATTTTATAGGTGTGATGACCCAGGAACGGAAGACGAATCCAACGAGTGCGAGAAGGTTGATCGACACGAAGAGGAGGTGAGGTAGAACGAAGAGTGAGTTGAAAAGATTTGCGAGAGATAAGTTTCTCGATGTCGTGAGGAAGATTGTTGATACGGGCAAGATGAATGATGTGAGATTTTTCAGTTTCGAAATCAAGATGAGAGAGGGGAATGGTAAGGAGGCGGTGAATGAAAGCGAGAAGAGCAGAAGATTTTTGCGTGTGATGGTGGAAAGAAAAACCATTAATGAGGATGCCCGTATTAGAGGACTTGCGAAAAATAGAGAAACGAGGAACGAGATGGTTATCCTCTTGGTGAAGAGATATAGTGAGGTCGAGGGAGTTGATAGATTTTCCCCCTATTTCAAGGGTGAAATTGAAATCGTGATGGATGGAGTTGAGATGAGAGAGAAGAGAATTGAGGTCGGACGAGGGGCCATTCCACACACATAGAATGTCGTCAACGTATCTCAGCCAAGTGATAATATGAGGATGCAGAAGATGAGAACTGTCGAGGAGGTTGGATTCAAATCTATCCATGAATACATCAGCGACCAAAGAAGAAAGAGGAGCGCTCATGGGAAGGCCATCTGGAAATTGATATAGGACGCCCTGGTACAAACAGATGTTATAGTCCACACATACGGATACAAGAATCTTGA
The DNA here is from genome assembly GCA_035079395.1 of Aspidiotus destructor. Classification (NCBI taxonomy): domain Eukaryota; kingdom Metazoa; phylum Arthropoda; class Insecta; order Hemiptera; family Diaspididae; genus Aspidiotus; species Aspidiotus destructor. The sequence continues at coordinate 3,093,112 of JAVHKZ010000004.1, read as the reverse complement.
ATTCAGCAATAATGTCAGGGTGGACATTACAATCGGAGAGAAGGTCCATCATATACGTAATAGTAAGAGAAACAGGAATGTGAGTATACATACTAACTACATCAAAAGAGGCCAACAAAGAGTCAGGCGGGAACTTAGAATCTTTCAACTTCGAGGCTAAATCGGAAGAATTTCGAACAGTATGGCGCGGAGAAAAATTGGCACAGAAACGGAACGAATGGCCTGGGAAACGGGCTAACTTGTAGGAGGCATCGGTATATACGCTACAACGGGACGGATGGGAAGGTCAGGTTTACGCGTTTTCAATTGCTCAAAAAGGCGCGGAGGAGCCGGATTCATCACTAAGACAGCGTCCCGATCGGATCTATCAGGAAGGATAAATCGGGACGAGAGGATAGCCTGTCTTACTTTCTGATTGTAGGAGTTGTAGTTTACTTTTGAAGGATAAGCGCCGGAAGAATTTATGAACGAAACGAAGTTTGATCTCAACAATCCGTTCATCTATTACTTCTTTCATGGTGATTCATCTGAGCACGTTGCAACCTAACTTCCATCTCTTATTCTTCTCCTATTTCTTCTCTTGCACTCGCTTGTTTCATTCTATATCGTTCAGTATACCTGATGATGTGTAGCCGAGTCTACATGAAACCTTGGTTGTATTTTTCTTAATTAAAACTTTTCAAGGCTTCGTCCTTTTTTGTTCTAATTTTGAGAATAAATAAGTTACGTGACCGTATTTGTACTCTCTACTTCTGAACATTCTTTTCCTGGGCCTGGAAATGTTTTTCCTTTACACGAAGACAGCTCTAGAAACAGCCAACGAATCCTTTCCTCATATCTCGCTAATACATTTCTCAAGAAATTGTAATTTCGTTTTAATTAATTCCTTACAAGAAACCCATGTTGAACTGGAGCTTGTTCCGCCTGTACTCACTCCTTATTGTTAGTGTCTGAAGTTGACTCTTCAGTCAAAAGCGCTCATCATACGACTCTCTTAATTTTCTAGATTTATTCAATTCCAGAATTTCTGCGGTGGTATGATGGAAATACGCGACGTTGTAGACTTCTTTCGTTTCCGTGAGTCCGCGTTAGCGCGACTTTATAATTACGTCATCTATCGTCACGTCATTTCTTCGATAAGTACCTCAAGAAAACACGTTTTGTACGTCCTTTACGAGGATATCTATAACTTTCTTCTTACGTATTAACGTTTCTTAAAGTCCTTCCACGATTCAATTTCTGTTCTATCTCAATTACACTTGATCTCGAGTTTGGTACTCTGAGATGAATTTGCGATACGAAGGGCGAAGTTGTACTCGTAAAATATACAACTTTTGAACGCAGGTGCAGCGGCGGCGGTAAGGTCCGTAAATCCTACCACACATTCCGTACAGCAGCAAACTTAAGACACCTAAGATAGACCATCAACGTTACTATATTACGGTATTATGGAAACTACGCGATACGAAGACGCAATTTTCTTCTCCGAAAATCGTTTTTATGCAATTCGAACGGCACGTAGCGAAATTACGCTGATATAAAGCGATCATTGCGAACGTGTTTCGATCAAAGGCCAAAAGGGTGTTGTCGAAATAAGACAGGTAAAAATATTCCCTGTCCGAATTTAATTTCACGCATTTCGAGCGTTTTTTATTGTCCAAAGCCCGGAAGGGTCGTTTTTTGCGCATAATGCTTCAAATGGCGTACATATACTGTACAAGTAGATCAGGTGTAAACTTTAATGGAGATTCCGGACGCGAAAGAATAAGACGAGAGTTGTTGCGAATATACAAGTATCGTCCTGTATCGATTGTTGACCCACAGGGAAATGCGCTCTCATTCCTCATAGCGGACGTGTTTTTATTACTCCTCTTTTTTTTTTTTTACTTTAACGAGGTCCTTTTTTCTCCACATCGTTTCTCTTCTCTTCGTTTCTGTGTCGTCCTACTTTCCTTTTATTGCCTTTATTTTTCGATTTAGACTATTTCGATAGAACTTTATTGGTTTATGAATAACTCAACAGAGAGGCGAGATGTGCAGGAAATTTCAATTTGCGATTTCGAACGGAATCGATGAGTGCAAAAATGTCGTTGTGTATTCATAAACTGTTTGGTAATGCATCATCAGTTCTCGAAATACACATTGCTATGTTTTATGAGAGAATACCTATACGTCAGCAAGTTGCTATTTCCTTCCTGACAGAATGATGGTGAGTATGCAAAATGAATTGATCGGATAGACCGTAAGCACAAAAAAAAAGTCCGCGTAGACTAGAGAAATATTCGCGAACTGTGGAGTGAAGTGCACGAGCAACACGATTGATTTTAAGATTGCCACTTTCGTGGCAGGTCATTAGTCTTATGTTTATGAATACATACTCTACGCTTGAATTGATGTAATCTCTGATACCCGTGACTGAGGTACTTTTCCTTTAATCAACTCAATGTTACACGATTTCACCCTATAACGACCAAGAGAAAAATATCTCTCAAATCCGTGCCTGAGGTACTTTCCCTTGAGCACAAGAAATACGTATTTTATTGAGAATCCGAAGATAAGTCCGTATGTTTTTCGAGGACCAAAAATCCGTAGATCTGGCAGCACTATACAGTGATGTCAGGTGATAGTATCAATAGTCCGTATCCGCCATTTTTTGTAAGACCTAAAACCAGATTTTGATTGATCCTTTAATAACAATCAGGAGAAAGGTATCTCTCATAAATGTAGTTGAGGCACTTCTCCCTAGATCGGCTAAAAGTTACGGACCATCGCAGTATCAGCCTATAACGAGCAGGAGAGTATTATCTCTCGTACCAGTGTTCAAGGTACTTTTCCCTTGATCGCAAGAAATCCATATTGTACGTGAAATCTATTAAAAAAAGAAAAACGTGTATCTTTTTCGAGGAGGACAAAAAATCCGTAGATCTGGTACCCTAGGCTGTAGATATCAAACTTCATGGTTACCCTTTTTAATGGCGATAGAAAGGCCAAGAAGATTTATTTGACGCTCGCCAATTTCCACAGTTGGTTGGATGGAAGGATACTGGCTATTCAAGAAGAAGAGGAAATCATCAAGACTGGCCTAGTCCATGTATAAGGTGTGACAGGAACCTTTACGGAAAATGCTGGAATCGAATGGTCGACTCCAGAGCAGAGCCATTAGGGATTCCAATTCTGCAGGGTTTATTGACGATCACGTTCTGAGGGACACCAGACATGGAAAACAATTTTTTAAGGAGGCTAATCTTGAGACTTGAGAAACATTCGACAATAGGCTAACTCCGTATTTTTTTCGAGGACCAACAATAAGTAGATCTGACAGCACTGTCGGAGCCCCCCCCCCCCCCCGACCGAGGCCTACACTAACAAAGTTCAGAACAAGGTTCCATATACAGTATACTAGGTCCAAAAGGGGAGCGGAGCGGATGCTAGACATGAAACATGATCTTTATTTATTTGGCTACGCCAGAAAATTTTATTTTTCACAAGCTTTATACTCGGATGTCACAAACTAGACTTATACTAGACCAAGAAGTGAGGCAAACAAGTAGACGCAGTGAGCGCAAAGAGTTAGGAAAATAAAAGACTGAAATCTGCTAATTCAATATACAGCCTATCCTACTACCCTAGCTCGGGATGTGAGGGCTAGTATAGTCTACCCAATATTGAAGTTAGGTATAGTAGTAATATGAGCAGAGCCCGGATTCCTCGGCATTAGTCGAGTCATTTTTCTGAGGGCGGGAAGCTCGAAAAGTAGATAGAAGTTTGTTTTAGGGCCTAGTAGGGCCTAGGAAAGAAATTTTATTTTGCCGAAAAATGCCGAAAGTGGGATAAATGCCGAAAACAGGGTTAAAAACCGAACAAGGCCAAAAATGAGCTATTTGTGGAATATCGTCACCAATTTTTCGTTCAAAAATCCGTGACACTAGACGAAATTCCACAAATTGCTCATTTTCGGCCTTGTTCGGCTTTTAACCCTGTTATCGCCATTCATCCCACTTTCGGCATTTTTCGGCAAAATAAAATTCCTTTCCTAGGCCCTACTAGGCCCTAAAACAAACTTCTATCTACTTTTCGAGCCTCCCGCCCTCGAAACCTGGGAAAGTTAGGGAATCTAGCTAATTATGGAAAAATCAGGGAATTTTGTCTCAAGTCAGGAAAATTTTCCTAGAATAACAAAAGTGGTATACACCTATATTATATGAAACATTCCCGAGATCTCTCTCCTTCCCTTAGAATATTGCAAAAAGTCAGGGAAAATGAGAAAAGAATGGTCTGGAAAACCTGGAAAAGTCGGGGAAAAGCAATATTCTGAAGTAAAGTGGCAGCCCTGTAGCCCTAAATCAGGCTGCTGTAGTAGGTAGAGCCTTCATTATATAGCCAGACTAATAGTAGACTAGGGGAGGAGGCTAACTAGGCCAGTGTTTTTTTTTTTTTTTTTTTTTAAGACTTCAATAAACTTTATTACATTCCGAGACATGTTTTACACACCAACCCCGTCACCCCACTTACGTGCAATTAGTGCATATCGAAGAGGGTGGCGAGGAGGAAAGGAATCTTATGCAGAAGGCTATGTAAACATCTACTATGCTAGATTAGATTCTATTAATCTTCTCTTTGCTTGTCGTTCATCCTCCCATAGCGCCTTCGTTGTTTTAATTAGGTAAGTCTGAGTCTCCATTTCTTCTATAATCAAATGATTCGGTCTGTCCTCAGCGTACAAGCAGCAGCGTAGATAGACATGCTCGGGCGATTGCTCTCCTTTGCCACAGTAGCATATTGAATTACTTCTGCGGTTCATTTTTGTTAGGTAGGTGCCAAATGCACCATGACCGCTCATTGCTTGGCTAAGCCAAAAGTTTGGTTCCAGTTGCACTCCTGGTTCTTTTATGACCTGCGACCCCCACTTCCCTTAGGCGTCTTTTATGTATTCTTCCTTCCAGAGTTTCATAGACTTCTCGCCCAATGCCTTCCAAAGTTCGCTCATTGTATCAAATTTGCGAGGCTGTTTCAGCAGGAAATTTACCCCCGGTAATTTTGTCTTCTTCTTTACCGAATACACTATTGCACGTGCTGTGATTTCGTACTTCAGTGGCACCCAGTTGGATACTGCGCTTGCGGTCATATATGTCACTGTTCTGTAAAGCCGCCCATAACAGAGTAGCATACGTCGATGAATTTTATCGACATACTCACTAGCTCTTTGGACTGTAAGCCTATGTGCAAGTGCTGCGCTTGCATATCTTATGTAGGCACGAATTGTCCCATCCAGCATAGTTATGCGTGCCCTTTGTATGGTATCCATACGTGTTCCTCGCTATTGCCTGGATTTTTGGAATCGTCTTCATTGTTTTCTCCCACATTTTCTTCAAGTGAGTTTCCCACAACATGTTCCTGTCAAGCCAAACGCCCAGGTACTTAATTTCTGTCTTGGGTATGATGATATTCTCACCCAGAACAAAAGGTGCATCATTTTCAACCCGACCAAATACCATGACTTCGGTCTTTCTGATGTTGAGTTGAATTGAAGTCCACAGTTTACTAGGTCTTTATTGATATCTTCAATGCTCCTTCTTATTTTCTCGTTCATTTCTTCCTGTGAGTCAGCCGTAATTAATAATAGCGTGTCGTCAGCGAACGCCAGGTGTTTAACCCATCTCTTCCTAAAATTGGTCAAGATAATGGTCATAACTAATATTCCATAGGAGAGAGCCTATGACGCTTCCCTGAGGGCATCCAAGCTCTAGATGGTGTGTTATACCATTCCTTATAACTTTACGACCAGCACAGTAGTTATGCATAATTTCTACTGTATAAATACTTTGAGACTTCAAGTTTCTCAAGGCTCTTAATGATGTGAGGATAGTAGACGTTGTCAAAGGCGCCACTGATATCCAGCGATACTGCTGTTACATATTCTGCCGATCGGCGCATTTTTTCTATGTTCTTGACAGCAGCCACTACACAGTCTTCGCAACTGCGCCCATTTCGGAAGCCGTACTGTGTGTCTGATATTTTCTGATCGGTGTGATTGCTGATACGCGTGGTAATGTATCTTTCAAGCAGCTTTCCAAGTGTAGGGAGTATGGTCAAAGGTCTATATGACGTTGGGCAATGTGGGTCACCTTTATTCCTTGGAATAAGGGCGAGTCTTCCTATCTTCCATACATCAGGGAAGACACTCCATGCCAGGCAAGCATTAAACAAATCAGGCAAGACGTGGGGGTGTTTGATATTGAAGACTTTCAGTGCCTTGTGGTGAATACCATCAGGGCCAAGAGCAGATCTGTTGTTCAATTTACGTATATAATTCTTCAATTCTTCTTCACAAATAGGGTCTACAACTTCAATTTCCTCTGTCCTATGTTTAGTCACCATTGGGTCATGTGGTGCATTTGCAAATTTAGCCTGTAGTAGGGTTTCATTAGCTTCCTCTTCATTACTGGTCATTGTGCCATCTGGTCCTCTTATGACATTTGGTATATAGTTCTTACTCTTTGGGTTTGAAATGACTACCTTGTAAGGTCGTCCATATGCTTTCCTCTGATCAATAAATTGACGCCATGCCTCATCTCGTGAACGGGTTATCAACATTCTATATCTCTTCCTCATCACCCGCCTTTCCACTTTCATTGTTTCTAGAAGTGTTGCGTCTTTGCATTGAGCTATGCGACGATTCAATCTTTTCAGGTCAATTCTGTTATTTTCCAATTTGTCATTCCACCAGTATGTATGGGATCGGAATTCAGTGCAGGTAGTACTTTCTTCTACAGCCCTCTTTAGCCACTCAGTTAGGATATTGGCATTTGTAATCAATCACCATTTTGGAGCTTGTGTTAGGCACCAGCTGTGGTACAGTTTCTAGAGCAATCTTCAGTTTTTCCACGTCCAATATCTTTTTGACTGTCTTTTCTTGACTAGTTTGCTTAGTGAAGCATACTTGGAATAGTATATAGTGGTGATCTGATAATGAGTCTTCCTCTGTTAAGACTCTCCATTCTGTGACATTTGTACGTTTACTGAGTGTGTAGTCGTTGGTGATCAGCCTTCCTCGGTGGGTACATGTTGATGTTCCATCATTTTCTATATTAAGGTCTGTTTCGGAAATGAATTCAAGGCCAGTGCTACCGTACCAGATCTACGGGTTTTTAATCCTTGAAAAAAAAAAAATACAAATTTTGTGTAAATTACGGATTTCTTATGTTCAAGGAAAAAGTACCGTACTCCCTGCTATGAAAGATACTTTTCTCTTCCTGACACTGCAGTCTTTCATTATGTAGATTCAATCAAGGGAAAAGTACCTCAGTTGGGAGTGCGAGAGGTACGTTTCTCTTGATTGTTATTGTTGAATAAGTAGAAATCCATTTTTCGGTCTTCAAAAAATGGCGGATATGGATTTTCTGAAATATCATTTGGCAGCAGTGGACTAGGCCTGTACTAACATAGCTCAGTTTCCTAATAATATAGGCTAAGCCTTCGTTATACTTGGCCTGAATCAGGATTCTGCAGTAGGTATAGCCTTCTTTATTACATACCAGCTTTGTACAAGGATTATACTAGTCTTGAAATATTCCAAAGTAGACCCATACTAGATCAAGAAGAGGGGCTACCCCCCCTCCTCCCTCAAGAGCTACTTGTGGCCTCCAATAGCTACTAGCTTAAAACTTTACTGGATCAAGGAGCGAGCTTCCAAAAAGTTGTCACCTTGAAATATTTTCAAAGCTTGACCTATACTAGATCCACGAGTGAGCCCTCCCAAAAGCCACTCGCTATTGAGAAAGACATGAAACATGATATTTATTCATTTGGCTACGCCAATTTTTTCTTTTTCTCTTCTATTTCTCATTGAAATTATTAATTAGACGCCGTCATAACTTAATGAAACACATCCAAATTATAATAAAAATTTATTCTTCGTATATTCTGTAAAATTTTTCTTCTTTTATCATGTTCTTTCTCATTCTCTTCTCGAAGACGTCATACTAATGAGGTGCCTATTGTAGTGGAGTATAAACTGTTTACTAGTATCGACTTGCGTTAAATTTTATGAAGCACTATTTACATACGAACAACAATTGAGAAGCGAAATATAATTATTGTATTTTTGAATTGCCTCTCGCTGGGTCACGTAGGTCCTATGATGAATGGATTGAATGATGGATTTTTTCCTTCATTAGTTTGTAGCGAATTCATCATGGAATAGAAGAGAAACGAATTTCCATAAATCGTATCATTATAATCTAACCGAATATCGGAAGACTCGCCTCCACGCTGATAGTGTGTAGCAAGAAAGATGTTCAGGAGTTGTACGAAAATACTGATAAGAGGAATTATATATAATTTAGTAGAACGTTGTTCGCCGCGTGTAAAACACTATCGTAGCCGTGTACTTGGATCAAGTTCGCTTAACCTTAGTACCTATATCTCTTCGTTGTCTAGCCAGTGTGTATTTATTTGCATCGATGTAATCACTCCCTGTCCAAACACCGGAGTCACCGGTATTGACCGTATACAAAGCAGTCCGATTTTTTCCTATCGAACCGGCAGTGTTACGCAGTTGTTATTCATGGTAAAATTTTCAATTCTGATAAAAACAACATCGAAAGTCTTACCACTTTCAACTCTCCAGATAAGTGTACAATTGAATTGACCTGAGCGGCATGTGGCGAGTTCTCAACGAAAGTTTGAGCAGTTTTTGCTCGTCTGCTTTTTGGGTAAAATCCGACTAGAAGTTTGAAAGGTACGGTACTCAGAACGTTCAATTTCTTATCCTCTTTTTGTGATGTCTTTCAACAGGACGATAATTTGACATGGAATACGCCAAATCCTGAGTTTACCACATGTTTTGACTACACAGTTCTAACTTGGTTTCCATGTGCTTTTTTGTGGATATTTTTACCGTTTGAAATTTATTTCCTTCGTCGTACGAATGCGCTGAATATACCGTTCAATTCGTATAATATTTCCAAGTTGGTAAGAACGAAAAACTTTATTCTAAACACAATGGAATTTAGCATAATTACTTCTTCCGAGTTCGACCTTGAGTTAATGTTACCATTGCAACCGACGCGGTGGTGCTCATCTGATAGCATCACTAAAATACCTTGTCGGAAGAGCGATGTGAAAAAGTTTGGCTTGGATTGTGCTTCTATGACGTAAGTTTTCGTTTTTAAATCGAGTTTCACCTTGACATAGAACATGAAGGAAGATAAGATCGATAGAAAGATATCTACAAGATTAGAGAGAGAGACTCCTCTTAGTTCATTTACCTTGTCCGCCACGAGTATTGAACCACGGCCACCGAATGAGAAGACCGTGTCTCAATCGCTCGGTACCGGTGCTACTGATGAATATCTTGGCTTTTAAATTAGAATAGAAGCTCGTCTAAGAAAAACATAAACATCGTCTAGAAGGCTATCACAAACACGCTCCAAAACTGTGATGAAATGCTCAGAATAGCTAAGAAAGCACTAACAACATCCATCCTGACACTATAGTCGAATTCCGCAGCCTCATCTCTATTGCCATCGGTCAGAACTTCTGCCAGTTCAAAGGGAACATATACATTTTCCCGGACGGCTTACCTATGGGTGGCCCTCTATCGTCCTTAGTCGCCAAAGTCTTCATGGCCAACTTCGAATCTGAAATCTTGGATAAACCACTCGGCTGCCCGTATATTTTGGAATGGTATCGTTTTGTAGATGACATTTTCCGCGTGTGGGATGGTCCTGAATCTTAACTCTCAATAGCAATAACTCCTTTCATCCTTCTTTATTCTTCACTATAGAGCGAAGAACCCCCTCCCTCAACTTTCTTGACCTCACTGTCACCCTCACTCCTCATAACCCTCTCCCCGCTCCTTCTTTAAGCATCTTTCGCGAACCCACCTTCACGGGTGTCATGATCAACGGCTCCTCCTTCGATCCTCACACTCACAAACGCGCCGGCATCTCAGCCCTCATACACCGCTTCATCTCCCTCCCCTCCCTCACACCAAATTTGTCTAGGAACCACTTACTATCGAGTATCTCACAAAATTCAACTCCCTCTCTATCGATGTCTGGAAGATCGTCAAGCAGAATAAGCAGCCGATCAACAGGAACTCTACCGACAACCTCTCTTCCTCTCGCCACCACATTCTATGGGCTCGCCTCCCTTACCTAGGAAGTATTTCTTACCGTATCGCCCATATGCTTGCTCGCCTTGATCGCAAGGTAGCGTTCTATTCTACGTTATCTCTCAATCACCTGTCCAACAGCGTTGTGGAATCTACAAATTAACCTCTTTTATATTGGTCAATCTGATCGTTCTATAAGTGAACGCCTCAAGGAACATACTCGTGCCTACAACAAGAACCAGCCCCAAAAATCAGCGATGGTTAAGCAATGTATAGATTCGATTCACGGATTTGAATCAGTGGACGTCACTGTTCTGCACTCGGCTACTAAAGGAAGACTACTCGACCGTTCAGAGGAATTTGAAATCGTACCTCGTTACCGTATGGACGCTCACAGAATCGTGAATGATATGAGTCATACACTCTTAAACAGCTTTATAAGTTTCGTTCTCACTCCATGTACGTGATTTCTCGTTATTACTCTAATTTTCATCTCCGCTTTTGATGGCTTGGTTCGGTGCATCTGTTTTTAGTTGCAGTATATTTCGATAGTGTTCGCCTGATGAGGTATCGCTCGCTGGTACGAAACTAGTCGCAAAGTACCATTTCGAATTTTTACGTGTCTGTACCTACTTTCTTAGCACTGATATGGCTCGTACGCTCGAGGACTGTCTTTACTTTAATATACAGTATACAAGGTTCCATAATATACAGTAAACTTGGCTAAGCCCTCATTATACTAGACCTTAAGTGGGGGTGCGACTGATCTCTCTTTGACTCGTAAGATAGTTCTTAATTTTCGACGCCACAACTCAAAATTTTCGTCAGATGCGGGAAGTTTTTCTATGAAGTGGTGATTGCCAGCTTAAAGAACTCTTTGAAGTTGCAACTAAGTGCAGATTGGATACTATGATATTATCAACTCATAAGGTCATCAATCTAAAATTTTGACCTTCAACTAAAATTCCGACATAAAACAAGATCTTTATTCATTTGGCAGAAAGTTTTTTATGCATGGCTGCAGCGTGAATATTGTCTTGTCTAGGAGAGGCGTTTCTTAGATTTTTGCCGATGGTGATTTCGAGTTCACTTTCAGATATGATAAGATTGTAAGGAAGAGAATCTCGACGGATATATACGAATTTTCTTGTTAAAGTTCATAAGATAAAAAGGTAGGTTTGTCATTAGAGTTGGAGGATAATGATGTACCTATAATGATTGGCTAAAAGTTCAGAAATGTGAATGGGATTGGAAATGATTGAATTCTCTGAAGGGATCGCATTTATACTTGAGAGTCACTCCCCAAGAAAAATTTACTTCGTTGCCATGGCTTGCCTTATAAAAAATCCAAAGATTACACCTACTTCAGGGACTCACTCGCCTCTACTGGATGCACAATTATCATTTGCCTGTCTATAAATTCAACTTTGACACCACGGATAGAAGGATAGCGGTGCACGTGAGGCTTCAGAGAAATGAAAAAGAAGCTAATTTGGAGCCAAGGATTGCGAGGGTGAATGACGGAATGCGAATGTATAACAAAAACTCCCCTCCTTCCGAAAAAAACCGAATCCACCACCCCTAAACCACCAAAGGAAATCATTCTAATGATGGAAATTTAATCGTGGATGTTTATATCCTGAATCAAATTTAGGAAATCATTCTGTTCAACAACGCGTCCAAAATCTTTTGAAGTGATGGCATTTACTTCCAAGACTTATTTAAATTTGCTTCCACCCGAAGATCGTTTGTTCATTCATAAATCTATTCGTGGAATCAGATTTCGAAGTTGACAAAAATTAATCATTTTTCAGGTGATGATCGCAGTGTTAAAAATACCGACTCTGATCGACGCGACGATCTATTTTGTACGCACTGATCAACGTGAAACAATTTTCTTTTACGATCCTTTGCTCAAATTTGTAACGTTTGTAAGTTTCAAAATTTGTCATTGACTCATTCTAACAAATAATTGTGGAAAATTTTAATTTTCCTTGTTTTTGTTTTACGACGACAGTGCTTATTCTCTGTCTTGACCTACGCAAATATAAAATGTGGTATCAGGTCATCCGGTATACTGTTCCTGTTCTCTCTTCTGCTCACTCTCTGCGGAGCACCACGATTCTACCTAAAGTTGAGATCGCTGCATGCGTTGGTGACTGATAGCAGTAATGTGAGTATTTTCATAAAATTAGCTACGTACGTA